>JAHTLZ010000007.1:21111253-21132020 GCA_023846285.1 Phrynocephalus versicolor
AAAAAAAAAAAAAAAAAAAAAAAAAAAAGGTCCCTATGCATCGCCGTAGGCTTCTCGAAAAAGAAAGGTCTTCAAATTCTTCTTAAAAGCCGCCAGCGATGGAGCCCGCCGTAATTCACTGGGAAGACGATTCCAAATGGAAGGAGCCACCACCGAGAAGGCCCGCCCGCGAGTGCTCGCCCTACGGGCCTCCCTCGGGGTGACTGTCCGCAGTGAAAGAGCCACCGAGGAGCGGGTGGGTCGGGCCGGATCTAATTGCCGGGTGAGACGCTCCGTCAAATAAGATGGGGCCAAGCCATGGAGGGTTTTGTAAGTCAAAACCAACACCTTGAACCTTATTTGGGAGGCAACGGGCAACCAGTGTAGGCGGACCAGGATAGGGGTGGCGCGGTCATAACGGCGCGCGCCAACCACCAGCCTGGCCGCCGTATTCTGGACCCGCTGCAGTCGCCGAACAAGGTTCAAGGGGAGCCCCATGTAGAGAGCGTTGCAATAATCCAGCCTCGACATGACCAGCGCCTGTACCACAGTCCTCAGTGAACTCTCATCGCGGTACGGGCGAATCTGGGCGATAAGCCTTAGATGGTAAAAGGCCGACCTGACCACGGCTGACACCTGGGGTTCCAGGGTCAGGTCCGGGTCCAGGACGACGCCCAGATTCCTCACTCTTTGCGCCAGCTGGGGGGCGGACCCACCCAAGCTGGGAAGAGGGCCACAGTACCCCTCCGAGGAGCCCCCGAAGAACATAACCTCGGTCTTGCCTGGGTTGAGCCGGAGCCTGTGAGTCCTGGTCCAGTCCAGAACCGCAGCCAGGCAGCGATCAAGGGTCCGGACGGCCTCCACTGCACAGGTGGAAAAGGAGAGATAGAGCTGCGTGTCATCAGCGTACTGATGACAGGAGACTCCATAACTCCGGATGATCTCTGCCAGCGGCTTCATATAGATGTTAAAGAGCATTGGGGAGAGTGACGACCCCTGCGGCACCCCACAAGGGAGTGTCCAGGGAGCCGACAGCTCACCCCCCAAGCTCACTCGCTGGGTGCGGCCCCCAAGGAAGGACCGGAACCAGGCCAAGGCCTGGCCCCCAATCCCTACCTCCGAGAGCCGTTCCAGCAGGATACCGTGGTCGACGGTATCAAAAGCCGCTGACAGGTCGAGAAGGACCAGCAGGGTAAAGCAACCCCTGTCAGCCCTCCTCAACAGATCATCATGCAGAGCGACCAGGACCGTCTCGGTCCCATGACGCGGCCTGAACCCGGACTGGAAAGGATCCAAGACATGGTTCTCCTCCAGGAACGACTGAAGACGCAGGGCGGCGACTCGCTCAATCACCTTGCCCAAAAAGGGAACATTGGCTATGGGACGATAGTTGGACAAATCGTCCACCGCCAAGCCGGGTCTTTTAATAATGGGCTTCACCACCGTCTCCTTCAGAAGACTGGGAAAAATCCCGTCTCTGAAGGAGGCCGAAGCAATCAGTGAAGCCCATTTCGGCATGCTCCCCCCTGCGCTCTTAATCAACCAGGCAGGGCAAGGGTTGAACGGAGAGGCCGCAGGCCTGCAGTGTCCCAGCGCCCTGGAGGCATCCACAGGTGTAACAGGTCCGAACTCAACGAACCGAGGCGACCGAGGCGGCCCGACGCTGGCCATGACAGGAGCCGGATCAGAGCAACCGGTGTCCAGCTCGGAACGGATGGCCTCTATCTTAGATTTAAAATAGGCTGCGAAAGACTCACTAGTGAAATCACTAGGAGGAGGCCCAGGCGGAGCGGGATTGGAGAGGTCTCGAACCACACGGAATAGTTCCGCTTGACGATTCGAGGCCTCACCAATTCTCAGGGCGGCAAAAGATCTCCTAGCCGCCCTTATCGCACGGGAATAGCGACCGTTCGACGCCTTAACCGCAGCCCAATTCTGAGCCGTCCGAGCGTTCCGCCATCTGCTCTCTAGCCTTCTCAGCTTTAAGAAAGGATTAGACAAGTTCATGGAGAACAAGAGTATCAATGGCTAACATAGATGCCTAAGGACAACCTCTGGGTTTGAGAGATAGGCAGGATATCTCTCAATGCCATTTGCAGGGAATCTTAAACAGGTGAAGACATCTGCTTGGGAATACCCCGAAGCAAATGGTGAGCCACTGTGCGAGACAGAATACTGGACTGGATGGCCTGCGGCCTGTTCCAGCAAGGCTATTCGTATGTTCCTCAGGAAACCTTTTAGATTTGCATCTGTAAACAGAACAGTTTAATTACTTCACTGCTACCTTTCAGGAAGAAGCTATAAACTGGTGTCTATAAATTCTTAAGGTGGGCCATCTGGTGGTTTACCAAAAGAACTGAGAAGCAATGTGGATGAAATACAATCTTTGGTTTGGCAGCAGCTTGATACAAGTTTCCTTACGAAGCTCTATTGAGGCAATGCATCTTTGGCCGTTACTTCACGAGCCGCTCGCTTCGCGGTAAGCCGTCATTTGCGTGCGAACCGACCGCTTCAGTCCGCACGCTCCTCCCTTTTGGCTGCGACGTCACCCCGACCACGCCCCCTTTAGCGTGCTCCAACCGGGGCAAGTGATGCCCCTGGCGGAGGACGGGAATCTCTTCGCTTCGCATCTCGCTTCGCACCCAGCGCCACGTGTGGTCTCAGTTTTTGGCTTTTATTTCAAGTTTTTTAAAAAAATATTCAAACAGGGATATCGATGCATCGCTATATTGTTTCATCGCTTTGCGCTGTTACTTCCTCGCTCAAGTAGCAGCAGAGGCGGCGGCGGCGGCGGCGGCGGGCGCAAGAGGAGCCGCTGCTGCCTCGCCCGGCCAGAGCAGGGCACCCGGGGCAGGCAGCGTGCAAGCGGCGGAGGGCGGGCGGCTGTGCCATGCGGGGCTCCCCACGAGTAGCGGCGGCGGCGGCGGCGGGGGGCTGCCAATGATGCCAGGAAACAAAACACAGGATCGTACAGTAACCACGCTCTGTCGTGAATGACAGCCAAGCATTGATGCATCGATACACCGGTCCCTTTTTTTTTAAAAAAATCAAAGAACGCGGGAAACGGGGGAAGAACATCAGTGTTTTAATGCGAATGGAGCTCGTGAGGTCATTCTCGATTCGAACGGAAAAGCGGCCGGCGTGAGTACAGGGAAAAAGGGGTGGGGGCGAAGGGAGACCACGTGATCGCCTTCGCATTCAAAGCGAAGGCAATCACGCTGCGAAGCGAAGAGCCTTGTGAAGTGACGGCCTTTGTGTATGTGTGTGTGCATGTCTCTCTCTCTCTCTGTGTGTGTGTGCGCATGCGTGTGCACGCATGTGTGCCACAAATGTATTTCAGACTATGAGGAGCAAGTGTTAGGTAATCACTCAATGGGTTACTTAAATTTATAAGTGGTTATAAATAATGAATAGAGATACACTTCAGTTTAAAACCGGTAGTGTACTCTGTAATTTAAAACTTGAAACTGAAAAGTGTTTATTGAAATTCAGGAAGGCCCACTCATTTTCTTACTTTAAAATAAAATGTAACTTATTAAAAATTAAGAAATCTTTTAGGAGCCATTAGGGGCCATACAGTAAATAAAATCCCAGTTGCCTAGTATCAGCCATTTGGTTTTTGGCACTGAGATACTAATGATGGCATGATTGCATATGTCAGATGGACTTACAGCTCAGGTGAATGGCATGATATGGAAATCTTTGCCTCTTTGGGAAAATTACCCTGGCAGTATATTGGCAATGCTTTTTTTTTAACTAGATATATGATGAAAGGACATATTTACCTACTTTGGAATATGAATTTGCCCTGCTCAAAACTCTTGCCTTTTTACCGCTCAAATGCCATGTCTTCCTGAAGCTCTTCTTTGGTTCAGATTGGGAAATGAAGTTCTACATGTCAGCCTTCTTACTAACTGGACTGCTTTGTAGGTACATGCTCAAATTTTCTCTAATATTGGCCCTTTGGACTGAGTAGAACTGGAGTTAAAATGAACTCTTGTTGACTGTGATGAAATTACAACAATTAAGGCATCTGCATTGGCACATGTGAAGTCTTTTTAAAATGTCATTTAACTCTAACTCCTTTATTCTTTTTAATATGCTCATGATAAATTTGAGCTTTGTGATCACCAGATCACCAAATAAAGAACCATTTGTTGAGTTACTGTCTGAAATCCTGTTGCATAATTGCACATGCACATGGAAATGAACACATTTCCACTGATATTGTTGAACATGGACCAATCCCCCAAGGATTTTAGCAGTGACTCACTTACCTTTTTACATGTTCAATTAAGCACCAGGATTTCAACCATTGTCTTTTTCCTATTTGAGTTCCAATCTAAATGGGTGGTTGCAAGCATTTGCTGTCCTCCAAGAGGATCTTAAAATTATTTTTTGTTTCTGGCTGTCATTTCCCAGATAGCTGTTCGCCATAGCTAGTTCTGGGAACAGTAATTTCAGAGGTCAATATGAGAAGGAACCTTGTAAGCATACCAAGCAGGAACCTCAGAAGCTGGGAAAACACCCCCAGAAACATGTGTGGGTTTTAAAATTTATTTATTTATAAATTTATCACTAAGTGAAACTATACATCACCTTCCCAAATGAGTCGAGGAGAGTTTGTCCATCACTGTTTTTGACAACTTGTGCAACTCACCCTGCTACTGAGGTGTGACTGACTAATATTCTGGAAGGGGAAACATCGAAGAAAATAGTGTTGTACTGATATTTGACATCATGTTCTATAAGGTACCAGTTAATCTCCTGAAAATATGACTGATTCCAAGAGTTATTAGAATAGATACTTCTGAGATATTCTTATGTACCTCATCCTGTCCCTAGGGAGCTCAGGGCAGCACCATTCGATTGTCCCATTTTATCTTCACAACAGTCCCTCAGATGAACAATAATGAAAACGAAAAACAATTTCTGGCTTATACGAGGCTACTGACTGTATTTCATGGCAAAACGGGCATTTGAATCGGACTTCCTGAGTCAATTCTGCAGTATGCCATGTTGCTTAACATAGAGGAATATTTAATGCCAGAAGATATTAAATATGATGCCATGCAGTATTGCAATTCTGAGTGCAAGCAGACAGGACAAGCAGATGGAAGAAATAGTTTCAAGGTGGAAAACATATGGGGAAGAAGGGTTTAGCAGCGTGCCCTCCCAGCCACCACTTCTATCGTTTGATTCATCTCCGGTCTCTTCTATATTTTATATGCATCTGGCAAAACATAAATTCTGAGTGTCACCTGTGATAGCATCCTCAGAGTATGTGGATGCTATCACAGATGTGTGTTTGTGGGCCTATGAGGGAATTGAATAAGATATTCATTGACTGAAGATCTAGGTATCCGTTTTCACTGGAGCTCTTGTTTTAACGAACCCTCATCGGAAGCTTTTTTGGCTGTTCTCCAATGACTTGTCCTAATTTCCCACAATAGTAGTAGAAAAAACAAAAAAGTAGAGGTGGGATTTGATTATTGTTTTCAGTGTGTGCAATGTACTTTGTTATTAATTTTATCTTATGTTTTGAGCTCATCACAGCTCATAACAAAGAGGGATATAAAATACTTCTACTAATATTAACCATTGCCCATGCAAACAAGATGGAGTTTAACTTCATAAACAAAAAGTATTGTACAAGCTGATGATCAAATAGGCAAAACACCCTGCAGGATCGAGACCACAGAAAAATTAACATCTGTGACAAGTGGTGGTGAACATTTGCTCCATCAGGTATCAGTGAACTTCTACTATCATCCTAGCTCATTGTTGGCTAGGGTTTGGCTGATGGGCATTGCTATTCAACAATGTCTGGAGGACCTAATCTTCCTTTTACAGCATGTGGATTTATAAGGTCCTCCCTTCTCTATAAATCAGCAGATCACCATTTACTTCAAATATAAGAATGGAGAAAGGGGAAGGGAACTAGTTGATGCCCAAGCCAGAACCATAAATACAATGTATATTTTGTGTTGCATTTTTTCTACCACTAGAAATCACCTTGTGAAATCAGGTTTGATATCGACTTTGTTTTTGTTCTAAATTAAAGTTAGGATTTGTATGCTTTGATATGATCATTCCTAGACGTGTACTGTAGGATAGTGCACTGAAGTTGCCATACTCTTCTCAGATATTTATTGGGTTCAGTTGATTTGAGATGGATAATCTGGAATAGTTTTCCATCCCTTCATTGTTCTGAAATGAAACCCAGAAATATACAAAGTAATGTGTCAGTGAGAGCATTTTGATACGTGTAGAACTTTATAGTGTAATATACCCATCTTGCTTTTAAGTTACAAAGCCAGTGATAAGACTGACTGACATGTGCTTGATGAATTTCACCCTGCTCCAGTTTATTTGAATGGCAAGGACAAAAGAATATTTATCTTGTCAAGTACCATAAATAAACCGTTTAAAGTCATATGTTTCGGAGGAATAATAAGGCAGAATAGGACAGTAAATATATTAGTTATGCTCCATTTTGTGTTTGTGATGTTTGACTTCATAGAGGCCACTAGTTTTTCTATCAGAGGTATTGAGCGAACCTAGCACTGTTCAGACTGGTATGTTGATTTTTAGAAATGTAGATAGGTTGGAACAGAGATGGACAAATAGGTGTTTGAGGGGTGTTAGACTGGAATGTTGATTTTTAAAATGATGATGATGATTTAGTGATACTTTCATGTAATAATGATATTCCCAAATAGTGTTACTGGTGAATAAGAAGAGCATGGGTATCTCCTCCATAGCTCAGTGGTTTAGGTTGCAGAGGTAGAGGTTGGGATTTTGATTCCCCCTCTGTGCCTTCCTGACAGGAACTGAACTCAATGATCAAAGATGATGCTGGTGGTGATGATTCAAGGGAAGCAAATTAGACTGCTGCCTAATGCCAAATGCTAGTAGATATTGGTGCACAATATTGTGCATATGTTGCAAGCAGGAAAAAGGATGCCAGGCTTTATATGGAAAGGAGCAGCCTGAAAGTCGAGGATACCAATGGAAGCAGTCAGGTTGGTCTACAGCAATGGTTCCCAAGATTGAATAACCCAGTTGTTCTTAGACTGCAACAGTGAAGAAACATAGAGGGGGAGAATTATCTCATTTGAAATGCGCTGCTGGAGAAGAGCCTTACAGAACCAAAGAAAGTGTGGTTCTGTAAGTGTGTATGTGTATGTGTAAAGTGTATCTTTAAAATAGCACAAATTCCTTTTTGGCCTGACTGGCAGGCTGAATTAGTTCCTGTCTGACAGGGTGAAAAGTTCAGATTTGAGAATTTCAACTGATTTTCCCTTTGACTTGTGTCAGAAACCTGGTTTCAGAAATACTGAACGTTTACTGAATATACCGAGGGCTCGGACAAACACAACTGCTCTATGCTTTGGTAATGCAGAAATACTTTGAATATATCTTACAAAATAGTATGCTAATTCCTTGGAGAAAATGGCAAAATGTCTCCCTCTCTGGAAGACTGTCACTACATTACCTTCTTTAAAGCAATCCTCCTTTGTTTTATTTTTTGTTTGTTTTGTTTTACTCTTTAAAGAAAACATATATTTTGACTTTGTTTCCACGACCATTCACTGCCTTACAGCAGTGGTACCCAACCTTGGGTAACCTGGGTGTCCTTGGACTGAAACTCCCAGAAACTACAGCCAGCACAGCTGATGTGAAGAATTGCAGTCTAAGATCACCTGGGTTATCCAAGGTTGGGAAGCACTGCTGTATAGCCTCCCCCACCCCCAACAATGCTTCAACATTGTACCTGCTTTTTCAACTTTCCTGCTAGTAAGGTTATTTCCCTGCATGCTTCCTTTATAACAAAGTCACAATTTTTCCTTTTGAAAGACTTTTTTTGAGAATCAATATTTCAGCCCTTGCAGCCTAGATTCACTCCAGATTTTAAAAAAGGTGGTGGGCACAACCTTTATATTTGAACAGAAGCAAGACTGGCCTTTTTCATTTACTGTATGTGGACTATTTTAAATCTGGGGACATTTAGGGTTGCTTGTTTATGCATGGGGGATGCAAAGCTTTCTCGCTTTTAAAAAAGAATCACTTAAAAACCCTTTGCCTAAATGTCCCCAAATATGGCACAGAGGAAGAGTACAGATCATTTGCTATACCTATGCCCAATTTAGTGCCGATATTAAGTCCACTTTCAAAATTATGATTTTAGCAGGGTCTGTTTCGGTTTTTAAAATTGCTTTGTAGAATATTTATTTGCTCTGTTGCACAGTGAAAGCTTTTTTGTTAATAGGGTCCAATACCTTGGATAATGTATGTTCAGCCTGGAGTAAAACCAAGAAAGATTTCATTACCTGCACCACAGCCACATAATGCCAACAAAGCAATGCATTATCATTCTGGAAAGGCATCATGTTGAAGCTCTGGAGCTTTGAGGGGCTTCTGCTGAGGGTAAAGGCAAATATGAAGCTGATTCTGATTGTTTCAATCATACATTCGTTTGTACAGATTCATCACTGAAAGGCTTGGAGTAACAAAAGTCAGATCATAAACATGTGCTGTTGTTGGGTGTAAGCAATCCATCCTAATTGGCTGGAACTTTTGGTTTCTTGGAAATATTGATCAGTGAAAGTGTTGGTCGATAGAGGCTTTTGTGTTTGCATTTAAATGTTAATCAATCATGTTTTATTAAAAATTTAAAATTGTAAGTGAAGCACAAATGGTTGGAAAATGTTCTGGGTATGTAGTACAAAGGAATAAAATAGAATTCATTTAATACTAAAGCCATGATTTATCAGGGCAAGTAGGATGTAAAATGATTGCTTCCAGGTTAGAGCTTTGAATGCTTTTGTTATGATAATTAGATAGTAAAAGGTCTTGTAGCCAGAAGCGGGGGAAGATACCGTACTTGACACAAATTGTCCAAGAGTACTGTGCATTTAAGAGTAGGGCTTCCATTTACACCTTATTGCTTAGGTAGAAAGATAGTCATAAGACATCACACATACTTGATTTAAACTATGAACCACATTTTCCATATGTGATATTGTGAATTTAAAAATGGCATATTTCACACTATAAAAGTGTAATCTTATAAATTTGTCACTGTTAGCCTTGACTAACAAAGACATTGCCCTCCCACACCAAAATAAATAGGTGAGACAAGATTGTTGGGTATAACATGGCCCACACTTTATTAATTTGCTTAGATCAGTCATTTCAACGATAATTCAGACAGGGGCCTGCAGTAGTGGGGATTCCAAGTCGGAACACTGAGGTCTCCTGGGACAGCTCCGACTATCCAGATTTTGGTCAAGTCGCAACCCCCTGGTTGCCCTGTTAGCCCACCAGCACCACCAGCACCAGTAAATTCCATTAACCCTCCCCAGGTCCACAAGCCCCATTATTTGTGTCCCATGGCCCAGGGAGGCCTCCAAGCGCATCTTTCCTCCAATGCTGTAACCTAATAATCCGCAGCATTCGGAGGTTGAATGGGCCCAAAGGATATCATAGAATTTGACTCACCTAATGTTCTCACTTTCCCACACTACCACCCATGTGGCACTAATAACAAACCTGTAATTAAAACCACACCGTTGAGCACCAGTGTAGGATAGGTGAAAATCCCTGCTCACCCTTGACCCACTCTGGTCAATTCTCTCACTTTTCTGTACTACGGCCACCGGCATGGGCCTAGCCTTGCTATAGCCCATGTCTCTCCCCCTCCCCCACACACAAGTCAATCACATCCTTCAGGCCTCTTTTCATATCTGCCAGGAGTATTTCCAACCCTGCATTTGACAGGTGCAACCCATCATTCCGGTACAACTCTGGCTTGGCCAAAATAATTTGTGAGTGTCCCACAACCATTCCTGCACATTGGATAACTTCCCTACAAACCTCCCTATTAACCCTCCTATGTGCCCTGTTTATGCAGCGAGGATCACACTCTGCCCTCCATTTAAATCTTGGCACGATGATAGATCAAACCACACTTGACTGTGGATAAAGGATGTCATATTGAAGAGGGAACAGGTTTGTTTTCCATGGCTTCAGAGACTAGGACTCGGGGCAATGGTTTCAAACTACAGGAAAAGAGATTCCATTTGAACATTCGGAAGAACTTCATGACAGTTAGAGCTGTTCGGCAGTGGAATATGCTGCCACGGAGGGTGGTAGAGTCTCCTTCTTTGACGGTCTTTAAGCAGAGGCTGGATGGCCATCTGTCGGAAATATTGTGAAGGGGTTCCTGCTTGGCAGGGGGTTGGACTAGATGGCCCATGAGGTCTCTTCCAACTCTATGATTCTACGATTCTATGATTCTATGAAATAACCTTCCAAGTGCCCAGGTCTCTAATTATATCCAACACCAGGGATTTGCCCAATTGCTTCACTAAATCACTGCCCCCCAGATGGATAACCAAGATGTCAGGTGACCTACCATATGCCGCCATCAAGGCCGTATGCAAAAACTGATACCACTGCTTACCACTTATCCCCGTCCACTCCACAAATGCTAAGGCGCCCAAATCCAAATTTCTGCCCCATGCTGTTCGGGCTGTATATTTCTCTGCCCAATGCACAAAACTATGGCCAAGGAAGAGAATCCGCCACCTGGAGCCACTGCACCTCAAACGTTCAGTGAAATACAAACCAAAAACGTTAGAACTTGGATGATGGCCTCACGTAAACTTTGTAACAATGTGATGACCACTGCCCCAACCACTGAATGGCATCCCCCCCATATCCCAAGGCAGCAGCTGTTGACGCTGCCCCAATTCTGAATGAATGAGTACCAAACTGCAAGTTCTCCAATCCCAAATGCCTCAGGGCCAAATCAGTGAGCTTCCAAAACTGAAACTTGGTGAGAGGGGCACCATCAGTGTGACAGAACAAATATCCTTTCCCTTCTCCTCTCAGTCCCAGGTAGATATCCAATGCCCGAACTGGACAAATATTGCCTATAGAGCAAGGAGCCAGCACCACCTTCTCACCCCTACCCTTTTTTATCCATTTTAGACCTTCATAGATGTATCATGACCCTTCCCTGTTACCTGTTCACATCTGATATAGCAGTGCCACCCTGGACGTAGCCTCCCTACTGTCCGCCACTGGTTTGCTTATCCTAAATGACCCCCCCCCCCAAAAAGGCCAGCAATGCAGCTGCATGTAACAAAGCGGCTTCAGACCTATCCCTGCATATAGATTTCCACTCTGTTCGGATCTCTGGAGTAAGGGGGAAACGGTCGTCCTGTGTCCCAACATTCCTATCCCAACCTTCCATCATCTTTCTTAGTCAAAAATCACTGGTCGTGTCAGCAAAGCCTTGGGATTTGGCGTAAAAAGCCAATGCCACCATTTTTCCTTGCATTGAGCTGAGTGTCAATCCTCTCTTATGCAGGTAAACTAGAAACTGCCTCACGTGTTCTATTGGAATGGGTCATAAACCTAACCCTAACCCTAACCCTAAACTCCCAAAATTCTCTTACCACTGCCTCATACCTGCACCTCATCCTGGGTGCCAGTGCCAGGCCTAGAGCCCTATCAGCCTCCCCCACACACACTGCCAATCTGCCTCATCTGGCAGCCTTTCTGGTAGGTCGCACACTCCCGGGGCAGTGCCCTGAAATGCTCGCCCTGTTGGTGGGAAAGAGAGCCTGCAATGCTGTTATTCAAACCAGGCTCGTGGCGGGCATACACTATGATGTTATATTAAAGAGAATGCAGGGTAAATGCCCTAACTAAATCCATCTCCCTTTCTGACTTTGAGGTGGGGTTGTTAATGGAGTGCACAATGGCCATGTTGTCACACCAAAAACGAACCACTGAATTGGCCCAATGGCGGGACCAAAGCCACAGGGCCCCTACTATCGGGAACAATTCCAAAAATGTCAAATCCCTCATAATCCCTTATTTTGCCCACTCAGTGGGCCATTGGCCATAACACCACCTACCCTTCCAGTATATGCCATACCCTACCACTCCAGAGGCATCCGTGTGCACTTGGATATCAGCCCCCATATGTATCTCTGTCTTCCAAAATGAGACCCCATTAAATCCTTCCAAAATTGCTGAAAAACCTGCAAGTCTGCCCTCATTCCTGCAGTTATCCTAGTCCTATGGGTAGGCCTCCCAATCCCCTGCATTGCCACACAAAATCTGTGCAGGAATGCCCTGTCGGGCCACCACCTTACAAGCAAACTTCAGATGGCCCACCAGCTCTTGTAGCTGCTTCCGAGTCACCCTCTTATGAAGCAGCAATCCCGGCACTCTCTCCCTTATCTCAACAAGCTTATCCTCTGGCAATTGGTCATGTGTCTATCTCTAAACCATGATCAGCTGAGTCACTCTGGTTGAAAGTCACAGATCCTTCGCCCGCTTACAGCCCCGGCGCTCCACTCATTCTGGCCAATGCTAATGGACTCGAAGCCTTGGCAGGTCCTTCAGTGCCACCAGGTGCCACTCGGTTGCCTTGGGTTGCTAAAGCCACAAAATGAGACAACATGTCATTTTCCAGCTGCTTTAGCTTGGCCCTCATCCGTGCTCTTGAGGTGGGGTGTCAAGCCCCGCACACAAACACACAACCAGCCCAGTTCAGTTCTTTGTCAGGAATTTTAGTTGTAATCCAAAATACAGTCCAAATCAAGCCAGGATAACTTACACAGACAAATGCCAAGTTCAAAGGGAACAGAGAAACGGAGTAGTCAGGAAGCCAGGGAACGCCGTGGTCAGAAGCCGGTCCAAAGGTCAGGAACAAAGTCAGGATACACACAGGAACGTGGTGGCAAGGTAAGTGACGCGTTGCTCCCACAGAGGGCTCAGGGTAACCTGGCTAGCTTTATCCTGAAAACAGGGAACACACCCATCTCTCTGGCAAGGCTCCTGCTAGAACTCAGGGCTCTGAGATCTAATCTTACGTCTGTCATTAAAGATCTTCTCTCTAGCCCTCCTATTAGTTCTTCTTTGCAGGATCCTGCTCCTAGCCCTTACAGGAGGAGGAGATGTGCCCTCAGCTGCAGCCTCAGACTCAGCTGTCTGCTGAGTTGAACTACAAGGCTCCTCCTGCTGCTCTTCAGCATTTAACCCTTCATATTCAGGTTCCATGACAGGCAGGGTCCTGGCATGGGTATTGGGCTTTGTGCTGCTGAGTCAGGCCCCTATTGCTTTCCAGTGCCTCCAACCTGACTTATAGCTGGGCCCAGACCAGGCAATCTTCTTCTTCTGAAGAGGGCTCAGGCGGTGAGAACCTGGGAAGCGGCCTCTTGGCTGGCTGTTCACCCCTTGAATGCCCCTGCTCCTTCTTCGGAGCCATTGGTGCCTAACCCAGGTGGGATGCAACCCAGCTTACCCCTACCCCATGCTAGGGCAACCACCAGCCTGAACCTCGACCTGAATGCCGCCCTGCCCCTCCAAGGGGTCCCCTTGCCAACCTCGGGGGAGTGCTGATGCACCCCCCCTACTCTACCGAGGCAGAATTTGCCACAACCGTGCGGCCACCACCACTCCACTTTTCCCCCACTGCCTCCCCAGGGAGCGTTCCGCCAGTCAACTTTGCAGGTCCTGTCCCTGCTGACCCTCCTCTCCCGGCAGTGAAAGATGGGGTGCATGATACACCGGCTGCAGCTAAAATGGCACCGCTGCTCAAAATGTTGGGCACCACATGCAGTACCGCAGCCATGCACAAGCACAACCCCTCGCAAGGACGATAGCGGTGAAAGAGGCTCAAGTTCTCCCCGTGTCCCTCCCCATGCCCCTCCCCTGTCTTCGGAGCTCTCAGGCTTCCAGCCCGGTCTCGTGTTAATTTGCACTGAGACTCTGCCATTTGTAGGCACCTCCACAGAGCCCATCTTTATATAGACTGAATGAGAATCCCGAAAGAGGTCTGTATTGAACCTGCAGCTAATTTTCCCTGTGAAGATAAGCATGCCCCTTCCACTTGTGGCTCAGGTTTTCTAGATTTGCGATGGATATCCGATAACCATTCTTTTATGTCTGCTTGGACTTTGACATTGTAGATCCAAGAGTGAAGAGCCAATTCTTTGTAAAGCTGAATTGACAGGTTTAATAGAGATTTAAAATTTCCAGCCTGATCAATGATAGTGACAGCTGATGTATAAATTGGTGAATCAACATGACGTTACAGGGAAAAGAGAGCCAAAGAGGCAGATAGGCAATAGATTAGTTAGATCTATAAGCACAGAAAGATGGGTATCGAGGAGACAAGAAGGCAGAACATAAATTCAAAGGCTCAGTAAGGGATTAGCAAATTGCAGGGATGCAGAGGCACATGCATATACTAAGGCTTGCATTAAGATTTCCTTTGATGAAAGGAGTGACAGATGACTAAGCCAAGCAGCAGGGGAGAATATACTACAGAGGACTTAAAAATTTTGTTCGTCTCTCTTCTGAAAGCCCTCATTTCTTATGCCATGTTCCTCAGAAACCCACTTTCTCTTCTGTTAATGCTGGCATTATTAACGAGTCACTTGCACTTGTCCTGCAGGTCATTTATTCCCAACCACTGGCACGTGTACCACAAGTGAGGGTTTTCATAACAGGGCTCAGTAAATAACATCAGTGTTTTTGTCATGGGGCACCTAGTCAGAGGGCAAGAGATTTGCAGTGCGCAAGGGAAATCCTTAGAAATGGTCTGTCCCATTGCTTACAAGGAACAAACTCCAAGGCAGTTCAAACTCATCTGCTCCCTGTGACGGGATGAAGAATGCCACACCTATTGGGCGGAGTGACCTTTCCCTCACTGTACCCCTCCCCAACACTCACACTGCATGCTTCTCCCCTCCACCCATTCCATAATTGATGAGTGAGAAGGCATAGAGAAGACCAGAGGAAATGGGAAGGAAGAGGCAGCAATGGAAACAAGGATAGGGATGTGATGATGACTCGCAAAACTTCTCACTCTCTGTGATTTTTCAAATCTTAGCATGCTGAGATGTTTCACCAGTTTCCTCTTTTGTCAATGAAATTTCCCAGGGAAATTCCTTTTCCCCCAACTGCTGTTCTGTGTAGGAAGCTGTCAAATTCTGCACAATATAACATCCTTTCCAATGCTGTGATGCAGGAAAGATGCCATTTAGTGCTGGAATTGTAAGTCATGTTCATCTTGCTGGTTCTTCTTCCCTTTCTAAATGAATCCTGTGCACTTTGGCACTTTTTTTCATGACCACACAAAACATTGCATAGAGTCATTTCTCTGCTAATAAAGAAGACAGTTTTCCACTTAGTTTCTTTCTGAGAGTGAAACAACATGTGATTCCCATTGCTAAGTGAGAGTTTGTAACACCAAAAGGTGTCTTTCCACTCTTCAAAGGAACTGCTTGAACAAGAGCCCTACTCTGAATTAGGGTTTCTTCTCCTGTGCCCCTCCCTTTTTAGTCTTTCTTTCTTTCTTTCTTTCTTTCTTTCTTTCTTTCTTTCTTTCTTTCTTTTATTTACTGATAGCACCTTTCCCCTTACTTTTAGAGCTCAGGTGCAGAGTTATGTAGTATTTAAAAGCGGGTACATAGACTAGTTGTTGCCTTCTATAGAAGTTAAAGCTGCATAGTGCATACATCTACCAGATTTATTTATTTATTTATTTATTTATTTATTTATTTATTTATTTATTGCATTTATACCCCGCTTATCTACAATATGTACTCTAAGCGGCTTACAAGATCTACTGTATGTTTGAAGACTTCTTCCTTTTCTACTTTCAAGTCTGACCTATGCCTCTATCAGTTTTTATGTTACGTATTTCACAATATTAAATCGGTTCTTTTTTAAAAACATTCACCACTATCGATTGGCATTTTTGCTTGCATGTTGCAAATATGCCACATTTGCATGCATTTGCTTCTTTGTCTGGAGATGTGTGTGTGGTGTTTTTGTGAACATTTGAAATGCATATACTGTATGTTTCTGTCGCAGAGTGGTTATTTCTCTGCAGAAGACTGTGAGAGCTGTGTAAAGAATGTGGGCTTTAACAGCCAGATAGCAGTGCTAAAATAAAGACGCAACAGAGCAGTGACTCCCATCACCAAGAACTGTATTTACAAAATATATACAAGTCCAGCAAAAACAGAATTGGCAGGCATATACCTAGTTAGCTGGATAGACAGTCCAGTAGTCCAAACTTTCCGGGATCCAAACTGACAGAGTAACGAGCTGCTTCTTCCAGCCACGTCCCACACCATACTGAACAACTCTCTTGCTTTTATGTATGTCTGATGCAATCATTACTCAGCAAATAGACAACTGAGCATGATCAAACTGTCACCTGACTTGACTAGTTGCCAGAATATAATTACACGGGTGTATAGCCCACTCTGCCTTGCATCATTCCCAAATTGCATCATAACTTAAAATAGGACAATTCCGTTTTATACAATCCTTAACAGTTTCTGCACACATTTTGGAAGGATCATCTTTTATGATCATCGGTCATGCACCATAGTGTGTTTGGTTCACCTAGTCCAGGCAGTATGGACTGCCCAAAGCCGGTATAATGATTGACAAGGGCAGATATATTAGATATCCCTAAAGGCAATAGATCTTAAAATATGAAGCATACCTCCAAATAGAGATGGGGGGAAATTCCAGAGCAGGCAGTCTCCCACAGTGTTGTATTTTATTGGAATGTCAATGCCAGTTTATCCTTACTAGCACAAGGCAATACTGAGAACTCGATTTTCCAGTGTAGTGCAATATCAGAAGCTGTTCTCTGTGTTGGAAATGAGTAATACTGAGATCAGTATATACTGATCTAAGCTACATGTATTGATTCACTGTGTGGAAAAGGATTGGATGGAAATTATAATAGACTGATGAAAAAAAAAGTCTGGTATGATCTCAAAGCACTGTGTGTATCGTTTCCTAATTTTATGCACTTGGGTAGCTATTGTGCATTACTCACCACATTATGCATTCCATTCCTTTGGTTCCTGTACCCCCCTCCTGAGCAATATAGCAGACATAATTAGGGTTGTATGCTGTGCTGTGAAATTGTGAGTCATGGCTTTAAATTCAGAAGGGCAGTGGCAGATGACCACTAATCTCACACATATGTGTATTTACCTCAAATCACTGTGCATTTTTTACAGTGAGATGAACAGGAATGTGATTTGTAATCATTCAAAATAATCCCCTTTCAGAAATAAAGTGACCAGTGCAATATGGACTAAGCCTGAGGGCATACCTTGACATATAAACTTCACAAATAATATAAGTCAAATGTAACTTTGGTGCAACTATTTCCCTATTCAGATGGTCACTAAAATGTCTAATCCTAGTCCTCTATAGATGAAGCAGCTATCCTGCCCTTCTTATGCAATGAGATATTTTTTTCCGGTTCCATCGTGGCATCTTTGAATCATGATGGAATAGGCATGTCACATGTTTCTTGCTGCCTTGTGTTCTACTGGTGCTGAGGTAAGCAATGAAATGGATCCATGAAGAACCAAGAGGAAACCTCACACCTGATCCTGTGAGTGTTGGAAGAATTTGTGAAGAAATCAGAAAACAGAAAAGTCAGTCTAGGAGAGAAATGGTCCAGGATGAGAAGAGAGGAGGAACCAAAATCGTTAGGTGTCGTTTTGGCACATTCACGCTGTACAGTGGGAAAATGAGGTGGTTCTGATTCTCTCAGCACTTGGCAAGATATCTGAGGCAAGAGGCCTCTAATACTGGCTATGTTTCACTCTCATTACTAGGTAGGCAGACAGGATCCTCTGTTTCGAGAGACAAACTGAACTGAGAGAAAATTCCACTGAAATTAATATGATGTACTTGAGAAGAGACCTAAATAGCATTACACTGTTATGGATAGTTAATTAAAGCCAAAGGGCTGAAAAGCCAATTCCACATAACAAATTTTACAGTTGTTATTTAGGATAATAATTGTAGGCAGCTCTTGTTCTGTGCACACAATAAATGCAGAAACATCTATTTAATTGATTGTTTTGGTATGTGCAGTTCATTTTTTAAAAAAACCCGTTACTGCTGTTTTCATAAGCACATAACATACAAAACATTAAATGTTGCTAGATCTTTGCTTTCTTATTTTTAACTGTTGTTTTCCCCAGATGCTGCTGAATCACACAAGGCAGATCCTAACATAGTTGAGCCATTTATTTATTTAAAAAATATGCTCTTGCCCCAGGGTGGCGATGGGCACGGGAGGCGGCGGGCAGATGGCGATGGGCGGCTGGCGGGCAGTGGGGGGACTGATGGACGGCGCTGGCCAGAGGGGGGCAGCGGCGGGGCAGCAGGCTGGCCAGTGCCCTCTCTCCATTTTGGCACCCTAGGCAACTGCCTAGTTCGCCTTAATGGACGCGCCGGCCCTGCCTGTGCAGTATTTTCATTTACAGCAAAAATCAGAGTGGCATTATTCTCTCTCTCTCTCTCTCTCTCTTTTTTTTAGGTTGGGGGAGAAGATGAAAGAAAATGAGAGGAGCAGCTTATGAAGTGGATGGAGCAAAAGGTTGGGCTGTTTGAGAGATGAATTGTGTGTGTGTCAGTCTCCATTTCTCCCTTCTGCACATCTTTGCCCTTTTGGGACACAAGTCAGTTCCAAAGGTCAAGCAACAGGGCTTCTGCTGGTATTGGGGAGCTGCTTTGCTGTTGTTCTGTTCTTCTCTTCTGAATGAATGTTATAGTCATTTTAAATTGCAATTGACTCTCTCTCTCTCAGTCTCAAAAAGAAAAGCAAAATAAAAGAAATGAAGAAATAGAAAAGAAGAAAAAAAAGAAGGTAAAAGCTGGAGCAAAGAGCAGTGATTTCTATGTAAAACATATACCCCATCTATACTTTTTTTCATTTTTGAAAGCCAACTGAAAGAGTTCAGCCCAGTCATACCTCTTTCTAATCAAAAGTAAGTCCCATTGACTTTTCTGTGCCATACTCCCAAGTAACGTGATATAAGATTGCAGTCTCCATTTCCAGTAAACTTATTTCCAGCCCCTTTGTTATGATCCAGTAAAGAATCATTTAGGCCCCTTAAATGTCCCATCCCTTTTTTCTGCACACCTCTGCAAAGTTTTTAGAGACAGAACTTAAACTGAGCTTAAATACAACACATCAAGATGTAAATAATATAAACTACTCAATAGCTGTGCAGAATGCCAATCCATTTGAGAAATCATCCATATTTTGCCATCAGTTAGCAATCAGGTAGTTTCTTAAGTTAAAGTGGCTATGGGAATGTTTGTTTATTTATTTATTTATTTATTTATTTATTTATTTATTTATTTATTTATTTATTTATTTATTTATTTATTTATTTGACTTTTATGTTGCCCATCTAGCCCTAGGGCTACTCTGGGTATTTTACAACATAGAATAGCATATCAAAATAACAAAGTAACATAAATAACATAATATAAACAAAATATACATAAACAAACAACAATAAACTAGAATAAAACTGAAATGGAAGTAAAAATAGCTAGGAGATTGCGGAATAAAAACCAGGGGGGAAAGAAGATAAGCAGTAAACAGGTATCACGTGTCCTACTTTTGCATTTCATTTTTGTAATGACTATAAGGCTCCTCAACTTGTTTTGCTTCAAAAAGAAGAATAGTGTCTTACTAGATGTTTGGGAAATCAGGAAAGACCATTCTATACAACCAAGTTTTCAATAGTTTTTTTAAAAGTTTAAAGCGCGGGTGCCAGGTGAATTTCTGGAGGTAGATGATTCCATAACTGGGGAGCAACCACCGAGAAGGCCCTACTCCTCATTACAATTTTTCCAGGCTTCCCTCGGGGTAGGAACTCCCAGGTATCCTGCCTGGCTAGCATGAGTGATCTGGGCAGTTCTTCTTGGGAGGAGCAGCTCTGTCAGATACTGAGGTCCCAAACTGTTTAGGGTCTTGTATGTTAACGTTCAAAACCTTGAAGTCAATGTGGTGTGTACCAGCAACTAGTGCAGCGCTGCCAGAATGGGCGTAATATGTTGGTGCCTTTTTTGCCCCATTAGAAGTCTGGCAGCTGTATTCTGCACCAGCTGCAATCTCCGCATTAACCTCAAGGGCAGCCCCAGGTAGAGAGCACTACAGTAGTCTATTCTCGAGATTACAAGCGCATAAACCAATGCAGTTAACACTTTGACGTCAAGGAGGGCCTACAGCTGGGCAATCCTCCACAGTTGATAATGAGTGGAATGGACCACCGATGCCACCTGGGTTTCCACGGTAAGCGCCAGGTCCAGCAGGACACCTAAACTGTGGATCCCATCCTTTGCGGAGAGAGTCACCCCCAACTAGTAAGGGAGTTCCCCAACCCACAGACCCCAGGAGCCCCCACATGTAGGATCTCCATCTTGCCCGGGTTCAACCTCAACCTATTAGCCCCCATCCAATCCAAGATGGCCGACAAGCAGCTCTCAAATGACAGAACGGCATCCACTTCAGAAGATGGAAAAGGAGATATAGAGATGGCTGTCATCCACATATTGGTGACACAAACCCTGTTCCCCCTTATGACCCTTATGATTATTAATTCATGCTGCTTCATTATTTTAGAAGCTGTCAAATGAACTCTCTTATCTCTATTAATGTAGTCAGTATTTCTATTGATAACCCAGATGCCAAACAGGTGGAGAATGAGACTCGGAATGTGGCTGTGGTGCAACTGCAGCAGGAGGGCCCTGTGCCAGAGGGAGACAAGGAGCGACAGCTGATTGCCATAACCAGACAAAAAACAAGTTCTAGAAACTGGCTTTGGGAGAACTGCACTGACTAATGCATCAGGATTTATAAAATGACAGTGACCAAAACCCTATACAGTGGTACCTTGTATAAAGGAATTAATTC
>JAHTLZ010000007.1:21132030-21161786 GCA_023846285.1 Phrynocephalus versicolor
CCCATTTTTATGTTGTACGGATTTTCCCCATAGGCGATTATGTTAAGAAAATTTCCCCTATCTCCGGAATTTTTTTTGTTGTACAAATTTTATGTTATACAAGCTGTTTGTTATACAAGGGTCCACTGTAATAATAATAATAATAATAATAATAATAATAATAATAATAATAATAATAATAATCTTTATTGTCAATGTACAACATGTGCACAATAAAATTGACTGAGTCTCCCTTGCCCACCCACACCACCAGTTGTACTGTATTCTTGCATAAGAAAAGCCATGTTGGTCTTGGCAATTTCATTACTCTTTTATGCAAACAAATTCCCAAAGACAGACACAGGCACCTACTATACAATATCACTCAACTTAAATGCCTGCTGATTGTAGAAATATATACGTACAGTATATTTAATGGTAAACAAAAACTATGTATTATGATTACCTTTGAATAACAGGAAAGTAATTACTTACTTTTTAAATATGTTGATTAGGACTTCATACCAGTTCATGCATGCATTCTTTCCATGTTTGTACCCCTATCCATTCCATGTATAATGCAGATATTTGCCAATATCAGAGGAACTTGCACTAGAGTGGATTCATTGAATCAATTAAGATATAGCAAATCAGCTCCATCGTAAGTGCCATCAATTCAAATAGATCTAAATTGAGTTGTGGCTTACTATGCAAAAATAAGTTATTATTTATTTATTTGTTTGTTTGTTTGTTTGTTTATTTATTTATTTATTTATTTTGAGTATTTCTATCTCACTTTTCTCCTTGAAAAAGGACCCAAAGCAGCTTACAGTGAGGAGAGACAATATACAGTCTGTTACACTTAAGACATATTCAGTTTGAGAAACAGGGAATTGAGGGGTACCTTAGAGCATTAAAAGCCAACATTAAAACTAACAATTGATGACATAGTGTCAATGCAATCACACGAGAGTAACTCCATTTGAATCAATGGAAAATATAGAGGAGCTGACAAATTCTCATTAATTAAATGCGCCTACTCTGGTGTGATGTACTAAACTAAATAAAGCATTTTAATCATTATATTTCAATTTTGTGCATTCTGTTTATTATATTATTTTAATATTGTTGATAAATATTCAGAAATAAATAATAAATTATATATATGATTAACTTTTCGTGGGAGCTCTTGCAACTTAAATATATCTAAATATCACACAGGTATATAGCTTGCATTTCTGGACTGCTTGTGGTCTTGTCTTGTGCAAAATATTTCCCAGTGATCCCACAACAATAGAGCTTCAGCCCAACACTTTTTTTCATCCAGCAATAGACCTATTATTTTTGGGGCTGGGATGGAACAATTCTGTAATGGATGGAAGGGTTGCTTTAAGAGAGAATGCTCTTGGCTCATTCTGGTGCTATTAGAGAATCATGGAATAGTGGATTTGGAAGATGCCCACAGTTCAATCAAGTCCAACCCCCTGCTCCATGCAAGGATACAAATCAAAGAATATCTGCCAGGTGGTTGTCCAAATTTGTCTTGAATGCTACCATTGTTGGAACACCCATATGTGCACCTTTCTCATTCTCTTATTGGTCCCTAAGTACTTCTTAAAAATAACTTCCTAAGCTTTTGACTGAGATAATTTTGGAAAGGGGAACATTGCTGAGCCTTATCAGAGAAACTGAATTGCCTTGATTGTTCTTGGCAAACAGTGTCTTAAGTGATGTTATTACAGGAAAATTCTGAATACCAGAACATGCTTTACTCCTCATGGAGTCTGTATACAGATCATGCATCTGACCAAGAAGAGCCTGTTGGGTTGTCTTTCTGCCATAATCCCAAATAACACAGCAAGCCACCATTTTGCCTATGAAGAGTAAAAATGAAACCTTGCAAGAGCAGAACATTTCTGGTTACACTGGACTAGTCAATGAAAACCATTACAAAGTCTTCAAAATGGAAATCTATACATGTGTACCTATTGGATCTTGGGCTCTGGCCTGTGGAGATGTCACTTTGGTTTGTGATCGTGTTTCCAGCATGCAAGCCATCAACAGAGACAGATTAACTCTTTCCTGTGTTGCAGTGCTTCTCAAGTGTCAAGAGCAGTGTGACATATGTTGCTGCCAAATCCATTCAACTCTCCCTGTGACTGACCCAGAGCAAAGTTCAAAAAAACAAAAACAAACACCTAGTGTCAAAACCAGAAGATGGATTAGTCTGTGATGTCTGCATGACAAGGGAGAAACTGGAATAGATAGTGTCCTGAATTAATGGTCTGGCATACAGCAGAACACAAGATAGATTGGGATTTTTTTTAAAACAAAACAAAACAAAAACACTGTTACACATGACAAACTGCTTTCTATTAAAAACAAATGAAAGAAAATTGTGGCTAACCCTGGGACACAGGTATGATGACAGAGATATCTGCACTGTGCAACTTACCAGTCTGGCACTGAATCAGCAAGAGGCAGCAAGAACGAATGGGCTCAGGAGACCGCATTCCAAAGACATTTTATTTAGACTTGCTGTATTGGGAATTAAGCCCCCAAGTCAATGAGAACCCCTCTCCTGGACAGGTGCATGATGTATAGCCCATATTTCTGTCAATGCCCCAAAGACTTCTGTCACACATTGCCAGCCGTTTTGTAGCATCTTAACAATAATCCAATAGTTGTTCCAATAGAGCTATTGAGAATTATTCTAGTTTTTAACCAATTTTCAGATGCATAGCTATGTCAAGTATTCTGTAGCAAAAAATATTATAGTACTTTCAAGATATATTTATTAAAGTGTATTTATTAAAGTGATAACATGTTATTGCTGTGGGGTTTTTTTATTTCATTTCCCTCTCATCTCACTGTTTTTTGTTGTTCTATTTCTATATGCATGTCTGCATGGTGAGAAAATTCAAAGATTTGAACTGGCCTCTAATATATTAATGTTTATGGTGTCATAAATTAGTTAGACCTTTTGAAGCTGTTTCTCATTAAAAGGACTGTCCAGTTCAAGTCTGATTTAAAGATAAAAATGCATAAAGAGAAAGATCACAATACCTTGAAGCTACACATCCACAGTGAACATTCAGACAATGGACCCAGCGATCACACAGGTCAGTATAAACAAACACTATCAGTTTAATTAATATGTAATTAAAACTTTACAAATTAAAAGTTATTTTAAAATTAAAATAATTAAAATTAAAAGTTAAAAGTAATTAAAATTAAAAGTTACTTTTAAAACATTGTCACCTGCAAAACAAAACAAAAATGAACAAGCAAACAAAACTGGAAGGACACATAATCAGTCTTCACCAAAAGGGATGTTCTCATAGAGGAGAATAATATTTTTTAAACCATACTCTTTATTGAGTGAGATTGAAAGAGCTTTGTGTATTGTTGTAGATTGTTCTATCAATACCCAAAATATAAAGATTTTGCACAACATTTTTTTCAACTTTTCCTTTTTTGGGGGGAATACATTTACTTGCTGATGTTACTGATGAAACAAGCTGGTATTTTTACTTTCATATAGAACTGAAAAATCTCACTACTGTTGATTTGTTTTTTTTCATGGCATGCCTTGATCTATGAAGACACTCTTCATGGAAAACCATTCTTGTTAATGCTATATGACTTATGTTTTAGAGGAAAGAATACTGTACCTTATTAAACTGAAACATTTATATATTTCATATTGTTGGTTTTATGTTCTATAATCCACATCTTACAACTAGTACAATATGTCAATGTGCCCTTTATTTGTGTGCTTTTGTAAAAAATTCTTTGGAAGACATCTATCAAATTGAAGAAGCACGTACTATTTGTATAGAAGAAAAATGAATTATTCACAAGATATCCTGAATAGGCATTGGACATCCAAATACAGTATCACATTTTATTTTCAGCATAATTTGTTTGGCCAACATAGAGTGTTGGTGGAATTATGTGGTCCAGTGGAACTTGGGGACTCCAGTTTCATGAAGCAGTGAATCTACTGTCAGATTTAGTATGAACTTTGCAGTTCAGTTTTACAACGCTGAAACTGACAGCTGCAAAGTCGACAGCTCGGCGGTTCGAATCCTGGGTGCCAGGCAATGGAGAGAGCTCCCGCTGGTAATCCCAGCTCCTGCCAACCTAACAGTTCAAAAGCATGTAAATGCAAGTAAATAAATAGGCACCACCATAGAAAAGTGGGAAGGTAGACAGTGTTCTGTGCATAGAAATGCATTCAGCCATGCCGGCCACATGGCTATGGACTTGCACAACACTGGCTCAATGGCTTGAAAATGGAAATGAGCACCACCCATAGAGTCAGACAAAACTACCATGCATGTGTGGGGGGAACATTATCCTTTACACTTACCCCCCCCCCCCGAATATGCTTCAGCACCTTGGATAGCTCCTGCAAAGAGCAGGTTACTTGCCCATATTCACTCTCTCACCACAACATGTAATCTAACATGTAACATTTTCATGCTCTGGTAAGGCCAGAAGGTGGATTATAAAGCTATATAACCTGGTTGTAATTTCATGGGTACAAGAGAGAAGGTTTTGTTCTGTTCTGGCTTTCTGTTGGTCAGGTAGCTCCCCTGACAGGCAAGGTTTATTAGCTTTTCCAGCCCTGCTCTCTCAGCATCTTTCTTGCTTACATCCTTCAACTGCCTGTCTCTCTCAAGCCTTCCGGTATCTATATGTTCCCCAGAGCCCTCCATTTAAGCTACATCAGCTGCCTTTGCTAGCCTTCTCCATCCAGCACTCCCCATCACTTTCCTTTTCAGTGCTTCCTGCAACAACTGCTGGCAATTTTGCTTCACATCATCCCCACTCATAGCTCATCTTCTGTGGTAGGTATGTGATATGGTGAAGCCCCCAAGTACAAAACCACATTGGCCCAGAAAAGAGGATTTCCTAGCTATTTGATTGTTGATCTAAATGAAGACTTTCAAAATCAACTTGAATGGTACATGGCTGGATCTCACAGCTGCTGGTCATGGGCATTTGAGTCGGTATGACATGTGTTCCAGGTAAAGTGATGGAAATCATCCTAAAAGATAAAATTAATAGGCACATAGAAGAGAAGGCTCTGCTGAAGGAGAGCCAACATGGATTCTGCAAAGGCAAATCATGCCTCATTAATCTGTTGGAAGTTTTGAGACTGTCAACAAGCACGTGGATAAGGGAGACCCAGTTGACATTGTTTATCTGGAAGGCTCTTGGACAAACTTTCTAGTCATGGAATAAAGGGACATGTCTTGTCCTATATCAGCAACTGACTAAGGGACAGGAAACAGATGGTAGCACTAAACGGACGATTCTCCAAGTGGAGGGATGTAAAGAGTGGGATCCCCCAAGGTTCAGTACTGGGACCCCTGCTTTTAAATCTCTTCACAAATGATCTAGAAGTAGGACTAAATAGCAAGATAGCTAAATTTGCTGATGACACTAAATTATACAGAGTAGTAAAAATGGGGATTGTGAGATCATCCAGAGGGATCTCTAAACACCGGGGGAGTCAGCAAACCACTGACAAATGAGCTTCAACATTAGTAAATGCAGTGTGGTGCATGTTGGGGCAAAAAACACCAATTATATTTATCAACTGATGGGAAAGGGACCTTAGTGTCCGGCTGGAGAAGCTCAATGAAGGTGTCAACCCAGTGTGACGCAGCAGTGAAAAAAGCAAAGTCAGTGCTAGGGTTCATTAGGAAGGGTATAGAAAATAAGTCAGCAAGTGTCATTTTATAAATCTATGGTGAGGCCTCAACCAGAGTATTGTGTACAGTTCTGGTCACCATACTTCCAGAAGGATATTATGGAAATGGAAAAAGTGCAGAGGAGGACAACGAGAATGATTAGGGGACTGGAACACCTTCCTTACCACCTGAGGCTGCAACAGCTGAGCCTCTTAACTCTTGAACAACAGCACCTAAGAGGTGACCTGATTGAAATTTATAAAATCATACGCTGTATGGACAAAGTAGATTAGGAAAAGCTGTTTTCCCTATCATACAACACCAGAACTAGGGGGCACTCCATGAAACCTTTGGGTGCTGGATCTCAAACTAATAAGAGAAAGCACTTTTTCATACAGAGGATCACTGGTCTGTGGAACTCCCTGCCAGAAGAAGTGGTGACAGCTGTCAGCCTTGATAGCTTTAAGAAAGGATTGGGCAAGTTCATGGAGAACAAGGGTATCAATGGCTATCATTATGGATGCCTAAGGACAACCTCCGGGTTGGAGAGATAGGCAGGGTATCTCTCAATACCATTTGCAGGGAATCATAAGCAGCTGAAGACATCTGCTTGGGAATACCCTGAAGCAAATGGTGAACCACTGTGTGAGACAGAATGCTGGACCGGACGGACTGTGGACAGTTCCAGCAAGGCTGTTCTTATGTTCTTATGTTCTTAAGAGTAATGGAAACTGCACATAGTAAGGATTTTGATCAAATAATGTATATGTAGGAATTCATAAAATAAGCTGGAGTTCAGGTCCATTTTAATTGTGGGGTTTTCCTCTTAAGAAGTTGTCATAACATAAACCCCATTATGTTGCCACTTAGTATCTGTTTCAGTCCACTGATTTGCAGTGCCAGAATCTCCCTCATTTCCAAGGTAATGCCCAGGGGAGCAGTCCTGTGACCTGCTTTCAAGGCCCCTGTGGAATGCATTCTGTTTTCACAGAATGAATAGCTCAGTCTTGCCTCCGCACCTCAGGTTCCAGATTTAAATAGCTTCATTTATAGTACAATATGTGGCCTCAGATTATGAAAGAGAGCACTAATGTTTAAAATGGTTTTTATTATAATAATATAATCCACTATTTGGAGGGAAATATAGAGGTATATTTCCTCTAACTACCTAAATGTTTGAGTAGTCATAATGACTGATAGCATTTAAAGTTTATCCCCCATGTATTATCTACATTGGCAAAAACCGCATCAGATTTCACCCCTTCATTTTTGACCAATCCTGCCTCCCTGGAGTTTTCTAAAGACTGAACTGCATGTAATTTTATGGTAGACAAATATAACTCTTATTCAATATAAGTCCTATTAAC
Source organism: Phrynocephalus versicolor (assembly GCA_023846285.1). Lineage (NCBI taxonomy): Eukaryota > Metazoa > Chordata > Lepidosauria > Squamata > Agamidae > Phrynocephalus > Phrynocephalus versicolor. The sequence continues at coordinate 21,139,082 of JAHTLZ010000007.1, forward strand.
TATTTATTAAATCCCTATAAAATATAAATTCCATTATATATAAGATAACTCATATTAATGAGACAGGATTGCATAATTTTTTAGTCTTTGAGAAGACAGTTGTTAAGTCTGAATTATTGCAAAGATGCCAGTCTGAAATGAGGTGAACAAGTATTTCTCATATAGGTTCTAAAATAATATAGCATTTTTCTTTGAAATATCTATGACTTAAGAGTCTGATATCAAAGAAAGATGATCATTGTGAATCTGTGGCCTTTTCCTAAAAGCAGATAATATATTACATAATTGGTAGTGTGTTGTCTTCTAGTTTAAAAAGATCTGAAAATATTCCAGAAAAGGAGGAAAGGTCTCAGTGGTCCTACAAGTGCTTTAGATTGTTCCCTATGTTCTCTTCAGTAGACATAGTAGGTGTTCAAATGTTTAGCTATATTCATATTGTTTAATATTTTCCATAAGCATTCCCTGACCATTAGGATTCCCTCCGATTTATCTACTTTTTGACATACCGTAATTGTTTTAGAAAGAACCAAACAATTCTTGCTGTTTGACTTTCAGGTTCTTTGGTGCAAAGCCATAGCAGTAATGCTGGAGTCCGAAAGGGAAACTATGATTGCTAAAGAGTGAGGGGGAAGAAAAATCAGTGAAAAGGAAAACTATAGATGAGGCTATACCATAAAGCATTGATGCCTGCTTGTCACACATTGGTCCTGATATACATTGAGTAACTGATTGCACCACTGCAATGAGAACTGCACAACCATGATATGAACCACATTACACAATGCTGTCTGCCTGGGCAGAAGGCCTGGCACACTGTTGCAGGGGTAAAGCTGGGTCCCAGGTTCATCTGGGATCTAAACTAATGTCAGTGTGAGGGTCCAGCCAGATGTTAGTGGTGTGGTTGGCTTTCCAGCATGGTGGTTGGGTGTCAGGGGACACCCAACATGTGGTTGGGTGTCAGGGGATACTGGGAGGCCAACAGTGTGTGACTGAGGAGACTGAATTATTGGATGGAATAGCAGGAGGGGGCAGAGAGGGTAGGCAGGCTGGTTTGTGGAGTCATCATGGTGCACTAGAACTTGAGCTAAAAGCAGGAGAATGCTGCCACTCTCCCTCTTGCTGTTTGGTACCCTTTCCCTCCCTCCTGTCCTATCTTTTTTTTACAATGAAGTTATGAGGGACAGTGTTATGCTATACCGTGTATGTAGGGGAATAGTGACAGCGAGAATTTGTGGGCATTCAGGAATTGGATTCCTGGGATCTTTGATAACAGGAACAGTGTCTGGTATTAATTCAGGTGTTGGGTTCTTGGGACCCTTTATAACAGGAACTGTGTCTATTATTAATTTGGCAAAGAGTTCTTGTTGGCTCTATCTTCATAACTTTGTTGGCAGGCAGTTGGGAGTACTAGGATAGAGCTAGGTAGTGGAAAGACGTCAGGCAGGGGACCTGTGTGTCCTGCAGTGGAATACCCTTAGGGGAGCTAGTGGGTAAGGCCATAGCCTGGCATCGCTCAAGAGCCAGAAGCCTGCCATACCCTTTGAGTGGCAGTGAACCAAGGAATAGTGCACACCCACATGGCACTCATGATGGGGTTCAACTAGAAGGCAGAAGTATTGGGTTGCCTTTCAGTTGGCATCAAGAGGTGACAATTAGCACTAGACAATATTCAGTCTCCTGATGAACTGTATCCATCCCAACCAAGGAAGCTGCTGATATAACCGATAAAGTTGTGACTTTTTCTATTCCAAAGACTGTTGTTGTGTGTTGATTTTTGTAGGCTTGGCAGCGTAGCCATTGGCTAACAAGTTTACATTATGCCAAATTCAGCATAACTAGTCCAGTCCGACTGATCAATATTTAGGGGATTATATTTAATAGACTTAATCCTAGGAGAGCAGAGGATTTTGTGTTTACTTTTTAGTTTTTAGTTTTTGTTTTTGTACTCATTAGGGAACCTAATTAGAGTAAGCCTATGTATGTTTATTTGTGTTAGAGATTAAGGTATGAAAGGTGTTTACTGTGTCTATGCTTTGAGTCAGAAAGTTAGGGTTGGTCTGTGGTCTAATTTCTTTGCTTTTGGGGGAATAGCTTCAATCATAACTGTTTTCTTTAAACATGTTTTTTACCCCTTTAGGAATTTTGAAACACAGGAAAACATTGATGTCAGTGCTGGGAAAGAAAATCTGAGCTTGCTGAGTAATTTAAGGTAAGAGATGAAAAAAATAACATTACCCAGTGTGGTGTGGTCATGGACGTGGACTCGGGAACTCATTTAGCTGTCTGCAGGCATCTGACAGAACTCCCTGAATAGAGAATTATGGGATTTTGGGGTGTTTTTATTTTAAACCCATAAATGGTGCATCCCTAGCAACTACAACACAGAGCACCTTGCCAGCTCTCCTTCCCAGATTTCTGTCTGGATGTTGCTGTTTCTTCAAAACCCAGGCCTGGATGACAAAGCCTTCTGTTGCCTCCGTGGTGACTGGTATGCCAACCTTCCACCACCACCTCGTTTTCCCCTGGAGACCAGGTCTACTGCTGTCTTGTCCTATGGAGGAAGGACACATCCTGTAAATTTGGCACCCTGGGGAAGAACCCCAGGTTCCTCATGCTAATGACCCTGGCTATGGTCTGCCAAAATGAGTCCAACTCAGGGAGGAGTACGTCTGTGAAGATTCTCAGTCATCCAGGTGAGTTTATCTGGAACTTGAGTCATGGCTACTGGACTACTTTTTGAGAGATAGAAACGTTTCGCTGTTCATCAAAAAGAAGTCCAGTAGCCATGACTCAATGTCCAGACTAGGGAGGAGTAATTAAAACAGATCTTCACCCCTTAATTGCTTACACAGTGTCCACTTGGCCAAAAAGATGTAAAAGCCTCTCACTTTTCAGAAGATGGTACATGTCAGAAGTTGCCAAAAGCCAGGGGACAGTTCTCACCAATAATTTCTATGTGAGAGATGACAGACACCTGCCATCAGTCATAACAAAAAGCGGTTTGAGTCACCCACCATGTTATCCAAAGTGAGTACACAATACTGAACATTAAATCTGATTTTTTTTAATTTGAGCAATGTTTTTCTAAGCTTGTGCTGTCAAGTCAAGAACACTCAGAAGTGGTTTTCATCCTGTTTTTCTTGGGGTGCCCTTGGACTGTGCAGCTTGCCCAAGGCCACACACACACCTCTCCCTGGAGACATAGTGGGGAATCGAACTTCCAAGGTCTGCCTCCACAGCCAGATACCTACACTGAGCTGTCCAGCTAGCCCATGTATTTTTATATGAAGACAAATAAGCCAAAACAAACAAACACAAGCAAGCAAACAAACAAACAAATAAATAAATACAACTGATCAGATTTAATCAGCTGTTTTTGAACATTTGGAAATTAGACTATAACTCCCAGGATCCTGAAGTCAGTAATTTGGTCTCTCCCATTCCAAAGTCTCATCTTTTGCTGTATAATATGCACATTTATGGGAAAAATCTAACATATAAATAAATATTAAACAACTAGCAGGTTCTCCATCATGATGAAAATTTCCTGCTCTGTTTTTTTAACATTAAAAAGCATATCATTTACTCTTGTGGATGTGTTATTGAATGTAGACACTAGACAATTGTATCCTGAATGTCCCAAATAATTCATAATGCACGTATTGACTGCAGCTATATTTGTTCTTTCACAAAAATGGAAACAAAATTAAGTGCCAAGTGCTCATCTGTGGATGGTAAGAACTTGAGTAACAGATATGAGGGAAAAAATTGTTAATCAGTTCAAATCTCCCTTGGAATCAGCACAGGCTCCAGACTTCTTGACAGTTTGAATGCTACTTATCTGTTACATAAGCTGTTCCACGTTCCACGTTCTTCAAACATTTTTGTACCACAAGTTGTGGCTACCCAAACATGCATCACTGATGGACAGTGATGATGGGGATTAGCGTCTAAAACATCTGTAAGGTACCATATTGTGAAGTCTCTGGTGCATCAAAGAAAATGTCCAGTCATCAACACATTGCTGAAACATTGAGTTAAATAAACATGAATATATCTGGTAAATGTCATTCTACTTTCAGACCAACAGTGAATGAACTACTAAACTTACAGTGTTTATTTTTGCATCCATTACATGGACAGATTTGAAAATTACCTTGACACATTCCATTCTTTTAATTTTGTTAATTTACTTATGGGGAGAAACTGGGCAAAACAATCAAATGACCTTCTGCACTGTTAGCCCACTGTCATAATATCAGCTTAATATAGTCCAGATCCAATTTATCTCATCTCTGTAGATGGACTGCAAGGTGAGGAGGCAGTGATTTAAGAGCCTCTGCTAATGCCAATGATAACGTTTAAGTTAAATCTTGAAACTTTAGACGTAGATCACCTCTTTTGACAGCTCAGTGTTACACACCATGTAACGATGTGGAACTTAAATATGAGTGAAGTTGAAGCAGAAACAGGTGAGATGGGCAGCTTTGTATTTAAACAGCGATAAAGTGGTAATCTTTCCAAGGCACATTTTTCAAAGCTGCCATGTTTGCACAGTCAATATAACAAAGAGAGCTCATTGTTTCATTCCAGTACTTCAATCCTAAACAAAAGTAACGTAATGTGCACATTTTGAAACTTTGAAACAAGGTTAATGACATATTCTTTACTACTTAAAGCATTTTAGCATCTAACTGCAAAAAAATGTCCACTTAATTTGTTCTGCCTGATGATTTTACCTTTACTTATTTCTCTCCATTGCTATCTTTACCCCTTTACCAGTGTAAGTAGGTACTGTAGAACATTGTGTCAGTGTAACTCATATGTCATCCTTACATCAAGGAAACAATAGGGATCCTAAAACTGGAAACATGTTACATGTACTGTGTATTATTTTCAAAAATAAAAGCACATTACCTATTGCAGTGGCCTCCAAAACAAAGCAGGTTATCCTTTTATAGAATGATAAGCACCTGTAAAAATGCTATCAATAAAAGCCAGTGAGGTTGATGGTCAGTGTATGTTATTTTTAACCAAGGGATGTACTCAAAATTATATAACTAGATTGCCCAGGATACAGGGTAAGTGTTTTGCAGGTACCTGACAATGCTGCTGTGGAGGCCAAATGGACTGAATTCTTACATGTAAGCTGCACAATGCATGAGGACAATTAGGAGTACGTTTAGTATATGAATATTTTGAACTCATCTAATTGAAGCTGGTCTCTGGGCTAAATTTAGTGTTGCATATGAAATGTACAAGTGTAACTCAAATGACTTTCTTGCTCTAAAGTAAGTACAGGAGCTTGATCTTGACTGGAACCATGGTGTTGGGGCCTAAACCTTCCTTTGGTAGACATTCTTCCTTTGAATTCATCCCCACTGCCAGAAATGGTGCATTTGTTTTTTCTGCTCTCTCCTGCATTTGCATGTTGCTGTCCCAGTCCAAATTACAACACTTTCCACTTTAATCTGGGAGTGGGGGTGGAAGTGGATTCTGCATTCTGCATATTACACACAGCATGTCTTTTTGTGCTCTGTCCTGAAGACTGAAGGACAAAGATGAATTAAGAACCAAAATTAAGATTCTAAGAATGAAAGACACATGAAATTAGCATGTTCTCATCAACATAAAGTAGGACATGAATCATCAAAAGGAGGACAACCAGGACACAGGTTTACCTAAAATTGTATGTGCTAGTGTGGGACCAGCAGGAATGCTTGTGCTCTGGATGCCCTACCTTGGTTGCCTTGACACAGTTTGCCCAGGACAACTCAGCGGCAGACACCGAGGGAGACTCAATGGTGAAGTGATGGGATCCAGGTGGCTCAGGGTGTTGGGGAGAGCACTGTTGATTCGGATGCCTGCCAGGCTGAATAAATGATCCCAATATCATCCCAGTCAGTCAAGGGATGGGAGACAATATGAAGACATGACCTGTGGACCAACAAGTGGGTCAACCTTCACATTTCCCCAGAAGAGGTTGCCAGGCTGTGGAGGGCCAATTCAAAGTGAGATCCATTCTCCCCAGTGGCACCTTGGGTCCTTTTGGGGAGAAAAACATGATAGAAATATTCTAAATAACAAAAATAATAAATAAGGTGATAGGCAGGCAAAATGATGCCAGTGGCAATGTAAGAGCCAGGGCCAGCCAGAGCAGCTGACTAGCAGATCAGCTGGATTTTCTGGGGACTCACCCCAGAAACCCTTTCCCAGACACTCCATTGACTTCACACCAGCAACCAAGAGGGAGTTGCATTTCCTGGTCGATGTAGCAGGATACTGAGGTCAGAGGACCACCCTCAGTGGCCCAGAGCCATAGCTGTCAAGTTTTCCCCAGCACTGGCTGGGACGGGAGGAAAGAAGTGAAATGTTTGCAAGTGTGCTAGCCCACCCGCCCACTCGCTCACACTCATGCATACACATGCACGCACAGGGATACACACACCCACACCGCTCGCTTTGCCCCTCCCACCCCGCCAAGCCACAGCCGCACCAGCTCATCCCCCCTCTACCAAGTCCCCAGCCAAACCCAGGACAGCATCGCAGGCACCACTTTCCCTGCTCAGCAGCTCACTGCTATGTCACCAAAAAGCCTTCCTGTCCACCACCGTTGCCTGGGACATATCCGGGAAAATAAGTGTTCCAGAAAGATGGTGGGAAAGGGGCTGGAAAATGGTAATGTCCCGACCAAAATGGGACTCTTGACAGGTATGCCCAGAGCATACTGTCTTTGGCTCTCTACCCAAATTTTGCCTATCATTTTGGGTCATGTAGAATGTCTATATCACTGCAATGAGTATGAGAACTTTTCTGTTTATGGTAATGTTTTTCCCTAGTTACTGCTGGTGTTCTTGTAATAGATTATTATGAGGAGGTTAACTTTCCCACATAACAAGCATATTTTAATTTCTCAAAGCAAACAGGTATTGAGGAGCCTCATGGCGCCTTGGTTAAATGCTTGTACTGCAGCTAAAATTGTGGTCATAACCCAGGGTTCAATCCAGGTAGCAAGCTCATGGTTAACTCAGCCTTCCATCCTTCAGAGGTCGGTAAAATGAGTACCCGGCTTGTTGGGGGGGGGCAATGTGTAGCCTGCATATTGTAATTAAACTGTAAACCACCCAGAGACTACTTGAAGTGGTATGGGGTAGTATATAAGCAGAACACATTGCTTTTGCTTTGCTTTAAAAATACCAGATGGTACATAATGGGTCAAGAATTTGCTAGTGAAACTTGATGCATAAAGAAGTTTTACAGTCAAACACTCAGTTATGATAGTATTCAAAGTTCTTAGATCTAAGTTCAGTTCAGTTCAGAGATTTTGGCTACGAGAAAAAATGTTTGTACACACAAGATTCCTGGAAATTCACAAGAACTTTCAGCAAGAAAATAAAATAAACGTGTTCTGTTTCTATACTGCCCCTTAGCACTTCAAGTGCTCTCTGGGTGGTTTACAATTTAATTATGCAGGCTACAATTTGCACACCCCCCCAAGCTGGGTACTCATTTTACTGACCTCAGAAGGATGGAAGGCTGATTCAACCATGAGCCTGATACCTGGAATTGAACCCCAGGTTGTGAGCACAGTTTTACCTGCAGTACAGGCATTTAACCTCCATGCTATGAGGTGAATGAGAAACACCCTTTTCTTAATGTGACCTGGTCAGCTGTCACCAGGATGACTAGATCAGTGATTCTTAACCAATGGTACACATTCCATTACTAAAATACTTCCTAAGTTTATGTATCCTGGATATTCTTGGACTGCAACTCCCAGAAAGCCTGGCCAGCACAGCTTCTGAGAACTGAAGTCCAAGAACACCTGGGTAGCCCATGGTTAGGAACTGGGTCAGAGATGAATGACCTCTAGAGGTCTAATCTCCATGCATTCTTCCACAATCCCTAAACCCTGAACAATTTTCAATCAAAATATGTTTGTTTCTTTGTTTAATGTGAAAGCACTCTTTTGCTCTCTAGTTATCATTTGAAATGAATGTTGGGTGTTAGTGATGGGAGCTCTAGGGGTACTGGAGGAATCCTCAAAACATGGCACAATTGCCCTCTGCTTATGATGTGCCATTTCCCAATTACTTCCTGACATAGATTATACACCTGCGACTTTCCCCCATGTGAGCCGTAACTTGACAGCCAATGTTTCCCTTAATTTCTTGCTCCTGGCTGTTGACAGTGTATTGTAAACTCTAAATTTTATTTATTTGCTGCATTTCTCCTGAGGCTGAAATCTGAGGGGGTCTACAATCTGGGTTTAAAAAGGGGAACTGGAAACACAGTTCCCCAAAACCTGTTGCTTCTTTCTGGGCAGATATCTGAACCCGCTATTTCAGAGATGTAACTAGATCCAGTAGGGGATTGAGAAATATAGGTCAGAAAGGCATGCTTATCCGGCATCTTGAGGCTCCCCGTTCAGCAACTTGGCATTGCCCTGAAAATATTCCTTTGCAGTGTTGTGTGCTTGCATGGGTATTTGTGTCAGAACAGAAGATACAGGTATCGTCTGTATAGGGTGGGGTGGGGGAGAGGACCTTCTTAACATAATGGTGGGACTCAGGGTCTCTGGCATAGTGATTGTAAGACCAGAGGCATAGCTAGGGTTTGGAACACCCAGGGACAAAGTCAGTTTTCACACCCTCTCCTGCCCCCCAACCACATCTCACCCACCCAGCAAGGGGGGCAGATCCTGGGGGGAACAGTTCAGGAGGTGGAGAAGGGTCTCTCTTTCTCATGCCCTCTTGAGGTGTCTCCCTTCCAGACAAGGCTCTCCTGTGCAAACTAGAGCACATGGATAGTGTGGGCAAGGAACAAGTCCCGCCTCAAGGAAGCCCTTAAAAAGGGCAGGAGGTAGTCGAAGATAGTACTCCACCCATCTTGTCACCACACCATTTTTCAGCAATTAAGTAAAAACTCCAAAGACACTATGTGCCATCAAATAACTTCTGACATGTGGTGACTATACGAGTTACTGCTTTCCAGAATGTCCTAGCGTTACCAGCTCTGCTGGGATCTTGCAAACCAACAACACTTTGTGTCCTATTTGCTCTTCCTACTGCTCTGCCTTCCTAGCAATAGACTTCTTCTCAGTTTTTGCAAACTAGCAGCAGTGATTTCTGTATTTAGTCAGCCTGTCTCACATCCAGTCTTCCTCTTTTCCTACTGCTCCTCCCCACATTGCCAAGCAATATAATCTCTTCTGGTCACTGTTATCTTTCCTCTATAATGTGCATGGTAGAATAGGCTCAGGTTACTCATTTTAACTCTAGTGGGAGTTCAGGCTTGACTGAGTACTTAGTTTTCTGCTTTTCCGGGTGTTTTTCGTAAACATTTCAATTGAGTTTACTTTTGTTCCTCTCTTTCTTCACTGTCTCTTTTACACATAGCATGGATTATTTTGACTTGGCTTCTCGTGACATTCTTTTGGTAACTCCAACCCCCTCCCTTCCAACAGGGCGCAACCACCATGTCCCCTGCGAAGCCGCCTGGGAGCTGCTTTGTTGGGGCAGGAGTGCCGCAGCTTGAGGTGCCACCAGGGAAGCCTCTGCTGGCAGAAGGGTGCGCGGCTCCCTCGTCCTCCTGCTACCCCTCCAGGTGCCCCCAGATTTTGTCCACCCCTGGGGCAATTGCTCCCTTCCACCCCTCCCTAGTTATACCAGTTGTAAGATGCCCATAGTTGAGAAACACTGGAATAGACAGTACTGGACTATCTCTATCATTAGGCAGAGTGATCTGGCTGCCTCGGGTAGCAGATAAAAGAGGGCAAGTGAAGCTGAAACTGCCAGTGATTCTTTTCCTCCCCGCAAGCTATCTTGGTGCTCTCAAATGCAGTAGAAACTATTACTCCCTTTGCAGTTCTGAAGTAATATAATTCCTGCTTGTTTATATCATTTCAGTGCAGACTCAAGGCAGCTCTCAAGGTTGACTTCTGTATGCTGTTTTATCCTCTGTCTCTGAAAACCTGTCTTGACTAGATGGACAAATAGACAGCTTTTTATGTTGCACATATTGTCACATCCTTGAGGTGCAAACATTAATTGTGCTTGGAATCTCAATGCACAGCCTTCACAGCGATCTAATGTGGCTTAAGGCATCTTATGCTACCTGAATTTGTCTTCTGAAAGAGAAATAAGGTATGCGTATCTTCCTTTATTTGTTTCATATAAAGTGTCTTGGGTCTCCTATTTCTTGTTAATTCTGTACTTTGGTCTCCTGTTTCTTTTTAATTCACATTCCTGAGCAGGAGGGTCCACTGTAACAAGAGGCCAGTGGGACAAAAATGGAGGGCTAATCCTGGCTTACATGTTTATTCAGAGTGCTTCCTTGTTTAGGCATATGTTTATGTTTGTTTGATTACTGCCTTAGTTATTATTCTATGTATTTCATAGGCTGTGTCTTCTCCTTGTATAATGTGTGTAGCCAAGCAAAGGACTTGGAAAACTTGTATTTGGAATGTTAACTAACCCTATATCCAATACAAGTAGTGGCCATACTGGGTTTTGTAGTGCACAAAAGTAGTTTTTGTGAGCTCTGGCCAAGAAGATTGGCTTTATTTATCATAATGATTTGTATTTTACAAAAAATGTACTCACATATACATTTGTTGTGAAGTTGTGACATCCTAAATGCAGGTTTGGAGGCATGGGGTGTGTGGAAAGGTTCATAGAATCATAGACTCATAGAATCATAGAATCATAGAGTTAGAAGAGACCTCAAGGACCATCCAGTCCAACCCTCTGCCATGCAGGAACCCCATCACAATATTTCCAACAGATGGCCATTAGAGATGGGCACGAATCGAAAAAATTGTGTTTTGGTTTTTCATTTTTCGATGAGGGGTCCGTTTTGATTCATTTTTGTTTTTCGTGAATTTTTGGAAAAAAATCATTTTCATTTATTCATTTTTCATTTTTACCCACTTTTTGCGCGATTTTTAAAGCAATTCCGTGCGCAGGCATCCCCCAACGCCCCAGACCAGAGGGAAAACACTAAAAAAAATTGGTGATGGCAGAGACACGGTATAGACTAGGTACGTAGGGAGGCTGCAAAGGCAGCGGTGGGCGTTGACCAGGGTGCAAGGCAGCCACAGAGTGACTGCAGTGCAGGGCAGGGGAGGGTACTCACCAAGAGGTACGCATACACGCACACAGGGAGGCTGCAGGACCTAAGCTAGAGAGAAATCTCTTCTTTCTCTCCCCTAAGAGCCAGGCTGCAGCCAGCAGGAACACAGAGACACACATCTGCCTGGCTGGCCTAAAGTGAAAATAACGAGTCGCAGAGACAGCAATCCCACCCTAACTCCCACCGGAGACTGCAAGGAGGATGGGGGCTGCCAGAGCTTTTTATGCCCTCTGTGGCTGCCAGACCTGCCCAGTCTGCAACCTGGGCATGCTATTGGTTGAAGTTGTCCAAGAATTTACAGGATCCCATTACATGGCTTGCCTCCATTTTGTGGCTGGCAAAATACATTGCGATGGGAGAAGACAAAAACAAACGTTTTAAGGACCCCCCCCCGGTAGGTATTATCAGACAGTATAAATAATTATTGTTGCATTTTTATGGATGTCCAGGGCGTTTTTTAACATTTAAGACAGCTCATTTCATTGCGCGTCGCCATTAACGAAAAATGAAACGTAACGAACCTAATTTTCGTGGTTCTGTTCGGTTCGTTCCAAATTCATCACAATGTTCATTGTTACGTAACAAAATGAATAATGAATAATGGAAACGAAAAAAGTTCGTTTCGTGCCCATCTCTAATGGCCATCCAGCCTCTTCTTAAAAACCTCCAAAGAAGGAGACTCCACCACCCTTTGTGGCAGCATATTCCACTGCAGAACAGCTCTAACCATCATGAAGTTCTTCCTAACGTTCAAATGGAATCTCTTTTCCTGTAGTTTGAAACCATTGGCCCGAGTCCTAGTCTCTGAAGCCATGGAAAACAAACCTGTTCCCTCTTCAACATGACACCCTTTCAAATATTCAGAGACAGATCACATGCTTGGCATAAAGGAAATATAAGGCTCAGTCCTTCACACCTGTAGCTACAGTAAAATGATCAAGTAGCCAGTAATTATAGAGACACCTCTAGATATGAAACTCGGGGTAGCTGATATCATTCAGAATAGACACCTTACAGCCAGAGGGACACGTAATATGAGAGGGTGTCAGGCAGCTTCCTAGTTCCAACATGACAGTGGCTTTCACATCCGAATTTTGTGGCTCATGTTGAAGTTCATTTTTATTGAAAGCACATCTTTTGAATGTGGGAGTGAGGGTGCATGGTGTCAGTGAGCAGATTTGAATAGCGTCCTCTGCTGTGCTGTTGTATTTTCCTGAGGGAGTTCATGTGACAGAGGCTGGATAGAAGCAGAACTAGAGCAGAAGTCAGAGCTTCATCTTTCTGCTTCGGGGCTCTGAGGCTCCATAGTAGATGAGATGCCACGTGACTGACTGACTGTGGTGAATTTTCAATAGGGTAGATGACGGCAGATATAAGAACAGCACTATTATAGCTTCCTAGCAGCTTATCATTGCTTAGAGTCATTCTATTAGCCAAGCTTGCAGTTGTTGCCAAGCATTGAGGGCTTGGAACAAAGATACTGAGGTTCCTTAGGTTTTACTGATTCAGCAGGTCCTGGGAATAGTTGGCACTAGTAGCCCGATCTTATTTCTGTCTTGCAAAACATTGTGGTTCCTTGCTCTCCAAGATGATTTTCTTTTTTTCTGAGGCTAGGGACAAGACAGCGTCCTACCTTCCATGTGCAGATGTAAACTGGACTGGCAATTGAATTGGCCTTGGAGGCCTCAGAAATGATTTTTGGTGAACTGGAAGTTACTTCCAGTTCACAGGGAAGCCATTTTGGGGGCTCCAGAAGGCATGGGAAGGCCCTCACAGGCCATTCAAGGCAGCACTAGTCCTGGGGTAAGTACAGAGGCCTGAAACAGGCCATTCCCTCATACCCCAGGGGGCTTTTTATCATATACTGTAGTCCTGCGATAAAGCGAGACTGCAGTATATGAACCGCAAAAGGGAGGGGGACCACTGTAAAAGCAAAAAAAAAAAAAAAGTATTCTGCTTATATACCATCCCATACCACTTCAAGTAGTCTCTGGGAGGTTTACAGTTTTTAATTACAGTATGCAGGCTACACATTGCCCGCCCCCCCCAATGAGCTGTGTACTCAGTTTACCTATCTCGGAAGGATGGAAGGCTGAGTCAACCATGAGTCTGCTACCTGGGATTGAAGTCCAGGTTGTAAGCACAGTTTTACCTGCAGTACAGGCATTTAAATACTCCGCCACAAGGCTTCTTACAATTCCCAGAAATCCTGGCCAGCACAGGTACAACATCGCTAGGGATCGTTGCCTCAGGAGGGTTGAAAAAATTCTTAAGGATGATTCACACCCAGGTCAGCACCTCTTTACCTTGTTACCATCAGGCAGAAGATATCGTAGTATAGCCTGCTGCACCAACAGACTGAAGAACAGTTTTTATCCATGGGCTGTCAGACTGCTCAATGGGAAATAATTCCAGGACAAGTATAGAAGAACTGACCTGTGGGCTGGCGCATTCTGTGTCAAGTACACAGGGTGTAATAAGACTGAGTGGCTGCTAGTGGGAATGGGGGTGCGATGGGGGAGGGGGTGGGAAAGGGAGACTCAGCCAATTTCATTGTGCACATATTGTACATTGAAAATAAAGGTGGTATTATCATCATCATCAAGAACATCTGGGAACCCATGGTTGAGAACCATTGGCCTAGATCAGTGTTAGTGAACCTATGGCACCGGTGCCAAAGGTGGCACTCAAAGCCCTTTCTGTGGGCACTCAACAATGCTCCTTCACAGCCTCCTGTATTCAGGTTCAGTTGCTGTATTGGCACTTTGTGAAAAAATACTGGGTTTTGAATCACAGTTTGGGCACTCGGTCTCTAAAAGGTTCTCCATCACTGGCCTAGATGAATGATTCTGTCCATATCAGCCTCCCACATATTCTTCTTTTTGTTCTCTTTCTCTTTCTTTTTGTTCCTTTCCTATCAACTCAATTGTTTTGACTTTTGATGTGACAAAGGAATGCCTTAAGGCTGAATTGGCATAAATGGCAACTGCAGCTACCACTTTCTCACTCTGAAGTAATAGATCACAGCCGTTTAACTTTGATATAGGCCAAACAGCCTGCGGATGTTCCAAGTGCTGCTGTATATTTTGTTTACAATTTTTCTCAATTTTCTTTCTTTATCCACATAAAAGTTTGAAGTGAAAATCCAGCCTGCTACCATGGGGGTTATGAGCATAAAAAGTAATGCAGGTGTATATATGGAAGAGAACCTTAAGAGTTTATGACTCCTTTTATCTTATTTTTGTTCTGCAGTTGATTATTTGATATGCAATATCAGCTTTTCACACTGCTGAATCCTGTCTCCCACCCACTCACAATCCAAAGGGCAACAATGAGGTTAGATCATTAAATATAGCAAGATATATATGTGTTGTGGGTGTATGTATGTTATACTGTATATACAATTTCCATAATGTAACACTACCTATTAGAGATGGGCAGGAATTGAACTTTTGGTTCATTTTGTTATTTGTTATTCATTTTGTTACCTAACGAAATGAATAACGAACTGCCCCCTCTTAGAAAAATGAAATGAAACAAAACGGAAATTTCTGTTCTGTTTCATTTTGGTTTTTGTACTGCCGGTATCTCCTACCTGGTGGAGTCATGGTCCGGTCCTCCTTGCTGGGCTCCGAGTCCAGAAAAAAAAAAAGTAAAAATAAAAAGCCAACCGGCCCGCACTACAGCTGGTAGGTGGGCCATGTGGTCAGCACAAAAAATAAAATAAAATAAAATACAGTCACCCCTTGCCATTTTGCGGTTCAGGTACTGCGGTCACACTGCATCGTGGGATGGCAGTACCTGCACAGCGGGGGGGCGATCGGGTTGCTCCCCGCCACCCCCTCCCCCTCCAAGAAGCCTCGTAGCCATGAAGGGGGGTGGCGGGGGGCAATCGGGTCACTCTGCGCCACTCCCGGGCCCCTCCAAGAAGCCTCGGGGGTGCGTGGGAGGGTGGCGGGGGGCGATCGGGTGGCTCTGTGCCGCTCCCGGGCCCCTCCGAGAAGCCATGGGGGTGTGTGGGAGGGCGGCGGGGGCGATCGGGTGGCTCCGTGCCGCCCTCCTGGCCCCCTCCGAGAAGCCTCAGAGCCATGCTGGGGGCAGCGGGGGGGGGGGGGAGGCAATCTCCATTGAAATGCATTGAGTCAATGGATTTCAATGGAGAAATTTTCCCCATTGGAAAGCATTGAGCCAATGTTTTCCAATGGGAAAAATTTTCTCCCTTGAAATGCATTGGCAATGCATTTCAATGGAGATGGCCCCGGACAAGAAGTCTCGGGCAGCGCAGGCAGGCAGCGGCGGGAGGTCAGATCTCCCTGCTGCCGCCGGCGTGCGCCGCCCCAAGACTTCTCTGACAGGTGCGCAATCGCCCCCCGCCCCCCACCCCCTGCTTCTGCATATCATGGATTTTCATGGATCGCAGGTGGGGTAGGTCCCTAACCTCCGCGATCGATGGGGGGTTACTGTAAAATAAAATAAAATAAAATAAAATAAAGTCCGGCGCACAGGCCCTGGTACCAGCCCGCAAGCAGCTGACCTGCGGGTCACTGAACAGGCCAGCAGGCCAGCAAAAGTTTTAAAAAAA
This sequence comes from Phrynocephalus versicolor, assembly GCA_023846285.1. Classification (NCBI taxonomy): domain Eukaryota; kingdom Metazoa; phylum Chordata; class Lepidosauria; order Squamata; family Agamidae; genus Phrynocephalus; species Phrynocephalus versicolor. Next base: position 21,154,797 of record JAHTLZ010000007.1, read on the forward strand.
GAAAAGAAACAAAGCCGACTGGCCCATGCTACAGCTGGTAGGTGGGCCATGTGGTCGGCAGTAAAAAAATAAAATAAAATAAAAATAAAAATAAAATAAAATAAAATAAAAAGGAGTGCCGACCCAGCCCCAGGGGTGGCTGGATCAGCACCCTAAAATAAAATAAAATAATTAAAAAAAACAGCGACAACCTAGCCCCAGGGGCCGCACGGCTGGCACTATAAAATAAAATAAAATAAAATAAAATAAAATAAAATAAAATAAAATAAAATAAAGGAGCACTGACCCGGCCCCAGGGGCGGCCGGGTCAGGGCCCTAAAATAAAGAAAAAATAAAAAATAAAACCAGCGCTGATTCGGCTACAGGGGCTGCCCAGTGGGTGCTTGGAAAAAAACCCCAAGGCACTGGCCCCAAGCCAGCACCTTAAAAAGCCCCTGCTGCAGGGGCCAGGATCTGCCGCTGCCACCGCCGCCTCCGCTGTCGCCTGGTAAGGACTGAACCAGTTTGCATCAGTTTGGGTTCGTACGAATTTTTTTAAAATTTGTGCAAACCCGAACCTGAACTGAACCAAGGGTGGGCCTGAAACAGATGAACCCGAACCATGGGTTTTCTGTTCCATGCCCACCTCTACTACCTCTACTACCCATGTAACATAGTTGCACTAGGTGTACTTTTTATTGCTATGTCTGTCATAAGATATATGCTGCATTTTCTTCTAATAAGGAAAAATACAACACCCCCCACACACATCATCATCACTCAATAACAATTGAATCTGTGCAGTGGTTCCTGATGCAACCCCAACCCTGCCCTTATATACCGGTGTGATGATTCTAGTCCAAACACTGTCAGTTTTCTGGAAATGGCAAGTGAGACACTTGTTGCCATGGCGATCCTTAATAGTTCTGACTCAGATGTGAGGTTGTCATGGCAACTGCATCCATAGCTCCTGGGAGGTGGTACAGGCTTCTTCTTTTTCTATCAGCAGAAAAAAAAGGCTCTGAAACCCCATCTGGTTTTCCACATTCTGCACTGCCGTGACAAAGCGTTAAATGCTATTTAATTATTCACAGTCAAAGGGATAGAGTACATTTTTGATACCACATGGAAGAAACAGAATCGTTAGTTGACAGTATAAATGTCTCCCCTGTATATCAGACTTACCACAGGCATATTGTCTTCAGAATCGTGCACCTTTAGTCTCCTCTGTTCACCCCACCCCACCCCACCCCACCTCCCCTCACACACACACACACACACACACACACACACACACACACAGAGAGAGAGAGAGAGAGAGAGAGAGAGAGAGAGAGAGAGAGAGAGAGAGAGAGAGAGACTCTGTTATAGAAAGCAAACAACTTTGTCTTTTCCCTCTGATCACCACAGTCACTTCCTGTGAGCATATGAGAAACCTTAAGGGTTATAATCAACAAGCCTGCTGCCAGCTACACATACTACACACCAACGAATTTAATACAGCCTAAAATGGCAATTATCTCTCTATGCTATAGGTTTGAGAGAACTGTACAGTATTTCAGTGGATAAACATAATATATGAGAAGTTAAGTTCTGAAGGAGCTATGAGCATATATGGAAAAGTGTGTGTTTCTCTGCACACAAACTGGGAGGTGAAACTTCTTTTTGCAATAAATGTGGAAAACAACATGTATAAGTAGCTAGCATTAAAGTAGATTGAAGAGAGTAGCTTTGCATGAATATTCAGAGCTGGTAGTAACATCTGACATCCTCAGGGAAACTGACAGGGCTTCAACATACTAGAAGGCCTTCCTCCAGAGATGATTCTAGACATTTTGCTTCTTGAGGGAGAGCAGCAAAGGGTACCCTCACTTAACTAATTCAGAGTGTATGATAATTAAAGCCATTGAAGATATTTCAATAGACAGGGGTGGAGGAGGACTTGGCAAAATCTGTCTCCTTTTTGTCATCTGCCCTTTCATCTTTCCACCCCATATCAGTCAGTCAGACACCTTTATTGGCATAAAACAAATAAATAAAATAGACAATGGACAGTAGATAATAAAAACACACAATTATGGAAGTATGCATGCCCAGACCAGTATTACTCAAATAACCAGAAACGGATTATAGGTAAATTGTAACAAGACAAGAGCTGGAGGATGTTTCCATGAAGCATTATATTTATCCAGCCATAGTCGACTGTAGACCATCCAGAATAAACAGACTATATCTGGGGGTGTTAAGCAAAAGGGCCATTGAGTAACTGTGGCCTCCGTTGCTGGATTAACAAGTTGATAAATATGGCAATCTGCCTAGTGTGGGTTTTATCTGAGCCTGACAAATGGTTATGCAAAATGACCTCATCCTGATGACCAGAAGTCTAGCAAGAAGTGGCTCTAGGTGAGAAGCACGGATGTCCTTGTATAGAGGGAAATATAAGATCATATGCACCTGAGACTCAGTGGTCCCTGAATTACAGGGACATAACCGAGTCTCCAGTGGTAGAGAGCCGAATCTTCCATATAAGACATTAGAAGGGAGCACATTACATCTAGCTAGAGTTCATGTGGGTTCTCTAAGAGATGTAGGTAACTGGCCGGCTTGCCAACAAGTAGCGGAAGTTGAAGACTGAGAGGGGAGCATGCTTTAGAGCCTGCTGCATAGAGGTCTTGCCTTTCAATGTCTGGCAATCTAAGCTTTAGCAGCCTATAGGCCTGCATAAAAGGTAATGCCCCCAGTTGTTCAGGTGAAATGCCAAGAGTCGTAATTCTTTGAAAAAACAATTTAAGGCCGGGAGAGTAAAAGTGATCAGAAAGAATGCCCTCTATCAGAGGGTCTTTGTGTGAAATGAAACAAATTTTCAACCAGTATTTGAATTGTCTTAGTTGTGCCTGAGTGTTCAATCTGCAGAGTCCAGCCTCCAGACAAAGGGCTGCGTAGGGCACACAATGGGGAACTGCCAGTATTTTGTAAAGAAAAGCAGATTGAAGCCTTTCAACCAGTGGATTAATGGCATCCAGCCAAACTGGTATCCCATATAGCAGTTGGGAGATGACCTTGGCTTTAAAGACCTGCAGGGCACTGGGGATATGCTGATTGCCCGACACGTAAACAACCGATAGATAGCTTGGATGGTCAATCTGGCTGAGTTGAGAGTAATTTGCCTGTGCCTGGCCCAGGTATTGTGGTAAAAAAAAAATTAGAACTAAGTACTTAAATTCTTTGACTTGTTGTATTGCTCTCCCATGGAAAATCCAGGAATGGAGTTTCCAGGTCTTACTGAAAACAACTATTTTGGACTTATTGTAATTGAGGGACAGTTTGTTGTGAGAAAGGTATTTAATGCATTCTAAAATTAGTCATCTTAAACCTATCTTGGTTCTGGAAAGTAGTACCATGTCATCTGCATACAAGAGAATGGGCACTGCCAGATGGCCCAATCTTGGACAGTGGCTGTTTAGTCCTAACAAGAGAGGAGCAAGGTCATTGATGTACAGATTAAATAGGGTAGGGGCAAGAACACAGCCCTGTTTAACTCCTCTGTTAATAGGAACACTGCTGGAGAATTCACCATTGCTAGATAATCGAATGCAGCAAGTGTTCTCTGTATGTAACCTTTGGATTTAAAAAAGGAGTCTTGTCTCTAAGCCGGCAGCCCGTAGCTTGGCCCATAAAAGTTCCCGGTCCACTGAGTCAAATGCAGCTTTAAGATCTAAAAAGGCTGCATATAAGTGACTATTTGAGTGGGCAGTTTGCTTGGCTATAAGATGAGGCAATGATCCACTGTGGATTTATTCTCACGAAATCCTGCTTGCTCTGGCCCGCCCAAAATCAAGACCTCTTTCCACATTCACCAGGGAGGACACCTATGTTTAATAGGTGTTGGGAGGGTCTGCAGAGGTGTGACTTTCATAAACCCTTTCCATTGTTCTTCTAAGGAGCCTATTTAGACCAGGGTGAAGTGAAACCAAGATGGAAGATAAATTGGGAGTATTATTGGGCAAAAAATCCAAACTTTATCAACTCATGGGCTCTGAGCAATCCATGACGGAACAGGAAAGAGATCTTGGTGTGTTGGTAGACAACTCCATGAAGGTGTCTACCCAATGTATGGCAGTGGTAAGGAAGGCCAATTCTATGCTAGGGATTATCAAAAAGGGGATTGAAAATAAAACAGCCAACATTATAATGCCATTGTACAAAACGATAGTAAGGCTGCACCTGGAATATTGTGTACAATTCTGGTCACCACATCTCAAAAAAGACATAGTGGAACTGGAAAAAGTGAAAAAGAGAGTGACTAAAATGATTACAGGGTTGGGCACCTCCCTTATGAGGAAAGGCTAAAACATTTGGGGCTCTTTGTTTCAAAATGGGATCCCTGAGCTGAGTCATGAAAAGAACCACAGATCATCCCATTTCGTCAGAGTTTTGGTTCATGGTTCATTTTGTGCCCATCTCTATAAATGCACAGGTGTACTCACTTGTGGCAGACTGCATTGTGTGACTTTTACAATGGGTAAACTCTATTAAAACTAATTTAAATTTTAAATTAAACCATGGATCTTCAAATAAATCAAATCCTCTTCATCTGTATCTTTTTCAAATAATAATGGAATAATCACTTCCTCAGGCGGATAATTGGAATAAATCCTTCGGTGAAAGCTCATGGCGATTTGGTTCTTTACCTTTCACAATGTTCATTAACTCAACTACACCAGCAAACTCCAACAACTAAATCATCTTGCAATGCCCATAATATATTCAATGGTGTTATACTTGGAATTGAAGCAATATATACTATGTGAGGAAAAATCAAACAGAAGACAACCAATCTTGAAGAATTATTGTTGTTTCCTTGAGCCATTTGACTGTTCCCATCTTGGTATCATGGAGACAAAGATGATACTATGGACCTCTGGCCTCACACAAAATGATGACATCTAATCTGAATTCAGATTTAGTTGACAGATGGGATTAACAGAAGGCTAGGGTTCAGTTTCTTCTGTGGATTATCAGGATGGGGTACACCAGGCAACCAACTAATCCTTGTACCTTTTCCCAACCTTAATAAAAAACATATCTAACAGTAATGAGAGTCTAGAGTTCATAGAGGCACTTGTTTCTGCCCTAAGCAGGGGTGGGGGTGTAGGAAGTGACATAGAGGTGCTGAAGAAAGAACAGTCGGCAAATAACTTGGACCACCATGCAATTGGGAGTAATGTAGGGAGCAACGTATCAGTGTTGCAAGTCAGGAATTAGCTTGTTGCATAAGCCTTGATAGCAACAGAACAAGACTGAGGGGAAAAAACTTTTTGGTGTGGGAGTACAGTAATCCCCTGCCACATCACACTTCATATTTTGTGGTCCTGGTATATAGCGGATTTACCACAGGCACTGACGAGCATCAGGGCAGCTGATGGGTGGTGTTGGATCTGGGGCAAGCTCCAGAGGCCAAGTGCAGGCCACTACATGGCCTAGAAGTCACTTCTGATCTGCTGGAAGTCACTTCTGGTTCACTGGAAGCCACTTCTGGGTCCTGTACGGCTCCAGACGCCCAGTGCATGCCCTGGAAGTGACTTTTGGTCTGCTGAAAGTCACTTCTGGGCCCTGTACAGGCCCAGGAAGACCGCTGGAGGCCCATTCAGGGCAGGGCCAGGCCTAGGGTGAGTATAGGAGGCCCTTATAGGCCTGCCAGTCCCGGCCTCCACAGATAAAGGCATCACAGATTTTCCTTTATCACGGGTGGGTTGGAAACCTTATTCCCACAATAAACAGGAGTACTGTATAGGTTACGATCTTTTTGTGCTATTATGCAAAAAAGCATCATCTTGAGTGGCAAATGGCTATACAGTGGTACCTTGTATAAAGGAATTAATTTGTTCCAAATAAAATTATGTCAAGCAAATTTTCCTTTATACAAATTTCCCATATGAATGCATTGAAAATGGAGTAATCCCATTTTTAGGTTGTACAGATTCACCCCATAGGTGATTCTGTTAAGCAAATTTCCCCTATCTCCGGAATTTTTTATGTTGTACAGATTTTATGTTATACAAACCCTTTGTTATGCAAGGGTTCACTGTAAGTTTAAAAATCTTTGTAGGCATTATCTATTACATACAGCATTTGTCCTGGTATTGGTCCATTGCAGGGATGGTTTAATTCTTATTTTAAGCGATGCAGTGCTTCAGCGATAATCTATCACAGTCTTAATTTTTTTCACTTCCCCTGTCCCTCCTCTGATATCCTGAAATGGCTCATTTATTAAACCGCTTCACAATATACGGACCAAATACGGTCACTTCAGCTCCAATATGCCATTTGGATGCAAAAAGTAACAATAAATGACATATTGCACCTCCCTTCAGCCCCACATGATCCTATTTAGATAGCATCAGTCTGCTCCAAAACAGCCAGTGCAGACTTTCACTGAGGATCACGATTCAGCACATAACATATTGTGCCTATGGAGATTTCTTAACTTATGGCAATTTGCCTGTAAAAATTGCACCTTTTGATTAGCTGCAGAACAGTGTTTTGGCCTTAGCCTTTCATAGTGAGGGTAGTTGTATAGGGGCATTCACAAACTAGACATGTCTCATGTGTATAGTAAGGACTGTGAATTGACTTGCTAGTCCTGTACCCCAGTGGCCTCTCAGCAGTTCTGAGTTACAAAAAGATCAAAAGTAATACTTTCTTCAGAAATGTGATAAAGACTTTGGCAGATCTGGTGGGGGGGGAGTTCCTTCATTGTGATGGAGTATCATCACAACAAGAACAACAATAAGAACACAAGCAAGAAAGGCCACAGATATTTGGCAATCCTTTATTGTTGTCTCTCTCAAAACTGGCAGGAAACAGTAATACTCATCTGATAGAAATTTGGAAAAATGACACAAAACAGCAATCCCCTACCAAAGTCCTAATGCTGGAACATTCTTCTTCTTCTTCTTCTTCTTCTTCTTCTTCTTCTTCTTCTTCTTCTTCTTCTTCTTCTTCTTCTTC
>JAHTLZ010000007.1:21177149-21192420 GCA_023846285.1 Phrynocephalus versicolor
ATTATTATTATTATTATTATTATTATTATTATTATTATTATTATTATATACTGCTCCACCTAGCTACATGGCTACTCTGGGTGGTTTACAAACTGAACAGAAATCAAACCATAAACAGTAAAATACAATATAATAGATAAGCACAAGTACAGATAAAAGCAAATAAATACATAATACCATCCCAGACAGATGGCTATCCAATCTCTTCTTGAAAACCTCCAGAAATGGGACTCCCACAGCATCAAGATGCAAGCTGTTCCACTGTTTAATTGCTCTTACTGTCAGGAAATTTCTCCTTATTTCTAGGCTGGCTCTCCCTCTGATGAGTTTCCACCCATTGGTTCTTGTCATACCCTCAAGTGCAACTGAGAATAAATCAATGCCCTCTTCCCTTCAGCTACTGGAAGACTGCTATCATGTCTCCCCTCCGTCTTTTCATCAGGCTAAACATATCTAGTTCTTTTAGTCGTTATTCATATGATTTAGCCTCCAGTCTCTTCATCATCTTAGTTGTTCTTCTCTGCACTTTTTAAAGGGTCTCTGTGTCTTGTTTGTATTGTGGTGAGCTTACCATGAAAACCCTATGAGACAATCCAGAATGAAACATGTATCAATAAGAACTTACTAATGGTTTTCATTTAGAAACATTTCATTTCCTGAGAAGTGTTAACTTCATTTCATGTTCATTTTATGAGAATAGTTAATTGTTTTCTATTATGCTAACTATCACTGCAACAGTGCCCTAGTTGTTGCTTCTTGAATTCTCTGGTTGTTTTTGCTGTGTTCGATAACACAACTGTGAATGGCACAAAACATACCAGGTGTCCATACATCAGCCTTCTGTTTAGGACTCTTATTAAAAAGAAAAGGGAGATGTTATTTCCCTTATGCAAGCATCAGTCATTACAGTATTCCGCTGTTTGTTGCGGGGAGTTTGATGCCTGATCCACCCGCGATAAAGGAAAATCCGCAAAATGCAGACACCTCAGTAAACTGACTTTGGGCTGCTTCTGCTGCCTCTGCTTGCAAAGAGAGGTTTTTTTACCCCCTCCTGACACCTCAGCAAACCTTGCTGTCAGGAGCTCAAGGTCTGTTTGCTGAGGTGTCAGGAGGGAGTTAAAAATCTCTCTTTGCAAGTGCAGCCAGCAGGAGCAGCCCCAGGTCTGTTTGCTGAGGTGCCAGGAGGTGGTTAAAAACCTCTCCTTGGAAGCCTGCTTCTCTCAAGGGAAAAAATGTGATTTACTGAGACTGTGTTGTGGTGGGGACTACTGTAACAAGGTCTGGGGCTATCTTATCCTTTGCCGCTGGAAACAGAGTGGTTTGGACTCTTCTTATCCATTCTCACATTAGGGTTAAAGCCAACTGTTATAATGAGAACAGATGTATTGAATCAACAGAACTTTGGTTAGTCCACAATTCATTGGTCTACTCTAGTTGGAACAAACTAGTTGGACAGCTCAATGGTTTGAGTATCTAGCTGCAGAGTCAGGGGTAGTGAGTTCAATTCTTCACTGTGCCTCCTGCAAATAGAACCAGCCTGTGTTGCCTTGGGCAAGCTGCACAGTCCCAGGGCATCTTCAGAAGAAGGGAATGGCAAACCACTTTTGAATAGTCTCTACTTGGAAAACCCTGGAAAGGGTCTCCATAAGCCAGAACTGACTTGGCAGCACATATTTATTGATTATATAATTCCTTATCCATCCTATAAATGATGTTAGATATTAGATGGAGTGCAAGAAATGCTGTGGAGCACCTGTAAACTTCTTCAGGCATACTACTTTGTAACGAGCCTGTCCACACTGTCCTATAGTTGTGGCATGTGGTTCCCTGATAGCACTGTTGAGGGTAGGATAAAAGACTTCACCTGCTTGTGTTCCTGCTTTAAATAAACTATTCTTCTCTTTTAAGAACTGGTACAGGGCTAGGGCATGCAATCTTTTTTGGAATGACTCCTTGAGGTGCAATATAGCTCTTTGTTCTCCTTTTGCAGATGAATACAATGAGATAAAATAGATTGCACCAAAAATTCTTTTAAGTATTAACTGGTTTGCACCAAATTGCAAAGTTTGCACAGGCCTTAATTCAGGGCTGTTATTTAAACCTACCTTCTGTGAAGCAGCAGGGAGTTTTAAAACACACTGCTATTTTGTGATTCTGGCATGAATAGATGAATTGCTGCACCTACCCATTAGGCGAAGTAAGGGTGCTATACCAGCCAGATGACTTAAGGTGTCATGAAAGGAAAACCAAATTATTAGTGAATTGGGTTACCTTGATTGTATTTCTGTTGCCAGATAGACAACAGGCATATGTGTGGGGTTTCCTGCCTCAGGTGTCAAAATAACTGGCCTTGGATACTGTGGGTCATGACAGGGGGCATTTGGTGCTTCAAAATGCATTGTGTTGTCTCTCTTTCAGTGGTTTATTAGATAGATCCTGGGACACGAGAGCAGAACTTTAGCTCTAGGATGGAAGAAAGGCAAAAAAAAAAAACACCAAAAAAAAAAAACCCAAATATGTAATAAAAAAATACAATACTTAGAAGTTTTCATGGTAATATTATTGCTAGTTCTTCTTTACAAACATATCTTTCAACTAATAATTTCTGGAGGTAAAATATACAAACAGAAATGCAGTAAATAAGCTGAGTTTACTTCCTTGTTTTCTTAGCTACAGGCCATTTTCTAAGGCAATTAGATACTTACATGCTATGCTCCCCTCACCCTCTTTCGACATTACTTGAAGACCTTGGGAGGGGAATGGGTGGAACTAGAGCCATCCCTGCATCATGTATATCCTAATGTGTGAGTGGCCATCTCTTTTCCAGAAGATGGATGTTTGCACTTTGAGTACCTCTCTAGAGAGTTAATTGCCGACATGGCATTATTACCAGCTTGCAATGTGCTCCATTTTTTTTATGATGGTAATTTGTTACATGGGTTTGCCCCACACCCACTGCTTCCTTGTTAATCCAATAATCTATATGAGAAAAGCAATTTGACATTCCTCCTTCCCATCTGCTGCCCATCACCCAATCTATATCTTAACTATCAGTGATTTATTAATGGCATCTGCATTAAGCACAACCCTGCTTGGTTGGTGTCCCCTCCTTCCCTTTCAGACACGCTCCTTGGCTATGTTTAGAGAGCAGAATCAGCAAGGAGATAAAAAGCACCAATGAGGTCAAATGGGCTGCTGTGATTTGTTCAGATAATTCACAGACAAGCAGGAAGGCAGGTTAGGCGGGGGTGAGGGGAATGTACCCAGCCAGACTGGAAGCTCTTCTCCCAATGCTATACGCCTTCCTAGCTCGCTACATGGCCCATTATGGCCAGCCCAGACAGACAGTAATTATTGTTCAAAAGGCAGCATATTGTTTTAATATTAAAGATGGCTTCTAATTTACTGCCACATTGGCAGAATCTGCTGGATGCACTCTGGTAAAATAAGTAAAGGAGGGTAATGTGAAGATCCTTGGCATAGTAACAAGGAAGAAACAGCAGGGTATTTAGAAGATTAAGAAGCGAGAGACCATGCCTTCATCTGTTGTTTATTTGTGCACACTGATGTCCAGTAAGTTTCAGAGTTCAGAAACTGCGGTGGGAACGATAGATACTGGTCATACTGGCTGTGGGATCCTGGGAACATTAGTCCAAAAATGTACCTCCTGTGGAGTCTACCTACCTTAAATTTGGGTACTTCCTGTGGAGTCTACCTACCTTCCCCTTTGTCTGACAAAATGAATCTCTCCACAAAAGCTCATATTGGAATATGAAAAGCAGTCTTTAAGGTGACACCATGTTTTAATTTTTAATTTTTTTGTTTTTTTTTGTTTGGCTATCCTTTTAGCAAACTGCAGAAACAAACTATGGCAAGTGATAATCTATATAATTTTAATTAAAAAAATGAACAATGAAAATGTTGCTTCTAAAGCAACAGTGAAGAAGTAAAGTGCACCATTTTTAAAAATGATCTATTCTTAACTTCAATATCAATCTTAAATTAACTCATTTCTATAGGTTTCACCTGTAAAGTGAGCAATACCAGCTCTGCAAAATTTACAAGTACTTTAAAAAGAAAGAGAAGCTCTCTATTGGGAGAAATTTGGGGTATGAAATAAATAAATTTAAAAAGGAAGCAAGCAATACCATTAATTTTATAGGATCCAGATTTCATTAGAGATGCCTAGTATGCATTGCATACCTCAATAGACTTGCCTCCTAAGCTTTTGCTTATCTTCCTATGTTTATCTTTGCATGAGTAATAAGAAAATGCCTTCCTATGACCAATAAGGTGCACTTGGGCCTATTAAATAAATTCAAGACACAGAGGAAAGAAAATACATCTATGGGAAACAACATATCTCAACAACTGTGATAACACTAAATACGTGCTATGTGTTTCATCTAATTTGACCCAAAGATCCAAACTCTTTAGCCTTCCTCAGTAACAAAGAAGCTGCAGTCTCATTTTGCTTGCGTTTCCCTGCACTTTTTCTAATTTACAATATTTTAAAGTGAAGAAAGAAAAATCTTATACCAAGTGTGATGATACAACAGATGACAAAAATACTGTTGTTTAGCTTAGTAAATTCAATGAATCCTATTGCTTACCACTCCCTCCTACTAGAGACCAGGACTGCCCTATCTCTGATGGCTTTCTGGAAACAGGCAAAGAACTTTATCTTCAGGCAGGCTTTCCCTGTGTCTTTTATATGAACCTACCATAAATGACTACACAGACTTTGTGTTTATATCCACTTATAACTTTGTGCTTATAGCTCTCCTTGTGTGATTGCATTGACACTATGGCTGCTATCTCACCTGGAAAGACCCTATCTTCAGAAGGTCCAGCTTTTCCTCTTCCTCCCGTCACGTGACTGAAGTTGTGGGATAGCAGTTCCCACATCCAAGGATTTTTTTAAGAAAAAGACTAGCTGAGCAGCGTGGGGCGGGGGAATAAAAATAAAAATAAAACAATTTAAAAAGTGCCAGACCAGCGAGAGAACCAGCTGACTGGCGCTAGGGGTAGGGGGGAGTTTAAAAAAAACAGCACCAATCAGCTAGCTAGAAGGCACTAGGAGGGTGGGGGAATTTTTTTTAAAAAAATTAAAAAGTGCAAGACCAGCTGGAGGACCAGCTGACTGGCGCTATGGGTGGGGGGAGTTAAAAAACAACAGCAGTGCCAATTAGCCAGCTGGCTGGCACTAGGAGGGGGGATTTTTTTAAAAAAATGTAAAAGCGCCAGACCAGCCGGAGGACCAGCTGACTGGTGCTAGTGGTGGGGGGAAGTTTTTTAAAAAGCACTGATCGGCCAGCTGGCTGGCGTTAGGAGGGTGGGGGGGAAATTAAAAAACAATTTTAAAAAGTGCCAGACCAGCCAGAGGACCAGCTGACGGGTGCTAGTGGTGGGGGGAAGTTTTTTAAAAAGCACTGATTGGCCAGCTGGCTGGCGCTAGGAGGGTGGGGGGAAATTAAAAAAACAAATTTAAAAAGTGCCAGACCAGCCAGAGCTGGTGCTAGGGGTGGGGGGAAGTTTAAAAAAAACCCAGCACCGACCGGCCCCAGGAACAGTGAGTCAGCGCTATGAGAAAAAAAGAAAAGACAAAAGAAAACCCAGATCATCTACGAGGTCCCACGATGTCTGCCTCTTTAAAAGGCAGGTTTTTAAAGTGAGGCAAAAAATTCCCTACCTCTCCAGTAGGTCTTGGAAACCTTGGTTAAGGGGGAGTTACCGGGCTTTCTTTCTCCCCCCCCCCAAAAGCCCGGTGGCTGTGGGGATGACATTTTTGAATGCGGTTTATCTACAAACTTAATCTGCATTTAAAGGGATGTGGGATAGAGACCCAAGTTTTCAATGGTAGTTTCCATCCCTCATAATTTTTAGATGGTCTACCATACATGATACATGGAATTTATACTCTTTTAACTGCTCGCATTCTCTTTTAGCTTTAATGTTGCCTTTTAATCCTATAAGATAGCCCTCCATTCCCTGTTCTCAAACTTAAATATGTCTTAATTGTACTGGACTGTATATTGTCCCTCATTACTGTAAGCTGCCTTGGGTCCTTTCAAAGGAGAAAGGTGGGGGGTAAAAATGCTAATAAATAAATAAATAAACTTTTTATGCTAAAGTTAGTCTCAGAATAGGTCCATCTGAATAAAAAAAAACTTATGAAGAAGTTAACTCATCAAATCCCCATTGATTCAAAGAGGCTTACTCTAGTGTGATTTACTATGATTTACTATGATAAGCAACAGGATTTTAGTCATTATATTTTAATGTTGTGCATTCTGTTTATTATATGATTTTAATAATGTGTAGACCACTTTGACATTGTCATTGCTAAGTGGTTGATAAATATTCACAAATAAATAATAAATATATAATTGGATTACGTTTTGATGGAGGTCTTGAATTGATGGAGTGTACTAAGTCTCGACTGACTTGATGGCACAGACATACAGAGTGCCATTGCACTCTGAGGACTGTATTTATGGATTGTGTTTATCTTTTCTCTAGAACCATGGACACACCTCATTCCTTCACTTACCCAGGCATGGGTAACACAAAGTTAAAGAGCTAGCTTAGCTGGCATAGCTTCACCTCTGCCAGCGGCTGACCACTCCAGCCAGGAGGCAGGATGGGGAGTCTCCCTGTGAAGCACTCATCTCTATTCCAGATACTTCCAGAATACATTCCAAGGCTTTCAGAGACAGAATTCCCAATTCTCCAAGTCAAAGGGCTTGACTGGTGCTTTATATGTGGGTGGGATGGGTGATGGATTGCCTGTCCTTATTGGGAATATCACACTGTGTGTGAGAGAAAGTTCATCTGATGTATCTTGCAAAGAGAAGAATTCATTAATGGCTTCAGAAGAAACACAAGTTAGATTCAAGTCATTAATTTGTGAGCAAAATTGCCAGGGAACAGCAAGGATAACCTCATGACCTGCAGTTTTATCAGCCTCCCAGTTATATACACTCAAAACAGGCACACACCTTTGCATGTATGCATAAATGCATTTCTATTTTATACAGTCATTTGACCTTGGTAGATTAGAGTGCTGGGCCAAAGCTAACGGAATGGATTTCAACAGAGGGAAATGTAGGGTGCTTCATCTACAGTAGATAAAAAGAATGAATTGCACAGATATAGGATGGGGGATACTTGGCTGGAAAATAGTACCTGTGAAAGGGATCTAGGAGTCTTGGTGGACAACAAATTGAACATGAGTCAGCAGTGCGATGCGGTGGCCAGGAAAGCCAATGTGATTCTTGGTTGCATCAATAGAACCATTGTATCTAGATCAAGGGAAGTTATAGTACCACTCTATTCTGCTCTGGTCAGACCCCACCTGGAGTACTGTGCCCAGTTCTGTGCGCCTCAGTTTAAAAAGGATGTTGACAACCTTGAGCGGGTGCAGAGGAGGGCGACCAGGATGGTTGAAGGTCTGGAGGAAATGTCTTATGAGGAATGGCTTAGGAAACTGGGAATGTTTAGCCTTTCAAAAAGAAGGCTATGGGGGGATATGATAGCTATGTTTAAATATTTGAAAGGATGTCATATTGAAGAAGAAAGAGGTTTGTTTTCCATGGCTTCAAAGACTAGGACTCGGGGCAATGGTCTCAAAGTACAGGAAAAGAGATCCCATTTGAACCTTAGGAAGAACTTCATGACAGTTAGAGCTGTTCGGCAGTGGAATATGCTGCCACAAAGGGTGGTGGAGTCTCCTTCTTTGGAGGTTTTTAAGCAGAAGCTGGATGGCCATCTGTCGGAAATACTGTGATGGGGGTTCCTGCGTGGCAGCGGGTTGGACTAGATGGCCCTTGAGGTCTCTTCCAACTCTATGATTCTATGATTCATAGTGCTTTAATCTCTAGTTATAATTAGAAGCATGCTTGATATTTTTCCTTTTAAAAATAGGTAAAGAGTGTTTTGCTGAAGGAAAAATAAGATGTACTGATGCATTAAAAAGATAAAAACAACCTAGCCTCCTGCAGATTTTACTTGGTGAGTCATTGGTGATATTTCCTCATATATGATCAATATCATTTTTCTAGTTTGATTTTGCTTTGTATTTTATAGCTAATCCTGGTTTTTGAATGAATAGCTAATTTCAGTCTGTTTACTTTTCTGATTCAATTTTGTGTGCGCATCCATGCCTTTCACATCTTTTCATTATTTCTCAATAACTTTTAATTGTCTGTTCAGTGTTACATCATTCCATCTAACAGTAAACTCAGGAGTTGAGCGTTGACAGGGCTCCAGCTGAGACAGGGATGCTATGAAACAGGAATGAGATACTGTATAAAGTTTAAGGAACTTTAATATTTCACACACACACACACACACACACACACACACACACCTTTGGATACACATGTGCATTCGCAAAACGTATAACCCAAAAGAATATCTGAGGAAGGGTTCCTCATGTTTATGAGTAATGCACTCTTTAAGAAGTAGAGCAACTTCACATCTAACACCAGTAATTTGCAACTCTGTCATGGGTGGGCATTTAAAGGGTCTGATTTGTACCATGGGCACATTTGAGCTAGATCAGTTGGAGGTTAATTAACAGGGAAATGGGAAAACAAACAAATTTCAAGGTGAGTGGCGGTAGAGAAATAACATTTACATATAAAATGGACTTAGAACATAAGAACATAAGAAGAGCCATGCTGGATCAGGCCAAAGGCCCATCTAGTCCAGCTTCCTGTATCTCACAGAGGCCCCACCAGATGCGTTTGGGAGCGCATGAGACTAGATATCTGTCTCCTGATACCACTCCCCTGCATCTGGCCCTTGACGTACCCTGGTTTCTCCATCATGGTTTGTAACCTGTGATGGACTTTTCCTCCAGGAATCTGTCCAATCCCCTTTTGAAGGCATCCAGGCCAGATGCCATCACCACATCTTGTGGCAGGGAGTTCCATAGACTTACAACACGCTGGGTGAAAAAATATTTTCTTTTGTCAGTTCTTACTCTCCCAGCCCTCAATTTGAGTGGATGTCCCCTAGTTCTGGTATTTTGGGAGAGAGAGAAGAGCTTCCCTCTATCCACTTTACTCATACCCTGCATTATTTTGTATGTCTCAATCATATTCCCCCTCAAGCGCCTTTTTTCCAGACTAAAGAGGCCCAAATGTTTTAGCCTTTCTTCATAAGGGAGGTGCCCCAGCCCAGTAATCATTTTAGTCGCTCTCTTCTGCACCTTTTCCAGTTCCACTATGTCTTTCTTGAGATGCAGTGACCAGAATTGTACACAATACTCCAGGTGGGGCCTTACTATTGCTTTGTTTAATGGCATTATAATGTTGGCTGTTTTATTTTCGATCCCCTTTTTGATAATCCCTAGCATGGAATTGGCTGCCACACATTGGGGAGACACCTTCATGGAGCTGTCCACCAACACACCAAGATCTCTTTCCTGATCCGTCACGGATAACTCAGAGCCCATGAGTTGATAGATGAAGTTTGGATTTTTTGCCCCAATATGCATTACTTTACATTTGGTTACATTAAAACACATTTGCCATTTCTCAGCCCATTCCCCCCGTTTGGAGAGATCCTTCTGGAGCTCTTCACAATCTTCTCTGGTTTTCACCACTGGAAAAGTTTTGTGTCATCTGCAAACTTGGCCACCACACTGTTTATCCATGTCTCCAGGTCATTTATGAACAGATTGAAAAGCACCGGTCCCAGGACAGAGCCCTGGGGCACACCGCTTTTCACTTCTCTCCATTGTGAAAATTTCCCATTGACACCTACTCTTTGTTTCCGGGATCTCAACCAGTTCTCAATCCATAAGAGGACCTGTCCTCTTATCCCCTGACTGTGCAATTTTCTCAGCAGCCTTTGGTGAGGGACTGTGTCAAAAGCCTTTTGAAAATCCAGATAGACTATATCCACCAGTTCACCCAAATCCATGTGCCTGTTGACCTTTTCAAAAAATTCTAAAAGGTTTGTCAGACAAGATTTACCCTTACAGAAGCCATGCTGATTTTCTCTCAGCAAGGTTTGTTCTTTTATGTGTTTTAAGATTTTCTCTTGGATGAGGCTTTCCACCATCTTCCCTGGGACAGATGTAAGGCTAACTGGCCTGTAGTTTCCTGGGTCCCCCCTCCTTCCTTTTTTAAAAATTGGTGTGACATCTGCCATCCTCCAGTCCTCCGGCACTGTGGCCGTTTTAAGAGACAAGTTGCATATAACCGTTAAGAGATCTGCAATTTCATTTCTCAGTTCCCTAATAACCCTTGGGTGGATGCCATCTGGCCCCGGTGACTTGTTAATCCTCAATTTATCGATTAGTCCTAAAACTTCCTCTCTTTTAACCTGTATTTGATTTAATTCTTTAGTCAAGAGGGGCGGCTCAGGCAGCGGAATCCGCTCAAGGTCCTCTGTCGTGAAGACAGACGCAAAGAACTCATTCAATTTCTCTGCAATGTCCAAGTCCTCCTTAACCTCCCCTTTTCCTCCCTCGCCATCCAGAGGGCCAACTGGTTCTCTGGCAGGTTTTCTACTTCTAACATATTTAAAGAAGCTTTTATTATTACCCTTTATATTGCTAGCCATGCGTTCCTCAAAATCTTTCTTTGCCTCTCTTATCTTCTTACATTTCTTTTGCCAGAGTTTGTGTTCCTTTTTATTTTCCTCATTTGGGGAGGATTTCCATTTACAGAAAGACCTCTCTTTGCGCTTTAGAGCCTCTCTAACTCCACTCGTTAACCATGCCGGTGTCCTCTTGGACTTAAATGAGCTCTTCTTTCTTTGTGGTATGCACTTGTGCTGGGCCTCTATTATTGTTGTTTTAAACAGGCTCCATGCACTCTGAAGAGATTGGATTCTTCTAACCTTCCCCTTCAATTTCTCTCTAACTAGTTTCCTCATCTGAGGGAAGTTAGCCCTTCAAAAATCAAGGGTTTTTATGTCTGATTTGGTTGACACTCTTCCTCCGACATGCATGGCAAAGGAAATTGCAGCATGGTCACTGTTCCCCAGAGGCTCAGTGACATTCACATCCCTGACCAGGTCCTGAGTATCACACAGTATTAGATCCAGAGTTGCCTGTTCTTGGGTCGGCTCCATGACAAGTTGCTCTAAGGCACAGTCATTCAGCAAGTCGAGAAACCCAGTTTCTCTTTCTTGCCTGGAGCTTAAAGCCTGTTCATCTATTTCTACCATTTCCCTGCTGTCACCATGGCTCAGTGTGACAGTATCTGTATGTGTCTTCTCTATGTACAAACCTGGGACATCACCAAGCCAAGAGTGAAGACGGGAAACCAGGAAGAGAATCAGTTGGGCTTATCATGTAATTTTCAGCAAGGCTGAGAATAGAGTGTCCCATGCTCATTTCCATACTCAATTGGCGATGAAGCCATGAAGGTTTTATATTTCAGCTGTGAAATATCTGAGCAGGAGAAGCTGCTCACCTGGCATCCCTCGCCTACTAGAACATTTGTTGTTGCCTGAACCTTGGTTTGTGTGTCTTCTTTGACTATGGGGCTGATCAAGGACTGCTCTGTGTTTGGAATTGGGCTCCTTCTCACCTTGTTACTCATTCTGTTCCTGTGCCTAGGCCTCAAAGTTACCTTCAGATTTGAGCCCCATGGCTATTAACTGATTCATACAGATTCTATTGATAGGCTGCTTGAAACAGAGCAAAATGTGAGAAACTTGAAGGTGGAACACCAAGGTGCTTGCAGTATTTTCTTCACGTGAGAAAACATACAGATCCACTCTTCATTGTACACTGAAAATAGATTGAGATACTCTACTGCTAAACATACAGAACAGTATAGGAACAATGTTCCAATCTCATTTTGTTGATGTTGTGTACTGTATATGAATATTGCTGTCATGTATCAGGGCTAACTCTACCTGGATTCTGGAATTTATTTGCATGTGAATAATACAATGCTGGGCTTTCACTTCCTGGCGGTTGCCCTCTCTTTTATCCAAGTATTACTTGGACATAGCAGTATGATAATATCAGACTATAATAAGCCGTCTCTGACATCACTGCAGATGGTGAGAGGCTTAGCACTTCATTTCAGTAACTGAATTGCATTCAGTACGTGAATTCATTTGCAGAAGTCAGCTGTTAGTCACAGAAGCTTATGTCATATAGTTTCTTAGTCTTAACAGTAACATAAAACACCTTTATGTTGGTTTTGTTACAACAGACTAACATGGCTACTCCCTTGGAAACTTCTCACGTATGAAGCCAACAATAAAGGAGGTGGAGAAAAGGCCAGCTCTTGCAACACTTTGAAGACTAATGGATTTACTTTAGTGTCAGCTTTTGTGGATCAGAATTCTCTTCTTCAGACAGAAGGATTGCAAATACATGCCCCCTGTATTTATCCACATGCTGGTGAGAGTCATGTACAGGCGAGAATATGGGAAAGAGACCATGTAACACAGGAATAGGACATCCAGGCTATTAATTATTAGATCCTATCCGGGAGGAAAAGATGTGGCTGCCATAGAAATCCTAAGAATCCACTAAATCCTAAAAATTCTGACCTCTGGAAAAGAGGTCAGAATCTGTGAACTGGAACTACTAGGCATTCAAGGGAAAACTGAACCACCATGTGTTGGAACTTTTTGATCTGGATTCCTGTGTTGAGCAGGGGGTTGGACTTTATGGCCTTGTAGGCCTTTTGTAACTCAATTGATCTATGATTCTATGATGAAGAGGTGCTAAACAGCTCTTAGGATTTCTGTTGTAGCCGTGTTTACTTGGAATACAGCTTTTTATCCTTGTTAGGATTAGTTAGTAATATATATAAAATGCTAGGAAGCTTTAACTGTGTTTGGACCCTACAAAATGCACTGGGATTTGTCTGTGCAGTCCACCTTTCCTGTCTTCCTCTCAGGTCTCTGTTTCCAGCAGCGGCGTAGCAAGGTTTTGGGGCGCCTGGGGCCAAAGTTTTTTTTGCATCCCTCTGGCCCTCCTCAACTCCATCCCATCCCCCCCAGCAATCCTGTGGACATGGGGCAGGTGTGGGGTGCACGGGCATGCGGGCGCGCCTTACCTTTCCTGTGCATGGCAATGAAAAGTTGGAGGAGGAGGAGGAGGAGGAGGAGGGCGCCTCAGCCTCCACTCACGTACGCCTGCCTGCCTGCAGCTGGACTTGGAGATGGCAGGCGGGGGGGTAGGCAATTTGGCACCCCCAATTGCTGCACCCAGGGTGCCCCGCCCCCTTGCCCTCCCCACATCATGCCCCTGGTTTCCAGTGCCTTTTTCTCTACAATGGCCACTGTGAGGGTCTGTAAGAAAGTGTCCTGGCAGACTGAAATGTTCTGGAACCAGTTCCCATGCAGACATTTCTGATGTCAAATTTCTACATATTAATTATTTTGTGTAGAGCTTGTCCTGTTTATCTTAGGGAGAGGTGGCTTTTGCTGGAAGGTGGTATAAATCACATCAGAAGATGGGCATTTAAATAAACCCCTTGTGTTGTCGATATTGCTGATAGACTAGATACACAGACATGATTGGCATCTAGGTTTGTGACAGAGTCTTGCTCCTGCCTCCATTTCCATGTTGTGTTGCCTGGTATGGATCAGTTCTTGTTAAAAGACGTGGGGGCAGGGGTTGCATTCCCAGAAGCCAGTATCTGCAGCTGAAAGCAACTGGTGGTCATGATCTTTACCAACTGAAAGAATCCCGGAGGCGCTGCTGTTTATGACTGTGATGGCTGAAAGGCTTAAATGAATCATCTTGGCTTGACTCAGCTTCATGCAGATTCCAATGAAGTTCTTAAGTATATATAGAAATGACAACTTTTCTCAACTTGCAGTAGAAAACACTGGCCTCTTGAAAGCTAAAACCAAAGTGAAAATAAGAACTACGGAGTCAAATATCTACTCAGATTGTATTTCTTCATGGAAGATTGAAATCAACATTTTGGCATCCCAAGTTTACACAAAACGATAACACAGAGAGTGGCTACATAGCCACGGGGTGGTGGTGGTGGTTCTGCAATTACAGGGGCTTCCTGTGCAACTGCCTGGGGGATACAATCACATTGTGAAAGATATATGTATTAGATACAGTACATACAGTTGCGCTGATACAAATGGTTTTGTGACAGCCAAAATTCATTCAAAATTCATTCAAGATGCGTCATCGAAGATGTGACTTCCTTTTATTATTATTGTTGTTATTACCATCCTTTCGTGTTTCTTTGTTTATTCATCAGGAATCAATATCCCCAATATTCATGTTGGCAAAAGCAAAGAAAAAGGGGAAAGGCCTCAAAATATTGTAGCGATTAAAGACTAACAATTTCATTTCAGTGTTAGTTTTCATGGATTAAAGTCCATTTCCTCTGACAATCCTGGTGCTCTGTAGGAAGTGTGATAAATAAAGGAACAGATGGTGAAAGGAAAACTCCAGTTAGAAGTGGATGAAAATGTCAACAATCAGTAGAGAAGGAACGAATGAACAAATAAAGAATGCATACAGACTGCAACTGCTTAATGCATTGTCCCCATTAGGAACTGGGGTGTGTGTGTGTGCCACCTAGGGAAAGAAGCAGCCAGTGAAGGAAAGGCACTCTGTTTAGGCAAGCACTATCAGATCTCACCTGATCTTGGAAGTTAAGCAGGGTTGGGCCTGGCTAGTACTTGGATGGGCAACCACCAGGAAATACCAAGTGCTGTAGGCACCTGGAGTAGGAACTGGCAAGCCACTCCAATATTCCTGCCAAGAAAACTCCATGAACATGGGGTCACAAAGAGTTGGTCTCAACTGTAACAACAACAACAACAACAACAACAACAACAACAACAACAACATGGGCACCAGAAGCACCAGGATTCAGCATCATGAAGCACTAGTGTATTCTTAGTTATATATTTGCTATGGTTCTCGTTTATTGCATGGGTTAGGGTTAGGCCTAGTATGGGGGGAAATGCTTATTAGGATATTCTGTCTCCTGTATTGGAATAATTTGACTAGTCTGAATATGATGCACTTTGATTTGGGTGAGTGTATTGAAGGAGTGCAATTTAGGGATATGACTCACAGCCAACTGAGAGAAAATCTTGCCTTTCTTCCCTTGCAGCAAGATTTATCAGTACAAAGTATCTTATTTATTTCTGATTTTACGAATGATATTGATTTAATTATATTCTTATCTGCAATATTTTTGTTTTCCATTATATTCTAGTTTTTGTATATTGTAATTATTTGTTTATTTAATAATAATAATAATAATAATAATAATAATAATAATAATAATAATAATAATAATAA
>JAHTLZ010000007.1:21202353-21219503 GCA_023846285.1 Phrynocephalus versicolor
AGTAAGTAAGTAAGTAAGTAAGTAAGTAAGTAAGTAAGTAAGTAAGTAAGTAAGTAAGTAAGTAAGTAAGTAAGTGCTTACCATACATCAGGGCTGTCCAACTTTGAACAGGCCGAGATCTACTTTTTCCGGCCCAAAGTGCCTGAGGGCTACTACACTAAAACCTCTACTTACGAATTTTACCCGTTCCAAGCACATGCTCATAAAAAAATGTAAGCAGAGGAGCGGTTTCCCATAGGAATGCATTGAAAATCAATTAATCCATTCTGGAAGGAACATAGTTCAATGCTTTCCATTCACATGCTTCCTTTGCACCCGCCCGAGCTGTTGTGGGCAGGTGCAAGGGAGACGTGTGCATGCTTGCCCAGGCTGCTGGAAGACTTTAAAAGTCTGCTAGAGTTTAAGTCTGCTAGAGCAGTGGTGGTCCTTGGGGTGGGGGAGGGAGGGGTGGAGAACTTATCCCTTCACTTTTTTAATTGATTGCCAGAGGGCTACTTTTGAACTGTTCGTGGGCTACTGGTAGCCCGCGGTCTACCTGTTGGGCAGGCCTGTCATACATGATTAGAAGAAAGAATAACTTACCATGAGATGTTGTTGTTTTGCAAGATCTGAGAAAAGCTGTTAATTAATGGTATCCCAATTCAACAACGCATTATAAATAATTTGATTACACAGGACATTTTTGGAGGTTTTTGTTTTTAAAATAATTACAAAACAGTTGTATACTGACAAGATGGGTGGAATACAGACTATGACAAGAGAGAATGACAGAATATAGGACTCAAAGTTATGCTCATAAAGTAGCCAATCACAAAGCAAAAAAAATTATTTCAGCTTTTGAGTATTTGATCTGTGTTCTTTCAAAATATATTTTAAATATTTTCTATATACTGTATATATAATTATTTAAAAATATTATTTTTGTGCCTCCATTCTACTACTCATCACAGAATAGCTTGCAAGCAAGAATCTGATAATCCTGTTTGGCCAGGAAACATTTAAAAAAAAACTAATACAGTGGTACTTCTACTTACGAGTTTAATCCATTCTGAATGCATGCTCATAAGTCAAACAACTCGTAAGTAGAGCGGCCATATCTAAAAAAATCAAAAATCAAAAATAAATTTAAAAAATTGTAAGTAGAGCAGACCGCATCTAAAATTTGTAAGGCAGCAGTTAAAATGCTAACGGTTTTCCACTGTTAAGTAAAATGGCTCAAAAATAGAGCTGCTCGTAAGTAGAGGCACCACTGTAGTCTGCTAACTGCATCATGTTTTAAAGTGTCAAAACTTCATATGTCCTGAGGTTTAGAGCTGACTTCCTCTTTGAAAAGCCTATATGAAGAAACTGTTTAATTTTAGAAATCCTGAAAGAATGTTTACTGAAGATATATGGCAATATATCCCCATTCTTGAGAACTGTTACTTCATTACTTTCTCTAAAGCAAACCTGTTTTCCCCCCAAGAAAACCTATCTCTCTCTGTGACCCTTTGCTCTAAATATTTCCTTCCACCTGCCTATGAAAGTGTACAGTGTTTCATTTCTCATGACTCTGGTGGACCCATGCTTAATCTTATAACAAAGTAGCTGTTTTCCCCTTTTGATAGGCCTTTTAAAATGATCAATAGTTCAGCCCCTGCAGCCTGGATTTTTTTTTTTTGAAAGTAAAAGAAAAACAGAAAAGGGTGCCAGCCATTTTCTTTCACGATAACCAAGGTTAATATTTTCAGTTTATGTGATCTTTTTAAAATCTGGGGTTACCTTTTTCTGAATGGAGGCAGTGTTACATTCAAAAACTCGTAACTCTAAAACCCTTTGCACACTGTCTGCTACAACTGTGACAAATTTGGTTCTGACCTGAAGCTCAGTTTAAAAGTTATAATGTTTTGGCCAGGGTGTCCCCATTTTAGAACTGCTGTGTTGAATGTTGATTTGTTCTGCCAGGATCATTGTATTTGTTTCTTGTGTTCTTTCTAAGCCTTCATCAGAAACATTATAGCCTAACACTGGAAAGGGATGCTGTTGACTATATTTTCTATTTTGGGAACACACACACAAAAAGGCATTCCTCCTATCATTATTCGCATTTCTTACCTCTTTTTTTCTGACTTGTCTGAATCATTACCACATTGTATCTTTTTCTAGATATTTCATACTTACTGTCCTCTAGCTCTCAATAGCTGCCAAGCAGACAGGGAGAAATTTAGCAAAAAGATTCAGGATTGTCTGCAGCCTTCTTCTACAACCCTAGACAATGGCATTCTCATTTGTCAGGCACGTCAGTAGCTGTAACTAATTCTTTTAGGCTCTACTGTGTGTAATCCATGGAAACAGAAAGGTAGATGTCATCTGAATAGCATGTCTGTTTATTTGCATTCACCTGTGAATTTTGAAGAGGTTTGGAAGACACTTTGCAGCATTTAAATTGGTTTAAATTCCAGTTGAGTATATGCTTGTAATACAGTGGGAATGGGAAATGTTTTTTAGGTTAAGGGCAATATTCCATGTTTTAGAGGAAATTCCAGCATCAAGGGACCAAACAATGTGAATTTCAGATGTAATCATTCCCAGTTTCAGCATTGTCCCACTAAAGCAGAGCACAATTCTACTCATGTCCATGCAGGAGTCAGGCACAATTGCAACAGGTTGAAAATAGAGCTTGACTCCATACAGCAGGTCTCTAGACATTTAAAAAAAAAAATCAAGAGCTTTACAACCTGAAAATCAGGTCAGTCCTCTCTAAGATTTTTCTGGGATTCAAACATCCTTTTATATCCAGTTAGTGGCCATAGATAATCATCGAACAGGCAGGATGACAGATGAAAATGTCCTATGGGCCACATTCTGGTATGAACACTGGAAATTCCCTGTTCCAAAACTACAATGTAAGAATGTACTGTGCCTAATTATGCCTTTCCAGCAAGAAACCATGCAGATATTTCATGCCCAATGGGCATATTGGCATGCCTGCATGATCAACCAGAGGTGTATCTACACTGCAGAGGTGCATCAATTTGACCCATATTAGAATAAGATTGATTTGCATCCTCTCTGGACCCTTAAATTCCTGCTAGTATCCACACAGAAACATTTAATTATCCTGGATAGAATTAGGTAAAAATCCACACCATACACCTCCAAATAATGCAACTCATGCCAGGGCCACAAGTCACCTCTCCCTGCTCTGTCATTCATGGCACCCACCTTTCCCACTTCTCTCAGTGCTCATAAAAGCACACCAAATGGCAAAAATACAAAACTTTGGTTTCCTTGATTTTTAAGTGTTTTACCTTCAAAAACTCTACCACTTATTTGATATAGCAAGGTGCCACCTTTGCAATATTCCATATGCTTGCTTCCCCTTGGGGGAAGTGCTACCAACAATGCAAACTGTAAAACATGCCAGAAACTGAAGCTAAGTAGAAGGCCCAGTGTCACGTGAAAAGACTACCAATTAGGAGGCAATGGGGCAGGGGCGTAGCTTGGGCAGGGCAAGGGGTGGGTCACCCCAGGTGCAGCAATTAGGGGTGCCAAATTGCCTACCGACCCCCTGTGCTGCCCCTTACCCACCATCCAGATTATAGTTTGCAATAGCAGGCGCAAAAACTGACTGTTGTCCCGAGCTCTGGAAGCCCCAGCTATGCCTCTGCAAAGGGGCTGGGTTGATTCACAGTTTGGTGTATATCATATAGCCATCAGGAAAAACATCATATTTAACAGTGTCAAATGTGGTGCAATATGTGTGCTATTTGCTCATGTAGTCACCCCCTAGATTAGAAGATATCTGTTGCTTAATCTCCCCCTCCACATGTGAGTTGTGACTATGTGGTTGTGTTGCAATTCCCTGGATGTTCAAGAAAGGAGTAAGCTAATAGGGATAGGCATTTCATTTCTGAACCAGTAGGTTACAAAATGCACCATGCAAGCCCAGGTGGTGCTTGGAACCATCTGATACAAGCGGAGCCAGTTGCTTTACCTTTCTCTTTGATGGCATGGAGCTGGGCTGCCATGAGGAAGCATGCTGTGATGTCATCTTTCCTCTTCATTGGTGCTGGCTAATCAGGAGCTGTGCAGGGACAGGCATCATCCCACCTCCCTGTCTGATTGGCTAACACCACGAAGGAGGAGAGATGACATCGCAGTGTGCTTCCTTGTTGCAGTTTAACCCTGCGCGAGCCCAGAGAAAGGTAAAGTAATTGCTCCGCGTGTATCTGATGGTTCCGAGCACCACCTGGGCTTGCGTGGGTTGTTTCGTAACCTACTGGTTCTGAAACAAAATGCCCATCCCTAGAACTGAACTGATGTCCAGTACTACCAGTACTTCCAGGCTGGTTTGACAGTAATTAGATCAAAGATGTGATCTCATCAGCATCCCCAGAGCAATGATGAAGATGAACACTGATTCTTCTTCTCAATCTCTCCCTGTCCCTCTTTCCTTCCTTTGTTGTTGGTGCCCTGAAACCTAGGCATCATTTAGAAGAAAGGAGGCAACTGTTTCCCTCTCTTCTCGAACTGAATTAGCGGATGCCTTGGAACAATGTAATGTGTCTGTTCTCATTCTGCATCCCTGCCTTCCCTCTATGCTAACTCTAACCCTATAACTGTGCAATAAATGCAGCCTGTTTTCTTTTTTTAAAAAATCTCCAGTCCATCTTTCTAGATATTATTTTATTACAAAGTGAAAATGAAAGGATGTCTTCATAAGAGTGTCTAAAATTAGGCTGTTGTTATCATGCAGATATGAGTGGAAGCCTGGCAGCTAACAAATCCCTCTACACCCTTGGGATAGGATGAGACTATCCTCCATGACCATGAAGGAATAAGAGGTCAAAAGAGGAAGGTCAGATTGTGTCAAAGATAATTGAAGAATATACAAATGAAAGAGGTGCTTTTGGCCTTTTGGTATGGCTTGTATTATGGTTCCCTCTGACCTTTATTTATTTATTTATTTATTTTCCATCTCTTCTTGTTTGGCCTTTGCCCTTCTTAGAAGCAAAGCCTTGTCTTATCAAATCTCCCGGGACAGTATCCTAGAAGAAGGATGCTACTCAACTGGGTCTATGCTTGACCTCTCTCTTTTGCATGCACACAACAGCTTCAACATCCAAGGTAAGTAGCAGAAGAGAGATTTTTGGTTTTACAGCTCCAGGTCTAGAATCTGGAGAAGTGTGCAAATTAACATGTAATCTAGCCAACTGTAACACTGATGATACTCCTGTCCTGATATCTAGAAATTCATTGTTTACTTTAAATGTATACATGGGTGGTAGCTCCAAACATGAAATCATCTTGTATACAGTACTATCAAACGTCAAGGCAATCTCTCAAGAAAAGAAGTCCAGTTGCCATGACTCAACTTCCAGGCCAAGGCATAAACTTCTATAGAAAGGGATTCTATTTTTTCAATAAAATATTTTATTGATTACTTTAACATTTAAGAAAAGCTAAAATGGATATGCAATAGATTTAAACATATAATTATAATACTGAAAAAGCAAAAAAACAAAAAAAACCCCAAAAAACAAAAACAAAACACAAGAGTATCTATGCATAGGCTTCTATATTAGGCTTTTAATTTTTATATGCAGTTGCCATCTGTATTGCCATGCATTCTTATGTCAATAGTGTTGTAAGGTCTTCTCCCCACTGGATTAGTGATGGTGGGCAGTGTTGCAATTGTAAGGACATTGAGAGTCCATCTGTGCTGGCCTGTGGTTAGCATAGGTTCCAAGATGCATGTGTATAATTTAAAAGTACATAAGGGTCAAAACAGATAAAAGATTGGTCCAGGACAAAATTAATGCAAGTAATAACTCTTCTCCAAAATGAGTTTATGATTAGGAATGACCATAGCATATGACTACAGTATGAGATGTATCAAGAGAATTACAGTGCTAATATTCAGAAGACTTGCTCAGAGATGGCCTAAAAACGAAGCAAGAAAAGCTAACAGAAAATTGATAAAATGAGCTAATACTCAGGGAAAGCCTTTTTGTAAAGCCACATCTTCAGATGTTTCTTGAAGACAGGAAGTGAAGGGGCCAAACATATCTCAGGGGGAAGTTGGTTCCAAAGACGAGGGGTCACCACTGAGAAAGCCCGATTCCTTGTTAATGATTTACGGGCCTCCTTCAGTGATGGAACCCTCAAATGCCCAGCTTGAGATGATCGGGTGCTACAGGTAGTACTCTGCAGCAGGAGCTGATCTGACAGATAACAAGCTATGGCCATCTAGACTTTAGTAAGCAAATATGAATGCAAAATGGGTTTATGTATAGCAAGGATCATGGATAAAAAGGTGAATTCAAAAAAGCACTTTTGCTGTAAGTTGATACAAGGCAATGTCTAATTTCTTCTAGCATTGTTATGATGGAAAGGAATTATCCCTCTTTATGTTATCATTGTTTTCTTGCAGGAAGAGTAGGTGTTAGTTGTTCAAATTTAAGGATCACTAGGTACCCTCAATCTATGTACCTGTGTTTCAGAATTTTGCAGAGCGTGAGACATAGCCTACCATGGTTGGGGAAAGTTTTGATTGCTAGCTTTTAATGGGAGCCCGGTGGGTGTGGCTCCTCTCCATCTTGAGCTGAACATGCAGAAGAGCTATCTGCCAATTCCTTCCTCCTCACTTACGAGTACTTTTATTATCATCTTCTGTCTCACGTTTGTACATTATTTATGTATGGTGTAGGCAGGGAAGAACAGCTTGCTCCTTCAATTTGACCATTTGAACAGAACTGTGAAATGTTAGGCCGAAGATTGCAGGAAATGAGACCAAGGGCTAAACATGGTCACAGGACGGCAGGTTGCCAAGCTTGGCTGAAGCATCATAAATTAATTATGCCACTCTGGTTGTTTCTTGCTGTTCAACATGCAGACTAACAGAGGTGAACATTCTGAGCATATTAAACAGACCTGCCATGTGACAGGATGAAGACAACATGGAGGCAGGACTTGCTGACTGAAAGATGCATCTAGTAGCTTTCACACATTTGACCCAACCCAGTGGAAAACATTTATATGACAGAGGAGACAACATTTGAACTCTTTTGAAAGATGAAAAAAAAGTCATAACTCACCACAGATTTGATGTATTATGTTTTGCACCATATTCCATTTCAGCATCCTTGTTAGCAATACATGAAAACATGTGTTTGGTTTCTTAGCTCTTCCTATATGTGTTCATTAGAAGGTCTCCAGAGAACAATATACCTGATATCAGGGAAGATACCTCCCCCCCCTTTCCTTTTCTCTTTTTGTCTTTGAGGACATGCTTTTATTTTGTTCTCTAAAAGATTTCACTAATGTAGCTGAAAGCTTATTGCTCATAACTTCATTTAATTTTTCAAAGATTTTACAAATGAATCTGATCACTTATTTCATCATTTGATTATATATGTAAATAGGATTCCTCCCCACATCCACTATATAATAGTTGCGCAACACTCAAGCAAACAGGAAGGAATATTTATAGCAAAAATGGTAAAAATTTGACAGCATTAATACAAACTTTGTTTTAATCACACTTTTCTGAAGCATTTCTTCTCATTGATAACATTTTATCTTTACTTATTACATATTATTCTGTTAGTTTTGCATGTTTGAAATCTAATTGTTTAATAGATGAAATCTGATCTAGAAGTCTACAAACTTGTTGGTATAATTAATTAATTAGAAAGTTAAGATGGTATTGAAGAGGCAAACTGATTGGGCAGTAGTATAAGCATTTGGAATCTGAATTTTAGTTTGACATGGTTCTTCATGTTTGAAAAGGAACTCCCGGAGCATAAAATTATCAATCTGTAGGACCCATCGCATACTTGTCATTTCCTTCTGTGCCAGATGTAGTATGTGTCTTAATACACTCTACTGGGAAACATGAGCAAAAAGTTACTACTGGGCTCATATCATGGCTGTGGGCTTCTCACAAGCATGTGATTGTCCCCTTTGCAAACAAGATATTGGACTAGTTAAGTCTTTGCTTTGACTTTGACCTGTCTGTGTCCCCTGGGGCAAATATGGATTCTGTGTTGTCCTCCATGGTGGTGGAGGTGCAGAATAGTTATTTTGGTGTTGCTGCAACCAAGGCACAACCCCCACCTGCCCCATCCCAGGTGTAGTCCTGACTGTGTCTCTTGCAGTTCTCCCTGAATGGTACCCTCGGAGTTGGAACAAATGCATCTAGGAAGAAATGACTAGGAAGAAGTGCATAAACATTCTGCTTTGACTCTTCCAAAAATCACTGCCATCCAATGACGAAATGGCCTTTCATTTATTTAAGATGGATGCTGCTCTGCTGAAATGACTTTGAGCCAAATTCCAGGTTGAGAAAAAACAAATGAGTGGGATGGGCCTCATTTTTTGCTTTTCGGAGGTATGTGATTTATAACCACAAAGCAGGGCCCGAGAAGCCATCTATGAATTTCTGAAAGGAACAAAGGATGTTTGTAAATGGTGTAGTCCTGTATGTGATAGCATGAGATTAGTAGGAAGTGTATGGGTGTTTGAACATTTATTGAATACAAATTTGGGGTGGGGGATGGTAACCTTTTCTGGTGCTGGCGTTATCTTAGAAGCAGTGTAGAAAGCGAGATGTATCAAGGCATATATACATGGTGCAGCATACTTAATTTCCATGAGTGACAAGCACAAGTCAAATGGAAGATGTATTGCTATCTCTGGGGATTGTGCCTACCCTGTCCTCTGTACTGGTTGGCACTGCCTAACTCCATTTCCATTCCTCTGGGGAATCTCCAC
Source organism: Phrynocephalus versicolor (assembly GCA_023846285.1). NCBI lineage: Eukaryota > Metazoa > Chordata > Lepidosauria > Squamata > Agamidae > Phrynocephalus > Phrynocephalus versicolor. Next base: position 21,211,111 of record JAHTLZ010000007.1, read on the forward strand.
TTGGCTGAAGAATGACCTCCACTGCTTTATCCCCCTCCCTCATACACACAGCTCTGAAAGGAAAATTAACACAGGCGAAAACACAAATAACAAGGGCAATGAAGCAAATATGGGAAAGTCTGTCAGAGAAGAAGTTCTCAGGTGTCTAAACCTGCCAAGGATGTCCCTGGAGGATTTAGGAACAGGGCAGCTTCTTTGCACTGGCGCCACATCATCAGCTGGGAATTGCACACATACTTTAATTAGGAGACGCCTTCAGCATCTCAGTGGAGACTTACTCTGGCAAGGGAGCACACTTTCATAAAGAGGGGAAGAATGAATTAGAACTAAAAGGTTTAAAGTGCCTGGATAGCACACTTTCTTGTGAGATCTTTCCATTCTATGCAGATAGAACTATACCCTGGGCAAGAATGTTTAGGGGGGGTTGGATGAGCACAAAGAAATATTTGCTCCCCAAAACGGGCAAATATTTAAGGGGATGGTGTTTATTCCAAGCTGTATGGGCCTTTGAAGGAGATGACATCATAATAACCCAAACATCTGAAGACACTCAGTTGTAGCTTCATGCAAATACTGGACACACAAAGGAAAAGATTAGACGAACGTTTGTCACACTCAGCATAGATGGCAGTCATCTTTCAGTACAATGCTTCCCAAAGTTACCTACACAGGACACATCCTTATTCACCAGTCATAGGTTTTAATCTAGCAAGACAGTTTAGAGGGTACCTTGGCAATAATTTTTGAAGTCACAAAGAGAGAAAGAAAGTCTCATATCTGTCACATGGCACTTCAGAATGATATTACTAAATTGAAATGGATTTCCCACCCTGGATTAAAGTAAGCATTCAGTGAATGATGCTTCCTCCTACTGCTTTATTATTGGCTCATGTTACATTTTGTCTTTTTTAACATAGCACAGAGGCACGTAACAAGTGACCAGGAGAGGGGAATGGCAGAAGATAGGCAGATTGTCCAGTGGGCCCAAGGGTGCTTCTTCCTTGCTTTTTCTTGTAGATAAGAAATCTCACTTCCTTCCTTCTTGATCTGAGATAACGTCTTGTTGGTTTTCTCCTAGATATAAAGAGGAAACATGCATATGTCTTCTCCATAATGGCTGCTATCTTATCTTGCAAATCGGGAGGCCAGCTCCAGGCATGAGCCATAAGTGCTAAGGACCTTCTCTAAGAATGACATTACTGAAGCTAATAATTTAGAATAGATTGTATGAAAACAGAACTGTTTTGATCATAGACATCATTGTCTATAGTGATAGATAGAGGTTTGAAAGCTTAGGCAAGGGTTGGAGAATTTGTGATCATCCAAATGTTGGTGGATTGCCACTTCCATCATTTGTCACTAGAGATGGGCACAAACCAAAAACAAAAAGGCATTTCGTTTGTCGTTTGTCGTTTGGAGGGTCCGTTTTGGTTCATTTCCGTTTTTTGTGAATTTTTGCAAAAAAATCATTTTTGTTTTCGTTCGTTTTGTTACCATTTTGTTACCATTTATTTCAAATTTTTGTGATTTTTTTAGGATTTTAAGCAATTCACTTGTATAGCAGTAACGGAAACGAAACGCACAACAAAATTTCCGGTGTTTCTGTTCGTTTCGTTTCATTTTAGAGACAAAATTCATTTGTTGTTTCATTGCGTAACGAAACAAAAAACGGAAACAGAAATGAAAAATTGTTTGTTTCGTGCCCATCTCTATTTGTCACCATTGGCTGTGGTTTATCATTTATTTTTTTACCTTCAAAATTTATATACCATGTTGTTTCCCCAAAGTAAACTCTAGGCAGTTTACAGAATAAAATAACAACAACATCTTCCTGACTCCTGAAATGGGAATTGGGGGCACTGCATTAAAGTGGCTCCAGACCTTTCTGCGGGATAGAACGCAGAAAGTGATTCATGTTTGACACCACGGTTGCTGACCTGTGGATTTCCCCTATGTTATTTAACATCTATATGAAACTACTGGGAAAGATTATCAGGACTTTTGGGGTTAAATGCCATCAGTATGCCGATGATACACAGCTCTACCTCTCATCACATCCGGATTCTAAGGGAGCTACTATCTCAAGTTTACACGAGTGTTTAGCTGCAGTAATGAACTGGATGAGGATGAACAAAATGAAACTAAGCCCAGACAAGACAGAGGTGCTTTTGGTCAGTCGAAAGGGAGAACAAGGGATAGGGATGCAACCTGTACTGGATGGGGTCACCCTCCAACTGAAAAAAGAGGTGCACAGCTTGGGGGTGCTCTTGGATTCATCCTTGAGCTTAGATGCTCAGGTCATGGCTGTGGCCAGGAGAGCATTTGCACAATTAAGGCTAGTACGCAGGTTATGCGCATTTCTTGAGAAACCAGCTCTGGGCATGGTGACACATGCCCTAGTGACGGCCCAACTAGAATACTTTAATGCGCTCTATGTGGGGCTACAGACGAAAAGTCTCAGGAAACTCTAACAGGCCCAAAATGCAGTAGCCAGATTGCTGACTGGGGTGGGATACAGAAATCACATTACACGCCTATTAAAGAAACGCCACTGACTGCCAATCAGCTATCAAGCACAATTCAAGGTGCTCACCTTGACCTACAAAGCACTGTATGACCTGGATCCAAGTTACCTGAAAGACTGAATCTCACAGTATGAACTGGCTCGGGTGTTAAGGTCATCAGGAGAGGCCTTTCTCTCCATCACAGGTACGTCACGCCCAGACTCTGGAATTCCCTTCCACTAGAGGCCAGGACTGCCCCATCTCTGGTATCTTTCCGGAAACAGGCAAAGACCTTTTTCTTCAGGCAAGCTTTCCCTGAATGATGGACAACCTATTATGTGTTTTTTATATGAATCTATAGCAGGCCTGCCCAAGACATTGACCGGGGGCGACCAGTTGCCCGCAGCACCTTGAGGGGTCGCCTGCCAGGTCCCTGTGTTGGGGAGCAATTCCTCTCCTCACTTGCCCTCTCCAGTGGCAGCGGCCCGTTTGGGTTTTCTGGCAATGTGTGTGGTGCCGCAGAGACACTGAACGGGCCCAGTAAGCTGGCCTGGGCCCGCCTCTGTGGCCACTGCCCACCACTGGAGCTGCCCCCACAATTACCACAACCATGACGCTGCCCCCACTGCCACACCCTCCTCCTCCTTCTCCCCTGCCACCGAAGCTGCTGCTGCTGTGGGCACCACCGTGTGGGGCCAGTCAGGGTGAGCAGGCTGGCCTGGGCCTCCTCCTCCTTCTCTGCTGCCACCTATGCATGCCCTAGCCAGCCCCAGAGGCTGAGCAACCAAGTGGTAGACCACCCAGCCACTGTTGAAACCCCTGGCTGGCTGGGTAACCCGAGCGGCCCAGCTACTCCACAGCCACTTAAGGCCCTGGCCTGACCAAGAGGGTGAGCAGCCTGGTGGTACACCATGCCGCTGCTGCCACCACCACCACCAAAGCCCCCCGGCCAGTGCGAGAGCCCAGGAAGAGGGGTAAGTAGGGGCCCCAGAGCAGGAGGAGGGTGTGGGATGCCCAGGAAGGGGCTTTCCAGCCCCTCCCCCCACATTTTGTTTTGTAAAAATTCATTTCGTACGAATTTCTTGAAAAAAAATTGTATGAAATGAAACAAAAGGAAATGCGGGGGTGGGAGAAATGGAATGAAATGAAATACAATTATTCAATTTCATGCCCATCCCTACTGGAAAGTGGGTTTTTTTTGCAGGGGGTATGTGTGGAGAGCCAGCTATCCTAATATTGCTCTTATGAACCATACTCTTAGTAAGCAACATTTTAAAACAGGAGGTTATTACTGTTTTGCTAACTTTTTCTGCTACTAAGGTATGGTACTATGTTTTTGTTACTTTGACTTTCCAGGAAACACTTTGTCCTCATTTTGTATGTCTCCATTTTAATAGCCCAAATACTGTCAGGCATATAATCATTATAATATAAGCAGCCATTAATTCTGCACAAGGTCAGAAATTTCCAGGTTGAAAATACATGACATTGATTTTGATTTCCTTCACTTTTCTTTAATCATGTTTAAGGAGATGCACACCTGATTTAGGGGTCCCATGTGATACTGAGTGATAACAGATCAAGGATCCATTATTATCTCTCTTCACAGAGATATTCCTCCTGCCCACTTTTTATATAGAAATGAACAATCATAATGGCCTCAAAGAGTATTATTTTTTTCTTTATTTATTTCCAACATTTTTATACCACCTTACTTCCCCAAAGGGAACTCTGGGTGGTTTGCATTTTGCATAATAGAATAACAACAAAACCAGGCAAGATCTGATGTTAGTAGAGGCGGGCTGACAGAGCAAACACTAAAAACAAAACAAAAACAAAAACAAAAACAAAAAACAAACAAACAAATCAGGTTTCCACAGATGCCTCCCTAAAGAGCCAGGCTTTTAGAGCTCTTTGGAAGGCAGGCAAGGTGGGCATAAGGCAAAGCTCAGCCGGGATGGAATTCCAGAGATTAGGGCCAACTACCGAGAAAGCCTGATTGCGCACATGCATCTCATGGGCCTCTCTGGGGGTGGTGATCCTAAGGGCAAGGGCTTGAGACACCCTAGTGCAGGCATGTTCAAAGTTAGGCCCAGGGGCCCAAATGTGGCCTGTTTACAAATTTCGAGTGACCCTTGGCCTCTTCTCCCCACTGGCTTAGCATGTGATGCATCCCCACCAGCTGGCCCTTCCCCATACTGGATAGAGGCATCAGCTTACAGTTTTATGTATTGTCTGCCCTCCTTACCCCACCAGCCACCTGCCCAGCCTACCTGCCCCCGGCTCCATTGCTGCAGCATCCTCCCTTCCCCCTTGCATGTTACAGAGACTTGTCCAAAGTCTGGCCTGGGGGCCAAATGTAACTGAATGGTCAGATCCCACACATTTTCACCTCATCAAATCTGGCCCTCCTTGTAAAAAGTTTGGACACCACTGCCCTAGTGTGTCGGGCAATAGCTGACCCGCGGGAGATGCATTCTGCCAGATATTCAGGTCCCAAGCTGTGGAGAGTTTTGAAAACCAAAACCAGGACCTTGAAACTTATTTGGGAGGCAACGGGCAACCAATGCAAGTGAGCCCGGATGGGAGTGACACACGTATATCTGCCCGCACCAACCACTGTCCTGTCCACTGCAATCTGCACCTGCTGCAATGTCCGAATCAGGGTCAAGGGCAACCCCACATAGAGTGTGTTGCAATAGGCAATCATGGAGGTCACTAGCGCATGCACAACTGTCCTCAGGGAGTCCTCATCAAGGTACGGGAGAATCTGGGTGATCAGCTGAAGCTGACAGAAGGCTGATTTGGACACAGCTTCTAGGGACAGAACCGGGTCCAAAATAATGCCCAGACTCCTCACTCTCTCTGCCAGCTGGAGGGTGGACCCACCCAATCTGGGGAGAGGTCCATGGTATCCTTTAGTGTACCTCCCAAAGAACAAAACCTTGGTCTTCTCAAGATTCAACTTGAACCTGTTGGACCTGGTCCATTCCATAACTGCCGCCAGGCATCACTCCAGGGTCAGCACAGCCTCCACTACAGAGGTGGAAAAGGAAAGATAGAGCTTCATGTCATCAGTGCACTGATGACAGCAGACTCCAAATTTCCTGATAACCTCACCCAGTGGTTTCATAGATGTTAAAAAGCATGAGAGAGATTGCCGACCCCTGGAAAACTCCACAAGTGAGGATCCAAGGATGTGACAGCTCCTCCCCTCGCCTTACTCGCTGGATTCACACACACACACACGGAGGAAGGACTGCATCAGACAAAGGCCAAAACTCCAATCCCCGTCCTGGAGAATATGTCCAGGGGGATACTGTAATCAACAGTATCAAAAGCCACTGAGAGATTGAGGAGGACCAACAAGGTAGAGGAAGCTCTGTCATCCCTCCCCTCAAAATGTCATCCTGCAGCATGACCAGGGCTGTCTCAGTCCCATGGCATGGTCTGAAGCCAGATTGGAAAGGATCCAGACATATTTCTCCTCCAGAAATGGCCAGAGCCAAAAAGGGAGCATTGGCTATTGGATGATAGTTGATTAAATCGTCTGCAACCAAGATGTTTTTTTTTAAAGAATGGGCTTCATCACTGTCTCCTCCAATGGGAAGGGAAAATCCCATCCCTGAAGGAGGCGGAAATTGGATGGAGCCCATTCCAGCATGCTTCACCCTACAGTCTTAATTAGCCAGGATGGGCAGGGGTCAAATAGAGAAGCCACCAGATTACAATGTGCCAGCACCCTGGAGGCCTCAGATGACAATACAGAACCAAATTGAACAAAACAAGAAGACTGAGGTGGAACCATTGCACATTGCTGAAATTGCACAGATATCTTCATTATTTTCTCTGTATTCTAAAGGGAACAACCAAATTTCAAATACTGTACATTCAACTGATTACAGGCCCAGAGGAGAGGATTTCTGTTGTTGCAATTTGCCCAGGATAGAGATAGCAACTAGCTATTGATCTCTCTACAATGTCCACCCCCAACCTCAAATTTTTTTGAGACCAGTAACCAAATGCTGTGCTCAGAAAGGCTCATTCTACTGTGTTCTAAAGGAGATTGGGGAGATTGGGAGACTAGAGAGATTTTCCCATGCTCTTATCTGCACTGAAAAGCAAATAACCTATTTCTAAATTCTTCCAACATAAACTACAAGCTTTCCAGAACAGGAATCAGCATTGCATGGCCCCCTGCAGTGAGGAAGGGAGATCACCCTTTCTCCACTGTGGTGATAGAAGCAGTTCCATTAATGGAGGCACCCCATTGTTTCCTTCCATCATGATGCAATCCTTTGCCTACTTACCTGAAAGTGCATAATTCGACTCAGGGAAATTTACATTTGCTTAGACACGCCAAGGACTGCATGTTTTGATCAATAAACGTGACAAACTGAAGCCCACCTATGAATAAATGAAGTTTGATAGTTTCCCACATACTGAATGAAGGACCTGCTTTATCAGGTGCAGAGGAAACCCTGGAAAAACCAGCTTTTATTGCTGAGGAGGGAGAAAGAAAAAGTCATCTTCCTTCTGTCACTAATTCCTATTTTTTCATTAGCCTCCAGATGCCAACCTCCAAATAACTTCTAAAGTAAAGAGCACATCAATATTGCAGGAGTTTCCAATACTAAAAGCTGATAAAAGTTTATTGCACTTATAAAATAAATAGAAGGAAATGCTTTGGGTTTCCTATTTATAGACCTCCTGGGAGGCTTCAGGTATGATTTATTGCTTCAATTTTTTACAATATTATTCGCTCACTTACATACTCTTGTGCACAAATATACAAACTTCTATATACAGTATATTTCTCCTGTACTCAATTGCCTCTTCTGCCATGCTGTCAGTCCACACACCATTCTCTCTCACAATCACAAAAATAATTTGAATCTTAATATATTTTCTTGTCTACTTGTTTGTCATTCTCAAAAGGATGGAGTGACCCGAACACTGGAGGAAGTCAGCAGATGTTCACAGCACTCAAACAGAGCAACAATTTCTCAGTAGTAAGTGCTTCATACAAAGAATAAATACCCATTTAGATTTTTCCTAGCTTCGTCAGTCAGCAACTCTTTTCCAACACCTTTCAGTCCTTCCATTAGTTCTTCTTGATACATTATAGACAAATATGATATGATATTCCATTTGCAGAGTTGTGAATATATATACACCTGGTTTTTCCCCCACTCGCATCATAACTTGTGATACGTCATCAGTCATACTTTCCTCCATCTGTTATTTTCACTGCCTCTTTTCATTACTTATCAGGTCTTTTCCATCCCATACTGGAGCTTATGGTCAAATACTTGCTTCTTTGAAAAACCAATGGCTTCTTTTGACTCTTCACTTTCCTTATTTCAAAATACAGAAAGATGAAGCAATAAGGAACAAAGCAATCTGTGGTCTTTTTGCTCAGAAGATAACAGATTTTACTGTTGCTCTTCTTTCTAATAGTTTTTCTATTTAGAATAGCTTTAGATAAAAACCAGATTATGCTATTGATCACCAATGTTCTATGGCAGTGTTGGTGAACTTATGGCATGGGTGCCAAAGGTGGCATTCGGAGCCCTTTCTGTGGGCACCCAACATCACCAATGGCAAAGGACTGTGGGAGTTGCAGTCCAAAACATCTGGAGGGCCAAAGTTTGGACATGCCTGCTGTATTGGGACTTTGCGAAAAAATAGTGGGCTTTGAATCGCAGTTTGGGCACTCGGTCTCTTAAATGTTCGCCATCACTGTTCTATGGGGGCATGGGACTTAAAGTAGAAGCCATTTTTTCTAATGAATTGGCTTGAATGTTTGTCTTTCTCATCTCTTGGGGATTGCCTCCTCTCCATCTATCTATCTATCTATCTATCTATCTATCTATCTATCTATCTATC
>JAHTLZ010000007.1:21248258-21259855 GCA_023846285.1 Phrynocephalus versicolor
GTGTGTGTGTGTGTGTGTGTGTGTGTGTGTGTGTGTGTGTGTGTGTGCCAATCAACTACCGGGCACAATTCAAAGTACTGGTTTTAACCTACAAAACACAAAATGGCCTGGGTCCAAACTATCTCAAAGATAGAATATTGCAGTATGGACCAGCTCGGTTGCTAAGGTCATCAGGAGAGGCCTTTCTCTCCATCCCACCACCTTCACAGGTGTGTCTCAGAAGAACACATCAAAGGGCCTTCTCTGTTGTTGCTTCCAGAATTTGGAACTCCCTCCTGTTAGAAGCCAGGGCAGCCCCATCTCTGCTATCTTTCCTGAAGCAGGCAAAGACCTTCCTCTTCAGGCAAGCTTTCCCTGAATGATGGACTACCTTTTATGTTAATTTTAGATTGATTACCATACATGATTGGATTGATTGATTTCATAAAAACACCAGTGTTTTCCATGTTTTCCATGCCCCAAACAGAGCCTATCTTCATAAGGAGGGAAACAGAAGAATTAAGCCAAATAGAAATAACCATGGAGGAGGTCCTTGCATGTCTTAAGAACTTAAGAACATAAGAATAGCCTTGCTGGAACAGGCCACAACCCATCCTGTCCAGCATTCTGTCTCACACAGTGGCTTACCGTTTGCTTCAGGGTATTCCTAAGCAGATGTCTACACCTACTTAAGATTCCCTGAAAATAGCATTGAGAGATATCCTGACTATCTCTCTAACCCAGAGGCTGTCCTTAAACAATAAGCATCCATAAATATAGCCATTGATACCCTCGTTCTCCATGAACTTGTCCAATCCTTTCTTAAAGCTGTCAAGGCTGACAGCTGTCACCACTTCTTCCGGCAGGGAGTTCCATAGATCAGTGATCCTCTGGGTGAAAAAGTACTTTCTCTTATTTGTTTGAGATCTAGCACCCAAAAGCTTCATGGATTGCCCCCTATTTCTAATGTTGTGCAATAGGCATCCATCCACGAATTCTCAAGGAACTTAAAGATGACATTGCTGAGGTCCTAGCCAAAATATATAATCTCTCCCTCAAATCAGGCATTGTGCCTGATGACTGGAAGGTAGCGAATGTAACATCAATCTTCCAAACAAACAAACAAAAAAAAGGATCCAGAGGTGATCCAGGAAATTACTGATCGGTTAGTTTAACATGTGTCCCAGGTAAAGTGATGGAAACCATCTTACAAGATAAAATTAATAGCCACATAGACAAGAAGGTGTTGCTAAAGGACAACCGACATGGTTTCTGCAACATGCCTCACTAATCTGTGGGAATTTTTTGATAGTGTCAACAAGCTTGTGGATCAGGGAGATCCAATTGACATTGTTTATCTGGACTCTCAGAAGGCTTTTGACAAGGTCCTGCACCCAAGGTTCTTGAATAAACTTGCCAGTCATGATATAAAGAGACAGGACTTGTCCTGGATCAGCAACTGGCTAAAGGACAGGAAACAGAGGGTAGCACTACCCACTACACTTCTCCAAATGGAGGGAGGTAAAGAGTGGGGTCTGCCAAGGTTCAATACTAGGACCCCTGCTTTTCACCCTCTTCATAAATGATCTAGAAGTAAGAGTAAATAGCAAGGTAGCCAAATTTGCTGACAACGTATCACTAAATTATACAGGGTAGTAAAAACTGAGAGAGATTGTGAGGAGCTCCAGAGGGATCTCTTGACACTGGGTGAGTGGGCAAACCAGTGGCAAATGAGCTTCAACATTACATTTATAAACTGATGGGTCTCTCTGCAATAAACTGATGGTGGACAGCTCAATGAAGGTGTCAACCCAGTGTGCCGCAGCAGTGAAAAAAGCAAACTCAATGCTAGGGATCATTATGAAGGGTGTAGAAAATAAGTCAGCAAGTGTCATTTTGCCTCTTTAGAAATCTATGGTGAGGCTCTATCTGGAGTATTGTGTACACTAGTTCTGGTCAAAATACCTCCAGAAGGATATTATGGAAATGGAAAAAGTGCAGAGGAGGGCAACCAGAATGATTAGGGGACTGGAAAACCTTCCTTACCATCTGAGGCTGCAACAGCTGGGCCTCTTCACTCTTTGAACGATGGCACCTAAGAGGTGACCTGACTGAAGATTATAGAAACATACACAGTGTGGACAAAGTAGATAAGGAAAAGCTGTTTTCCCTATAGCACAACACTAGAACTAGGGGGCACTCCATGAAATTTTTGGGTGCTAGATCTCTAACAAATAAGAGGAAGTACTTTTTCACCCAGAGGATCACTGGTCTATGGAAATCCCTGCCAGAAGAAGCGGTGACAGCTGTCAGCATTGACAGCTTTAAGAAAGGATTAGACAAGTTCATGGAGAACAAGGGTATCTGTCAATGGCTATATTTATGGATGCCTAAGTACAACCTCTGGGTTGGAGAGATAGGGTATCTCTCAATGCCATTTGCAGGGAATCGTGAGCAGGAGAAGATATCTGCTTAGGAATATCCTGAAGCATGTGATGAGCCACTGTGTGAAACAGAATGCTGGACAGGATTGGCTGTGGCCTGTTCCAGTAAAGTTGGGACATATGCTCTTATTTTTGTTTCCGTGGATTTGTTTTCTTTTTGCATGCCCTTTGTAACTTTAATGTTACCTTTTAATGTTGTAAAGTGCTTCTTCTAATTCCCTGTTCTTAACTTGAATATGTCTTAAATGTTCTGGGCTGTATATTGTCCATCATTGTTTTAAGCCACCTTGGGTCCTTTTCCAAGGAGAAAGGTGTGTGTGTGGGGAAGTATTCAAAATAAATAAATAAATATTACTACTCCCATAATCCCCACAACAACAATCCAAGTAATTATAGTCCAAAAGTAGTTTTTTCTGTACTCCAGCTCTATCCTGTATAGAGCAGAAGTCCATCAACAATATGGTCTTCAAACTCAAAAATGAAGTTACAAATTGACACACTTACTCATGTGTAAAAAAATTACCTTAAGAACAGACTGTTCATGCCATAACTATGTGCATTTTCCCTTTTTCTTTTGACTTATCTAGACTTAGAAAGATCTTATTATATCTCATAGAAAATAGCAGTATAACAGTACATTGTGATTTCCTCCTATTCCAACATGTCGATAAAATGTTTGACAGTGGTAATAATGTAACCACTAATCTATTTTTTAAAACTGCATAATATCGTGTGAGTTCCTTGCTACTTATCATCTGATAAGTACTTGCTAATAGCTGACACAATTCAAGGCAGATTTACTATAGAGCTAAAAAAAAAAGTCTTTCTTAAAATACCTATAGAGACTGCTGTTTTTTTTTTTTTACTTTGATTGCTAAACACTAATAGCACCATCCTATGCATGTCTATTCAAATGTAAGTCTTATTCAGTTTAGTGCATTTCTTCAAGGCAAGTGCACAGAGATGCTTCAGAGACTGGATATGGCACACTATGTTTAGCTGACTAGGCATCTTTTATTTATACACATATGCATGTAATTTAGCTTTGCTTCCGTTTTTTTCTCTTCTGCTTTTACTTTGATTTAAACTAAATATTTTATTATTAAGTCTCTTAACAAGAACTGCTAAACAGAGTGTTTAATGTAAATGTAATGACAATGCTATTGGCATATGGAAATTGAGTCATGGCCACTGGACTTCTTTTCTTGAGAGATTGAAACGTTTTGCTGCTCATCCAAACAGCTTCGTCAGACTGACAAAGCTGTTTGGATGAGCAGCGAAACGTTTCAATCTCTCAAGAAAAGAAGTCCAATTGCCACGACCCAACTTCCAGATAACCTCACTTGGATGACTGAGAATCTTCACGGACCATGCTATTGGTACTGGATTTTGAATTGGTTCAATAACATGTTTCATGATAACATGGTATGTTCTGTCAATGGTCAAAACTGTCATTATTGTCTTTTAAGGGCTGAACCTACTGATAGGCAATACACTGCTTGTAGGCTGTGGTGGTGTTATTGGTTACACCTGTGGTTGTGTCACATAATTCTTTTATGGAACATGGAAGGGTCATTTACAGTGGCTCTGGTCTTTCCTGGAGGGGAGAATAACCCTAACCCAGAGGATGGTGCTGGGGGATTCTTGTCCGACAACCTGGTTGTTGGACTGTTGTGTTTCTCAGGGATCTGTTTTGTCCCCAATGATATTCTACATCTACATGAAACCACTGGGAGAGGTTATCTGGAATTTTGGGGTTCGTTGTCACCAGTACGCTGATGACATCTCTCTCTCTCTCTTTTCTATCTAAATGCAAGGAAGCTGTTTCACTTTTATCAGTGTCTGGTGTCAGTAATGGACTGGATGAGGGCTAATAAACTGAAAAACAGAAAAAGAGAATAATCCGCTTAAAGGAAAAAATGACCAGAGATAGGGGGAAATCGCTTAACAGAATCACCCTTGGGGCAAATCCTTACAACAGAAAAATAGTTGCGATTAGAGATTAATCAGTTTTCAATGCATTCCTATGGGAAAGTTGTACAAAGGAAAATTTGCTTAACAAGACTTTCATATGGAATGAATTAATTCCTTTATGCAAGGTACCACTGTATATAATAACAAAAACATATACACATAAACTATATTATAAACACAACACAATATTAAACCATAGTAACTCATAAAATAATGAAAGAAAAATCAGCAAAAGAAATAAGAAAAATAAATAGTAAGTGTAGAAATTGGAGAAAATCTAACACACAGGCAGTAAAGATGGAAATTATTGAGCGTCTTGGTTGCTGGTTGAAAAATCAGGGAAGGTCAATCTATATAGCCATGTTTTTAACTGAACACATAGAATGAGTAAGCCAGGCAAATTTCTTGAGGGAGTTGGTTCCACAGATGAGGGAAAACACCTCAGGAGGTCTGGTTCCTCGTCACTAACTTCTGGGCCACCCTCAGAGTTGGCAGCATCAAACATCCTGCCTGAGACAAATGGGTGATCTGGGCAGTTCTTCATGGGAGTAGCCACTCTGACCAGGTCTCAAACTGTTTAGGACTTTGTATATTAGCATTAAAACCTTGAAGTCAATGGGTTGGATATCAGAAGCCAGTGCAGAGCAACCAATATAGAAGTAATGTGATGATGCCTAGTAATATCTTGCTTAGATTACTGTAGCATGTTCTATGTGGGGCTGTCTTTCGAAAGTGTTCAGAAACTTCAGAGGTTCCAAAATGCAGCAGCCAGATTGCTGACTGGGGCCAGTTACAGATATCATGTGTAACCCCTTTGATTGACCCCACTGGCTGCTGATGCATTTATGGGCACTATTAAAGTGCTGGTTTTGACCTCTAAAGCTCTGAACAACGTGGGTCCCAGCTATCTAAAAGACTGCATCTCCATCTATGAGCTTGCTCAGGCTTTAAGATCATCATTGGAAGGCTTTCTCTTGGTCCCACCATGCTCACAGGGGCGTTTGATGGGCACAGGGGAGAGGGCCTTCTCTGTTGCTGCTCCCAGGCTCTGATACTCCCTCACATGCGAAGCTGGGCTGGCCCCATCTTTGCTGTCCTTCCACAAGCAGGCAAAAACCTTTGTTTTCAGGCAGGCTGTCCTTTAACGGTCAGAGTGTCTTGGTTGCTGGTTGAAAAAACAGCAATCTGGATGGATTGTTTTGGTGTGCTGTTTTAAATGTGTTTTAGTGTTGATTTTGTTTACTATTTTAATACAATATTTGTTTAATTCTTTTAAAATATTTGTATACTTACTCTTTTATTATTTGAGTGTAGTTGTTTTTAGTGAAGTAAGCCACGATGGCTTCTTCTTAAGGAGAAAGGTGAGATATAAATGTTAAATAAATAACACCTTTATATTATATTATTTAAATACTATTCTGTGACCTGTTCATACCCAACTGATGTCAGTGAGTATATTCTAAATATGACAAAGCACTGATCCATTTAATGAATTTGTGGGACATATAAGTAAACAGACTATAAGAGTGGGTGCGAGAGAGAGAGAGAGAGAGAGAGAGATGCAAAAATCCAGGCTTGTTGTGTCTGAGCAGTGTCCTGGTATTAATATCATGACAATGGATACAGACAGTGAAGCTATGAGTCAGAAATCATTTTCTGATTTCATAATACAAATGTGGGTGAATGAGAATCCTCACATGTAACTGATTAAATAGCTTTTAATGTTTTTATAATTAGTGTTGTCTTTTATTGTCATAGTGTCTTGTCTTATATTTGTTGTAACTTGCCCAGAGTAGTTCCTTAGCACTAATGGGAATGGGATATACTTTAAATAAATAAATAAATAAATCTGAGTGCTCAACTTTCAGAAAATCTACTAGGGAATCTACTATTTCAGAAAGTGTTTTGTAATATATTCTGGTTGTTACTATTTCTCAAGACCTTAAAAAGAACAACAACAACCAAACACATGCTAGATTAAGATTTGATTCATTCTGATCTGAACTGTTTATAAGAGGAAGTTAACACATCTAGTAAGGTGTTTTCTAGGATGCAAACAAAGTCAAATCTGAAGAGAGGAAAGTGTTCTCTGTGTGACTAGCTCACTGTTAAAATGTTGAATTAAGTAATGATCTGTTTGACAATATCTTTTGGAGAAACAGAAGTTGACTATTGTGTAGATTTCAAGAACTGCTATCATACTGAGTAGATGTTGAGAAGTCTCTTTTTCTGAAAGTGATGTCTGATATAAAGTACTGTGAATTGATTTAGGAATACTTACTAATAAATTGATAATAAGCTGTCCAAGCATACTTTGAATTTATCTGTTCTTCAGAAAAACAACACTGAAGTTCAACATTGGTTTCCAAATCTAATAAATAAAGCAATAAAACAAATAAAACACAATACAATAAAATAAACCTTCTTGTATCAATCAACATTATGTTTTTTCTGCCCTCTCCTCCTAAATTCTCAAGAGAGCAATCAAATGTTCTTATTTATTCCCAAAGATTCAGACATTTCAAAATTTCCTGGTGTGTATATGTTTATGACTAAGAAAATGCATTTGTGGCTATATCCTTTAGAAATATGATAAGCACATCTGGATGGAAAACTATGCTTATGTCACATCTGACTAAAATTGATCATTACTTACATGGGAGCTTGTCATACCTATGAACAGTGTCCAGGTGAATTCCAATGCCTAGCTTTGATTTTTCTTTAAACTTCAGCATTTATGCTGCAGAAAAACATTTGACAGGTGCAGTTGTCACGCTATGACTGTGACGGAAAAGTGCCAATGTCAAATATATTATTTTTAAGTATTAAGTAGGAAATACATATGCATTACAACTTGGCAATCATGCCTGAAAAGTCAGAATTCATCCTAGCATAAATGATATCCAGGATGGGTTACATTCAGCCCTTCTTTTAGAATGTTGTAATAAAAATGTAGACTGTTGTATTTAAAACATTTATAGTGTTTATCATATTACCCACTGTTTTTGTAGGGGGTTGGAAAACTGCCCTAAAACAAATGTTAACTTTTCTTAATTTTTATCTAGAATAAACAGGACATTGTAAAAGAAATGCACTTTAAAGCTAATCAATGAAATTTTGTAAACAGCACTAAAGTGATATGGAGGAATTTGTTTAAAAAAAGAAGTCAAGCACACTGCTTTTCCTTTGTCACATTTATCACAGAAAATGGCTTCAACTCACTTGTGGAATTTAAACCAAATAAAGCTGGTGTGTTGTGGTCCCATTCTGTGCCCCCAACAGCTCCATGATGAATGGAATTCCCAGGGAACCTTGGGACCTTTGAAGGACTGTGGGTAGACAATGTTATTTTTTGAAAAAAAACCTACTGCAGCTGATGATATCATCAGACCTACACACCTTGTTCTACTGGATTTCAGCCAATATTCTCTATGAACACTATAGCCACAAACATATTGGTTAGTTACACTGGCATAATTTCAATGTCATAAAGTGCAGTGGGTAATTGCTACCGGATAACAATTTAGGGCTTGTATCTCTGTTCCAGCACCAAACTTGCATGGAGTGTCCTGGTAGATTGAAGCAGTTAGACAGAGGTTTCTACCAGGACACTTCATGGAAGATTTTAAGGTCATCATTTTAGAACAGAAAAATTACAAATCAAGAATACATAGGGAGAGAGCTAGGTAAAATTCATATGCATGATGGGCACCCATAAAATGTACTGAATATGCCAGGGTTTCTCACCAAATATAATACTTCTGTACTGGCCGTTGTTCACCTAAAGGCCTATTGAGACTATTGGCTACCTAATAAGCTTATTCAGGCCATTGTTCATCTTATGAGCCTCTTTCCGAAGAGGGTGACATGAGGTCAAAAGTGAACTATAAAATGGGGGACTCGCAACTAGTTTTCCTCATACTGATGAAGCTGTTTGGATGAGCAGCGAAACGTTTCAGTCTCTCAAGAAAAGAAGTCCAGTTGCAATGACTTAACTTCCTGATAAACTCACCTGGATGACAGAGAATTTTCACAGACATACTTCTGTACTGCCACTGGTATTTTCTTCACTACCACCAAGCCCATCTCTCACCACAAGATTCAAAGGTAAAACCTCTCACTATTCCCTACATTAACACATGGAATTCCACTCACATATTCTTTCACCTATACAGTGGTATCTTTTATAAAGGAATTAATTCGTTCCAAATGAAATGTTAAGCAAATTTTCCTTTATACAAATTCCCATAGGAATGCATTGAAGTCGGAGTGATCCCATTTTTGTGTTGTACGGATTCTCCCCATAGGCAATTATGTTAAGCAAATTTCCCCTATCTCCAGAATTTTTTATGTTGCACAAATTTTATGTTATACAGGCTGTTTGTTATACAAGGGTCCACTGTATATTTAATATTCTCTTGTTCTCTTACTCCTACATTTTAAGTGATTCCCCATTTCTTCAATACATACACAACTGTCTTCACTCTCCCCGCTCATGTTCGCCAGGTCGGGTGTCATTTTTGTGTATCCTGAGGAATTTACAACAGAACATTAAAAGAACATAGGCCAAATCACAGCATGCAAGTGTAACATACACCCAAGAGGCAATGAATATTTGTTTAGAAAATGATATTTCATTCAACATTTCATTCCATTGCCATATGTCTGAAGAAGTGGACTTCATTCACTAAAGCTAATATTACAATATAATTGTCTTCAAAGTGCCACATTTTTGTTTTGCTTGTTTTGTTTTTTTATATTCTGCCTCATGTGGAATTACTCTTGAGTTTTTGTTACAAAAGAGTACAGTAGTTTATAGGAAAGTTTCTGCAAATATAGAGAATATCACACGCACACGCACGCACACACACACACACACACACACACACACACACACACAAATTATATAATTGTTTTAGTCTTTGTCTTAAATAGCCAAGAAATTACAGAACAGAAATAGTTAATATTATATCAACATCACATGGGCTATGCAACACCATAAAAAGAAGATGTCACATCAAAAATAACTGTTCACTTAGCATCCAAATATAAACACGAGCTCAAGGCTAGACTCAGGTCAATTTCAACAAAATTCCAGTTTGCTCATCCCTGCTGTTTATTCTAAATTTTGGCTGTGCTTCTTTCCCCTTCCAAGAAAACTTACCTTGAGAATCGGCAGTGGGAATAGCTTTTTAGTGAAGACAGGAGAAGCTGCTAAAAGCCTCTTCTCCATATGTTGAGCTGCATGAGGGTAACATTTTGGAGGTTTGCATTTTTTAAATGCCCTTACCTCTTTTCAATTAATCTAGAAACAAGAGCCAGGGAGAGGAAGTTTTGCATTTCCTTTTAATAACATATCAGTGATAGGTTTTTTTAAGCCTTGTGAAAGCATAACTGATACTTTGAGTCAGTTAGCAACAATCGGAACCCTTTGTCTCTCTATCTCTCTAAAGATAAGGAAACAGAAACTTCAGGACGATGAAGCAGTTTTGCCAAAGGGACAGCAGCCAGCCAGTTGCTTCCTAAATGCGAGAGTTCCCCCCCCCTTTAAAGCAAAATAAGATCTTGATTGTGTGAAACAGGGCCACTTCAGTTGGGGGGTGGCTGTTCCTTGCAGGTGGATTATCCCAAATAACATGCCATAACTTAAGAAATCCAGTTTAGCATGATCAAGACTGATTTAGGCCAGGATAACTTAGCCATCTAATCACACCCTCAGTAGTATTTTCCAATAAACGTTGTCTCTTCAGTTGAGTGAAAATAAGCTTATGAGTGGTAGAAATTAAATATTATACATTAGAGAGTAGAGAAACAAAAGAACAACTACTGTATGTCAGAACTATATGTGCTTGAAAAAAGTGCTAAAGAGTCGTGATAAACAAAAACAACAAAAACAACAAGAAAAACAATGCCATCATATCAGTTCTTATTTATGGCAACCCTTTCCAGAAGAACCCTTCTTCTGAGGGAGCCTCGTAGCACAGTGGTTAAACTGCTGTATTGTATCTATAACTGTGCTGCTCACAACCTGGGGCTCAATTCCAGCTAGCAGGCTCAAGGTTCACTCAGTCTTCCACCCTTCCAAGGTCGGTAAAATGAGTCTAATTGACAGAATGTGAACGAGTCTAATTCACAGATCAAAACATATAGATTATGTGTTCTGATCCCACAGGATAATTATTGGATCTGACCATATATCAGCCATACCTAAAATGAAATGAGCAGGAAATAGCTGAGACACATCTACTTCCAAAGCATGGATGCAATTGTAAGATGGTTTCTTAAAATAACTGTGCATGTACTGGGGTTTATACGTATGTTATATAAGTCATGATAGAAGCTTCAAGTGAAATTAGAGGAAACATAGTGCTCAGAGTTGGAAGGAAAGGGTAAAGCCAAGATTATATGTAATGTGGGCATAAAAACAAGTTGTTTGCAAATGTTTCATAATTCAATTTTCTAGGAAAACTTGCATACATTTATTTATGGTTACACCCCACTTTGACCTGGTCCATGGGACCAACCCCTGATAGGTAAGCATGCAACTTCACTAATAAATTTGTTATTTCCCCATCCAGAACTGTGTAGTAACTATGAATTTTGTTATTGTATAGCTCCAGAAGTACTCTGGTCTGAACCATACGCCACAGCCAATGCCAGTGGCGATTTTGTTAACTTGAGGCATATTGCCTCCCAAAATGACACCTTTTGGGTCTTCTGCTTAATTGTGTTGTAAACTGCCTAGAGAGTGCTCCAAGCACTGTTGGGTGGCATATACGTCAGAACAATAAACAAACAAATAAATGTTGTAAGAAGACTGGGAGATATGCAAAATATACCCAGTGCTATGCCCTAAGCACATCTGATCTCGCCTGATTTCAGAAGCTAAGCAGGGTTGGCCCTGGTTATTACTTGGATGGGAGACCACCAGGGAATACCAGGTCCTGTAGGCGCCTGGAGTAGGAACTGGCAAACCACTCCAGTATTCATGCCAAGAATACGCCATGGACATGGGGTCATGAAGGGTCAGTCACAACTGTAATGACACACACAACACACACACACCAAGCTCATCAGCTAACAAGCCAACTTTTCAGCATGGCATGTTATACTAAAGTACTTTCTATTGCTGCAAGGATATTTTAATTTTTGTACACACACACACACACACACACACACACACACACACACACACACACA
>JAHTLZ010000007.1:21268699-21279683 GCA_023846285.1 Phrynocephalus versicolor
TCTTTCTTTCTTTCTTTCTTTCTTTCTTTCTTTCTTTCTTTCTTTCTGGTCCTATATTTCAGGAGTTTAATATTTGAAACTTACAGTCCTACTAACAATGACATTAGGAGTCTTTCCAATAGTATCTGTTTTTTTCACATCAGAGAAATAGTGGTAGGTAGAGGACCAACATCCCATTTTAACAAAGGAGCTCGGATAACCTAATGCTCCTTCATGTGTAACCATGATTGACATAGGGAAGCCGGCATACCGATCAAGCGTTTCTCTTTTTTATAAGCATGAAATAGGTAATAATGAAGTCCATACTAAAGAACTTCATCTAGCTGCTTTAGAAACTGCCATCCTCGATTACTGTTACCTTTGCAGGTGATTCTTTTGTATAGCACCTCTGCCAAAGTCTCCACCACCATCCTTATATGCATGTATACATTTAAAAAAAACACTGTGGTTGAAATTGCCACGCTGAAGGTAACATGTAACATGTGCATCAGGTATAACATGTTGTAGGTAAATGACCTCAAATTTGGCAAACTGTTGAGCAAGGTGGTTCTCCTGATGCCCTATTTGTTTCACCTTCATTTTCCCAACATTCATAACACAGGTCTCTTAACTCATCCTCCCCCCCTGAGTTACCTTGCTTTTTTTGTCCCTTCCAAAATGAAAGCTATTATAAGAACATTTTAATTGAGGTATAATTTATCACTATGATGCTTTTAAATGTAAAGCTGCAGCCATCAAAGCTCATGGAAGCATACATACAACAATTGCAGTAAACAACAGTGAAAATTTGCAGGATACTGGCAAGTATGAAGCAGTGGGGCTACAGTTTTCCAACTTAAATGTGGTTGTGTTGATAAAATGAAACATTTTAGTGTGAAGCAGTTATCAATTAGGAGATGGGACTCAATAAATCCAGTGATCTTCAGTCTCCAAGTGACAAAAAGGGGAAATACGCCATACCACCTAGAAGATCACTAGGAGTGACTAAAGCGCTAACAATGTTGCATATTAGTTCATATTTCTACAAACAGTCATGAGCAGGTACTAATCATGGATTAGCTTTTCCTTCGTATAGATTGCAGACAGCACATTTGGCATATAGAAACTTCCAGATTTAATCCCCAGCATCTCCATGTAGGGCTAATAGTAACTCCAGTCTGAAACTGGGACAGTCACTGCCAGTCACTGCAGCAACCCAGCTTAGAATGCTAGTTTAAAAAATAAAAACACCTGATGTAACAACATACACACCTCCCCCGACGTTTTCAAGTTCTGAAGAGCAGATAAAACTGAGCAACATGAACCGTCTAACAGTTTGAAGGAGCTGCATCCCCCCAAATGACCTAATTTGATCTCATTTATTTTGTTTAGAACAGAAACAGCTGCAAACCAGATAAGCTCCTTTGCAGGTTAAGAAGTTGCAAAGTGCACAACGCATACATTAACTTAATTTTAGTTTCTGCATTATTTGTTCACACGATTAGCCCTTCATCAGGTGCACAGGGAAGGAAAAACGAATCTTCTCCTCCTCCTCCTCCTCCTCCTCCCCCCCCCCAGAAGCCACACACTCAGGGCCGGTGCTAGGTTTTTTTGCGCCCTAGGCGATGGGTGGGGAGGTGGGGCAGGCGGGGGGTGGGGGTGGGGGTGGGGGTGGAGTGGGGCAGGGTGGGGTTGGGGCGGTAGGCAGGTGGGCCGGGTGGGGGGCAGGGGGCGGCGGCGGGTGGGGGGTGGATGGCAGGGGATGGCAACGGGCGCAGGGGGCGGCGACAGGTGCAGGGGTGGCAGGGGGGCAGCGGCGGGCAGCGATGGGCGGACGGTGATGGGTGGCTGGCGGGCGGTGGGGGGACAGACAGTGGTGGCCAGCGGCGGGGGGCGGGGGGCGGCAGGCTGGCCAGTGCCCGCTCTCCATTTTGGCACCCTAGGCAACTGCCTAGTTCGCCTTAATGGAAGCACCAGCCCTGCACACACTGATTTTCTGATACACATCATTCTGTTATATCTTTCATTTAATATTTCTTCTTGCTATTATGTGGTCTTGTATTCAAATGACTCTACTGGAATTCCTCTGAAAAACGTATATACACACGTGTGTAGGTGTGACACATAATCTATACCAAAGACTGCTTGAATTTGTTTACTTTGCTGAAGTAATTCAGTGCTTTTATCTTAGTGTGAATTGCCCCCCCCCCCCAGAAATAAGGTAAAAGCCCACTGATATCAGGGAACAAGTCTTATATAACCTTCCTCTTAGCCTCATCTTCTGAATGCACATATTGGGAAATGTGGTTGGTCAAATTTTGGGAAAGCCATGCCCAACACAGTTCTCTGAGCATCCATGGCTGTGTGGGACTTCAATCCCAGACCTTCTGAATCAGTTTACCACATGGGGTATCACACATACCTTTGAATCTTAGAATGTTTTGAAAAGACATGGGTGGAAATTGCCCAAGGAAAAATTATAGTGACTATCGTATGGTTCTTTGGAACCGTTATCTGCTTGTTATATTGGAGATGACCACACAATTCGCCTGAAGATGCATTTCTTTGTGTGAGGAAAGGCAAAGAGAGAAAAGGAGGAACCAATCTGCTTTTTTTAGTCTGTCCTTTCTGTGCTCTGACCTGTGCAGACCTTCCTTCAACATAGACTGGTATTTGTTGCAACTACTGATGTTATGTCTCTGCCTTTTTATTTTTCTCACTTGACTTCCATTTTGTGGATAAGACACTGTGCTTTTGTTCACAAGAGATCCAGCAATCACCTCTCTCTCTTTCTCTCTCATTCTCTCTCTCTTTCAGTCCCCACCCCCACCCCCAGTGGGTATTTCTCTTAAAAAGAAAATAAAGCTAGCTTTCTTGTTTTCCTTAGTAAGAAGCCTGGATATGATGTATTCTGAAAAAGAGAAGAATGTTCTATGTATTCTTGAAGAGTGTTCTGCTAACCATTTCAACATGCAGGTGTTGGATCCACTACTTGACACAGCTTCTATTTGCTCAATTATCATATTGAAACAAAAGTAGATGAATAAATGCTGATTAAAATCCAAACAATTAATATCATATCATATCATATCATCATATCATATCATTTCTGTGAATGTATTACTCTTACAAAATGTTTATTAATTCATTTGCTCAACAATGTGTGAGTTGTCTCACTGTTACTTCCTTTTATAAGGAAGGTGGACTAAGGGAATTACTAATATTGGCTAAACACATGATCCAACCAAGTCTTCTGCTCATGCTTTCCTCACATATCTTTCTTACCCTCAAGTGCCCCAATGCCTTCCTCCTCCATTCTAATTTCTTATTAGAGTTTGGAAAAGTTTTTTTTTTTTTTACTATAAGGGGTGGGGGACTTAGGCACAATCTGCTTGCCTTTTATCAATCTCCAGACAAATCAGAACTCCTTCACACCTCCATCAAGAAGGCCACTGTTACAGACTCATACCTAATTGGTGTTGTGACTTCCACACACCTCAGCCACTGTCCACCTAAGGAGCTTATTCCAACCAGGGTTGGTGAAGCCAAGGTGAACTATAAATTGGATGCTTCCCAACAACCTTCCTCAGACTGAAGATGAGTGGTTGAAAGGTTTTGATCCCACAAGAAAAGATCTCCAGTTGTCATGACTCATCTCCCAGATAACCTCACCTGGATGACTAAGGATCTCCACAGACATATACTGTAAGTCCAAGAACATTCTGGCCATTGGTCAAACCAAGTAGTGGATTCTGGGTGTTGTTGTTCAATATATTACTGTTGATTAAAAGTAAAGCTTTCCTGCTGCTGAGGTTGGGCAAGGTACCAATGGAAGGCTCCTGTTTGGAGAACAATTATGGGTTTCTTTGGGGCTACTGAAAATCCCAGAGCCTTCACTGCACCTTTCTTGAAACAAAAACAAATAAGTGGAAGAGGGTGCCAACAAGTGTATGCTGGGATAAATCTCAAGACATTGGTGAGTGTTTTAGTACTTAAATCAAATAGATTGTAAAAATTGTTTTTATGCTTTTAATCTTAATGTATGTTTAATTGCTTTTATAATGTGGTATTTATATACTGTTTTTAAATCCTTCACTTCATCTGTTGAGGTCCCCTATGGGGAGAAAAGCAACATACAAATAATTTAAACAAAATCATGGAAGGAAGGAAGGATAGATGGACAGATGGATGGACTATTACAAAGACGTTTATTATGAAGATGTCAAACCTAACAATAATTGTTTTTTGCATATATTGCCCTGGAAATGATGCTACATCTTTTTGTTTTTTCGATCCCACGGACATTGGAAGCTGCCTTTGCAAATCACTCAAAACTATTTTGGATTGCAGCTTCCATTAATATCACCCATTGGCCATATTTCTTGAAAAATGATGGGAACAGTCGTCCAAAACACATAGGGGGTACCAGTTTTGGTAAGACTGGTAAAAGAAGGCAGATGCTTTGCTAATGGACATAAAGGGACTAAAACAGCAAACTGTTCACATTTAGAAAAAGACTATGTGTCAACAAGAATACCTCTCTCATCTTTGCTTTATTCCATCATGGGAGAGTTACAGTAGCACAGACGTAGAAGGGAAGATAATTAAATCCATTTAATGCAAAGATTAATGACACAGCCAATGAACACCTGGAATAACAGATAAAGCTTTACTGATGAAACATGCAGAGAACTTGTGTGACTCAGTTAAGTATTTTAACTCACAGGTATGCTTTTGCTCCTAGTTAACAGATTTAGTGGACTCAGTAGATTAATGACATGACTAAAGAAGAAGAGAAAATGTTGCAAATATGAATGGTGGAACTAGAACCAGACATTGCAGAATTCATGGAAAAAATTAGTTGTACCTGAATTGAAACCAATAGGTTTGTGATGCATGTACGTTATAAACTTGTTTTGAATATGTGAACCTGTAAACTAGTTTTGAATGTACCATAGGTCAGCACCATGGTTCTTCTTGCCAGGTTTCCGGCCCTGAATAAGAATAATAAAAATAGTGTGAGGTGCATATCCTTCCTTTCACAAAACATAAACGCATTTCTACACTGGCTGTCTTGGAGTGCCCCAGTTGGGCCACCTGGGATCAGGTGGAGGTGTGGTATACCATGTGATGAGTTCTTCACATCCAAATGGCATATTGGTGCTTAAGCAACCAGTTCCTTCCAACAATGTGAAGTGGTTTAATGAACGAGCACGATGTAAGGAAAATCAACCTCCGCCTCTACTTCTTGGCTGAGGGGCAGAGAAAGTGAATATTTTTGAAAAAGACTCTGGCAGACTGTGGTTAGGATGCTGCATCATTTAAAAACAACAATACAGTGGTACCCCGACTTAAGAGCAGCTAGACTTAAGAGCAATTTGACTTAAGAGTGGAAAACTGATGTTGTTTTAACTGCTGCCTTACAAATTTTAGATATGGTCTGCTCAACTTACATTTTTTTCATTTTTAACTTATTTTTTCAATGTTTTAGATAGGTACCCCGACTTAAGAGTAGTTCCACTTAAGAGCATGCACTCAGAACTGATTAAATTCATAAGTTGAAGTACCACTGTATTGTTTGGGGTTGTCTAAAGGGCCAGTCAAGAAACTGCTTGCAATTTCTTGCCCAGTCCTTTAGGAGAAGGGGCTAAAAACCATGGAGGCAGGAGCGAATCAGGCTGTCCCTGCAGTGGCCCACACAACAGGACAAATGCCCATCTGATTGAGCCCTAAAGTTCCTTCAGGTTCCCCTCTAAGGTTCTGATGACCACTCAGATGGAAATGCAGACTCCCACTTTGGGGGGGGGATTGCAACTGCATTTGTATTGATTCTTCCCTGATCATCTCTCATCTTTTGAAGGAAGAAAGCACAACCACTCATTACATCCGGGGAGAGTAGCCAAGAGCAGGACACGGTCTTTATCATTTTCAGGCCCACTGGCAGCCAGGGTGGCTGGCCCAAGTCCCAAAGTAGAGTAATACTATTGTTTCAGTTTCCAGCAATATTTGCAGCCATTACTTAAGCTTTTCAGGTATTTCCAAGGTATAATGGGAAAATTCATAAGGGCCTTTTCCCCCCTGGGTGAAGAGCAGGGAATTACCAGTGCCCTGGGAAGTGAAAAACAAACAAACAAACAAAAAACATGGCTGCATTCAGACATTATAATGTCAGGGTTCTTTGGGAGTTCTAGCTCTTAAGCAGGTGTGATTCAGCAAATCACAGACCTTTGGTGCCTTTTATTATAACATGTGAATCCAGTGAGAGCCGGCTATCCACTGTCTTTCTCAAGGCAAGCAGAAAATGAATCCAGGATTTGAATTTAATTATCTGGCTTGTCAGGAGGAAAACAAAGCCACAAGTAGAGATGGGCACCAAGTGTGATCAAGCTTAGCTTCACCCCAACCCACCAGGTCCACTCACCTTACTTGGGGCACTGCCAGGGTTCGCTTTCACTGGCAACACACCAGTCTGGGAAGGGGCTCGGTTGTCAGCAATGGAGGGATTTCTCCTTGTTTTGCCTCCTTGTCAGATTGGCTGGCCTCTTAAGGAGATGGAGAAGAGCAGCCTGAGCTCCTTCCTGGACTGGTGCAACATTGGTGAGAGAGGATCCCCAGAGGGATGGCAAGCAAGGTGAGTGGTCCTGCCAGTCCTGGAGGAGGGTTAAGAATGGCACCTCTGGTGCCATGCTGAGATTTCTGTACTGTACCTATAACTGTGCTCATTACCTGGGGGGTTCAATCCCAGGTAGCAGGCTCAAGGCTCACTCAGCCTTCCATCCTTCCTAGGTTGGTTAAATGAGTACCCAGCTCACTGAGGGGGCAGGGAGGGCAATGTGTAGCCTGCACAATTACTCATAAACCATCCATAGAGTGCTTTAAGCTCTATGGGATCATGTATAAACAGCATGCTTTCCTTTCCTTTGCATTTGCTTCATGCCATCTCAAGCCACCAGACTAATATCCTGCTGGATAAGATGAAAAACTATGATTTTTTTTAAAAAAAATTAATTCTTGAAGTTCAGCTTATTTATTATTTCAACATATAGTACCTACTGTAATGTGCTTGTTGTGAGATTCATATGCATCTAATGACTAGAGACACCACAGTCAAGAACACAGTTATGCATTTGTTGTCCATTGATTTTCATGACCTTATATATGATTACATTAGATTATGGATGAAATGGCTAGCTTAACTTTGTATTGGAAAGAAAGAACACTACAGTTAAAAGTCAGGAACAGATGAGTATGACAGAAGAGCTTAGTGACAGATGCAGATTGATTTTTTTCGCAAGGGAAGCTGAAGAAACATATGTATGGAGTGATTGACTGGATTTGAACTTTCATTTCAGTAACTCTGAAGATGGCTCAGACTCATGAGTTTCTTGGCTCAGGTCCATCAATTCCTGCATTTTCTGAGTTAGTCACTCTGCCTAAGATTCTCAGAAGGCACACACATAATTATGTACTTTTCTTATTTTTCTGTAAGAGTCAAAGATAATGTATTTATGATGAGTGCAAGAGTATGTTCATGGGTGCATATTCTGGTCATTAAGAACTGTTACTACTACATCAATACATACTTAAGGGTTGCATAGGTGTCACTTTCACACACCGCAGGCCGTTGTTCATCTAATGGGCCTATTCAGTCCACTGTCCATGTGACAGGACTATTCAGATCAGGTGGTATGAAACCACCGTGGACTATAAACTGGAAGACTTGCACAACTTTCCTCAGACTGAAGAAGCTACTTGGATGGGTACGGAAATGTTTCAATTTCAAAAGAAAAAAGTCCATTTGCCATGACTCATCTTCCAGCTAACCTCACCTGAGAATCTTCACAGACATGCTACAACATTTTCTGATCTCTAGTATTTAAAAAAGTTACAAAGTTACAAAATGAGATGAGAATATGTACCTCGGCAGTAGTGCATTGTGCTGGTCTTGATCACTAGGTGAAGGTGAACTATAAGCAGGATCTGGCAGTGTGGGAGCTAATGTGTTTTTTTTTTTTTTGCTGCATTGATAGAAACATGGCCTCAGGTAGAATCATTCCACTTTAGTCTGTCATTTGGAGTATTGTAGCCAGTTCTGGGTGCCACAACCGCAGGGATACGGCCAAATCAGAAGAATTACAGGCAAAGAGACATCTTCTGTTGCCCATGACCATCTCTGTTGCCCTTCCCTTAACTTTTAAATAATGGCCAGAAACAATTCAGAGGGTCTGATTTATGGAAAACCAGTTATAAGAAGAAAGGCCAATGGCACTGTCCTCTACTGCCCTAGAGAACAATTATGGTCCTATCAGGCTTCAGTTGGAAGAAGGTAGATTTTGATAGAATATTAGGAGAAATGTTTTAATACTACAAACATTATGAAAATGGGATTTCATTGCCCAGACTTCTGGTGGGCTATCAGTCTTTGAGCAGAAGACAGCAATGTGGTGGGAGAGCTATAAATTTCTGCTAGCTCTGAGCACGGCGCTGAGCTAGATGGCTCATGAGGTCCCTATTTATTTCTATAATTCTTCTGAGCCTCTTTCTAGGTTGTTGCTGGGCCTGATTCCCAGAGAAATGTACCGGCATAGCCTTATATGACACCTATGTGCATCTCCATTCTTTTGCATTGCACTTGATTTGTTATTAGGTGAATTTGTAGCTAGGTTTTCAGCAGGGCACCACTGTCCCTTGTCTAAACAAAGGATAAATAACTTGTGTGTAAAATTTTGATTTTTCATATGCACATTTCACAAGAGAAGCAGACCTCTGTCTCTCTTCCGCTCTCTATCTAAACAGTTAGAGAGCTGCACTCCTGGGCTGAGGATCCATTCGCACGTTTTTGTTAATTACCTGTATCTGTATCCTTACGTGACACATAAGTCTTGCCACCATGAATAAAGATAAGGGATGTAGATGTATGTGGCCTCCACGTGTTTGAAGAAATCCACTGCGATTCTGTCAGCTTTTCAAGTGCCAGAATCTTTTTCTTTGCCTTTCCCTCTGGCCTCTACTCTCTTTCCTTCCGCCTGCATCCTGAGACGGATTCATAGGGTTTCTTAGGAAATCTCCCCCGGTGCGTGCGGGCGCGCGCGTGTAAGTGAGCGCGCCGGCGTTTATCACTTATCTAAAGACTTCTTTTGCCCACCGTGCTCTGTGTGTAATACACTCCGTGCCTTAGAAACCGCCTTAAAAATATAGGGTGATGGTGTGCTCCGTTTATTTCCACCACCACCCCAACACACACAGAGAGAGACACCCGTGGCAGGAATGGATTCCTTACCGTTCCTAAGTCACTCCCCCATCCCAAAAGGAGTCCCTCGGAAACACGGCTGTTGTTGTCTGGCAAACCTACCTCGCCACACCCCTCCGAACAAACCCTCCTCGCCCCACGGCCGGCCGCTTCCCTCCCTCGCTCGCTCCCCGCCTGCCCCCCCCCCCCACCGCTCCCCGCTGCCCCGCCCGCTTTTCTCGTAGCAATTTCTGTATAGTGGGGAAGTCGCCGGGTAATTGGGTCCAGATTGGATAGGTTTAAATATTCATGAGGCTGGCAACGGACTGCGAGGGGTGGGTAGGTGGGCGGCTGCCTTGATGGGGGTGGTGGTGGTGATGGCGATGTATGTGTGTGTGTATCTGTGTGTTGTGGAAGGGGGAGGGGGGAAGGGACTCGCCAGTCACTGAGAGCTGCCCCTGAACGATTCTGGGAAAGAGAGAGAGAGAGAGAGAGAGAGAGAGAGAGAGAGCATGTGAGATGAGCAATAACTGTGGACCTTACAGTTGCTATTAACTGCCCTGGTGTGTGTGTGTGTGAGAGAGAGGAGGAGAGCGGGCGAGCGAGCGAGAGAGGGAGGGAGGCGAAGAGTGGAGAGGGTGGGGGGAGAGATAAGAGAGAGAGAGGGAGAGAGGAGGAAAAAGGAGAGAGAAGGAAGGAAGGAAGGAACAACAAGGAAGAAAAGGGGACAATACAATCATGCTGTGCTGTATGAGAAGAACAAAACAGGTAGAGCTGAAGATTTTCTACTTCTTTCTGCCCAGAAGTGGGTTCGATGTCTCTCGTTATGCGTCTTGTAGGGCTGTCTGTCTGCCGGCAGGAGAGGAAAAAGAAGACTTGGCGCGCGTGTGTTTTAAATAACCCGAGTGCGGTCTCTTTCGGGATTCTTTTTTAGCATCTTCTTCTTCTCCTGATCATGGAAAGCGGAACTCAAGCGCTCCTTTCATGAATGCAGTGGGGTGTGTGCCGGGGGTGGGCGCTGCCTGTGGAGTCGGCGGGTGGGTGTGGGGAAGCTTGGCTGGTGATCGGAATTCGGGGGAGACAAGGGGATAACCCCCTCCCCTTTAGATGCACACCTTGTTGGGGATGGGGGGTGATGGAGAGAGAGTCGTTGTATTTGCACAAGGGGGCCTCCTGGATTTTGAGGGTGTGGATCGGAAATGGAGGAGGGAGAGAGAACCGGTTCTGCCTTGGAGAAGCGCGTGGGGGGCGGGTGGGGGCCAATTCCCTTTATAACCCCACCAAGATCCCAAGTGGAATCCTGATCGATGGCCTTAAGGATAGCCTTCTGTTTCTGACTATCCACTTGGCACAAGATGAAAAGGGCTATGCTTCTCAAGAGCTTGGAAGATGGTTCGATTGCTTCATCATACAGAGCCATTTGAAGGCACGCTGGAGGGGGGGGACCGCTACCCCCTTTTTATTTTCTTCCAGTAGATGTTTGGGTGCGTGTGTGGAGGGGAGCGACAGGTCGGGTCGGGGGTTCCCCCTTCTGCAGTCCCTTTCTCCGCGGGAAGGCTTTGGACCAGCTGGTAGAGTCTGAGGACCACGCCTCTGTCAGCTCTCAGCACGGAGGGGATACAGAGCAGGAGGAACTTGGTGGAAACCGGCTAATCTCTTGTTGGTCCCATATGTTTGATTTATATGGGGGTGCCTCTTGAAAGGTGGAGGGGGCATCTTAGTCTCAGCATATCTATCTATCTATCTATCTATCTATCTATCTATCTATCTATCTAT
>JAHTLZ010000007.1:21285754-21301424 GCA_023846285.1 Phrynocephalus versicolor
CCTTCCTTCCTTCCTTCCTTCCTTCCTTCCTTCCTTCCTTCCTTCCTCTTATTGTTTATTTTTACATTGTTAACCAATATTTCATCTTCTGTTGTCTTATACACAGCTTTTTGTATGCATTCAAACTAGAGGACTAGCAGAGTCCAATAAAGATTTGACAGATAACACCCATGAGATGTTTCAGTGATCTCTACTGTGGCTCCCACTTACAATTCTGTGCACTTCCATCCTAACTCACACATCCAATGAAAGCCAACATGTGATATCCTATTGACAGCCCTTCTCATCATAAGCCCATGCATGGGGTGGGGTGGGGGTGGGGGTGAAGGGTGGAAGGACAGAAGAGATCAGAGGCAATAAATCTTTGTCAAAAGCTGCAGCACATGTTTTCACTTGTGGAAATCTGAGAGATTGTTGTTAGTGATTTCCTTGATTCTTTATTTGCTCCAAAATGCACTACATCCAGTTTACAATTTCCATGCAATTAGACTCTGACTCATCTCTCTCCCTTTTGTCATTATTCAGACAATTCATCTTTCTCGTTCATGATAATGCAGCATCCCTGTGGGAAACCCACCCATTCACTTATGTGGAAAAATAACATTAGGAAAATATTGATTGTCTTTAGTGCAATAAAGGTTTTGTTCTTTTTCATAACATCAGGCCCTCACCTCTTTTAACTCTTCACTTCCTCTTCTGTTTCCTGTTTTTCCCCATATATGGGTCCTTTTCCAAGGAGAAAGGCGGGGTAAAAATACTCTAAAATAAAATAAAATAAAATAAAATAAAATAAAATAAAATAAATATTTTGCCAAGCCTTCCTGTGGACCATGTTCATACTCCTTAGTCAGCCCTTTCCCTTACCTTATCCCTTTCTGCAATTTGTTATTTTATGGCCTTCATCTTTTAACAAAGTTTTTGTTCTTTCTACCAAAATGATAGACTGGGTTATATGTAGAAGCCTGATATTTTGCTTTTTATTTTTTTATTTTTATTTTTTTTTTTTGCATATATTTATGCTGACATCCTTGGTGGAATAGCAGATTGTTTGTGGCAGGTATGCAGCTGTCAGGAACAGCTCTGAAATGGTGGTCTCTGGGTTGCTGGGTTGGTTTTAGATGAAAGGCGGCAAAGCTGAGCCAATACAGAGTTCCTTGATGATTCACTGAAAAGCATTTCCTCTTACTTTTTATATTATCTGTTAAAACTTAAAAGTAACAATGTCATGTGAAAATGAGGTCTATAGGTTAATTATACATTCTGAGAGAAGGTCATTCATTTTGTTTGTCATATCTGTTGTGGTTGGCCTATTTTATTTTGAGATTATTCCCTCTTCTTTTCTCACACCAATCAAATTTTTCTGAAACCTCAATTTTACCATCTTTCAGTCACCCTGCCCTCCAGCTGAGAGACTATGTTTCTGTCCCTGATCTATTTTACTGTCTCTTAAAAATATACTAAACAAAAAATGTGGTATTGGTCATAAAAGATTATCATACTGACCAAGTCTCTCGTGGTCATCTGACTGACCATTGCTAAGAATGAACTATGAGATTAGGTAGCCCATTATTCCTGTAAAACAAGGCTCTTTTTATTATCTCACAAATGTGTGGTAAGAAGATAATTAGAAGCAGTAACCATATTGGAACTGCATATTCACTTGTGTCTCCACATCTACTATTATTGGTCGTTCGAGGGTCCAGGGAAGCCATTCATGTGTTTATGGAAAACCACTCTCTCAACAGAGGTTGGGGACTCTGGCACAATCTGTCTGTCATTTATCATGCTACTCTTTCAACAACTCCCAAACAAATCAGGAACACTTTACACCTCCACCAGCAAGGCCATAGCTAACAACACGTACTTAATGGGTGTTGGGAAGGGTTGCCAAGGCCATTGTCCACCTAACAAGACTATTCAGGCCATTGTCCACCTAATGACCCTATTCAGACCATGGTGATATGAAAGCAAGATGAACTATACATTGGAGGCCTCGTCACTACCATTCCTCAGGCTGACGAAGTTGCTTAGATGAGTAGTGAATCATTTGGATCTCACACAAAAAGTCCAGTTGCCATAACTCAACTTCCAGATAACCTCACCTGAATGACTGAAAATCTTCACAGACATACCTACTATTACTCCTGACACTAAATTTTGGTAGTGAAAACATCCCCATGCATTCTTCTTTTATACAAGGTGCACAGAGAGATTCATCTAGATTATTCACTTTATACATTCCCATTAGGGATGGGCAGAAAATGGAAAACTTGTTACGTTTCATTTCATTTCCCCCTGCATTTTGTTTCATTTCATTTCATTTTTAAATTAATTTTTATAAAAATGTTTGTAACAAAATGATACACTAAAATGAAATGATTCATTGTACTATAAAACAGCTCCACTGGGTCCAAGAGGCACCAGATTTTGTGTGTACCTTCCTTGGACTATCCCCTTTAAGCCCTCCAAATTTGGAGAGGTTTGGGGTTCAGGGAGCTGAGCTCTTCAACTCCAAAGGAGTTGCCGCTGGAAAAAACATTTCTAATTTCAATTTTATGTACTAGAAAATAGTGATCCTAGGCATCTAGCAGCATGGAAATTACAGTGGAGCTTCCTCAAGTTTTTCTCTTTAAGAATCCCTAATTTGGAGAGCTTTGGGGTTCAGGGGGCCTAGTTATTCAACTCTAAGGTAGTACCCCGAGGAAAAAATCATTTGTAATTTAAAAGTATTTTAAAATACTGATCCCAGATATATAGCAGTATAGAAATTACAGTGGAGATTCCTCAAGCTGTTCCCTTTAAGCACCCCCCAATTTGGAGAACTTTGTGGTTCACGGGGCCAAATTATTCAACTCCAAAGTGGATGCCCCCAGGAAAAAATGTAATTTAAAAGTATTTGAAAATACTTGTCCCAGACATGTAGCATGGAAATTTCAGTGGAGCTTCATCAAGCTTTTCCCTTTAAGCCCACCAAGGCACATAGGGCTATGTCAGATGAGCTCTGTGTTGCAGTGTACCAGGCAGGCAGGCAGGCAAGAATTAAACATTGGGCCAAATCAGACCCTCATGTATGAAGAGTGTGTGAGAGGACCTCCCTGGATGTCCAATGTATAAAAGACAGACACCTCTACATCCAGGGAAAGTCTTACAAACATTATGGGCCATTTCAGACCCTCAGGTATGAAGAGAGAGTGTGAATCTCCCTGGCATCATTATGACCAAGACAGGTCTTAGAAAAAAATTGGGCCTTTTCAGACCCATAACATGCACGCAGGCTGCCAGGCCTGTGGGAGGCAGGCAGGAATACTGGCCAGAATACTCCAGCTAGGAATAATGGAGTAGAAGGACAGCCCCCAGTTCCATTTGTTGGGTTTTGGAACTGAGGCCATACTTCGGAGGGACAGCCATGCACATTCATATTGTGCCACTACAGAATGGGGGAACTGGTAGTGGTGGGTGGTGGGAGTAACAATGTAGGTGGGTGGGAAGGAATGTAGTTTTAAGGGGGCAGGAGGGGAAAAAGAATAAAAAAAAAACCCTGCCCAAAATCCCTCCCCTACTCCCAAATAAAACCCTCCTAAACAGAACAGAAGCTGTGCATCTCTGAGCAGAGAGAGACACACACAGTACACACACACAGAAAAAGGCTCCATTCTGGACACACACAACAAACAAATAACCACTCTCTGTCCACTCACACAACACACTAAGGACTAGGGAAAAACTTTGAGCACACAGAAGTGAAGCTAACCCAACTGTAAAACTGTGAGGTAGGAGCACTGCCAGAGCCATCTGTAACTCCTCTCACTCCCCCATAAACGACAAAGAAAATGAAACCAGAGTCCATACAGCTATGCCCTAGCCAGGCAGCCAAGCAAACCACACTGCCAACAAACAAACAAACAAACAAACAAACAAACAAACAAACAAACAAACAAACAAACAAACAAACAAACAAACACAGTATATAAATAAATAAATAAATAAATAAATAAATAAATAAACAAACAAACAAACAAAAAACAAAAACAAAAACAAAAAACCCAGCACTTTAAAATTGATTCCTATGGAAACCCCCTTTGGAGTCGAATAACTTGGCCCCCTGAACTCCATAGCTCTCCAAATTGGGGGTGCTTAAAGGGAAAAGCTTGAGGAAGCTCCACAGTAATGTCCATGCTGGGATCACTATTTTCAAGTACATAACATTGCAATTAGAAATGTTTTTTCTAGGGGCACCCCCTTTGAAGTTGAATAAGTTGGCCCCCTGAACCCCAAACATCTCCAAATTTGGAGGGCTTAAATGGGAGAGTACAAGGAAGGTACCCACAAGATGTGGTACCTTTTGGACCTAGGGAAGCCATTTTACAGCATAATGAAACAGTTCATGTTGAGCAAAAAACACCCACCGTTTTGTTTTGTTTTGTAATGAAATACAGTTTCCCATTTCATATGTTTTGTAAGCTTATGAAACAATGAAACAGCATTTCATTTTTTATCACGTGCCCATCCTTAATTCCCAACATTTATAAATGAACCCCTTATTAATTCACTATAAAAAGTTTGAGGGTGTTCATCAGTATCTTGAAACAACCCTCGTGTTCGAAAAATGGCACTAGCTTTTCAGTGACAACCAAGTTCTTCAGATGCTGAGATGGAATTGGGAAAAATGCGATGAATAAAATTTATTTTAAG
This sequence comes from Phrynocephalus versicolor, assembly GCA_023846285.1. Lineage (NCBI taxonomy): Eukaryota > Metazoa > Chordata > Lepidosauria > Squamata > Agamidae > Phrynocephalus > Phrynocephalus versicolor. Next base: position 21,290,447 of record JAHTLZ010000007.1, read on the forward strand.
AATGGTGATAAACAAAGAAAACTGTATTCTCGAAGGCTTTCACAGCCGGGATCTGATAGGGTTTTTTTTTTTTGGCTGTTTGGCCATGTTCTGTAAAGAAACCACCACTTCCGTAAATATCCAGATTAATATAGGCAGACTTCTGTCTGATGTTATGTGTGGCTGTCTAATGTTCCATGCATCCACGCTGTATGAGATTCTTAACAATAGTGATATTGAACTCAGCAACACTGGGTGGAATCCTGTTTGTGTAGCTTGCTGCACTTTTTGAAAAAGGGCAGAGTGCATCTTGGCAAGTTACACAAATGTTATACAAATATCAATAGAATTCTGGCCAGTTTGTCCAGGGAGATTAAAATGATCACCCACTGTTTCTTAAAGGGTTTAAAATCTTTATGTCTAAGTTGTGATTCTGAATTAGTCCTATTTGCCCAGTACAAGTGGCTGATTTGTAGTAGCATTTACAATTTAGTCTGTTTCTTGTGACATCTTTGAATCATTTTAAACAATAGATTGTGGTTGCTTTATTATATATTTGAACACTCTGAGGTCTATTGATAGAGGAAGTTCTTGACCCACAAATGGCCAATAACACAGTGTCTAAATCGAGGAAAGAATTACCACAAATGAGGGCATAGATTCACCCAAAATTTGCAAATGGTCATTGATAAGTATAGATGAAAATGAAACCACTAGTATAGTCTAAAAAGAAATATTCTGTATTGGAAAAGACTCCAACTGAGTGATCTGTGAGCATGCCCACCCTTCTGGAAGGGGACCACTCTTGATGGCTGCAATCAAATCACTTGTTCCTCATCCTCCTTGCCATTACCAGATCTTTGTTGAACTACTGTTTAAGTAGAGTAGTGATCTTTGTAAATCCATACACCTGGACTACATGCAATGGAAGACTTCTGCTCATACAACAACAGTGTGACGAGGCACTGCTCATCAGATCTGCAGATGAAACTTAACTGGGATGGGTAGCTAATAGATCAGAAGAGAGAATCAAGATTCAAGACAGCTAAACTAATGAGACAAAACAAAATGAGTTTCAAGAGGGGAAAATGTAAAGTTCTACATTTAGGCAGGAGGAAAAAGATGTATGGTTTTAAGAATCTCAGTCATCCAGGTGAGTTTATCTGCACTTGAAAAAGTTTATCATGGCAACAGGACTTCTTTTCTTGAGAGACTGAAACATTTACCTGCTCATCTAAACAGTGACAAAGCTGTTTGGATGAGCAGCAAAACATTGCAATCTCTCAAGAAAAGAAATCCTGTTGCCATGACTCAACTTCCAGATAAACTCACCTGGATGACTGAGAATCTTCATAGACATATTGCTATGCATTTTGGGGCAGATACCCTGAAGTTGGTGGGAGAATATGAAAGAACAGCAGGAAAAGTAGCAGACTACAAGAACCACTTGTGTTTCAACCTGAGATGCAGGCAACAGAGCTTCACTCCAACAAGCCTTCATCTACAATCTACAGTAAGAAGTCACAGGGTTAATAAGACCCTTCAGAGAGTTCAAGAACAACTGATTAATGAAAGGATCAGACAAGTCCACTTCACCATAGAAAGACTGACGAAGCTGTTTGGATGAGCAGCGAAACCTTTCTCTCTCTCAAGAAAAGAAGTCCAGTTGCCATGTCTCAACTCCCAGATGATTATAAAAAGGATGACAGCTGGCTTTCCAGGAGTCCATGTGGAAATAAGCTAGGCATTTTAGTAGATAACAAGCTTAGTGCAGTGTAGGGGAGGCAGATGCAATATTAGGAGACATAGGTGAATAGTATCCAGAAGACTGGTAGTAATAGTACAAATTTATTCTGCTTTGATCAAATATCACCTCCAATAGCTTGTCCAGTTTAGAGCATCACAGTTGAAGAAGGATATTAATATACTGGAATGTTTAAGAAAGATGTTGACAATCTGGAATGTGCCTAGAAGGTCACAGAGATGATAAAATTTGTGGAAACCCTAAAAGGAACAACTGAACAAGAAGTATATTTTTAGTCGGGAGAAGGGAAGACTCAGAGATGACATGATGATCATCTTCACATATCTCAAGGGCCGTCACATGGAAGATAGAGCCAGCATTTTTTTTAGTTCTAGAGGGTAAGAACTGATGTAATGGATTCAAAGTAAGGTTGGAAAACTTTTTGGATCTATTCAGCAACCAAGGACGGCTGCGAGGTAAGGGATGGAAAATGTAAGCTGTTCTGTGAGTCTCAAACTGGATTTTGATGGTGGGCATTATTTGTATCTGATAAGTGATACTCTCCTAGGAAGTATACCTGGCTATATTCCTTGATAGCACATATTTTCCCTGTATATTATCATGCTCACGGTGGATCATGAGAATGAAAGAGATAAGCAAGATAAACTCTCATTTATATAATTTTGCCCTGACACTAATAAGCCACATGGTCGTATGAAGCACACAAATGGCTTGTTTAGGCCATCTTCTTTTAAAAACCATCATTACTCCAAAATTTCCATTTTGTAATGGAAACATTTATATCACTGTAGGTTCTTTATAGAGAATATTTGCCTTGCTTAGTCTGACCACCCCCAATTTTGTGTTGTCCATTGGCAACACAAATAGTATCTGAGGCCATTACACAACTCTAATTGTTATAATCATTGGATAATATGGGCTACTAATATACATTATAGTATTCATAAAGGAAAATTTTTATGAAGCCGTAAGCAGAAATTGAAGCTGTTATTCTTTGCTGATAGCCTCTTTATATCGCAGTAGCTATTTACTTGGATTTATAGCTCTATCCAAACTAATTTGGCAGTCAGATGAAATCATCTCTTTACAATAGAGGTGGAAACAACCAGAATCTACAATGTGCATCAGTCCTCTCCCATTCCTAGCTGCCTGCCTGTTCAAAACACTCAGCTTGTGGTTCCATCCTGCCTTCATCCTCACTTAGGCAAAAACAAGAACAAAAACACCTCTTATGGTTATTGACATCCTGGGGAAACTGAAGTAGAGAGATGCTCCAGTTGACAACCTAGATGTGGCTGTATTCAAGACACACCTCTCTCCACTTACCTGGCTGTATTATTTGAGTAAGCAGAGCACACAAGAGATGACAGCAGTGATCTGAGATCTCTTGCTACCTAAGGAGCATGACATTCCCATTTCTACTAGTCATACTTTTGTACCCAACACCAACCAATTGCTGCTGCTACCTCCCGCCCTGTTGATGATGATCAGAAAGTGATTGCATCTTCGAAGGCCACCATAATCATTAGCCACACGAGATGAACATGGTATTAGGGATGAGGTGTTCTGAAAGCACACCTGACACACTAAGAATGACTTCTTCAGTCCCTGGCATTGGAACGTGATCCATGAGTCCATCTGGAGTGGCAGTGGGAACTGTATCTGCTGAAAAGGACCATATGATACAGTGTCTCTAAGGCCTATTATTACCTCGGGTATAAGGGCCAGTATTCCTAATGGAGGGTCTGGTACTGAGGCAAGAGCTGGTCTCTCTTCATGTTTGTTACTTTCTCCTCTGGTATCTAGCAAACAAACTGGCAGAATCAGCAGACAGAACTAATTAAAGCATAGTTGTAGCTATCCAGTGCTTTTGTTATGCACTATTTGCATTGAATTCTGAATGGTTTGAGTTGATGGTTGCTTTATCTTTGATCTTGTGTTTTCAATTATTGTTTTTTCCACAACCACAAGGTATTGTGGAGCGGAAACCTGGGTTTCCTTCATATAAACAGAGGCAGTTTTGCCAAGTCTCTTCTATTACTATCCAAATTATGTTCTGGATTTCCTTGCTGGGAGATATTTCTTCATGGAGGATAGGGTCATTTATGGCTACTAGTCATAATGGCTGTATACTACCACTAATATTAGAGACTTTGTGCTGATGAATACTGGCTGTTGGACAATCCAGCCAGGCATCACTTCCACATATGCTACTTCTGGTTTTGCTGGAGGCATCTGGTTGCCTAAACTGGAAACAGAATGCTGAATTGGCTAGGCATTTAGACCAATCTGTCATGGCTCATCCTATATTCTTAAATTCAAATGCAAAAGACCCTTCAAAGCTATAAGGAATTTCTCACAGTTACTGCTACAATTTAACATTTCTGGTTCAAACAGTAGGATGATTTCTTTCCGTGCTGGCATAATGTTTACTATTTCCTGTTCCCTTTTAGTAGCCTACTTTGCTTCACACATGTTTGTTCTGAGAAAGTTAAAAACATGCTAATTATCTTTGTTGTTCACATCCAGTGTTTCATGAGCTCCTTCTGCTGGCGTGATTGTTCATTCAGTTCTGTAGAGAAAAATATAAAGGGGGAAGGAACACAATCAGGTAGACAGAGGCATGCATCCTAGTGAGAAATGAAAATCCATTGATGTCAATTTCATTTTGTCTTCAGGTCTTGTTATAGGACATACATTAATATAATTATTATTTATTTTATTTAGTAGACTTGTATACTGCACCATCTGGCAACAAAGGCCACTCTGGGCAGTTTACAGGGTTAAACAAACAGATACATCCATTAAACATAATATATAAAAATTACAAAAAAATTATGATACTATGTAATAAAATAACAACACTAAGTCAATCATGATCAATAAAAGCAGAAGCAGACCAGAATACACAAGAGGGTAAATAAGCAGCAAGACATAATGGCTGAAACTAATAATCAGGGAAAGCCTTCCTAAATAGCCACATCTTAAGATGTTTCTTAAAAACAGACAGGGAGCGGGGCAAACAAATCTCATAAGGAAGTTGATTCCAAAGTCAGGGTGGGGGGATGGACTTGACCCTGATCCCTCCAGTTCCTTGTCAATGATTTGCGAGCCTCCTTCAGCGATGGCTCTGTACCTGGATCAGGTACAATGGGCAGTACTCTGCTGTAGGATCTGCTCTGACAGATAGCAAGGTCCCAAACTGTTAGGGCTTTGTATGTCATTGTCAGAACCTTGTAGTTGATGTGGTAATGGATTGGCAGCCAGTGCAGAGCAGCCAGTGTGGGAGTAATATGTTGGAATTTACTCAAACCAGTAACTAATCTGGCTGATGAATTCTGCACCAGCTGGAGCCTCCGCATCAACTTCCAAGGCAGCCCCATGTAGAGAGCATTACAGTAGTCTAATCTCAAGACTACGAGTGCATGGGCCAGGGTAGCGAGAGAACAGGAGTCCAGGAAGGCATGGTGCTGAGCAATCTGACCAAATTAAACGGCTTTGGTCATCTTGGTGGGTGATATGTGCAGAAAACTAGACAAGGGATGGAATTTATCTATATACATTTGGCTAGCTAGACCTTTGGGCAACTTCCAATCCCATTGAACATAGTGTTCTTCTTTGTGGTCTCTCTGGGACTGGATTTCTATGTACTATGTTCAGCACCCTGGTGTTCACTCTGTGGGGTCCCTCAGGCTTCTAAGAGATATATGGAACTGCTGGGAAAGTTTGTCCAGACTTTGAGAATTTGATGTCACATTAGGTTGATGCCACTGAAAGGGAAATAAAGTGAAACTTCATCTGGACAAGAGAGAAATATTCTGTTGACAATTCAGCTTCACCACTTAACTATAATTCTGGAGTCTTGGACTCAGCCTTGACTGGGTGCCTAGGATTTAGCAAGAACCAGGAGTGCATTGACATTGTTGAAACTAATAGTCCAGCACTGCTCATTTCTTGAAGTGTTTGATCTGGCCACAGTGACAGTCACATCTTCCCTGGTTAATGGTAACACGCTCTGTGGGAGTTCACTTTGAAGACTTTTGGAAAACTTCATCTGATCCAAAATACTACAGCCAGACTGTTGACTAGAGCTAGTTATAGGGAATTAAATAAGTTTATAACGAGAACTCCACTGACTTCTTCCTATTTCTGGGCCCATTTCAAAGTACTGATTATGACCTATTTAATCCCTATATGATGTGGGACCCAGTTCTCTAAAAGACTGTGTCTATAAGAGCATCCACAGGTTTTAATATACACTAGGCTAGGTGCTTTGCTCCTCTGATGATGACATAAGAGATGGCCTTTTTGGTGGCTGCTCCCAAAGCTGTGGAATTCCCTTTAAATTAATCCCTGTCATGTTGTCCAGTAGGTAAAGATTGGTCTCTTCAGGCAGGCTTTCGAATAATGAAACAGATAATAGCAAGTATATCATGGCCTAGTGTGTGTCTATTTAGTGGCTCTCCAGGTTATATAATTGCTAGTCTATGAGACATCTATAGCAGGAATATTATCTCAGAGATTTCATTCCAGGTGCAACACCCATTGATTTCCAGACCAGTGTGCATCAGATAAATGTACCCAGAACAGAGACAGAAAAATTAAATGGTTACCCAAGAAAGGGTTCCATATGTTTCCCTACACAACTTTTTACAAAGAGGCATATTTGTGGCATATCTGGGCTACAGAAAATTATTCTGAAGGGCAAGAAGATTCAGCTAAAATTGTTATAGTTTCTTTCTTCTTTCAAATATCTGTGTGACTGTGAACTCGTGTTGCTTGTATTCTCATGCCTGAATGTGGAGTGAATCCTCTGAAGGCACAGCTTCCTCTCTTTAAGCAGAAAGAAGAACATTTATGGAATAAAATGTTTTTCTGCTGTTATGTGTGCATGTGTGCATGATTGTGTGTGAATCACCAAACATGGCCAAATGATGTGATTTCTCTGAAGTAGCAGTGTGAGGTTGCACAGAGGCCTTCTGAAGATTTGAGGCAATAGACCTCCCCCTCATCCACCCTTAACTTTATTCAAGCATGGCATGAAGTGCTACAAAGTTTAGTTCCTGATAATGTTCAACTGAAACCAGATGTGAGAAACTGCTGAAGCCAATTCATAATTGCCTAGTTCCTGTGTCCCACCATAACTGAGTGTAACTGAAATAACTCATACTGTTTCCTTCTTAACAGATACTGGTGTAGAAAAAGAAATTTTAAATGCAGCATTCTTTACCTGTAAGATAAAACTGATGACCTTGACTCCCCAGTTCCTAGCCCTGAATTTTTTCAGGCAGGCAGTCTGAGTTTCTATAACCAGACAGTTTTTATTTATTTTTACTTTTTATTTTTGAGTATTTTTACCCCACCTTTCTCCTTGGAAAAGAACTGAAGGCGCCTTACAGTAATAATATGCAGTCCAGTACAATTAGGACATGTTCAAGTATTGAGAACAGGGAATTGAGGAACATCTTACAGCATTAAAAGACAACATTACATTAAAACTACAAGAGAACGAGAGCAGTTAAAAGGAGAGTAACATTTCATGTAATGTTATGAGTGATAAGAACTAACATTGAAAACATAGTGTCAATGTAATCACACAAGGTTATAACTGCAGTAAGACCTCAGTGTCCCCTGGGGATTGGTTCCAGGCCTTCCCGTGGATAATGAAAATCGTGGATAAGAGAGAACACCAACAATCCCCAAAACTGCCATTTTATGACAGTAGCTTGCTTTACAGCTGTGGTTTCATGACAGTAGCTTACTTTGCAGCTGCTGGATTATGTATTTATTTTTTTCCTTTGCCAACCATGGATAACTGAATCAGTGAATGATGAATCAGTGGATATGGGGGTCCTACTGTGGTTATAAACACAATGTCTTTGTGATCCTACAGATCAATGATGGCGAACCTATGGCACTGGTGCCAAAGGTGGCACTCGGAGCCCTTTCTGTAGGCACCCGAAATCGCCCCTTCATAGCCACCTGTATACAGGTTAAATTACTGTACTGGCACTTTGCAAAAAAATTACTGGGTTTTGAATTGCAGTTTGGGCACTCCGTCTCTAAAAGGTTCACCATCACTGCTATAGATTCATATGAAAGACACATAATGGGTAGTCCATCATTCAGGGAAAGCTTGCCTGACGAGAAAGGTCTTTGCCTGTTTCTGGAAAGATATCAGAGATGGGGCAGTCCTGGCCTCTAGTGGAAGGGAGTTTCAGAGTCTGGACGCCACAGCCAAGAAGGTCCTTTCCTGTGTTTCCATGTGACGTACCTGTGAGGATGACGGGATGGAGAGAAAGGCCTCTCTGATGACCTTAACACCCAAGCCAGTTCAAACTGTGAGATTTGATCTCTGAGGTAGCTTGGACCCAGGTCGTACAGTGCTTTGTAGGTCAAGGCCAGCACTTTGAATTGTGCCTGATAGCTGAATGGCAGCCAGTGGAGCTGCTTTAATAATTTTACATTTTCAAAACTAGAACCAGAACCAGGAAGAGTTATTATTTGCTGAGGATAATTATAGGTGCAGCACTGGCCTATGGAGAAATAATATGGAGACATTACCAACCCTGTTTTGTATAAATATAAAAAGAGGCAAAAAGGAAGATGAAGCAGAGGTTCACCTGAACAGGATGCGAGGCTCATGCTCATGATTTCTCCCAAGACAAATTGAAAGGGGCCTCATTTTGAAGAACATTGACACATTCTGAGCATGCAAATAGGAAATGGTATCCTGAACTGACAGAACAACCTGAATCAGAGCATGTAGCCAAGGATTGTCCAGTATGAATAACAGCAAATGTCCAAATATTCAGACAGAAGTCATTCTATGCCTACTCTAGTATTTCAAATAATTATTGGTGTTTTGTGTGGAAATGTTGCATCTAATCTTGCTTATTGTTTGTTCTCCTTTGTCGTAAACCACCGGGAGTTCCGTCTGGAAGACGGGCAGTATAGAAGCACCTAAATAAATAAATAAATAAATAAATAAATAAATAAATTTGCATGGAAAGCATTCTGTGATATCACTTCCCTTCTCCTCCTCTTTTATATGTTTCAAACCTTCCTATTTAACCCTCCTTTTATCGGTTTCTTCCTCAATATTTATTGGAGGTGCTGGTGCAAGTCCACATCTGTGCTGCAGTTGAGCCAAGCGATATCGCAGAATTTTTAAATTAGCAAGGGCAGTGTTTGTATCTGCCACCCCCACCCCCCGAGACTTCTGGGTTACCTCTGAGTTTCACTACAATCCTGGTAGTAGCTCAGGTCTGTGCAGCAATTTCCCAGGAAGAAAGTACTGATGTGAAGTATCCATTTTATAATCCAAAATGCAGACACTTCTATTATTGTTGAATCTTGCAGTATCTACAATAGCTCTACAAGATGCTTCTTCCCTTCCACCATGCATGGCCACAGACATATCTCCCGGCTGATTAGTGGCAGGCTGCCCATTCTTCAGTCTATTGTCTGGACCAAGAAATGGAGGGAGGTGTTGCCTGGAAGTAGCCACATATTAACACATCAGCATCCAAATCAATATCCTCCTTGACAAGGCTAATTCCACAGAGACATGCTGCCCCCAGCCATGCTGGAAGGGAGAACTGCTGATGCAGAGGTCCCTGTGACCATGGCAATCCTGCGTCTCACACATTTTGGTGCTTAGGAATCACTAGAAAGCTGCATGGTATGCTAAGGGGGAAAATGGAACTAACTCTTTGTTAACTAGCAGTTCTTTTGCTTTTCTGACTTTCTATTCAGTTTCTCTTTTATTTTACACTGTGGAAACCCTCCCTCTTCCACCCTTTGATGCACTCCCTTTTTAATGTTGATTTTTTAATTGTTTCATTCTCATTTTGCCTTCATTTTCCTTTCTTCTCTAGGTTGTATAGAATCCCTCCCCCTTTCCGTTCCTTCTTCTTTTCTCATTCATAATTTAATTTCACATCATCATGTCTTTTGCTAGCGGACAGATATGGAAAAGCTGCTTTCTGAACTCATGGTAAAAGCTGGAGAACTTCTCACAGCCTGTACCTTCTGTGGTGTCAGAGCTTGGAAAAGTTCCTTTTTAAAAACCAGCACGCCTAAGAATCCTTTAAGGGTGGCAGGCTGAAAAACGGTACTTTCACTCTCTGCAAAAGTAACTTTTCCCATCTATGTGCTGTATAAAGAGAAAAAAATCAGTTATTACAGGCTACATCCATCTGCTTGCTGTTTCCCCAGCTGCTGGGAATTAATCTGTTTCCCCCTTTTCTAATTACATGGGATGTTTGTTTGATTTTAACGTACCCATAAACACCACCTCTGATGTTAATTACTTCTATTTCCAGTGACATAAACAATAAAGAAAAGCACAAATAAAGTAGGAGCAGGGAAGATTCTTTGCTGAAGTCAGCACCTTCTCTTCATTAGACTGAGCAAATTTACAGTAGCACCATCAGCAAGAGTAGCTCACACTCCACGAGGCAAAGCAAAATTCAAAGTTAAAGCATTTCCATCAATATTAGTGCCCTAGAATAATTTTCATAGGACTGCCAAGTACACATTCACAACATGGGCCTCTCTACGTTTTTGCTTCAAGAAACTCAGTCAAGAGCTCAAGAGACCTGGATAAAAATCCCCGTTTAGTCACTGAAATTCACCGAGGATTAGTCCTGATAAACCACCACCTGAAAAAAATCTCACACACTTTGAAAACCCAGTTAGTTGTTCCAGTAAGTCAGTAACAGCTTATCTGCAGATGATTGTTTGATGTCCTCTAGCCTTCATTTTAGTTCCCTTTGTTTGAGCGTCTCAAGTTCTTGCTGGCTTGACTTGTATTCACAATGAGACATGGCCGTGTGTTGTGTACGTCCATCAATTTTACATGAATTGACTAACAAATACTCTTTAGACCACTCTTCCTTGCCTCTGGGATCTCCTGTCAGTTTAGCTTCACATGCTGGAGACACAAAGGCCTGTTCATTTGGTTGCATATGTTCAGTGATCAGCAGCACTGTCTCACAGCCTGGAAATATTAGTTTGTGGATGAGATCTTTCAGGATGTCTGGGTTAGTGTGGCCATTGGCCTTGCTGGCTAACGTATTTTGTCAGCTGTATTTTGAAAATCTATAACTCTACATTAGCCCTGGAAATCTCAGTTCTTATGGTTATGGTGGCTGCCTGGAATCCTTCCAGGGAGTAAGGCATGAAATAAATAAATAAATAAATAAATAAATAAATAAATAAATAAATAAA
>JAHTLZ010000007.1:21301434-21312829 GCA_023846285.1 Phrynocephalus versicolor
AAATAAATAAATAAATAAATAAATAAATAAATAAATAAATAAATAAATAAATAAATATGGTGTTTGTCCCTCTATGATCCTGCCATTCATATGGCATAAACTGTAGAGTAGCTGGATCAGTTAAGGAACCTGTACACAGCAAATGTGCCTGATAGCAACCTTGTCTTTAATTAAAACCAGAATACAAAATCAATGCAATCTCTTGAATACATCTCCCCCCAGCAGCACTGTTGGAATACAGAAGTTGGTGAGCTTGCTCTGATGTCCATGAGTGGTGAAAGTGTATGCAAAATTTGAATCAAATTTTAGGAAGACTAATAGCTAAGACTTGTTATCACCATTTGAATCACACCATTGAGTGGGCTCTAATGCACTTTATTGGGTGAAAATTATGCAGGGCATAATGGGTAGAGGGACACTCTTCTCCCTCTCACAAAATGCCATAATGAGGGGACATCCACTCAAATTGAAGGTTGGGAGAGTGGAAACAGATTGGGAGAGTGAGAACAGGTTGTGAGTTTGGGAGAGTGAGAACAGATGAATGAAAATGCTTCTTTACCTATCCTGTTGTTAATCTGTGGAACTCCAGGAAGAATCTTGGAGGAAAAGTCCATCATAGGTTACAAACCATGATGTGGATGTGTAATCTCCAGGCTTAAAAACAGGGCGCTTCAAAGTCCAGATGCAGGGGAGTGATATCAGGAGTCAGATATCTAGTCTCCTGCACTCCAAGAGGCATTTGGCACGGCCATTGTAAGATATAGGAAGCTGGACTAGATGGGCTGTTAGCCTGATCCTTTGGAAGCAAAAAATAGGGTTTCCATATCTTACATTTGAAGGGAAGAGTTGTACCCTTTTGAAGGAAAAATAGAATAGGAAAACCTATAGCACTTTAATGTATTATTTGTGATCTGATCTGCTTTAGCAAATAATAGGAGTTCTGTTCCTATGCTGCAGAATGGCAGAGATGGAAGTCGTTGTCATCTTCTACCCCAGTGTCTTCACACTGTTTAGCTGGGTTAAATGAAACTGTTCTCAGTGCTAAATTGCTTCTGCACCTCAGAAAGTGTGAAAGCTCCCACCTCCTCCTTGGTGTCCTTGTTCTGCTTGTTCAGTAGATGCAGCAGGCAGATTATTTTCCTCTTGCACTTCTCAGCCATTAGATCTGTTATCTACAATTTTTACACATTACTCTTTTTCTTCTCTCCTACAGAGCTGCAATGGAGAAATATATGGACTATGGTTAACAAATGTAGCTGTTCTGGCACTTATTTGCATTCTCAGAAGAATAAATACATATTCTCTTGAGTCACTGAGGAGTGATTGAGGGTGTGTGGTGTACATATTTGATTATAAGTATGTATCAAATAAACACAAGCATCAAAATGAGTAAACATGCCTGTTTTGGTTTAGATTTATTTATTATTTTAGTTTCTCAAGATTGGCAGTGGGCCTCAGGGAATTATTAGGAAGTGAAGCTGTGTCCAGGTTATATTAAAAAAAAAGATTTAAGTTTAAAAAGAATTGAGAAGAGTCCTAAGAAGTTCTCCCCTTCTGCTTTTGATCTTTATTTATTTATTTATTTATTTATTTATTTATTTATTTATTTAGAATATTTTCCCCACCTTTCTCCTTGGAAGAGGTCCTAAGGCAGCTTACAATAATGAGGGACAATATACAGCACAGAACATTTAAGACATATTCAAGTTAAGAACAGGGAAATAGAAGAGGCATCTTAGAACATTAAAAGGTAACATTAAAGCTACACAGAGCATGCAAAAAGTCAAAATAAATCCATTATGAGGGGTGGAAACTGATATGGAAAACACTGGTGTTCTTATGAAATCAGTCAATGCAATCAGGCATGGTAAATCATATAAAAGTCACATAGTAGGTAGTTCTTATTTCAGGGAAAGCTTGCCTGAAAAGGAAGGTCTTTCCCTGCTTCCAGAAAGACGTCAGATATGGGGCAGTCCTGGCCTCCAGTGGGAGGGAATTCCAAATTCTGGGAGCAACAACAGTGAAGGCCCTTTCATGTGTTGTTATGAGACAAACATGTGAAGGTGGCGGGATGGATCTTAAGAAGAGCCATGCTGGATCAGGCCAAAGGCCCATCTAGTCCAGCTTCCTGTATCTCACAGTGGCCCCACCAGATGCGTCTGGGAGCGCATGAGACTAGATATCTGTCTCCTGATACCACTCCCCTGCACCTGGCCCTTGAAATACCCTGGTTTTAAGCCACCTGAGCTGGTTCATACTTCGAGATTTGATCTTTGAGGTAGCTTAGACTTACGCTGGAATCTCCCTTAGATCAGGTCACTGCAGTTTCCACATGGTCAAAGTGTAGCTCCCATTAGTCCTAGCCAACTTGTATAATGGTGAGGACTATTGTTCTAGATGTTCTGAATTCCTGCACTTTGCTCAGCCTGGAACTACTTGTACAGTTGTGGAAGATGAGTCGTGGCAACTGGACTTCTTCTTCTTGACAGACAAAAATGTTTTACTGCTCATCCCAAACAGCTTCATCAGTTTGAAGAAGGCTAGTTGCGAGTCCTCCATCTTATAGCTTTGACCTCTTGTGTGAAATAGGCTCATAAGATGAATAATGGCCTGAATAGGCTTGTTAGGTAGACAACAGTATCAGTAGCCTTAAGATGAACAATGGCTGAAACCCAAGCTATGACCTTGATGGTAAAGGCTTTTTGATTTGTCTGAGTATTGTTGAAAGCACATCCTGATAAGAAGCAGATAGACTGCCTGAGCCCCCCCCCCTGTTGAGAGAGGGTTTTCAATGGTCACATGAATGGCTTCCCTGACCCCTCTCTCAAACCACCTCTCTTCTCTATCTAATATGTGTTCATCCTCATCTTTGAATGAGTGCCCTTTGTCCTTCAAGTGGAAGTGTACTGCTGATCCTGGTCCTGAGCTGTTACCCCTCCTATGTTGGGTCATCCTTCTGTTTAATGGCTGTTTAATTTCTCCAATGTAGAGGTCTGTATGCTCCTCACTGCATTGGACCGCATATACTTTATTGCTCCTTTTTCTTTTGGTATTAGGTCCTTTGGATCTCTGCCTTATTGTGTTTGTGGGTTTGAAATAAACAAGGATGTGGTGTTTGCCAAAAATCCTTTAAAGCTTCTCAGGCACTCCAGCCATGTAGGGAATGACCAGGTTATTCCGTCGGGTTTGGGTCTCAGACTGATCCCTTGTTCTTCTGGGATGGCCCACTGCTTTGTTGAAGGCCCACTTTTGGTATCCACAGGCCTTAAGTGCTGTCTTCAGGTGCATGTCTTCCTTCTTCTTGGCTTCTGTGGAGGTGGGGGATGCCCTCTGCTCTGTGGTTTAGGGTCCTGACAGCTCCTAATTGGTGTTGTAATGGATGGTGGGAGTCAAACAGTAAGTACTGATCTCTGTGGGTGGGTTTCCTGTAAACTTCTACTCCCAGGCCACGGCCAGGTCTGATGGTGACTGCAAAATCAAGGAAAGCCACAAAGTCTTCCCTAGTGAACTTAATGTTAGGGTCCACTGCATCGATGTGGTCTGTAAAGGCCTGCACTTCCTGAGCCTTGATTTTAACTCATGTGTCATCTGCATACCTGAACCAGTGGGATGTTGTTGTCCCTGGGAAGGTGTTGAGTGCCTTCTTCTCCACTTCTTCCATGTATAGATTCACAACAATTGGTGACACTGGGGGACCCATGTCACAGCCATGCTTCTGTCTGTAGAAGTCCCCTCTGTACATGAAATATGTGGTGTTCAGACACAGGTTCAGGAGCAGGCATACCTGGTCTGGGTTGAGGCTACTTCTGGAGATGAGGGTGTTTTCTCTCTCTCTAGTCTTCTGTTTACAGTTGTTAGGGCATTTGTGCTGGGAATCCTGGTAAAGAGGGATGTAACATCAAAGGATACCATGGTTTCGTCTGTATCCAGTTTCAGCTCCCTGGCTTTAGAAACAAACTCCACCACTGATGGAGGATTGTGCAGTCATCATCTACTGTATCTCCTACAGTAGAAGCATAGATGTGTACTGAAAGTAACTCCAAGTGTTATCTGGCTCAGGTCCCATCAAAGCAGGAATCCACAGCTAAAAGACTGCTGTGTTTAAAAGCCTTCAATGAAGGAGAACCCACCAACTTTCCAAGCTAGTCTACTCAATTGTTGAACAGGTCTTAATTCTCAAGATGTTCTTCCTAATATTTGGTTGAAATCTCTTTTCATCTAATTTGAATCCCATTGTGTAGGTTCTACTTTCCTGAGCTTCAGAAATTAAGCTTCTTCCATCTTCCATGTGACATCCCTCCACATAGCTGAAGACATGAATCATATTCTCAGTCTTCTCCAGGCTACAAGTATCCAGCTCCTCAATTGTTTTCTCACAAGGCTTGATCCTTTACAACAGGGGTGCCCAAACTTTTTGTAAGGAGGGCCAGATTTGGTGGCTGAGAATGTGTCAGGGGCCAGTTACTCCCTGACCCTGCCACCCCACTGTAACCCCCACCCACTGACCCATAAGCCCCACCCACTGACCCCTTGCAACCCCACCCACAGGAAGGAAGGCAGGAACCAAGGGAGGGAGGGAGGGAGGAAGGTGGAAACCAAGAGAGGAAGGAAGGAAAGTGGGGAACAAGGGAGGGAGGGACGGAGGGAGGGAGGGAGGTGGGGACCAAGGGAGGGAGAAAAGAAGGAAGGAAGGTGGGGACCGAGGGAGGGAGGAAAGAAGGAAGGTGGGGACCAAAGGAAGCACAGGGAACCATGGCCACAGGTTGCCCCTTGGAAGAGGCGATCTGTGTGGACTTGCACCCCCAAGCTCCCCAGCGGTGGCGACGGCTCGCCCGCCAGCCCACCCCAAAGCTCCTTGGTGGTGGCAGAGGCCTGCTGGCCTGCCCACCCCCACACATTCCCCTGTGGTGCCGGTGGTGGCAGACCGCCCGTCCGCCCATCCGCCCAAGCTTCCCAGCAGTGCCAGTGTTCCTGAGCTTCACAATGTTCCCAGTGGTGTTGGTGGCGGCGGCCTGCATGCAGGCCGAGCTTCACAAGGTTCCCAGTGGTGCCAGTGGTGGCAGCCTGCATGCAGGTCGAGCTTCACAAGGTTCCCAGTGGTGCCGGTGGCGGCGGCCTGCCCGTATACCGAGCTTCACAAGGTTCCTGGTGTTGCCGGTGGCGGCGGCCCGCCCGTGCGCCACCCCCGCGCGCTCCCAGCCTCACATGGTTGCTGGCGGTGCCGGTGGCAGCAGCCCGCACATTGGCTGGCCGGCTGGCCGGCCCAGCCCCACAAGCTTCCTGGCGGTGTCAGTGTTGGTGGAAGATTTTTTTTAAAAAAACATGGGGTGAAGGAGGGGGAGGGAGGGGCAGGCCAGCCAGCTGCGGCCCACTCAGAATGGCCTGATGGGCCGGATTTGGCCCCTGGGCCGGACTTTGGGCAGGCCTACTTTACAATCTTGATTGCCTTCATCCAAACATATTCCAGCTTGTCGATATCTTTCTTAAACTGTAGTGTCCGAAATTGTAAACTACTCTATGTGAAGTCTGCTAAAACAGGACAATATGACCCAATATGTCCATTGAATTGGACACTATACATCAATTGATACAGCCTTCAGGCATTTGTTGCTCCCCCCAACCCCTTCTGATTCACATTTTTGACTTAAGTTCGTACTGTTGACTTATGATTCTTAAATCTTTTCCAGGTGTAATTCTGTCAAGACAGATGCCAATCGTTAATGTTTCTCTGTGCATCTAACTTTTTTCCTGTTTACAAAGGGAAACTTCAAGCTTTTGCATCTTGGTCCTGTTCTCTGACCTATTAATGTCAACCTGAATTCTTATTCTATCTTTGAGGTATTAGCTAGTCGGCCTAATTTTGTGCTACTTAGAAATGTGATGAGCATTCATCCCCTATACTCTTTCAATCAAATCATATACAGTGGTTCCTCAACTGATGAATTTAATCTGTTCGGAATGCATGCTCTTAAGTCGAACCACACTTAAGTTGGGGTACCTATATAAAAATTGGGAAAAAAAGTTAAAAAATAAATAAAATAAAAAAATTGTAAGTTGAGCAGACCATATCTAAAATTTGTAAGGCGGCAGTTAAAAAGCCAACAGTTTTCCACTCTTAAGTTGAGCTGCTCTTATGCCAGGGTACCACTGTATAAAGATCCTGAGAAACACCAGGCTGAGGGCACACCCATCCAGGATGCAGAAGAACCAAGAGTGAATTTGGGCACATTTAAAAAAAATCAGCTTACAACCCACCTTTAGCATGTTGTACTAGACCAGTGATGGCGAACCTTCAGCACTCCAGATGTTTTGGACCGCAACTCCCACAATCCTTTGTCATTGGCAATACAGGCTTGGGATTCTGGGAGTTGCAGTCCAAAACATCTGGAGTGCCAAAGGTTCGCCACCACCGTACTAAACTGTCTGGAAGAATATATTGGATACCTTGTTGAAAAGCTTACTGACATCAAGCTAATCTACATGTTCAGCATCCCCCCGTTCTACTAAGTTTGTAACTGAGAGAGTAAGTCATAGCAGTCATGAGCAAAATTTCTAATCCTCTTGCTATCCTGAACAGTTATTTTAAAGGGAAATCATAAAACCTGCCTCACATTATTTCTTCCTTCAGCCCAATCTTGTTTATTAACAGCACATTGTCCCCAGAGTCCCAGACAGAAAGTCCTTTCCATCTGCTGGTCCTATACCCTTACTAGTGGAAATGCCAGGTATGGAGCTAGGGACTGATTACATGTATCTGTGGTAGACATGGGCACGACTTAGCGGAATTCCCATTTCTGTTTCCGTTACTCGTTTCCGTTATGGAACAGAAACGGTAACGGGAATTACGCCGCCAGAACTCGAACTCGAACTGATGAACGAATAATTGGGTCTGATTTGTCGTTGTCGTTCCTGGCATCGCGGCGATCGTGCGATGCCAAGCGGCACAGAAAAAAAAGTTTTTAAAAGTAAAAAAACCCCGATTCCCGGCCAAAAAAGCAGGCGAAAACTGTCTGAGGGCACCTACCAGGCCAGAAGGGTGGTTTATTGGGGGGGTTTCCCCGCCCCCCTCTCCTTGGTTACTGCTGCACTGCTGGTACCAGGCTGGGGGGGACATCCTCTCGTCTGCCTTTGCCATGCGGTGTGCGGGCGGGGGGATCCAAAATGGTGACCGCAATTTTTTTTTGAAATTGTGGTCCAAAACCCCACCAAAGCACCACAGAAACATGCGAAAATTAGCTATTTTAAATGCTTGAATTTTTACAGTAGCAGCAGTGGGTTTGTCTTGCAAAAATATGTCTCCATTGATTTTATTTTATTTTTTTCTTAATTTATTTTTTTACACCTGTGCAATGATGGGCTGGCCATGGGATGGGACCATGCAAATTTTTGGACCCATTCTACCAATCGCATGGCCAGGTTTTGACTGACACTTCTGGATGTGCAAGAGGGCATAAAAAGGCGAGGCACTCCCAGTCAGTCGCAGTCTGGGCTTGGATCTTGGTGGAGGGTAGTGGTCAGGGCTGGATTGCTGCGCTCAGTCTAGTTTTGATTTCGCGGTCGCGGTCGCGTTAGGAAGGCAGGGAGGGAATTGAGTCAATTGAATTTTTAGGAAAAAATAATAATTTATTTCATTCCCTGTGGGGAATAGCAACACAGAGTTTATTCTTTTTTGTATTCTCCTGCATTTTGGAGGAAGATTTCCTTTTTTTATTTGCTTATATTTGCTTCAAGGGGGAGGGAAGGTTTGAGTGGGAGCGGGAGGGTAGGGTAGGTGGTGCGGATTTATTTTGAAAATATATATTATTTATATACTACCATTTTTTTTCTATCCCAATTCCCAACCAAGTTCATTTACTTGGCCAAGGTCCTTTTACCCTGCCTGCAGCTCTGCTGATGTGGGGATTGGGAAGGGAATAGCAAGCAAGCAACCCTACCCTAGTAGCAGTTTATAACTTTAATTTAAAAATATAATACTACCATTTATTTTCTATTTTCTAAAGTTCATTTGCTTGGTGGCAAGTGGCAAGCAACAGCCAAGGTCCTTTCATACCCTGCCACTGGGGGAATAACAGTTAATTATTCCTTAATCCTTTTTATTCTCCCCCTGTTTCTGAGGATTTCTTGATAGGGCTTAAAAGGGGAGGTTGGAGGCTGTGGATTAAATTATTTTAAAAATATACAGAGTTCCAACCAGTGCACTCAAACACATTTGTCTGTGCCAGCTTGGCACAACTGTACTAGCTTAGTGGGTCAACACCTTATTCATTTATTTGCAGTTAGGCACTCAAACAAACATATTTGTTGAAGGGCACCCACCTCTATAGAATATTTTACAATTACATCTTAGAAGCACTTACAGTTCACTTAGTTACTTGCCCTGTGCTGTGTGAAAGTACACCCTTCTACTAGCTTTGTTGTTGTGTTGTGTGAGTATACTATCAGTAGACCCCAGATTTGGGGAGGAACGGAATGTCTGTTTCTCCTGCTGCCTCTGAGAGAGGTGGAGGGGAGATGGGATGGATTCAAAACCAAACAACAAAAAAGTATAACAAACAGGCACGGCAGCCAGACCAAGTAGGGTGGCTGGCCGGTTCAGCATCAGCAGACCAAGAGAAAAAAAAAGAAATGCATTCTTTCTGCCCCACTTTGTTTGCTTATATAGGATGCACTAGTCTTGTTGTGCAGCAAGTCCATCACCCAGGCCAGTTTTTAAACTCTTTTTCGCCTGCTCTGCATCATTTGCGGGACCCGGGCCCGTGCGCCGCCCGCGCGCCCCTCCCCCTGCCACTGCCACCGCCACCCACCCTACGCCCGCACCTCCCCACCCCCGCAAAAACACCGAGCACCGCAACTGGGAGTCTAGGTCGGGACTCGGAACCGGGACGTCAAATTGCGTGAAATTGCGGAAGAAATGACAAACAAAAAAACAAAAAACGAAACAACAAATTTTTGCGAATTTTCGCAAAAACGGAAACGAGCCGAAATGGACCTGCCCCAAAAAACGACAACTCGAAAAAAAATGCCTAGTCGTGCCCATCTCTAATCTGTGGCCATTTGCTTAGCATATCCAGAGCTTGCTCTGCTACAGCCTCTTTGCCAATTACCTAATTGTGTTACAATACAAAGAGATACAATCCTTCAATACAACAGAGCATCAATATGCTCTGTTCAAGGGTTGGTGAACTGCTGAGAGATCAAAGACATCAGATCAAAAGGAGAAAAGATTACATTTGTTCTGTAAAAGTCAGAGCAGAACTTATCTGGCCTTTAAGACCTGATCAGGGGACACTTGCATCAGTTCAGTGTTTGAAGATGCTTTGTCTTGTCTTGGACACTTGCCATGAGCATACAGTACAGACCATTAGATGTTTATCAACATCTCAGGCCATTAAATGTATTTAGCATAATTATAGTCACCTTTCAAACAAGCTCTGAAAGCAACTTGCAATAAAATAATTAAATTGCTTACAGGAATGAATCATGAAAATTACAGTAAAACAGGACACGAGCAGAACAACAAAATAAGAGTGAATGCCAGTGGTTCATTTCATTTAATAATCTAAAATATTTGAGGAAATAAAAACGGTTCCACCTGATATGAAAAAAAGAAACAAAGATGGTGCCAGGAGAACCCCTTGGGAAATGTGGTAACACAAAAGATGTTATGCATCTCATCTCAAAAGGGATAGGACTTGGAGCAGGTATCACAGGTAAGACCCTGGCATGCTCGTGCCGGAAGTTCACGAGTAATGTGATCAAACAGTACCTTGGGATTTGTAGGGCTGCACTAGCACAATTTTTACTTGGAAGTTATCTAGAGATCAGCATTATATTTCCATAAGATGTGTCCCATGCATTGTTCCAAGTTGTTGTATTTTTCAGTTTCCTTTTTTGAATTCAGCACACCCCAATAATTTTAGATGTTACCAGTTGATGGGTAACGGTTGCCATCTCTTTTCAGCAGACAATGAAACTTGGTCCTGAGCCTGAGTGGACAGCTTATCCAGTCAACACCTTCCGCTATTAAGGTTTATTAAATATTCAGTGGTCTCCTAGCAAATTTAATAACATCACTACAATGCAGAAATTGAATCTGTTTGTTTGAGGGAATATAATTGAAAATTATTAAGGGATATTTTCCAGAGCTGGAGGAAAATTAACCAAGGACCTTAGAATTGACAGTCAATTATAATGTGGCTATGGGAGTAGAGTGGTTACTCATCAATAGCCAAGAAGATGACAAAATAGGGGAGGGATTTGAATTATATATGTTGATGCAAATTCAGTCATCTAGGTGGAAATTTAGAAAAGTCAAAGACTATAAATCTCTGCAACAATTTACTGCTAATTGGCAATTTGAGGTAACCATATCTTATCACACACCATAAGAAATGCAGTGCCGACTTATTTCTGCAGAGATTTACACTGTTTGACATATTGTCAGGCATAAGTAATCGGATTTGGGCCAATTACTATAATTTCAACAGAAATACCATGCATCTCACCAGAGTGGAAAAGACTGTGATGTGAAGTCTTGTGTGTCTCCTCATTTGCTGTCTAGATGCTGCTGATGGGCATCTATAGGAAATCTGGTCTTACATTATTAGTTATTTTTCAACTGGACACCCAGGGGGCAGGCTTTCAGAAGGTACCTATTAAACAGAGGTCTTTCCACAGATTTTTAGACTTTGAATTTCTGGTAAAATTTCTTTTTGCTATATGATAGAGAGATCCACAAAGGAGAATAGCTAAATGTTCCCCAGAGCCCACCCCTTTCTCCCATTAACTGGCACTTATATTCTTGATAATTCATTCAGGGCCTTTGTAACATACAGAAAAAAATTATTTCCTTACAATTGCTTGAAATTACATCCTTACATATTCTGCTTTATTACTGCACACATATTTAGCAACCAACTATGTCTACAGCAGCAAACAAATACTGTCCATTAACAAAGTAAAGAGAGGGACAAAGAATACTCTGCAGAGAGGTGGGATGCTCTTTGATTTCAAAGTCTGGACAGAATGACTGATTGGTGCTAGAAAGATAATCAGTCACTGCAGCCCAGAAAAGTCCTTCCAAGTCACACAAACCAAAGACAGTATGCAAGGTGGCACATAAAACTTGAAGAAGTTTTTCAAAGGACTGCAGAATAGAAAAGATGGCCGTCCTTGATCTGGGATTCAAGCAAGTAAAATAGAAAGATTTATTTGAATGGATAGCAAACTTTGTAAATTTCAAACTGGGCAAAACAACAGGCCAGTAGATAGTTGAACATCTACAAGTAAAGGCTAAGAATAGTTTCTTAGAGGGTTACTTCACATCCATTCTTGTTCCGGGAGGAAGTTCATGGCATGTTGACGTTAGAGATGGGCACAACTTAGCGGAATTCCC
>JAHTLZ010000007.1:21312839-21350073 GCA_023846285.1 Phrynocephalus versicolor
GGGGGGGGGGGAGTCTCGCCGCCGCCCGCCGCAAAAGCGGAAGTGGCACAGAAAAAAAGTTTTAAACTCCCCCCCATTCCCGGCCAAAAAAAACCAGGCGGAAAGCCTGTGCATGTGCAGTAGTGCACCTACCAGAGGGGTGGTTTCTGGGGGGGGGTCCCGGCCTCCCCCCCTCTCCTCCTGTCCTGTCCTGGGCTGCTCTGTGGGACTCGCCGCCGCAGGCTCGCACCAGCAACGGCAGGGGAGAGTCTCGCCGCCGGCCGCCGCAAAAGCAGAAGCGGCACAGAAAAAAAGTTTTAAACTCCCCTCCCCATTCCCAGCCAAAAAAAAGCAGGCGGAAAGCCTGTGCATGTGCAGTAGTGCACCTACCAGAGGGCTGGTTTCTGGGGGGGGGGGTCCCGGCCTCCCCCAGTCTCCTGTCCTGGGCAGCCGGACTCGAGTCGCCATGCCATGCCATGCGGTGCGGGCGGGGGATCCAAAATTGGGCGGCGACCGCAATATTTTTTTTTGAAATCGTGGAGTGGTCCAAAAACACACAGACACAAGCACCACAGAAACATGCAAAAATTGCTATGCTGCTGCCAGAATTTTTACAGTAGCAGTGGTGGTTTTTCTTGCAACAAAATGTCTCCTCCGGCTCCCCTGTCCATTGATTTTATTTTATTTTATTTTTTTACACCTGCGCAATGATGGGCTGGCCAAGTGGCCATGTGGGAGTGGACCATGCAAATTTTTGGAGCCATCCCACCAATCGCATGGCCACTTGGCCACTGAGACTTCTGGGATGTGCCAAAAATACCCACTAAACCCTGCCCTAGCCCCCTAGCCCTAACCCTAATCTTTGATTCCTTACCATACGCCACAGTACACTGTCCTCTTAGTGGGTCAGAGAGGCACCCAGAGGTGCACCCAAATACTCACCCTAACCTCACCAGTAACTAGCCTAACCCTAGCCCTTGCGCTAACCCTGTTGCCTAAGCCAGATCTGTACTTGCATTGCACTACACGCAAGTACAATTCCCTTCTTGGTGAGACACAGCGGGTGCAGAGTCTGCCAGTCTGCCACTTGTGGCTCTGGCTGACTCCTCCTGCAGCAGCAGTGCCATGCAAACCATGCCCTCGAGTGCTGCTTGTGTCTCACTGTCACCGACTGTTGCAGGGAAGGCACCCCAAAAAGAGGTGTGCCTCTGCCAGTCTGCTGTGTCTCTGCATGCAACTTGGTATGCATATCCATATGGCTATGCATGCCCTTTTGCAGCAGCAGGTGAGGAAAGGAGACCCCCATGCCATGAGGGGTCTCCTGGAGCCTGCTTTCCCTTCCTAGCGGGTGAGGAGAGGAGGCACCCCCCAAAAAAAATGCAATATTGCACCAGTGTTGGGAAAGGAATGTGTTAATGTCTTCAATAATAAGTTTATAAATCTATTATCGATTTAACCTGTCAAATATAAGGTGGAAATGCTGTGATGGACTTTGGTTCTTTACCTGTGCATTGGCCAGATGGAAATTTGCATACTAACAAACTTTGATTATGCAATGAATGCAACAAACAAGGAAAATCAAATCTGGGACAATTATTTTATGTTCATTCCACTGATCTGTGTCTTCTGTTACATACTTACCGAAATAATGACCATTAAATGGATGTGACAGATTTTTAGTTAATTTCCCTTGCCTTTCCCCCCCTCTTGACAGGTTGAAAAAAATGATGACATTGACCAAAAGATTGAACAGGATGGCATCAAACCAGAAGATAAAGCTCATAAGGCAGCCATCAAAATTCAGGCTAGCTTCCGTGGACACATAACAAGGAAAAAGCTCAAGGGGGAGAAGAAGGGAGATGCCCAAACTACTGATGTGGAAGCTGGCGAGAAGAAGGAAGAAGTCATGGCTAACGGCCTGGCAGATGGCAAACCAGGAATTACAGATGCCCCTGAGAAGACCGTGCCTGCAGAGGGCAGTAAAGGAGAAAGCACCCCAGCAGACGAGAAGCAGGGGGAGGCCACAGCTGACACTGGTTCAGAACAACCTGTTCCAAAGGCTGCCACTCCTGTTGCACCATCAGAGGAGAAGCCTGCTCCTGCGGCCACTGAAACAGAAAGTGCCACTAAAGCTTCCACTGATAATTCACCATCCTTGAAGGCCGATGAAGCCCCAGTGAAGGAGGAACCTAAACAAGCCGATGTGCCTGCCACTGTCACCACTGCCGTTACCCCCACTGCTGCAGAGGATGCGACTGCCAAGGAAACAGCGCAACCCCAAACAGAGACAGCAGAGAGTAGCCAAACCGAAGAGAAGACAGGTATGGTAACAATAGTTATGGGAAACGTTTCTCATTAAGAAGATGCAGTGGTGAAATATAACCATTAAGTGGGGAGTAACGTAATCCTGCACTTTGTCTGTTTATAAGAATGTGCAGGAATAGCTTTGAGGCTCAGCAGCTCAGGCAACCATTTCTCCAGAATGGAAAATGAGAATAAATGTAGGACAGTGGTACCTTGTATAAAGGAATTAATTCATTCCAAATGAAATTCTGGTGAGCAAATTTTCCTTTGTACAAATTTCCTATAGGAATGCATTGAAAACGGAGTAATCCCTAATCATGACCATTTTTATGTTGTACCGATTTGCCCCATAGGCAATTCTGTTAAGCAAATTTACCCTATCTCTGGGATTTTTTATGTTGTACAGATTTTATATTATGCATTAGTTTGTTATACGAGGGTCCACTGTATTTGGGCAACAAAGTTCCAGAGTAGGAACGGCTGACTGGGCACTTCTTGGGCAAGATGGGGAAATTGTTCACTAAGTTCTGCAGTGCAATATTGGACAGGAGAGCTCTGTGAGGTTTTCTTATTTTTTTTCAGTTGAGAGAAAGTGAAGGAGCGCCCAACAAAAGCATTTCTAGATTATGTGAAATATCTCTAGCATCCTTTTGCCTTTGAGAAACAAAGGCAAAAGGATTTCATCAAACACAGAAGTACTCCCTGGTTATTTAAAAAGATGCAAACAAGTCACTTGTGTCTCAGATTGTGGAGCAAAGCAGATTTTTACCCACAAGCTACCTAAATTGTACAATGTTGTGCAAAATGGCAATTTTTCTGTCAAAAGGGCATTTTTGTGTCTGCCAGATATTGTCCATTGAAATGTTTCACTGTTCCTGTAGGCAAGTGGAAAAATATTGCAGTTCCTCATCCTTGTGAGCAAGGAACACTTCTCTCTGTTCTTTTCCCCTGTAGACTTCCTAAAGGGGATTTGATAAGGAAAATGATGTATCTTCAAAATTTCGAATAATGCACTTCAGACTTTGTAATAACATTTCTTCTTGGATTATACACAATGTCCTGACCAGTACTTAATTCAATATTAGTGTTTGCTACCCATGAGTTGTACTTGGAGTCAATATATATATGCGACCCTGACTCTGCTCTAAAGCAGTTGTAGAAAATATAACTGGCTTTTTCTGCCCAAGGGAATTGTGTTGTCACAACTGTTGAAATGATGAGTTGCACCATTAATAGAGGTAAAATGGTGGCATCACTTGTGAGTTTATGGTAAAAGGCCATTGGAGTAGGATAAAAGGATTTGGCATTTTTAAACCTGGAAGTAAAGTGCTAAACCCAAACTCAAATTTAGGGATCAAGGCAGGTAAGCACCATAAATTATATTATACAAATTCTAGTTTTGCTTCCACTTAGGCACACTTTTATTTCTGTGTCATAGGAATTCAAGATAATAAATGATTTTTGAACAGTAGACTCTTGCATAGACAAGTGGGCAGGAACAGACAAACTGGAATTACACCAACAAAACAGCGAACCAAAAAATAGGAAAAATAAGGGCCGCACGACAAAAGGCAAGTGCAAGTGGCAACTTTAGTAGACCACTAAAAAAGGTCACAAACATTACCTATAAAGGTCTTCATCAGACTAGCCACTAGATAGTACACGGAAAAAATTAGAAGCTTCCCAAATCAGTGCCAAATATTCTTTTGTTAAAATTAAGTTTAAAAATGAGATCTGCATATGAACAGCTTGATAGCTCAGTGGTTTAGGTATCTATCTGTGGAGCCAGAATTTGGGAGTTAAGTTCCCCCCGAGGGCCTCCTTGAAGGGGCTGGACTTGATCCATAGGGTCCCATTCCAAATATGCAATTCTAAGGTGATGCCCTCATTTTGAAACTGATGATGATATGGTAGGTCTCAGAATCCATCTTTGGTGGTGTCAATTGGCTTGCATCCGAGTCTTGTTTGACAAAGTGTTGCCAGTCATTCAGCATTCTTATCCCCAGCATCATCACACTATATATCCTGGCATGATTGGCATGGATTTGTTATAGTATCAAATAGGAAAAACAGCCAAGTTGAAACATATTTATTCTCCTTAGGTCATGGTTTATTTGGGCTTAATTCCAATTGACTTCATAGGATGGAGATGGGCCAGAGATAATTTCCAATCAGTGCCTGCCAAATGGGTCTGTGAATCTCAGGAGAAAGCACTGTCTCCTCTAAGATGACATCAAGTCATCTAAGACATCAAGTGGTATAAAATGAATAATCACGGGCATTAGTAGTTTGCATGTATAGTCGAGTTTATACTCCTGATGGCAAAAAAATAATTTCTTTGGAGCAGAAGGTGAAATTTTTATTGGTTTTTGCCAGGGAGGGTGGTGGAGAAGATGCTTGAGGCTTTTCTACTTCGTTAACATGATGGAAAAGATTGCAAGGCTCATTGAGTGCAGAATAGGCCCATTAAACTCAGTGGCATTGTGCTTGAGTAAATGGGCTGTGGAATATTGCCTTAAAAGAAACATTGGGCATAAGTGGCCCACCCTCAAGTAGCACAAATTATGCATGATCTTGATATGTCACTTCTTCATGATTTAGCAAGTAGACAGAAAGAGGTGTGACACCCAGCGGTTTCAGTGGCATCACATGAAAACACGCCAGTGGTGATACACCACATGTATGTCAGTTGCAAATGTCCTAGGAATGTGTAATATTGCAAACTGTAAATTATGGAAAAACAATCACAAGGAAATGTAAGTCATTGAACTCAGCTCCAGAGTTTCTTCCTCCAAAATTAGTTTTATTCAGCAGACAGTCACTAGGTAGAAACAACAAAACAATAAATACGAACTGAAATCCACCAGCTCGATAACTGAGCTGTATTATTGGGTAGAAGTGATTCTCAAAATATTTGACTTAATATGAGATGACAGAAGATAAAGTTTCAACAGAAACAATTTGAAGGATTTTCAGAGAGCAAAAGGATTTTCAGAGAGCAAAAGGCCTCGTGGCGCAGTGGTTAAATGCCTGTACTGCAGGTAAAACTGTGCTCACGACCTGGGTTCAATCCCCGGTAGCAGGCTCAAGGTTCACTCAGCCTTCCATCCTTCTGAGGTCGGTAAAATGAGTACCCAGTTTGCTGGGGGGGGGGCAATGTGTAGCCTGCACTCTGTAATTAAAAATTATAACCGCCCAGAGACTACTTGTAGTGGTATGGGGCGGTATATAAGCAGAACACTTTTTGCTTTCAAAAGGAATTTCTGCAACTCCATTTAATATTGGACAATATCTCTTGTGCTGCAGCGTTTTTCAACAGTCCACATGCCAGCTAGGAGACTGAGCTCCAGTTTATGTAGTTGATTCATCTTATCAAGATTAGATTATGAATGATGGAATGGAATTGGAATGGGATTGCAATTCATCTGGATATTTATATGAACCTATCTTATTCACATTCTCCAAACAATTATTTAAACCAAAATGCAGGTGTATTTTAGCGTATTTACGGCAATATACTTCAGTCAAAACTATGTACAAAAATACATATATAAAAGTAACAGTTGCATATATTAATGGAAATGCATGTTATTAGAAAAATCTGCAAAAATCAGGAAAGGGCCACATACAGGAACAGGTAATACCTTTATTTGACCAT
Source organism: Phrynocephalus versicolor (assembly GCA_023846285.1). Classification (NCBI taxonomy): domain Eukaryota; kingdom Metazoa; phylum Chordata; class Lepidosauria; order Squamata; family Agamidae; genus Phrynocephalus; species Phrynocephalus versicolor. The sequence goes on from JAHTLZ010000007.1 coordinate 21,318,781, forward strand.
TCATAATGGCCACTTGAAGTAATAACCTGTTCATGTGTTTAGAAAAGCAGTGTGTGCCATTATTATACAGCCCCGTAGTGTGTCAAATAATGATTAGGTGGTTTACAATTTAAATATGCAAGCTACACATTGCACCTTGCCCCACAGCAAGCTGGGTACTAAGTCTATGAACCTCAGAAGAATGGGAGGTTGAGTTAACCTTGAACTGACTACCTGAACACATCAAGATCAAATTCTTGTGAGCAGAGTCCTGACTGCAGTATTGCTGTTTCTTGTGGTGCAGAAAGAGCCTATTTGCAAAAAATGCATATATTATGCATAATTGTGTATAAATAGGTGCATGATATGATGTATATAAAAAGTTAAAAACTATATAAAACAGGGTGACACAAACTTCAGATTCACAAAACTGAGAGAATAAAAAACAGATTTGTCCATCCCTAAATTGAATACTTGTAAAATCTTCTCATTTAAAGCACTGGAAAAAAGAAAGAAGTCTGTTTCTTCTTTGGGTTAAGAGCAGCAAACTGGGGGAAAGCGAACATTAAAATGGGTAGGATTGATTACATTAAAATGTAGTGAATAATAATAATGAGGAATTGATTAGCATGATTGAGCTATTAGTGAAAAATGATTTTTGCTCAGATTGAAACTGAGCAGGCAACTGGTGTTTGCCTAGCTTAATTGGCTCTAAACCAACATGGCCTGAACATTTCACAAAATTAGGAAACATGGAGAGGAATTAAAATAGTCTCTGTTCCTGCTGGGAATTGTATCCTGTTGGCCTTTTGTGAATGAGAAATGGGCAAAAAACAGAAGAAAGAATATTAGCCTCCCATTCATAAGCTCTCTCTGCATTTCAAGCCTAGCCCGTTAATCAGCTCAACTTTCCTAACTCTTGGAGTCATGCTGGGAATTGAAATGGGAAGGAGCAGCTGTACTTTCAAAGATGGAAGTCTGGCAGCTGTCCCTTGACTTGTAGATTCAGTGGTTGTCAGTTTATTGTTTTTGTTACAATCCACGAAGGTGTCTGCAACTTATAGTGACCCTATGAATGAGTGATATCCAAAACATGATCCTTTCCTCAACAGCCTTGCTCAATTCTCGTAAATTTAAGCCCATGGCTTCCTTTTGGGAATCAATTCATTGGCCTTCCTCTTCCTCTGCTGTCTTCACCTTTCCCAGCATTACTTGCTTTCCTAGAGAACCCTGTTTTCTCAAGATGCGCCTAAAGAAGGACAGCCTCAGTTTCTTCTTCTTTCAATGCCACCTTCTTCAGCACTGGTATTTAGAACAGTTAGAACATAGACAGGGCTCTCCACCTTTTCATAAAAAGGTAAAGGTTTCCCCCTCACATCCGTGCTACTCGTGTCCGACTCTAGGGGCAGTGCTCATCTCCATATTCAAGCTGAAGAGCCAGTGTTGTGCAAGTTCATGGCCATGTGGCCGGCATGGCTGCAAGAAAACACTGTTTTACCTTTCTGCTTTTACTATGGTACCTATTTATCTACTTGCATTTATATGCTTGCGAACTACTAGGTTGGCAGGAGCTGGGGTTAACAGTGGGAGTTCACTCCTCTGTGTGGCACCTGGGATTCAAACCACTGAGGTGCCGACTTTATAGCTGACTATTTTCAGTATTCTAGCCTGTTGAGCTGCCACACCCCCTTCCACCTTTTCATAGGTACTCTATAAAACATATCTTCCTCTGCTGAAAACAGCATAGTAATATATTTTGAGATAGAAGTGATCATTAACTGACTTCCCATAAGTATCTTACAAAAGAAAAATAATGCCTGCAGCTACTGTGTTGATCCACCTCTTCATCTCCCTTTGTATTATGCTCACCTTGCTTTAAAAGAGGGATAGTTCTTATTTCTGAGAAATATCCTCCCTAACCCAGCTAAGGTAAGAGGGAGGAGACAAGCTTGTGAGGAGTGACAGATGGCCTAATCTCTGCTAATGAAAAACTCCCACTGCCTTGACCTTGCAAGTCCTAGCTTTAGTATAAAAGTGTTGGACGGGTGTTGATATTTTCTTTCTCAGTGGACTAGAGATGCTCCATCTCAGTCCTGCCTTTACTACTATTTCTTTTGCTATTTCTGCTGATTTTTCATATATCTTTATTTCTCTACCATATAAATAGTAGCTTCCTTGCAACACTGCTTTAAATATGCCAAGTTCAGCCTTGTGAAAGTTTATGGCTCAGCAAATTGTTGGCCATGGTGACCACGAGACTCCCTGCGTGACATTGGACCAGTCACAAGGCTGATGCAAGGGAAAAGTAGGAGAAAACCCAAATTATCTTAAATCATATGAAAGTTCTGGGTTTGTCCTTTTTCAATGCACAGCCCAGCTCCTCATTTCTTCTATTCCTTTCTCTGTTCCTCTTGAACTTGCTCTACTGAGTGTAATCTACATTAATCTAGATGAAGCAAGGAAGGGCTTTGCATCAATTCCCAGAAAGCAATGTCCTAAAGCATGTGAAGAGTGGATCCTGAGCTTTAGTAGAACCTTCTAAGGTCATTGAGAACTTAGACTCTGATTTACAAAAATGATATCATCCTTTCTCTGTGTGAATGCTGGCATTGTAATTGGTAATGGGAGGCTGCCAATAAATTAATAAATCTAGTTGGCTAAGAGCCAGTTCCACTAGCTGGCTAATTTCCAAGGCATACTTGGCTACCGACTACTATTACAAACAGTAAAAGCAGGTCAGCCTGCACCCCCGTTTTTTTCTTTTTACAGTGCTGTTCATCTGGAGTGAATTTTACTACACTTATTGCATCACTCTTCTAATCCAAGGACATGATCTCATTGGAGACATTGATAGTGGATAAATCCCTCACCCCTCCTTTATTTGTCATTTGTTCCAAGAACTATGATATCATGTAAAACGGGACAGAATAAAGAAATTGTCCAGTCTTTCAAATGACAGCAATAATCAGTATAATTTAGTATTTCCTGTTAGTATCTTCAACTTCTTTGAATTTCCTTTGTTCTTTATCATACTACTCGTTTCTAGGTGTGATTAAGGATAGATTCCCTTCTCCTTCTAATTTTTGTTATTAACCTTCTGTTAATCCATTGTTTCAAATTAGGACTCCCAGTATGATATGCACAAACAATTTTTTAAAAACTTGTGTTTTCTGATTTATTCAGCATAAAAGACTGGCCTGTCCACTGAATTGTTTCTGATGCATGAATTCTATAAAACCTGTGGCCACATTGGAGAATGTGTGACCCTTCAAAAGTTGCTGAATTGCAGTTCATATCAACTAAAGTCTGTGTGGCCAACTGTGAGTGCAATTACACCGCAAGAGAAATGTGAATTCATTCATTGTGAATTTGCACAGATTTCAGATTTCCCAGCATCTGTTTGAATTAACTGACCTGACACGCAGAGGAGGGTATTGGCTAAACAGTCTTGTTTTCAATGTATTCTCGAATGGTTTCACGGATGAGATCTTATAGCAGTTGTGAGTTTTTCAGGATGTTTGGTCGTGTTCTGGAAATTTTTCTTCCTGACATTCCACCAGACTCTCTGTCTGGCATCTTCAGAAGACAAGGAGCTCAGGGAACTAGGAGTTCTCTCTGTGCTCTGCCCTTCAAATGAAGTTACACTGCTGATTCTGGCCCTAAGCTGTTGCCCCTCCTCTGCTGGGTCATCCTCCTATTTAATGGTTGTTGCACTGGGCTGCGTATACTATATTACTCTTCTTGTGTTTTGTTGTCTAGTCTTTTAGGTGGATGATTATCTGCCTTAGAGTGTTTGTGGGCTGAAGTGAACTGGAATATGGTGTTTATCAAAAAATCTTCTGAGCTTCTCAGACACACCAGCCATGTAAGGGATGACCAGGTTCTTCTTTCGGCTCTGGGCCTCCATTTTTCTGCTGAATTGGGGCATTGCCTCGTTGGATATTCATGGATCTTAAGAGCTGTCTTCAGAGGCCTCTCTTCCTTCTTCTTGGCTTATGTGGAGGTGGGGATGTTTTGTGCTCTATTGTTGTTTTTAACTTGCTAAAGTAACTGTTTTGCAGCCCTTCCTGAGGTGAGCGATATGAGAATGGCTTAAGTTGTAGACAAAATCTTGTGGTAATTTCAGTCTCTTCTTTCCTCCTCTTGTTATCTATTCATCTTTCCTTTTAGGTGTCTAGGTAGGCTAGTACAACAAGACTGGCATGAAACTTTTTTTAAACAAAGAAATAGAATTATGTGCAAAGATCTGGACCGGACCTCCACCACACACTATCACACCTGGAAGGAACAAGAGAAAGGAAAGCAAAATTATGTGCTCTCCAAATCTATAAAGGGTGAGGTACACTGCTAAAGGAAGCAAGAGAGCTCATAAACAATATGTTTTTTTCTGGCCAATGTCATTGGCAAATTTACTTCCAGCAATCAAAGTCACAGCAACTGCAACAAGTTCAAGCCAAATGAGATGTTAAAACAACACAATGAAAATGGCCTCAGAGTGGTATAGGCCCAACCCCAGCACACAGACTCCTGCATCTGTTCAAGCAACCACGCTACCTGAAACAATGTAAATAGATCCATTTTTTAAAGAAAGTAGAAGTACCAGAAGCGGAGATAAAACTATAGATGAATTGGGGATTCCATACTGATTGTCATTTGCTTTTTCATCACATGGACAAAAGGGAAAAATGTGAAACAGCCTGTCCCAGTCCTGAAGCATTTCCCACATTTCCCACCAATAATACTTGGCAGCTATACAATTCTTGTATTATGATGTGCACCTCATACATTAAATATTTGTGAATATCACAAAAGGCTTCTTAACTGTTACAGCAGTATGACAATAGAACCATTACCTCAGGAGGTGGGGGGCGTTCCAACGCTGGATCATTTCAAAAGAAAATTGGACAGCCATATTTCAGATTTGTTTCAATTCAGATTCTGGCATTGAGCAGGGCGTTGGACTTGGTGGCCTATAGGTACCTTCCAACTGCATTGTTCTATGATTTCATTATTCTAGATGCTGCACAGAACACACTTGCAGACCAGAATACCTTATATTCTGCATTAGCTGGACAAGAAGTGGGCAAGAAAAAAAATCTCGGACTGACAGTATAATAGGTATGAGATCTATGAAACCAAAAGAGAAGCCAGGAGGGTGTTTCAGGATGAACAGCACCTCAGAAAGAAATAGGTCCAACGGAGATACTTCGTAAAGGAGAGCTGGATGATGTTATATAACTGGGCCCAGAAGCAGACAAATGAGTAAGGGATGAAACAGATGCAAAGGACATTAGTACAGTACTTGCTACAACCCTTGGAGGACTTGCAGATGGCCGGACAATGGTGAAATCCTTGGTGCATATGTGTAGTATGTGGATAAGTGTGTGATCATAGGATGTTTTTTGTTTTTGCTTTTCTTCTTCTTCATGTGAGTCTTGTTAGATTGATATGTTTATTTTCTTTTGTTGTTGTTATTTTGTATATGTAAATAAAAAAGAAAATATATTTAAAGCAGAGACAAATAGTTCTTAAGACTTAGGGTAATACTCGAAACAAGACAGTGGTGGCTCAGCGGTCTAGAGCACTGAAAACTGTCAGTTGCATGTTGGCAGCTCAGCGGTTCGAATCCCAGGTGCCATGCAGTGGACTGAGCTCCCGCTGTTAACCCCAGGTCTTGCCAACCTAGCAGTTTGAAAGCATGCAAAATGCAAGTAGATAAATTGGTACTGCCATAAAAAGTAGGAAGTTAAAACAGTGTTTTCTTGCAGCCTTGCCAGCCACATGGCCACAGACTTGCAAAACACTGGCTTTTTGGCTTGAAGATGATCACCGCCCCTAGAGTCGGACATGACTAGCACGCATGTGTGGGGGGAACCTTCACCTTTACCTTGAAACAAGACAAGGAGGTATTTGAAAGAAGTTATTATGCACATTTTAGAGCCATGAAGTGCAAATGAGCACATATGTCTTTTATACAGAATCCCAGAACATCAGCTGGCTCTTGCTCAGTTATGGATGGATTTAACATATCATTATACTTGTAAGGGACCCTGGACCCTGAAACTGGACCCTTTGCTGCTCAGTAGGTGAAAATCTTCTGCCATCGGGCTCAAAACAACACCCTTTAGCCACAGGCTAGTTAAGATCCTGGAAGGTGCATCCCTGAGTGCCAGTAGGATTCTTCCGAACCTAACTTCAGCCTGTCTTACTTGCTAAGGCAGAAGACTAACTTGGTTGCATACGTTGAGTCTGCATGCATACCCTTCAAGGCAGGACAGGATAAACTATACAAACAGCCAATGTGGCCTTTCTGGCAAAGGCACTTTCTTGAGCGACACACCCTTCTCCTCCAAGGACCACACATGGTGGAAACACTACAAGGTTTATCAAAACATAATAAAAAAAGCAAGAAGATATAAAACAACAGTTTTCAGTATTTTCCCATTTCTCAGCCAATATTCTCTTCAGCTCCTCCCACCAGTTCTCATGAGAACCTCCTGCAGTGTCCGCTCTGCTGCACGGTGCTTGATCATCCTTCAACCAGTTTGGTCTGCTTTCAGCCAGCCTGGTCTTCTTGCGATAAGGCACATCTGTGTAAACTTTTGGGAAAAGCCAGTGAAAACATAACAACTAATTCCTTGATAGTGCTCATTATACTTTTGAGGTGCTGCTGTAAATAATAATGTATACACAGAAGTTACTGAAGACTGTTTCATGGTGAGTTACCATATGATTAAGGTACAGTGATCCCCCACCTATTGCGGGGCTTAGGGACCAAACCTGACCTGCAATAATTGAAAATACAATTGAAAATATGCCGATACAGGTTGAGTCAGGCCTGGGGGGGGGGGTAGCTGGGGGCTCTTGTATTTATCCCCAGCCTGGCCCTACCCTGAACAGGCCTGTGAGAGCCTCCCTCGATCTTTTGGAGGCCCCAAAAGGGCCTCCCTGCGAACCGAAAGTGACTTCCGGTTAACCGGAAAACATTTCTGAGGCCTCTAACAGGCCTAGAAAGACTCTCAGAGGCCTCAGAAATGATTTTCAGCTATATGGAAGTCACTTCTGGTTTGCAGGGAGGTCCAGGAAGGCCCTCACAGGCCTGTTTGGGGCAGCTCCAGTCCTGGGGTAAGTATGGGAGGCTTGAAACAGGACTTTTCTCCCTTACCCCAGGGGGCCTTCCACGATATAGCGGGACCACAGTATATGAACAGCAAAAGGGGGGTGGAATCACTGTAATCTGATCACAGCAGTTATCTGAACTGGTATTCCTTAATATTTAGGAAGGTGTAATCAAATATATAAATAGGGCAATCTTATGCAAATCCCAGAATTAAGTTGGGTCCAATCCACATCCAGATAGGACTGTAGCCTGGAATTTTTGAAAAATAATATGGGAGCTTTTGCCTTTTTCTGCTTAAAAAGGCTATTTTCATCCTCACTGCCATCCTTTTTTGCTCTTGTTATGTGCCACCTGGCGTCTTTATGAATGAATCACTGTGCAAAGCCCTTTCCTTACCAGCTCTCCTCAGGTCTTGCCAAGTCAAGGCTCCTTGTCTTGTTTCATGGAGTCCATTCAATTCATGCCAGATCATTCATATTTCCCTAATACCTTCAACTTTTCCTGAAATGATTGTCTTAATCCTGCCTTTTTATGCAAAGTCCAAATGACGATAGCCTCTGTTTAGTCATTTCAGCTTCCAGTGATTGCTCAGGTTTGGTTTGGCAGCTCTTTTAGAAGCTTTTATATCCCAGGAATCCATGAATAACTTTTCCATTCCCCTGACAGTTCCCCAGGGAAACCAATTTTCATGGATGGTTTTTAAAATGCTTAAAATGTTCTGTTTTATTTGAAACAGGATAGTGCTGAAGAGACAAAATTCAACAAACTGGATTATTACTTGTGCGTACAGAATTGCCTAGGGGCGGTTCATCACTGGTAATGTAAAATATTGTGTGGAGAAATCTAGGCAGTGTGGTTTAGATAATGGAGTACAGAAAAGCACTAGGTAGCAGGTATCACACTGAGCAAATTTAGTGCTCATTCCTATTTTGCCTGCTTTAATCCAGAGGTCCATGAGAGTGAGCAAACATTGGTTCTCTTTCCTATGACAGAAATGGAAGGATTAACTATCATGTGTAATCTACAGCAGTTACATGCAGTAGTATTAATTTTTCACAAGCCTGGTATAGCAGCAGCTGCACATGTATCTGCATTTTAAATCATTGAAGATCATATCTTCTTTCCATGTGAATTTTTGACAGGGCACTTATGCTTTTACTGCTAATTAGTCATGTTTTGTCAACACATCTTCTCCAGGACTACATTCCTATTTTTAACCCAAAGATAGGTTCTTTGGGGTTAAATATCAGTTTCTTTGTGTATCATTTGTGCCTAGGAACCCACTGAACTTTCTTGAATTGTGCCTCTGCATAAGAAGATACTAGCATTCTCCTTATCAACCAGTGCAATACAGAGGAACTGCCTGATTTGTGTGTAATTATCAAAACTCAAGGGCAGTCCTGCTTTTCACAATATGTGTGCTTGTAGTGATTGCTTACATGCAGGGGTTTAAAAAGGATGGTTGGTTTCTTATGGGATTTTTCTCTCAGCAGCCTGTTGTTCATTGTAATATTAATTGGGCATCAGTTTAAGGAGCCTTTATTCACTCAGGTAATTTAACAATTTAAACATTGAAAGGATGTCATGTTTTGAGCATGGAAAAGTACTCATTGATTTAATATATAGCTCAACAACAACAACAACAACAACAACAACTTATTTACATTCCTTAGACCAGTCTCACATAAATATAACCTTATAGTCTCTAATTTTTTGTGCACATATAGGTCTCTCTCTCTCTCTTTCTCTCTCTCTCCTCTCTCTATATAATTATAAACCCACCTGAGATAAGTATTATAAAGGGCCTTGCAGAAATGGCTTAAAGCAGGCCTGCCCAACAGGTAGACCGCGGGCTACTGGTAGCCCGCAAAGGGTTCAAAAGCGGCCCGCCAGCCATCAATAAAAAAAGTGAGGGGATAAGTTCTCCACCCCTCCCTCCCCCATCCCAAGGACCACCACTGCCCCAACAAAGTTTTGAGTCTGCCAGCCCACTGTCGCAGCCAAGCAGGGCAGTTCAAGTGCAATAGTGCATGGAAATCTGCCCCTCCAGAACAGATTAATTGGTTTTCAATGCATTCCTATGGGAAACTGCTGCTCTACTTACAAAAGTTTTTACTTATGAGCATGTGCTTGGAACAGATAAAATTTCTAAGTAGAGGTTTTAGTGTAGTAGCCCTCAGGCACTTTGGGCCAGAAAAAGTAGACCTCGGCCGGTTCAAAGTTAAACATCCCTGGCTTGTGGTGCAGTGGTTAAATGCCTGTACTGCAGGTAAAACTGTGCTCACGACCTGGGTTCAATCCCCGGTAGCAGGCTCAAGGTTCACTCAGCCTTCCATCCTTCCGAGGTCGGTAAAATGAGTACCCAGCTTGCTGGGGGGCAATGTGTAGCCTGCACACTGTAATTAAAAATTGTAAACCGCCCAGAGACCACTTGTAGTGGTATGGGGCGGTATATAAGCAGAACACTTTGCTTTGCTTTGATAACTATGGTCACTGTTAGTTAATATTGCTTAGGAATGGTGGTTAGCAATGCAAGGCTAAGAACATTTGTTGAACAATAACCCATATTGATTTGAATGAGAGAAAACAAGATAAAGAAGAGTGCTGAAACTGTCGGCTGCCAAGTCGGCAGCTTGGTGGTTCGAATCCCAGGTGCTATGTAGTGAAGTAAGCTCCTGCTGTTAACTTCAGCTTCTGCCAGTCTAGCAGGTCAAAAGCATGTAAATGCAAGTAAATGCAAGTAGAACCTTTGTAGTGTTCTGTGCACAGAAATGCATTCAGCCATGCTGGCCACATGGCCACAGACTTGCACGACACTATCTCTTTGGCTTAGAAAGGGAGATGAGAGCCACCCTAGAGTTGGACATGACTAGCATGCATGTGCAGGGGAAACCTTTACTTTTTTATGGACTCTGCCTCCAGATGAGAATGAGATGAAAATTTTGCCCTTAACAAATTTCTGCAATTTGCACAATACAGTATGTCTCTCATCATTAACAATCAGCGTTGGGTGCCTTGCAAAATCTCCATAATTGCATAAATTGCACAGTTTTCCACATGCAGGGACAAGATTATGCAAAAAGGGCAGTTTGGGGTAAAATATTATTCTTGCTAATACAAGGACTCTCTTTGAAGCGCCAGGAAATTCCTCAACATCTTCACTAGTGAGAAGAATGTTGTTTTGTATTCTCATTCAAAGATGAAACACATACCCCTGTTTCCTCATACTCCAAAGCTAGCTTGTGAGTCTTTTAAGTGCTTTCTGTTCCCTCCCTAATAGCCTGCACCACTAAATAGGCAATGTGGAAAAATGGATTTTGTTTTAAAAAGAAGTAGTTCATTAAGTATTTGTTGCTTCCATATTCCTGGCCAAAGAGCTAGATTGATAGCTGGATAAAGGCTATTTTTTAATTTCCTCCCAGAGGCCTGGATGTTAATTGAAACCCAATGGGGAGTCAGCTTCAAACACACTTATCTCTGATCAGCTTAATCAAAGTTTTGAAGGGATTGGGAACCCTAGAATCTTTAAAGCAGAGCCTAGAGTTTGGCTGGATCTATTGAAATGTCCACTATCACTCTTACTGCAAGAAAACTGAAAGTACAAAATATCCCCCCACAGTGTTGTTTTGAAAACACTTGCACTGTTTTAGGTCCAGAAATATGTGTGTCGTACTGGCAGTAGTAATGAAACTTAAGCTAAACTTCTTACAGGAAGGCATGAAATACAATTGATTTCTGACTTCTTAGAAATCAGTTGGATTAGGTAAAAGATTTCTTTTGATTGTCATCAATTACGACTTGACATTTCCTTTCATTCCTTGTTTAGACTCTGAATTTGCTTTTTCTTGAACAGGTTAATTGACAAAAGCAAATCTTGCTTAACTAAATCTGTGTTCAGATCTGTGTTGTCAGCTGGCTCAATTTGTTTTGTGTAGGTGACAGATTGCTTGGCAGAGCTAATGGCAGTGTCCTTGCAAGATTTGGTAAACTGGGAGAAACAGAAATAACTGTCTTGGACGGTTACTTCACATCCACTCTCTTCCCGGGAGGAAGTTTGTTGCGTGTTGATGTCGGTTGCAGTCATGTGGTCTTCTTGCGGTTCTGTCCCTGTTCCTGTGTACGCACGGGCGTGATGGATGATACCGGCATGACTGTTACCGCACGTCCTCGTTCCCTAATGAGATGTGAAATTCCATGCCTTTGTTCTCCGTTTTTTTTTTCAGCCTGACCTTCCATTTTTTGATGTTTTGATTCTCCGAAGCCTTGCCTTCAATGCATTATGAAGCTGAGTTTGAGGCATTTGTCTTTAAATTTCTCTGCACTGTGTTGCTGACTCCATAGGGAATGTACTGGCACATGGCAATTTGCATTCCTGCCACTAGATGGAGAATGGCACGTTGCGGGAGGAGACTGACCTCACGGGCTCTCGTATCGGAACGAGAAGCGAGATGAGGAGATTCCTGAGGCCAGGGAGGGGAATCTGTCATCCCACTTAAATCGCAGTTCAGGGGGCATGGTCGGGACAACAGGGTACTACTGTAGATAAATAGGTACTGCTGTAAAAAGCGGAAAGGTAAAACAGTGTTTCCTTGCAGCCATGCCGGCCATGGACTTGCACAATGCTGGCTCTTTGACTTGTCTGTGGAGATGAGCACTGCCCCTAGAGTCGGACATGACTAGCACGCATGTGTGTGGGGAACCTTTACCTTTTTTTAACCTTCTGATGGGGCAGGAAGCAGGACTGGTGTAAAAACTCCATCAAAGTCCAGGATTGGGTTTCAAATCCCTGCTCTCCAAAGGGACACAGCCCATGCCCACTCAATCCCCCTTCTCTCCATTTGGCTCTTTCCAGACCATAGTCCCTCTTGGCCAGAGAGGGTGGGGAAAAGGTAGAAGCAAAAAACCATGTACAATATTCCATTTGGAGGATGGGCAAAATTTAGTAACACTCACTAGGTGTAGTCATTTGGGGACAAATTAAAAAGAAGAAATTTTACCTAGAAGTTGCAGTCAAGGCCTCCTTGGTCCGTGGGGATGGTGGCTCCTTTCTTGGTGTCTTATACAGTTACTGTAGAAGGTGTGAAAAGATGCTGGAATTTAGGGTAGTTATGGTATGTACAACCCTCTATTATTCTGGAGCTCCCTGTGTTAAGCCTTGGAGAGTGAAGTGCGTTGTCATTAAGAGTCTATATTCTCTTAGTAAAGTCACTGAAAGACATTTTCCTTCACATGATCTATGCTGCAATCAAATGGACTTATTTCATGCTACCTACCTCATGAATGTTGATCTTTTTTCCTGCTACGTCCTTAGATCTTTCCTAACAGCTGTAACAGCTGCATAACACAGTGGCTTAAGTCAGGCATGTTCAAACGTTGGCCCTCCTGATGTTTTGGACCACAACTCCCAGAATTCTAAGCTTAGATTGCCAATGACCAAGGACTGTGGGAATTGTGGTCCAAAACATCTGGAGGGTGCTTGGACATGCCTTACTTAAGTTAACAGTGGCTGTGGAGCCCTAGATTAGGAGTTCGATTCCACACTGTGCATCCTTGATAGAGAATGGACTTGACGATCAATAGGATCCTTTCTAAGATGGTGGTGGTGGTGGTGGGGAGAGTATACCTTGGTCCAGTTACTAACTTCAAGATCGAAGTGCATTCCACTGTTCATCCAGAACCTGAGTAGAGAGTTGTCAGCATCAAAGTGCTTAAGTTTACTTCAGTGAGGATAATAGTTGCACACACTGAGAGGCTCGGTGCGACCAGGATAGGAAAATGTGCACTAACTATGCCTTGCCATTCAGCTCTTAAAAGTGCACAAAGCACTTTTGAGAGGTAGCAGAAATAACACATTGTACACACCATGACTGACTGTTGCATTCAGTACAATCATGGCAACGTAGAGTGCAGCAGTAACACAATCCCTTAATACCAAGATCTAATAGGCTGAAGATCTAATTCTAAGCTGTTGGAGTGTCTTTGGGGATTTTGTGCTCAAAGGAGCAAATCCATTAGGAAACTGACAAGGTTATTCAGTTTGCACTTTTTAATGTGCGTCTCACCTATTTTGCGGCATATGATCCATGCTGAACCAGCTTACCAAAGTGTGCAAGTTAAATGGGGATAACATCAGGTTAGCAGAATTCTTTTCAACATATATTTCTCAGTGTATGTTGATATGAGCAAGAAAGGTAGTGACACAAAGTAGCAGCAAATGTTTGATCCTTTCAAGGATCAGTTCCATAAGTTTTAGAAAGCCATGCCATGTGAGCTGCCACAAAGCTGGAAATAGTCACATTATAAACCTAAGGCCGCAGCAGCCCTGCCACAGCACATGGAAAGAGCCTCCCTAAGAAACTCTAAGCACTTTACAGAGAATAATCTACTGGCAGACACTGCAACAGATTAATGCTGATTCAGAGGTGTTATCCATTTTTCCCGACAGGTACTTTATCCTTAGCTGCTTAAATGCCCTGAGCGCATTTGATCTTGCCAGATTTCAGAAGCTAAGCAGGGTCTGGCCTGGCTAGTACTAGGATGGGCACCACCAGAGATTACCAGGAGCTGTAGGCGCCTGGAGTAGGAACTGGCAAGCCACTCCAGCATTCCTGTCAAGAAAACTCCATGGACATGGGGTCACGAAGAGTCTGTCATGACTGTAATGACATAAAAACAACAACCTTATCCTTAACTTCTATGTAACAGGCATGATCTTTTCCATTTGGGGAATTTGAAGAGCTTAATACTTCAAACTAGCCTTGTTCCTCATTTGGGATGGAAAGAGAAATACAAGACTGACTTTGAACTTGCAAAATTCACCTCTCCCATGTTTTTATGTGAACCAGATATCTGCCACTAGGAGATAAATGCTGAGGTGGGTAGAGCAAATTGGAGAAAGAGAGAGAAAACAGGGACCTCCTGATGACCTAATAAGCTTCATATAAGCCAAATTACTTCTAAAAGTCAGAATATTTTTCTAACACAAAACTCTAAAATAGGATGTCAGAGCAGCACATAGATGTTGGTCAAAGATTACCTGCTTATACTCACATTTTACGAGTGAGAACCAGTAAGGCAGAGAGAGATGTTACCAGCACAGGATCAATGCTCAGAGAGAGTTGCTCTCTTTTTTTTCCACTTTGCATTTTATTTGGCCATTTCAAATCTACAGGAGGCCTACTACTCTCTGAGGCAGCCCATGGTGCTTTTGAACCACTTTTACGGTCAAGAAGATCTTCAAAGTTTAGACAAAACCTCCTTTCTCATAATTTGCATCCACTACTTTGGGCCCTACCCTTTCTATAGAAAATGGTTTTGCTCTGTGACAGCATTCCAGTGCTGGAAGGTGGTTACTCAATGCCAGTGGTTCCCAACCTGGGGGTCAGGACCCCTTTGGGGGGGTCGAACAACAATTTCACAGGGGTCACCGTAAGCCAGTGAAGAAAAAGGCACAAATGGCTTGAGTCTGGGGGAGGAGGGGGAAGAAGAGGGGAAGAGTGAGTTACAGATTGATAGGTTGGAAGGGATGTCAGTCAATGACACTAGATCAGTGATTGGCTGAGGGTGCCTGTAGAGGGTAGTTGTCTATGGCACCTGCAGCAGTGGCCTGACAAAGGGGGCTTGTGGCCTCTTCCAAGCGGACAAGGGGTCACCACAACATGAGGAACTGTATTAAAGGGTTGTGGCGTTAAGAAGGTTGGGAACCACTGCTCTATGGCCTTTCAGTTCTCTTCAGTTTCTGGATAAACATACCCAGCATTTCTCATAGTGCTTCATTTCCAGACCTTCTATCAAAGGTCATTCTCCTCAGGATGTGCTCTGGATTTCTTACACTCTGATGAGGTCCAGTTAAAGCAGAACAGAGTGGTCCTGCTATCTCACTACAACTAAAGTAGTTACTCGAGGAATTTTCAGAGCTGTAGTCCAAACCACAAATCTGCACAGCTCTAATATGTAGCCCAAATGTGGAAAGGGGACCATTGCCTTACCATCAGCAGCCCATATTAACCTGGAAGATTATTCAGTGTGGTCATTGCTTGCATTGTCATTCCTTCCAAGCTGAGTTTATTTTCCCGTGCTTCAGGGAAGGACCACGCAGCTTACAGAAAAGCAAAACAAAACAGTGTTGGGGAGAAAGCTTACTAAATGGTAGAGATAATGTTGGAGGGTCCAAGGACAGCCTTGTTGTTGTTTGACAAGCTTTTGTCTGTTTTCCTACAGAATAGTAGATAAGAGCACTAGAGTGTTACAGCTGGACCTCCTTTGTTGCACAGGAAAAAAAAGTGATTAAAAGTTCCTTTTAAAATCAAAGCAGAGGCTTCACCATGGAGGAGATACAGGGATAGAACTGAGAAAATTTCATACACTGAAATGTCTACTTCTCACACGGAAACTCTTGTCAGAAAAATAAATTGCCACTCCTATTAGTACTGCAAACAACATATACAACACCTGGCATGCCTGTACTTGGCGGAGCTGCACCAGATCTGCTTTTGAGCTCCCTTCTTCTTCCTTGTACAGTGGGCCAGAATTAATTAAATGCACCTGTTAGCATAACTTAGAAGCAATTATCATGATGTTTTCTGCACCTGTGTTTCAAGAGCTCAGGGTTTTTTGGGGTGGTGGTGTCTCTGGTCTTTAAGCTGTTGCAATTAATGTATCTGGCACAGCAGAGCCATCAGGTTACCAAACACTAATATTAAAAGTCCTAGCCTTGTGTCTGGGTAAGCGACTATAGTAAGGAAGGGAAATCAGACTAATAGTAGGCTCATGTCTTAGACCACCATCCTTGTTGAGATTTAACTTCAAAAGAACCTGGGACAAAGTTCTCAGAATATTCCAGCCAGGATGCCAGTGGTAAAAAAGTAACTTGTTCAAGTTCTGATTTATAGCGAACAATGTTAATGATAAAGCAGAAAGAGCCTCCAGCCATGTTACAAATATTTTTTCTTTCATTATCAGGTTGTACAACTAGGCTACTCTTACATGCCTAAAATGAGTTCTACATCAAAAAGCACATCCCTCAGATATAAGGACTACTTATAACATCCGATTCATCTGAATATTTTAAAACCAACAGCATGCAAAGAGAGCCACTGCAATTTTTCTTGTATGTTTTCCCCACTAGTAATGCTGCTGCCTTCTTCTCTAACCTGCTAAATTGTTCTTGAGACATACTTAATGAACTATGCAGTCTCATCTGTGCTGGCTGTTTCATCAGGATGAGGCACCTTGATGAAGAATTTTTAGGTCCCAAAAGACTTTTTGCCTGTTGAGCCCCATAAGATCTCACCAGTTCATGATGACACATCTCTACAATAAATGTTTAGATCCCACAGGACAAGGGCTTCTTTTTCTCTCATTCAGTGATGACTGTTTGGACAAGTGTTTCTGTGCCTTTCAGAGGCAAAATGTGTACAATGAAGTCTTGCGGGACAACTGACTGAAGGTAAAAAGATTCAGACAACCAGCCTGATATTCCTAATCACTAAAACCCCATGCAAACAAACCAGCAGCCTTTATAGCTTGTCTGCAACTGTGAGATTTGCAGAAAAATCTACTTTGCTAATGTGACTAGAGATGGGCACGACTTAGCGGTATTCCCGTTTCCGTTTCCGTTAGTCGGTTCTGTTACTCTACGGAAACGGTAACGGGAATTACTGCCCCAGACTTCGAGCTCGAACCGACGAACGAACAATTTTGGTCTGATTTGTCGTGCTCGTTACTTGCGTGACGTCACGCGATCACGCAATGCCAAGCGGCACAGAAAAAAAGTTTTTAAAAGTAAAAAAAACCCGATTCCCGGCCCTAAAAGCAGGCGAAAACTGTCTGAGGGCACCTACCAGGCCAGAAGGGTGGTTTTTTTGGGGGGTGGGGGTTTCCTCGCCCCCCTCTCCTTGGCTACTGCTACTGCTGCGCTGCTGGTACCAGGCGGGGGGGGGATCGTCTCGTCTGCCTTTGCCATGCGGTGTGCGGGCGGGGGGATCCAAAATGCCGACCACAATATTTTTTTTAAATCGTGGTCCAAAACCCCACCAAAGCACCACAGAAACATGCGAAAATTAGCTATTTTAAATGCTTGAATTTTTACAGTAGCAGCAGTGGGTTTGTCTTGCAAAAAAACGTCTCCATTGATTTTATTTTATTTCATTTTATTTTATTTTTTTACACCTGCGCATTTGCAAAGATGGGCTCGCCCATGGGAGTGGACCATGCAAAGTCTTGGAGCCATTCCACCAATCGCATGGCCAGGTTTTGCTGACTGAACCAGGCTAGGAGGGTGTCTCCATTTGCCATGCAGTGCGGGGGGATCTAAAATGGCGGCCACAATATTTTTTTTAAATCGTGGTCCAAAACCCCACCAAAGCACCACAGAAACATGCGAAAATTAGCTATTTTAAATGCTTGAATTTTTACAGTAGCAGCAGTGGGTTTGTCTTGCAAAAAAACGTCTCCGTTGATTTTATTTTATTTCATTTCATTTCATTTTTTTACACCTGTGCATTCGCAATGATGGGCTCGCCCATGAGAGTGCAACATGCAAATTTTCCACCAATCGCAAGGCCACTTGGCCAGGTTGACCACAGAGACTTCTGGGATGTGCCAATCGGGCATAAACAGCCCACTAATCGTAGCCCGAACCTGAACCCTAAGCCTAAGCCTAACCCATACACCAGTACACTGTCCTTCTAAGTGGGTCAGAGAGGCACCCAGAGGTGCACCCCAATACTCACCCTAACCTCACCCGTCACTAGCCTAACCCTAGCTCTTGTGCACTGCTAACCCATCTTAATCCTAAGCCAGATCTACTTGCATTACACTACATACAAGTATGTGAAACGCAGCATGTGCAAAGAGTCTGCCAGTCCGTCACTTGTGGCTCTGGCTGACTCCTGCAGCTGCCTCCAGGAGCCCGCTACCCCCCCCAAACCAGTACTAACGACAACGAAAAAATGAAAAAACGAACCGACTAATTTTTGCGAATTTTCGCGAAAAACGGAAACGAAACGAATCGGACCCTAGCCGAAAACGAAAACGAAAACGAAGGTTTTTTTCTGAGTCGTGCCCATCTCTAAATGTGACCTCTCATAAAGAGAACAAGTACTTTGCAAGGCATGGACAAAATGTTTGTAGTGTTTTGTCTTCATGAGAATGAGACAAGGGAGGATTTACATTTGTTTGTTTGTTTGTTACATAAAGGTCAGTGAAGCAACTTTGTTTTAGATTATTGCAATTAAATGGTTTTAAATTAGAGATGGGCACAAACTGAACAAGAAACTGAAAAAAAAAGAACCTCACAAGCTGGGCTGGTTCATGATTTGGTTTGTGGTTTGGTTTGTGCATTCTCTTTGGCCAAAGCAAAATGAAGCCCTGGACTTTTTTTCTGTCTGTTGATTGGCTTTGGCAAAATTGAATGGCTGTGCCCCTTCCCCCTGCCCCTCATGAACTCCCTACCTGGTCCTGTTTCCTCCTCCTCTTACCTGTCTGCCACCACCATCTTCAGAGACAGCAGCTTTGATTCCCTTCTGGGAGCCAGGCCTGCTGTCACTATGGATGCTTTGACTGCCAGAGTGGTGGTCCAGTGGCAGCACAGTTGGAAAAGGTACCTCCCCCAATAACACAAGGCACAGACTGAAAACTGAACCAGTTAGTTTGGGTCTGGGCCAGCCATTGCGCGGGCTGCTGCCACCGGCACCGCCGGCAACCATGTGAGGCTGGGAGCGCGCATGGGGTGGTGTGCGGGTGGGCCACCACCACCGGCAACACCGGGAACCTTGTGAAGCTCGGCGCGCGGGTGGGCCGCTGCCACCGGTGGGAACCTTGTGAAGCTTGGGAACACCGGCACCACTGGGAAGCTTGGGCGGCTGGGCAAATGGGTGGTCTGCCACCACCGGCACCGCAGGAGAATGTGTGGGGGTGGGCAGGCCAGCAGGCCTCTGCCACCACCAAGGAGCTTTGGGGTGGGCTGGCGGGCGAGCCGTCGCCACCGCTGGGGAGCTTGGGGGGTGCAAGTTCACACAGATCGCCTCTTCCAAGGGGTGACCTGTGGCCACGGCTCCCTGTGCTTCCTTTGGTCCCCACCTTCCTTCTTTCCTCCCTCCCTTGGTCCCCACTTTCCTTCCTTCCTTTCTCCCTCCCTTGGTCCCCACCTCCCTCCCTCCCTCCCTCCCTCCCTCCATCCCCCCCTTGTTCCCCACTTTCCTTCCTTCCTCTCTTGGTTTCCACCTTCCTCCCTCCCCCCCAGTTCCCGCCTTCCTTCCTGCGGGTGAGGTTGCAAGGGGTTAGTGGATGGGGCTTATGGGTCCATGGGTGGGGCTTGTAGTGGGGTGGAAGGGTCAGGGAGCAACCGGCCCCTGACACATTGTCAGCCATCAAATCTGGCCCTCCTTACAAAAAGTTTGGGCACTCCTGACATAAATGATGGTGTGCAAAATGGAATTTACTTTGGAGTGCATTTCATGAAACACTGCCTTGAGTCCTACTACTGGGAGAAAAATGGCATAAAATGCAATCAATCAATTAGTCAGTTTGTCTGTTCATTCAACAAATATTTTTTCTATTATAAGAACGGTTGAATTGTCTTCCTGAACATCTGTTTCAGCTCACATGGTTTTGGCTGTTGGAAAAATGTTGGTTGTTTTTTTAACTTATATACCAATGCAAAACATTATTTGGGCAATTTCCAATAAAATGAGGCAAATAACAAGTTTGCCCCTCACCCCCACCCCACAAACTGGGTACTTGTTTTACTGACCTCAGAAGGATGTGGTTGTTTTGTGTTATCACTTCTGACTTAATGACACACTTAAAAATCAGTGAGTGATCTCCAAAAGGTGCTATCTCTGATAGTCTTGCTCAGATTTTGTAAACTAAAGGCCAAGGCTTACTTTCTTGATTTAATCTATTTCATATTAAGTCTTCCTCTTCTCCTAATGCCTTCAATATTTTCAAACATAATTGGATTAGTGAATCTTGTCTTCTCATTATGTGCCAAAAGTACAATAGTTTTAGTTGGAAAAATCAAAATGGCACAGTATTTATTCTGTTTTAGGTTTGTTTACTGAATCACAGAACACAGTCCAATTCAGGCCCTGTGTCCTTTAAGGTTTAATAAACATACCAGGAAAGTGTTCCAGGCAAATCTCTGGAAGTTTGTTTATTGGGTGAAATCCAGTGGGAAATATTTACTGGTGAAACTCCTATAAGCTAAATAGGGAGATGGCAATATCCCTCCCTATTGCAGCTCTCTCTCTCTCTCTCTCTCTCTCTGCAGTGTATGTAGAAAAAAAACCTGTTTTTGGAGTGAAGAGAAACTCTTAAGGGGGCATCAAGGGCTGCAGTGAAACAGGATACTAGAAGCAACTTCTTTTACATCCAAGCTTCTGCACTTGTGTAATGTTGGATTTAAGCCATCCAAAATTTTAAGATCTGTCCACTCCAGAGTTCATTGCAACACTGATATATTCTACACACATCTGTGTTTTTGAGACATATACACTTTATAGAAATTCCAAAAAACTTGATTTGCACATTTCACTTCATGGACACTGCTAAAAGCAATAGTAGCTTTCTTCTTTCTCCTTTGCAATGTTTTTGTAAGCTAGAACATGTGGAGCAAGTGTGACGTCACTGCATTGCAACTTTCTTTGCCTCTGCTCCTCTTCATTGGCTGCTGCTTGCCAGGTCTGCCAGTTCACAAGGTGGTGATGTAATTCCTCATGTTTTGCTTGCTGACTCGTGCAGGACAGAGGAAGAAGAGATGCAGTGTTGCTGCTTTTGAGTCTTGCTATGCACGGTGGGGAGTCGTGATCTAGAGGTGATCTACCTTTAAATGGCCAGAGGTGGATTCACCTTTCCTTTGCACTATGCTGAAAGCAACACAGAAAGGTGTAAGTTCATTCATTTCAAAATCACTGTACTGTACCTTTCATGTTTGTGCTTTTATTTCTTGAAGGGCATCCTGTTTTACTGTAGGAAACAATCATGGCAAGAAGGTGTACTAGACTGCTTGTGTCCCTGTGTATGTCCACAAATGGTTGTTGAAATGCATGCAGACAGAGGTTGACGTTTCTGAAATGCACCTTGACAAATGAATTAACTATGACCTTTGGTTTTATGTATGACAGAAGTGTATTCATTTTTAAAGAAAAGGGTGTCAGGTGCACTGAGGAAGGATGAGGAAATGTAATTAATACTGCGATCCTATGTCAGAGAATAAATGCCATTGCACTCAGTGGTAGCTTACTCTCTGGTAGACATATATGTATTGCTCTACAATATGCTAGTAAATATAGAAATAATGATATATCCTCTTCTGGGGCTTATAGTTTCTCCTGAGGTGGAGGAAATGTGACTTTAAATATGGTGATGAGTTGGAAAATTAAACCTCAAACTCTGTGCACTGTAATTGGAATGCAAATTAGGGTGGCTTCTTTTAAGGAGGACACTCCTCCATTTGTAGGACTGGCAGCGTATGCGCCTTCTGCTCTATGGGAGGTTTCTCTCCTCTCTCAATATGCCTTAGGACCCAAGGCGGCTTATAGTAATGAACTTCCAAACTGGGATTAGTGTGTGTGTGTGTGTGTGTGTGTGTATGGATAAAAGAGATGTGAGTGTGTGGGAGTCTAAAAATAGGAAATGTATGTAAGATTTGGTCCCAGGAGGAGGGGGATCACTAATACTTTAAGTAGATTGTTTGTGTTTTATGTTTAAGTTCAAAAAATTAATTTTTTTTTAAATTGAAACAATTAAAAGAACAAGAACAGAGATCTGTGCCCATCTCTCCCTAGAACATATTAAACCAGTCACAAGTCGAAAGACTGCATAGGTGGTGAAGACTGAAGTGCTAAGCACACAAGACATAAATCCCATTGAATTTAGTGGATCTTGGTTTTGAGTGAACATGATTAAAACTTTGTTGCAAGTTCATCTGCAAATAAAGTATTTATTGGAAATGGGCCACATAGATTGGCAAGGGAAAAAAATGCTAAGTGGAGAAATCCAGTAAATTAAGATGCTTTTTAGTGGACTTTTTAAATCAACTCTTGGTAGTTTGGTACTGTACTCATATCCATTATAATTGCCCCAATAGCTTTTAGCTCTTCTCTATAGAGACTGTGTTGTTTTCATAAACCACAAAAGTGCTAGTTTGCTTTTACTGGGATTTAATGTCAAGCCAGAGTGTGAAGGCATCTGTTTATGGATGTACAGCATATTTCAGTCTTTAAACTACATGGAGACATTCTGTTGCCTGGTCCAAAGCAGAAAATTGTAACACTAACCCTCATATAACCTGATGGGAACTCAAATAATCATCAGGATTGAGCAAGTTTGATGAAATAAATCTGGATCATCAGAAGATAAAGTTTGGCCCCCAAGAAAAGCTGGCGATTAATGATGCACAGCACAACTGCTTAAAAATCTGGGCAGGGAGAAGGAAGCACTCTCACAGAAATAAAATGTACCTAATTTTCAGATTATAGAAAATAGATCCTGGACAAGTTGCTACACTTGCAAGCATTTGTTCATTCAGCTGGCAAAAATCCCACTAAAATTTGTTGCTTATTTATTTATTTATTTCCATTTCTGAAGTGCCCTAGAGGTGTTGCCATTTTCTGGGTGTTTCACAAAATACAATAAAATGATAAAACACTATATAACAAATAGAGAAATACAGGTCACTGGAGAAAGTAATCTAGGGCCCAAGAAGAAGTGAGTTTTGCAGAGTTTTGCAGAGTTTTGAACTTCTGGTAAAAATCCTTTTTCTATGCAAAAGGAGAGAAGAATAGCTTCAAGTTTCCTGGATAGTCCCATCCTATTCTTAGTAACTAGCAATTAAAGTCTCAACAGCTTACTTTGAAATATTTTCAGGAAAAATAATAAAAACATTTTATTACTTGCATTTGTGAACAGATGAGTGAAAAAACAAACAAAATTACTTCCAACGGACTAAAGAGAGAGGAAAAGAACCCCCACTGGAGAGGTGGGAGGGAACAACTGCTTAGTGGCAGATAGACAGTCACCCCAGCCCAGAAAAGGTCCTTCTCAGTCAAACAAGCTAGAGGCAGCATGTGAGGTTGTAAACACTGCAAACAAGTTGAAGATGTCAAGGGGCGGATAAGCTGCTGTTGTCTCTGGTGATGGCAGTTTAAAGTCAGATTGCTCTTCTTCTGATTGTTGGATCCCAGCAACTTTGACTGCTTCTGTTCTTTACATTGTTCTTGACAATATAATCAACATTACTATTTAAAAGATATATTCTAATCCAAGTACTGTACTGTGATTGGGCCTCACTATGCTCCAGAGGATTGCATTGAAGTAAGGGAGTCCCATGCCATGGTGGCATGGGGACCCTTTACAGTATGTATTTGCTTTCACGCCACCCTGGTCTGAATAGGCTTATTAGGCAGGCAGTGGCCTGAACAGGCTCACTAGGTAGACAATGACCTGAATAGGCTTGTTAGATGTAGAATGGCCTGGGGTGTGTGAAAGTCCCACCTATTCAACCCTTCCCAACACTCACTAACTAGATATACACACCAGGCTGGTGTACATCTAACAAGCCTCTTCAGGCCATTGACCCCACCTAATGAGTGTATTCAGACCAGGGTGGCATGAAAGTAAGGAGAAGTATAAATTGGAGGCCTCACACCAACTTTCCTTAGGCTGACTAAGCTACTTGGATGAGTAGTGAAACGTTTCAATCTCAGACCAAAGTAAGTCCAGTTGTCATGACTCAGCTTCTGGATAACCCCACCTGGATGACTGAGAATCTTCACAGATGACACAAATATTAAAACACAAAACATAAAGTTCACACTATTAAGAGAATAATGAAATATATTCATTTTAAAAGCAGAAAATAAAAGCCTTGTTAAATCTGGTTAAAAGCACACATTTAAAAAGGACAGCAGAACAATTTAACCCTAAAGAACCCCTTCATTAGCAAAAGTTTGCAAACTTAACATACTAAAAGTTTGCCTGGAAAGGAAGGTCTTTGCCTGGCAGCAAAAGGACAGTAGTTAGTCTAGTATTCTGTGGAAGGGAATTCCAAAATTCAGAATGTCCGTCTCTCCTGTCCCCACCGAGCATGCTTCTTAAGCAAACACTGAGACTTGGGTGTCTAGGTTCAAGGATGAATTCAGGAGTGTGTTCAAGGTAACAGTTTGAGTATTTTAACAGTACACAATGGATCCATATAATTCATTGCTTAGGAATCTGCGAAAAATAATAGTTGAGGTTCTAGAAAGAAACAGGCATAGGAAGAACAAGTTCACAGTACTATTGATTTCATTTGGTTGGAGAGGAATAAGAGGCTTGGTGTGAAGAAATCAGACTTTGTATAATGAAATACTATTTTGCTGTTTTGGCTTGGGCTGCCCTATACTGCATGATAGTAGTAACTAGCTGGAAACCCTCTCAGTTCAGCCTATCTATTTAAATGGAAACTTGTCATGCTTCTGGAACCCCCCCCCCAATGCATCTCTGAACTGAACACTTCAAAAAGTTACATCCAGAGTCTCCTCTTCTCCCTCTAAAACAGGTAGAGCTGCTCCCAATTTGCAGCGAGTAACTTGGTGGCCTGCTTTGCGTTAGTGTAGTGGCACTGTTGGATGCTGAAGCCTCAACTCTTGGAAAAAAAATGAAGTTATGAGTTGCTTCACGAACATCTGAACATAATGTAGTTTCAGGAGCAAAATATAATTCTTGTAGGAAGAGAATAGCAGAGCAGTGCCCTCTGCTGTTTGGAATTCTGAAGAAAATTGGGCTTATTTTTCTTTAATGGGCTTCAGAGATCCCATGTTGAGACTGAATTCATTAATTAGGCAACTGAATTTTTACTGAAGAAAGCCTCTGTGAGTCTGTGTCAATTGAAGCAAGGCTACAGTGGTAAGGCAACTGCTACGAACCAGGAGATTTATTAAAATTTTCTGGTTCATTGGTTTGGGTTGGTTGTCAAAACTTGATGAACCAAACCACACCAAACCTAACATAACCACACCAATGAACTTTTTAAAGTGATTTTTGGCTTGGTGGTTCAGTTTTGCCTATTTTCTCCCCCCACCACAGCCACAATCTTGTCTTGCCACCTCCTCCTCTTCCTCCACCGTGTTGGCATTGTGGCCTTCCAGGAGCCTGGGTGCTGCCTTCTGTGCATGCACAGAGGTTGCAGGCCTGTTTCAAGGAATCCAGGCCACTGTCTTCACATAGGTGCATGCCTGTGATCTGACAGGCTTGGCATGCACAGACACAGCAGTCTATGATGATGATAGTGTTGGAGGAGGAAAAGGAGGTGGTGGTAGCAGAAGGTAGGGAGGCAACAAGGGCAGTGGAAAGGGGGCAGGCAGGTGGCCGAGGAGTTGGGGGTTAATTTCCCTTCCCCCAGACTTGAACTGGTTTGTTTGTTTTTTTAAGTTCAGAAAGTTCATGGTGTGTGGGTAGTCACAAACCACTGTGAACCGCTATTTTTCTGGTTCATGCCCATCTCTACGCCATATATATTAATTATTTTGATTGTAAGCTGCCCAGACACCTTTGGGTAGTGGGCGGCATATACGTTGTAAAAATAAAATAAAATAAATAAATAAATATTTTTCAAAGTATCAGAAATTAGTTGCCCCAAATACCATAAACCTCTCAACTGCTTTACTTCAGTTACTTTGGATTGCATCTCCCATCACACACAGAATTGGGGTGTAATTTGTTTTTGGGAGCACTACCGGTACTTTCTACATCCCACTTCAATAGCTTTCCCTCTTTGGGTTTACTGGATGCACAGAACTGGGCTTTGTTCACTGTCTCCACCATGTATGGAATGCCAGCTGAGTTCAATGTGTTTCATCAGAAGTCTGCAGATCTGTGGGCATTGACTCCTTATGTGATCAGAAACCTTGCATGATCTGGGTTCCCAGGTGCTTTAAGGAACCTAAGTGCATCCTGAGCATGAAGAACCATTTCCCCTTTGAAAACGCCAACACATGGAAAGATTGATTTCTTGTGTATTATGTACCATCAAGTTGCATCCAACTTGATGGGGAACCTAATTTGGCTTTGGAGATCAATGAAATACTTCCATGGCTGAGTAGGGATTCAGACTCCGGTCTCCTGTGTCCTAATTCGTTACTCTAATCATTACCGTACATTGAGCACGCTCACTCTTAAAGCTCCCAAATTAATCATTATATCACCTTTTTAAAAACGCCATCAACATAGTTGGACAGATGTTGAGGCTAGTGGAAACCTCAAAGCAGCAAAATATTTGCATAGGGAAAGAACATGAATATGAGTATGATACAGTAAAAGTAGAATATGAAGTCTGAGTTTTAGACAAGCAAAAAGAAAAACAAATCAGTTTGGCAGCATGATACAAATGGAAGACCTGTAATGATGGTCCATTGATTGCTGTCTGTATTTGCAGAGTAAACACAGATTGGTCAAGAGTGGAGAAGACATTTTAATAAAACACAGACATATTTCATGCCATATTCTTTTTCTTTTTGATTAGAGCTTGTCTGACAAAAGCATATGCTGGAGTTTGTCTGACAAAAGCATATGTTGTGTTTGGTTGGATTCTTACTTTGCTATGTTCACCTGTGTCCCCCACCCCTTAACATATATTTAATCTGCTTCACAAAGCCCAGTTCAGTGACCATATTTCTTATTCATTATGATCTGTTAATAATTTAGATGATTACCCCGCTCAGGAAATGTTTAGTGATTTATAAGAATGGTCTTATGTTTCCAGGACTAAATAAATGGCTTTCTCTCAGCTGTGAGAGAACTTGTTGCAATTGGCATGGCTGTCTATTCCAGTTTTGTGTGAACTAATAAGTGGTAGCCATCGTCTCCTGTAAGCATACTCCTCCGTTCAATGAAATGTATATGGTTAGCATGAGCAATAAAATGCAAGAGTAGCAATGGTGGAAAATGTTTGATAAAGGGTATTTGTACATGACCCCTAAACTCCGCCGCAAATGGCTCCCAGCTCCGGAGCTTAAAATTGTTTCCCCACCAGCTTCGGAGTTTACAGAAAACTAAGTGCGGCCACGCCCACCTAAGCGCGTCCCAGCGCACTTTTCAGGTACCTGCTCTTGGAGGGTGAAAAATCCCAGATCCGCTTGTAAAGGAGTGAGTGCCCGGCTCTCCTCGCTTCTGTTTGTTGTTGTTTTTTGCCTCCCGCCCCTTTAAGAGAAGGAAGGACAACGACGGGGCTTGTGGAGGCTTGGACTGGCAAACGGAGGTGAGCCTGCATTCTTTTGCCCCCTTTTTTCTCCCTCCCCTCATGCAGATAGGATCAAGGAAGTGCGGAGGGGTGGGGACGCAGGAAGAGGAATGAACCCCCAAGATCTCTGGTCCGAATTTAAGTGGCCAGCGGATCTTAGGGGTCGTGTGAAAAGAGCCAAAGCTGAATGAATGCAGCTGTAAACTCATGTGTTTATAATGATAGCAGAGAATTCTTGACCAACAACACCAGCATTCTGTTCACAATTGAGTAGTATGCACCTATGGAGGGGGAGGAAAAATTATGGGACTGTGGAATGTTGGCCATCATAATAGTGCAATTCAAACCAAGGACCTATGAACTCTGCTGCAGAAGATGACACACAACCCACAGTTGTTGCTCCAGCAACCATAGGTACTAGGTTTCCAGTAACAAATTGTTGTCACTCAACGAGATATATGACTTGCACAAATAAAACACAAATAAACCCCAGTGGAATCTGTGTAATAAACCCAACATCAAATTCAGGAAAAATTATCCATTTAGAACCAACAGTTATGAAAATGAGCAGCAGCAACTCCTAAATGCTGCACCAATGCTTTACAGTGATAAGAGCATGTGAACGTTGAAGCCAAGCAGCAAGATGGTATGATAATGTTGGATTCTTGCAAGAATCTATATTTCTTAAACTTATATCCCACTTACCCACCCCACAAATGGCACTCAAGTCAACCAACAAGAAAAGGTGTTCCATGGTGTTCGATTCTATCTTGAAGGACTGGAATATGTACTCCTTTCTTGCAAGGGACAACGTTTGTAATCCTAATTGTTAAAAATCCTAATTGTTAAACTTAAGTGTGATTCAAAAATGTAGAACTGGGATTGTTGCTATTTAAAAGAATGAACAAAAGTCATTTTGTACATCTATGCAAACATATCCAGTAGTTTTAAAATAACATTCCAATGGGCTAGGAGGAAAATAGCTGTGTGAAGCAACCACATGGGGTAGCAATAGCTTTTAAAATTGTTGTCTAAGCAACATCTTCTTGCCAGCTGCCAGCTGCCATCCCACAGCTGGAAACATGCCCAGGCCGACATGTTCAAGCTGTGAAGAAACACTTCACAGCTGTGGCTGTGTCAGGATCCATACTTGGTAGGAATAGCGTACAGGTGACTCTGTTCAAAGAGCAGATCAGGAGAAGTCCCTAATCCCACTCCACACATTAAAACACAAAGGGCAGTAAAAGTATTTGAATCCAACTACTCTTCCATGAGCCATAGTTCCAATCATTTTTGCAATAACTCTTACATCAGTGGGACATACGGTACTTGAATCAGATATACTTGCAGTGGCTGTTATTGCAGAAGTGGAACTTCTGCAGTGTAAAAGAACATCCTGGATTGAACTTGAATGCTTCCAAGAATTATACAGTAATCCCCCGCCTATCAAAGGGGTTAGGCACCCGACCCCACCTGCAATAATTGAAAATCCGCAATATGTGGATGCTTGATTGGGTCAGTACTGGAGGGCCTTTCTGGGGACTCCTACACTTACCTGAGGGCCTCTGACAGTCTTCCTGGGCCTGTCAGAGGCCCCAGAAGTGATTTCTGGTGATTTTGAAATAACTTCTGGTTTTCCAGAAGTCACTTCCGTTTTGCCAGAAACCACTTCTGGAGCTTCCAACAGGCCCCGGAAGCCTGTTGGAGGCCTCTTCAGGGCAGCACCAGGCCTGGGGTAAGTGCCAGGGGGCCCAAATAGGCCCAAGCAGCTTACTCCTTGCCTTTCCTATACTGCAGTCCCGCGATATACCGGACTGCAGTATATGAACCATGAAATGGTGGGGGACCACTGTACTAATCCTTCTTCCTCCAAATAAATATTTTCCAATAAATTTAGGGTTTCTGCCCATCTCCTTCCATTGGTCATTTTTTTCTGGTAGGGTCTAATGGGGTGAGTTATTTCATAATGCCTGTGATATAATTCATTAAAACCAAAACAAGAAAGTAGAAACATTTCTTTTTTAGATCTCCCACCTTTACATCAGAGATTGGGAAGGAACTCACAGGGCTGAGTTTAGAGGAGTTGAGCATAGCAGTTAAGGACAGAACAGTTTAGATTGTTCATTGATAAGATCACCATAAATTGGATATTGACAGCACTTAACAACATCAACACGGTGTACATGGTAGTATTTAAATTCAATTGTTAAATTTGATCTTCTATTTTTATTAGTTTTATCCTGTCTTGTGTGTCTCCCATTTACAAGGGATGCCCATGCTTGTATTGTTCATGCTGAACAAGTTTAACAACCTCTCTTCCAAACCTCATGGCCAGTGGCTGCAGTGCTGACCTCTGAGTGGGAAGATACTGGGTGTGGTGCCTGTGCATTTCCTCATGTTTCCAACAGAAATACATTAAGACCTGGCTTTACGGATATTATCTGTCCTCTGCGATGTTCCACCAAGCGGAAATTATGTAAAGTGTATCCGGATGGGGCGCAATACAGCACAATGCATCCTGGGAAAACGAAATCCTTCGGGGGAAAATGCGTAAAGCAGTTTTTTCTAATGTTAAAAATTGCATAAAGCGGCAAATTATTCCCGAAGGACTTCCTGATGTACTCCGCAAATTACATAAAATGGGCTGTTTTTAGAGCAAGGTCTTACCGTATAGCAGTATTCCTCCATGCAGGTGATAGTTCTGAAAAGGACTACAGACTCTCCCCGGAAAGGGGTTGCCTTGTGCCATTCTATTTCATTTGCACGGTCATACCTGCTGTCAGCAGTAAAGCACATAAAACGATGAAATATGCCTCCAAGATGACATAGTCACTGTCAACTGGATGGTGTGCTATTTTCTTGAAGCGGAGAAGGAGAGGCTGGCGTTCATCAGGGAGAGAAACCCCTTGCACGGTACTAAATGCACCTGACAGTTTGCTGTCTCCTCCTCCCCGGAGCTTTGCTTTTGCTACAATTAAGGTGTCTGTGCTGATGGAAGAAGCCCTGATGTACTTGAAGGAGCACTCAGAAAACTAAAAGGGGCAGGTGGGGAGGGGGGGAAGCATAAAGAAATTAGCAGTGAAGTGTGTCCCAGATGTTTTGCTCTGCAGCAAGGACTGTCTTCCTACTGAATGTGGCTGTGGAGAGAAATGGGAAAACCCATCTTTCTCCTGTTCCCAGAGAACAAATGCAATTGTAGCAGGGTTGAGGCATTACATTCAAAAAGAGCATCTCTCTCTCTCCCCCTCCCTCTCCCTCCCTCCCTCCCTCCCCCCCCGGCGCTCCCCCCCCCCCAGTGATTTCTCTGGAGAGACATTACTGGTTTTGCCCATCAGCCAAAGTTGGAGGGTTTCCATGGCAACCAGGCAGCTGGTGTCTAGACACAGTGAGAGATGCCTTGCAACGGAGCCCTGATTCTAATTTCCTTTCGCTACCTACTACATACAAAAGCACACGGCCCGCACCCATCTTTCTCCTCTTCCTTCCCTTTATTGCATGGTTGTCCACATTCACATTCACACACACACACACACACACACACACACAGAGAGAGAGAGAGAGAGAGAGAGAGAGAGAGAGAGAGAGAGAGAGAGAGAGAGCATAGGATGGAGTTTCTGTTCCACAGGCTGTCAGGAGAAGCAATGGGGTGGGGAAAGGAACCCAAGCAGAGCCCGCATCTTTTCAGAATGATGAGGCAGGGAGGTGGTGGCTTCAATGGATTTGAAGCCCAGCTAATTGGGTCAGAAAACAGCAAGGATCTCCCAGGATGGTACAAAGAGCTTCCCCCTTATATTAGATTGCAAAAAATTGGTATACCAGAGAACAACTTGGGCAGGGGATAACAACAACCCATGTCAAATGCTCAGATTCTGACAGATATAATTAGGGGAATAATCAGATGCTGTATACCTGAAGTGTTCACACAAACACACACACACACACACACACACACACACACACACACACACACACA
>JAHTLZ010000007.1:21357651-21392120 GCA_023846285.1 Phrynocephalus versicolor
TGTACAATGGCATTATAATATTGGCTGTTTTATTTTCAGCTCCCCTTTTGGCAATCCCTAGTATGGAATTGGCCTTCTTCACCGCTGCCACACACTGGATAGACACCATCATTGAGTTGTCCACCAGCACGCCAAGATCTCTTTCCTGATCCATCATGGTTAGTTCAGAGCCCATGAGTTGATAGATAAAAGTTTTGATTCCCCTCCCCCATATGCATTACTTTACATTTTCCTACAATGAAACACATTTGACATTTTGCAGCCCATTCCCCCAGATTGGAGAGATCCTTCTGAATCTGGAGGTCTTCACAATCTTCTCTGGTATTCACCACCCAGAAAAGTCTCGTGTCATCCAAAAACTTGTCCTCTAAAAGAGGACAATTATAATAGGCTAGTGAATCAAATAAAAGAGGATTTTAAAAAATGGGACAGACTATACTTGACTTGTCAACTTTAGGAAGAAGAGTGACAGTAAAGATGAATGTGCTTCCAAAATTATTTTTTATTTCAAACTATCCCTATTAATTTAGGGCGAAATTTTTTTTGAAGAATTGAACAAAATGATAAATTTATTTGAGTGGGGAAGAAACCAAGGATCAAACTCAAATTAATGCAGGAGTCAAAGGACAGAGGAAGCTGGGGAGTACCTAACTGGCACCTTTACCACCAAGCATGTGTATTTTGACTTGGCTAAAGGCCTGGATCTTGCTGAGATATAATAGATTATTAACTCTAGAGAGTTTTAACCTTCAGAGGGGTTGGCATTTTATCTATGGCATAGAGGAGTTGAAAATAAGATCTTTAATAGTCACTTTATTAGGAGTTCCCTCGCTCAAAGTTGGAAAGGGATTAAAAGGAAATATTATAGGAAAATACCTAGATGGTTTTCACCGCTAGAGGCAACTATGCATCCTAACTTAATAGAACGAGGAACACTACCCACATATAAACATCTATTAGATGGTAAAGGACAGTTAAAATCATATGACCAACTACACACATCAGGAACTATTAAATCATGGTTGCCGTATCACCAAATCAATGCGAGATATAAATTAGATAGAAAGGAAATTGGGATAGAAAATCATGAATCAGAACTAGATAAGTTACTATTGGACACGGAGGCTAAAGTCATTAGCAAACTATATACATTTTTGTTAGATTGGGAGTTAAAGGATGAGGAAGTAAAAGATGTTATGATTAAATGGGCGAGAAACATCCATAAGGAAATAAGTCTAGAGCAGTGGGGAAGGTTGTGGAAGATTAATTATAAAGCAACCATAGCTGCATCTTATAAAGAAAATCTATTGAAGATGTTCCATAGATGGTACATAACTCCTGAGTGGCTACACAAAATTAATCGAGAAATATCTGGTAAGTGCTGGAAATGTAAACAAAAGAAGGGAACCTTCTTCCACTGCTGGTGGACTTGTAAAAAAGCAAAAAAATATTGGATCAAAATACATAAATGGTTACAAGAAATAACGAAAAGAACAATAAGCTTTAAACCACAATATTTTCTATTAGGACTGACTATTGGTGAACAATCTAAAGAAATAAATTATCTAATAATACATACATTAACAGCAACAAGGCTAGCTTGGGCCCAAAAGTGGAAACTGAAAACATCTCCCAAGGATGAAGAAATAATCTCCAAAATTTTAGATTGTGCGGAGATGAATAAATTGACAAATGCAATAAATAATAAAGAAGACAACGTTTACGCACAAACTTGGCAACTATTTTATGAAACAACAAGAGACTAGATAAGTGAAATTAGAGGGAGAACTGTGATCAAAATAAACGATATAACAAGCCATGAGATACTAAAGACCATGTAAAATAGGAGGTGGCAATAAATCATAAAAATGCACAAAGTTAGACTAGGGGGGAGTAACCATATAGATACTGGTTGACTTTTGAAGTGAAATATAGCTTCTTTTTGCCTTTGAAAATTTTCAAATGTGAAGACATTAACTGTAACTTTAACAAAGTGCCATTTTCTTTTTCCCTGCCTTTGTTTTTATTGATTGATGCTTATTGTATAAATATAATCACAATAAACACTTGAAAATGAAAAAAACAAACAAAAAACCCACAAAAAAACAAAAACTTGACCACCCATTGACACCTACTCTTTTTTTCCTGGATCTCAACCAGTTCTCAATCCATAAGAGGACCTGCCCTCTTATCCCCTGACTGTGCCATTTTCTCAGCAGCCTTTGGTGAGGGACTGTGTCAAAAGCCTTCTGAAAATCCAGATAGACAATATCCACCAGTTCACCCAAATCAACATGCATGTTGACCTTTTCAAAGAATTCTAAAAGGTTTGTCAGGCAAGACTTACCCTTACAGAAGCCATGCTGATTTTCCCTCAGATTTTCCCTCTCTATGTGTTTTAAGATTTTCTCTTGGATGACGCTTTCCTCCATCTTCCCTGGGGCAGAGGCAAGGCTAACCATCCTGTAGTTTCCTGGGTCCCCCCTCCTTCCTTTTTTAAAAAATTGGTGTGATATCTACTATCCTCCAGTCCTTGGATAGATAGACAATATCCTTTTAAATTAGGCAACAGTAGCTTGAACTGCTTACCATCTTAGCCTCTATGGTCCTTGTTGGTAGAGAGGTCGTTTAATAGGGCTTTTGAGCCTGTCACTTCATAGTTCATCTTTTGAAAGCTATGCCCCTTTAGGCCTATTAGAGAGAGGAAATCTGTCTGCTGAAATATACAAGTCTCGTGAGTGTTGCTGTCTTGATTTGTCTTAAAGCCACTGCTATTGGCTTGTTGCACTGACTGTATACAAAAATGCTGGGAAGCAAAGCTTGTGTGTGTGTGTGTGTATGTGTGTCTAGCTATTCTGGTAAGCTTAAGAAACAACTACTTTTACTTGAGAGGATGGAAGAAAAGTCCCATCCTAAATTGTTGGCTGTTAGTGATGGGCTGTTTTTATCTCTAGGAATGAGACTTTCAAAAAGCTGAGGTAGGAGTTGTTCTTCAAAGAACAGAATGTCCCAACACCGCTTTGACCAGTATCCTGTTATGCATCTCTATCTGTGCAATGCGAGTGACATCATCAACCATAGCAAATTTCAGTTTGGGGTGTGTGCATGATTTTGTCTCTTTGCATGCAAGTCATGGGTATCTCCCCAAATTTAGGGCAAAAACTCTTTTCAATTAGGGGCAAACTGTCACATCTGTTAACATTGCTCCCAATGTGGAGATGGAAGAGGATGTTGGCCTTGATCTCTCTCTCTCTCATTATAAATCCTAAGAATGATATGCTACGGGGGTAGTAGTGGAGGAGACAGATGCTAGGGCAGGCAGGGCACCTCCTTTTTCTGATTTATTTGCTTCTTTAATGTAGATGGATATATCAAAGATGACTTTATTTCCACGCTTACTCAGACCTCAACATCCTAAGTAACTTTTAACTCCTATAACAAAACTTATTTTGTTTGTTTCTGATAAGACACCTTTCCTTCCTGAATTATACCTCTTGTCCTTCTTGTGAAGATATCTCCATTCTAGGGGAGAGAATAGGAGAGGCATAACAAAATATTGTTTGGCAAGTGGTCATTTAGCACAATGTGTATATAGGCACCATCAATTATTAGCCCGTCATCCTTTTTTAATTCAACCCATCTCATGCTACATCTCCTTTTCTCCTTACAATCGGTCTAAAGTATAAACATAGCCATCTCATTGGGTTCAATATAAACCAAGGATTTTTAAGCCATTATCAAATGTTCGTCTGCTGTATTTCCCATCTATATTTCCTTACTAATGACCTAGCAACACTTTGGAAGCCTCATCAGAGATTGCAGTAGCATGCACCTTCCCTTAGTTATCTATAGCTGGGATTAAATAGGCCATTAATCATTGTTTACTGAACAATACTTCCTGGAAGAGGAACTGAATATCATCAGCTGTCTCAATGATTGTTTCCAGAGGTGAAATGCCACATCATTAAGTGCTTGTGTCCAGGAAATAGTCATTTGTTTTGGAGCCATGTATAATATAAATATTTGCCATGCAATTCCACGGTCATGTCCATCTAGAAGTTGAGTCATGGCAACTGGACTTTTTTTCTTGAAAGCTGCTTGGATGAGCAGTGAAACGTTTCAATCTCTCAAGAAAAAGTCCAGTTGCCATGACTCAACTTCCAGATAAACTCACCTGGATGACTGAGACTCTTCATGGACTTGTCCATGAAAGCTCAAATTAAGGTGGCACAATGTTTTTGTCTTTATTTTTTAAAAGTTCAGTTTAGTTTTTGCTTGACATGAGAACACAGACTAAAATGGCGACCTCTTCTAAAACGAAGTCTAAAGTATTATACCCTTAATTTAGTCCTTTTAGCTGCTAGTAAGAATACAGGGTTGATTTAATCTTGAACCCAAATATGCATTTATTGGCAATCCGATTCTTATCTAGCACTACATTTTAAGTCTAAAATTCTTTCCCAGCACTGCATTTCAGATGAATTGATTTTCCCTCTGTCTGCTGTATGTTATCCAGCTTTCATAACTATGAAATAATGCAAAATGGACAATATTGGCCTTGGTCTCCAATGATACATGTGTACCTTCCATGATGTTTTCTACTTCCTTTCCAAGTCTTATCCTTGCACCTAGTTATAGGAGCCTCGTGCCATGGGCAAATTGCTGTACTGCAGCTATAACTCTGCTCATAGTTGATTCAGCCTTCTATCCTTCTGAAGTTGTTAAAATGAGTACTCAGCTTGCGGGGTGGGGGAGGGGCAAAGTATAGCCTGCATAATTAAATTGTAAACCTCCCAGAGAGCTTTAGGCACTATGGAGCAGTATATAAGCAAAACACATTGCTTTTGCTTTGCTGTATAGAAAATATTTGGCAATTTTCTGTAGCTATGATTTTTGTCTTCTTCATGTTCAACTGTAATCATGGTTTTACACATTCTTCTTTAACTTTCATCTAGAATCTTTTCTGTTTCCTGACAGTAATGTATCATCTGAATATGTTAAATTGGTAATGTTTCATACACCATTTTCACTCCTACTTGCATGTACAGTAGTTGGGCAGAACTGGTCTGCAAAATATTTCACTGGTTCAATTCACTGTGTCATCATCTTCAGTTCTGGGTTTTGACATTTAACATCTGAAGAAATAAGAAAAAATGGGCAGCATTTCTGTAAAATTAAGGAGATGTGGCAAAATATTTGGCAGTGATGCTGGGGAAATCTAATAAAGATGAATTAAACCCTTGTATATCTGTCCATGGTAACTAAGACTCCTATTAATTTGTGGATTAATTTCTCTCCTGGTAAATGGTTAGGTTTCTCTATCTGAAACTTCAGCCCATACTGAACAATCTTCAAAATAACTGCTTCGGGTTCATTATTTTAGCACAAAGAGATTATTTAAAAAAGAGAACTACATGCTCTATACACTGAGTAAAGAAGAGGCTGATGGAAATGGTATTTTATTTAAAATCCTGTGATTCAAGTGTCTGCAGGTGGGGTAGAGAAGCGGTTTTCTCTCAAATGAAATGATTAACAGAATAACATCAGACTGAGTGGGATTTAACCATAATTTGTCTTTCTATGCCATGCCTCCTTAATTTAAAAAAAAACCCAAATATATATTTGATCTTTGTGTATCCTGAATAATGTTGCATTGGATATTCTCAAAGGTCAATGTCACTTCGCAAGTGGCACATTCAGTGCAATTGAACGAATAATTGAGGCAGGAGTTGATTTTGCACAACAATAGCTTCATTAATAACCCTGCTGTTGTTTTCAATTTTCTTCACCCTCATCTGACCATATTTCCAATCACTCCAATGTAGTATGGTAACTTCTCCACAATCATGTTTATTACGCTAGCAAATCAGATGTACCATATATCATGGCATCCATGCAGAAAACAGTTAGTTTCTGTAAGCAGTAGGATGAGGCCACACCTGACTTACAAAT
Organism: Phrynocephalus versicolor; assembly: GCA_023846285.1. Taxonomy (NCBI): domain Eukaryota; kingdom Metazoa; phylum Chordata; class Lepidosauria; order Squamata; family Agamidae; genus Phrynocephalus; species Phrynocephalus versicolor. The sequence goes on from JAHTLZ010000007.1 coordinate 21,363,604, forward strand.
CCTGTCCTTGACATAAAAAGAGATCTTTATTTCCTGGCATTTCCAGGTTGGGTTGTGGAAACCCATTGTCTGAAGTTTGGGAGACCTGCTTCTAGTTCATGGAGGCAGTACCAAACTGGACAGACTAGTGACCCATCTCAGTGTATGAGCATCATCAGATTGCTAAACATGACTAGTATTTGAAGGGGATCTGTGCGCGCTCCTCACTCTGTGTCGCCATTTCCTCCCTCTGTGGCCTACAACAAAGATATATCTTTTCTTTTCTTTTTTGCAATCTGCACATGAAGTTTAAGAAGCTGTACAAGTTGTCAGTGAGCTGAAAGTATTAATCATACTTCCCCAACACATACCCGCCCTAGGAGGAGAATGTTTGTAGAAGTGTTTGCTCCAGAATTTACCGCATATTCATAAAACTCATTATGAAAACTCACTGAAGTGCCCAAAATCATCCTAATTACCAGGTATTCAATACCACCCACGTATTCCCCCAGCACAGTTCTGTACAGTGTGTCAGGGAATGAGTCTGCCAGTTTTCAGGCTGTTGCCATTAAATGCAGATAATCAAGCATTCAGAGCCACTGTTATTTTTATAGGGAGGATACTTGTAAAGCTGAAGTCAATTTATAACAGAAATAGTGAGGGGAGTAGGAGTGTGATCATGAACTATGTCCTCAAATGCCTCCTCAGAGCAGACAAGGTCTTGGAATACTAGTGAAGTGCAAATTCCCCTCCAATCAAAGCATAATTAGGTCACAGATTGTGAATGTCAATGTTCAATGTTTTAAAAAAACACCTTTCAAGGATTTCAAAATTAGCTCACAATGCTTTATACATGCATTTTCTCACAATGTCAGCTGGTAATTGAAGTGTGTGTGTGTTTGTGTGTGTGTGTTGGAGAATTTCTTTTGGTTCACTTTTAAAGAAACATAAAAACTTCCCAAAATTCATGAATTTCTTCATAAAGGTGAACAAAAGAACACAGGGATTTTAAAAAAATTAAATGCAGGAAAAGGAAAAGCACGGATCAAACTGCTTTGCGAAGTTTCAGTTTTGAGTCCCTGCATATCATGTTTGTGGTGATGAAGCAAAGTCACCAAATGAATTCATGAGACGTCCCTCATCTGTGATGTCTATCTGGCAGGCAGGTATGATGACATGATCCTGGAAACATCTGTATCGGTTGATTCAAATCACTGAATATTTCATTTCATTTGTTTTTAATTTCATAATTCTCCCAGAGGTCAGCTGAGGCCAGGCCCACTTGATTGTCGCAGGCACGCTCACTCAGGGTGGCCAAACCTAGGGAGGCGCGGAAGTTTGTCACAGGCAAATGCACCTTCTCGGATGTTGGCCCCTCACTGTGGAACCATCTACCAGCTGAGCTGTGCCTTGCACAGTCCCTGCCCACCTTCAAGAAGGTTTTGAAAGCCTTGCTCTTCAGGGAGGCATATGACAACATTTAATTTAATTTAATTTAATTTCTTTTTTTCCCTTTTCTCCCCCCCCCCCAGATGCATCTTGCCAAGTCTTTGTCATTCTTGCCTTTTACATTGTTGTTTTTTTTAAATTGTTGCTTCTTTTTAACTTGCTGTAAACCGCCCAGAGTTCCGTTCCGGAAAATGGGTGGTATATAAATGAAACAAACAAACAAACAAATATTAATTGTTATTATCACCATCTTAGAACTGCAGATATGGAAGGGACCCTATATAGATCATCAGATTCAGCTCCTGTCAAGGAGCAACAGTGGGGAACTGAACTTCCAACCTGTATCTCTGCAGCCAGATGCCTAAACCACTGAGCTGCGCTTGAGGATTAGAATTACATGAAGCCAAATTCTCAGGTTTATCTTTTTTTAAAAATTTACCTTGAATTAGAGAAAAATCTAGTTAACCATGGCAAGTGTGCTTGTGGTATTCCGGGGATCATTAAGTGGTTCTTTTCGTATAACTTTTAAAATAATCAAAAGCACACCTCCACAAACAGTGTCAAGTACTTCATTGCAATAGTGAGCCTCACAAGCTCTGTTGGCCAATACTATAAGAAGGTGACTTCCATAAGGCCATATTTAAATGTGACTGAATTCCAATTCCCTCAGACATCATCTTCCTATTTTTGCTTCTTTGCTCAGCACATCTGTCAAGTTTTTATACTTGAACAAAGTTATAAAAACATAAATAAAATATTGAAACATACCTTACTCAGAAGAGTACAGCAACTCAGAGTTTGTGTGTGGATAAAACACATACAGCTGTTAAGGTTCTTCTGAGGAAAAACTCTGAGTCTGCAGCAGCATCCGGCAGGTGCTGATGATTGTGGCTGCAGTTTGTTTAAATGTAGCACAGAGCAGTTATCATTGGTCTTTGTTTAAAGCCAGTCACACTGTTCCTGTGTAAGGTTAGTTGAGTTTTTTGCTGGTCAATGTAATGTTATCAGGCATGTTTTTATGTATATATATTTTGCTGAAGACAAGCTCTCTAAGTTGAATGTTTAAATATCAAATTATTTTTCTAATACTAGCTGTCTGCAAAGGTTTTTCTGCTGGGTCTCAAGTCTGTTTTCTGGTATGCAATGCTTTATTAAGACTAAGTTATAGTCTATCAGGATTTTTGAGGGGGAACACTGTGCATATACATTCATTCAGGAAAATAGCAAATGGTTTACAGTGGTACCTTGTATAAAGGAATTAATTCGTTCCAAATGAAATTGTTAAGCAAATGTTCCTTTATACAAGTTTCCCATAGGAATGCACTGAAAACAGAGTAATCCCTAATCGGGACCATTTTTATATTGTACAGATTCGCCCCATAGGTGATTCTGTTAAGCAAATTTCCCCCATCACTGGAATTTTTATGTGGTACAGATTTTATATTATACAAACCGTTTGTTATACAAGGGTCCATTGTAATTGGTAATTCTCCTAGCACAAAATTGTGACATAACCTCTGAATTTTTCTTCTGGACTTCCTTCAGCAGCAATGTTCCCCTTGAGCCCTTTGAATAGTTCTTGGTCTTCAGAGCCCACCTATGCACTAAGGTTGCCTTGCCCTAAATAGGATAACTACGATAACTCCATGACACAAATCTTGCCTTATCAGTTTCTCATTGACTCTGAGTGTCTGTTTCCATTCGAACTAAGGCTGAGATTGAAGTCATAGTAGGCAGGCATAGTAGACAGAATATGTTACAACATGTTACAAGGCACTTTGTGGAATTTACCCTGAAAGGTGGCCTACACGTGCCTCAATGAATGAAAAAAAAATAATTGTGAATAAATAAAATAATTCCCATTCTACTTCTGCTTCACATGACCAGGAACTCTATCTTTTTTAATTGTGTGAAGGGCTCCTACAGATATTGGATTCATCTTTGCCCCACTATCACTCTGCTGCAGTCCAAGATTGTTACTTTGACCTGGTGATGTTCACCTGTGTGATCTCATATAATGAGAGATTAAGGCTGGCAGCAAGTGTAAGCCTCCTAGTATCCGGACCAATAGTTAATGACACTTCCATATATTTGTATTGGAACCATTTTTGGCTCCACAGATACCTAAGAACTGTATCTCTTTCCAGGATTTGAACACCGCCTACGTTAAACAGGGCATATGTTTACTGTATGTTAAGGTGGAACCTAGGTTCAAGCCAATTCAGTTACCAGAAGCTGGCCCTATCAGTGGCAGTTGATGTCCTTTGTTGATTGGTTGGAGGGCATGACAACCAATGGTAGGCAGGATCAAAAGTTGATAGGGAGAGCTGTGACAAAATTGGGTACATGGAGTGAAAGAGGGAGGGAGTGACCCTGAACCTAGGAATTGAGTAAGAGAGGAACAAAGGTGGGACTTTTATTTTATAGTATTGATTAGGATACAGGTAGGCATGAACTAGCTGGAGGGAGAATGATCCTGACGTAGCAGTGCCCTGTATCCTGTAATGGACAAGCTTCCGCTGAGGCCTGCCTTTAGTTAGAATAAAGGAATTGTCTCAAGTGATGGATGCTGGAAAATATGTGTGGACAGTAGTGGCTGCATTTTAGGCTAATCCTCATAAGCTGCCCAGAAACTCTGTTCTACTGAGAACAGATATTTTTTGTCTTAGTCTGACTATATCCTCTAAACTAGCTTTATTGACCTCATGTAAGGATGATGCTCCATCATCAGTGTTACAAAAGCTTCTAATGCCAATGTGACTGCCCCCCTGTACACAGTCAGCCCCTGTACACAGAAAAGAGATAATGTCACCATGGTTTTTTTTTTACCTCAGACAGCAAAAATGCCTGCTCCTTTTATGTCTGATTGAAAACATTGGGTATTTGTACACGACCCCTAAACTCCGCCCCAAATGGCTCCCAGCTCCGGAGCTTAAAATTGTTTTCCCACCAGCACCGGAGTTTACAGAAAATTAAGTGCGGCCATGCCCACCTAAGCGCATCCCAGCGCACTTTTCATGTACCTGCTCTTGGAGGGTGGAAAATCCCAGATCCGGATGTAAAGGAGTGAGTGCCAGGCTCTCCTTGCTTCTGTTTGTTGTTGTTTTTGCCTCCTGCCCCTTTAAGAGAAGGAATCAGGACGGCGGGGCTGGACCGGCGGAGGTGAGCCTGCATTCTTTTGTCCCCTTTTTTCTCCCTCCCCTCACACAGACAGGATCAAGGAACAACATCAGCCTTTTCCTCTGTTGCATCATGGACATACACAACAGAAGTTTGGATCTGATGAGTGCTGTGTGCTCAAAACGTTTTTGTCTGTAGCAGCTCACAATTGTCTCTCATGAGATGTCATCTATTTATTGGACACTATTTATAGTTATTTATAATCAACATAAATGTTCAGCATCATCAGGGTCCAACACTTCTCACCCCAGTTCACAAAGCTCCTACTTCTTTCCCCCCTATCCACCTTCTTTTGTGGCTTCCTCAAGTGTTTGCTTTCAAAGACACCATTGTTTAAAAGTATATTTCCAAATATCCTTCTTTTTTGTTTGTTGATAAACTGATCCATGATGACAGTATTTGGTGGTGCAAAGATGGCAGTCCTTTCAACATGCAACCACTGCCAATGACGTCTGTCTGATTTCTTTATGGCTTTACTAATCTACGTAGCTGTATTTTAGTTCCGGATTATTGGTTGTTTACATTTTCTGTCTTTTGTGGAATTATTATTCAATTTTCACCCTCCTGTTCAAATATGAGCTGATTGCTATTTGTCATTATTTGTAGTCCTTTGCAAGCACTTGTACATGTAGTCTGTTCTAGTGGAGGCTGCATCCTTGGGGAGTAATCACTGATATAATATTGGAGCTGTTTGTTGTGATGCTATGGCTTCCTGTGCCCATGTTGTGCCAGCAGAGATCAGCACCTTGTCATCTTGTTAAAGTGATGACAGGGCTTTGGCTCCTATTATAATGCCATGTTTGTTTTACCTTGCTTTGAGTGTTCTGTTTCTGGATGTCGCATTGGTTCTCGACTTTCTGTTGTAGTTGCTGTGACAGTATTGCTCTGAGGTTTATACTGAACAACAATTCTGCTAGAGCTCAGCTCTAATGCATGGGGATGAGCCTGATATATTTTAAAAATGTGTATGTTAAAAAAATTATAAAGAAAAATCAAAATGAATGAAAGAAAAGCAGAAATATGGGGAATAGTCAAAATGCTCTCTTGGACTAAGTGCATATATATAAGTGTCCCACATGTCCGATGAAGGTTTCATTTGGAGTTAGCAGCACTGGAGCAAATGTCCCACTGCATAGCTCAAGTAGAGTGATCTTCTTACCACTGAATAATGGATGGTGTATATTTGTCCTTCCACCCTTGGAGTACAACTCATTTGGCAATGGTGAGACCATCCGTTAAACTCCATGCTTCAGTTTAAAGGTACATTCTATATCAAAACTAGATCTACAAATATCCTTCTTTCTGTATACCTTTCTCAGCAAGACCACTGGACTGAGGATACCATGAACTAGATGGTTTGCTAACGGACATGTAGTGCCTTGTCAATGTTAGAGACTCATGGCAAGTAAACTATTATGGATTACTTTGCTTTGGTACGCCAGGTATGCCATACAGTGCCATTCCAAAATTGGCTTGATTTGGCTGATACGTGACTAGCTATAATATGGTTTCATATTCAGAGAGTTCTACAAGCAATTTTAGGATAACTGGATAAATGGCTCATAATGAGCAGATAGTTTTTTCCCTGGCAGCTCAAACAGATTAGTGCCAACATCATGTAGATGTAAGGTCTCCTTCAGTACCATCATGGGTTCTTATGCTACATCTGACTTAAAAATCTCACATAATGGAAAGGCGTTTACTCTTCTTTTATGTCAACATCCATATTTGGCTAATATACTGTCATTTTGCAATTCAATCTCCTCTTTCTATACCTTGTTTACCTTTGAATGACTAATAAAAAAACCAAAGTATGCTAAATGCAGATAATGTAGGTGAAGAAGATCACATGCAACAACAAACAGATGTATTTTGCTGGTTAAGAGATCACTGCTTATAAAAAAAGAATCAGGCATGTCCTATTCAGCTTATAGTTTGACGCCTCTGGCTGCAAACAAATGAAGAGGTAATGTAGATAACACACAGCCTCCCTCCTCCCTCACCATGCCCAACCCAAGAATGCACACAGGACACAAAATGAAGACTCAGCTCCTCCTCTTCACGTTTATTTCATCTTTGTTTTTTGTGGTTTTTTTGTGGATTTTTTTAAAGACCACAGAAGAGCAGAGCATTCATAGATGTAAATAAACAGAGACACAAAAACAGAAGTTAAATACATTGAGAACAGAAAAAAACAGAAAAGAAAAAAAAGCTTTTGTCATTTGTTTTTCTTTTACACACACACTGCGCCTTAAAATTTTCTTCCACAGAGCTAGTTTTGAAAAACTGACAGAAAATAAAATAAAATAAAATAAAAATAGAATGGCCACATTCTTCTTTCATTAAAGAGAAGTTCAGATCATGTCTACGGTGCTGGGGAAAAATATAAAGATATAGATATATATATATATATTTATACGTATATAACACTGTTAATGAGGAGAATTCTAACTGCCCAGCAGTGCAGCAAGAAGAGACTGGACATCCTCCCAAAGGGCTGGAGGAAAAATTTTGGCTGCAGCTGGGGAAAACTGAAAGGGTCAGGAGTTGATGGAGGTGACTTTATCATCCTCCCCTTTTCTCGTCTAGGTAACCCTTTCCTTGTTAGCAGGAGCCCACCGTAAGCCACAAGGCTCATGACTTACTATACAGATGGAGTTTTTTAAAAAAATCACCTTGAGCAAATCTGTCATTTATCATGGGGGAAAACGGGGGGGGGGGGAGCAAAGGGGGCAAAGGGGTGGTGGTGGTCTTCAACGCAGCATGGAACGTTCACGTGTACTTGTGTGTGAGGAAGTGAGTGAGCATTCTCTGTGCGCAATAGGAAGGGGGGGGATGTGATTTCAGAGAAGAAAAACAAAACCCACTCCTATCTGAGACAGCCTTTTGACAAGAGGTGGCTCGACGACCATATTTCATGTGCATTGTTATATTTCATATAGGGCTGGATCCAGAGTAAGCCTGGTGTCCTTGGGTCTCTATGAAGCCATTTGGAGAAGTTTACTGTGACTTCAAGTTCTTCTGGCTTCTTCGTTGCAAAGTGGAATTTTCTTAGATCTAAATTTTAGCTTAGATGCTTAGTTGAGTCCATTGGGATGTTAAGAATCTAGAAGGAACTAAGGGAAATATTTCTATGCACTGATTCATACATGGTTTCACAAGGGACAGCCAACAACATGACCTTGAATGTCCTGCACCCCCATTATGACTATCTTAAATGGAACTGCATTTTACAAGGCATTTGATTGTTTTTTATATACAGACCTTCTCCATAAGGTTTTGAAATGCTAATAATTCCATGTGCCTAATAATAGTTCTAGAATTCATAAACTAACTGTTCATATTGGCTATTTGTAGTGGCTTATACCATACTGTCTTTTGGGGAGGTAATAAGGATGAACACAGTTTCTTTAGAGACCCTTGCAAAAATTGTCTTTGTTACACTTGAAGACAGCATTTAAATTAATGTACAGCCCTGGTTAAAGGAAATAAGTTATATGTTGTGAAGGATTTCCTTGCCTTAATGAGAAAATTGTTTAGAATATGTGTCAAAAGGACAACCTTGCATTGGATTGCCTCCTTATCATTTATAACATTCTGCTCTAGCCCTATTAGCAAATGTGTTTTCAGTACTGGAAGTAGATGTATTTCAGTGTTGCTGGTATATTTGCTAACATAATAACAGTAGATAACTAAGCATTTAAAGATTCCACCAGGAACATTATGTGTTCTTGAATGGTTTAAGCTTCTTCAAGGGATGAATCAAAGCAGGCTGTCTGTAGTATGTACATTTCTAAGTTGCAAGAGAGAGAGAAAATGTACTCTACAAACAGAACATATCTTCATATAACTTTATAAACAAAACTAAAATATCTCCCACTTTCAGTTCCTTTATCAGCTAGTGTTAATGATGCACATGCATGCAAGGTTTATAGTCTTGCATAGGTTTGTTTCACACACACACATCCATCATTGCACAGCTGACCAACATTTTTTATTTTTCAGGTGGAAGTAACTTTCCAAACCAAACACATTTCTGGTAATCATTCTGGGAAGACCCTTTATTTATTTATTTATTTTAAACATTTCTATCCTGTCTTCCTCCCTGAAAGGACTCAAGGTGACTTGATGAGAATCCATATTCTCTGTGACTCCGACTATGTAAGGAAATATGTTCCTCTCCAAAGGGAGACTGAAAGCACCCATCTTTCATGTCCTGCACTGAGCATCCAATAATTCATGTTCACAGGACATCTCAAGTGTTGTTTGTTGTAACAGTAAGTGCAATGGTGACCTCAACTGTGGCCGATAGGGTACAGGATCCTAGTACCAAATAGCTTCCACTCCATTCACCTGGAATTCATCTTTTTCATGGAAAAGTGTAAAGGAATTATACTGCTTTATGTATGCAAGTATCCTTTGGTGTGCCTGAAAACAAAAATAGGTCAGCTGTCTCTTTGTTGAAAGTCCATGAATTCCCTAAAAAAATCTGATGAGGCTTCAAGGTATTATAGGCAGACTTTTGAGGTGATCTAAAAGTGTAATGAAACATTTGCTTAGTTAATTAAATGCATAAAAACTTACTTCCACTGGTGTCACCACTGAATGAAATACCATTGCTTTCACTAATATCAGAATGGTACTCTTATCTTTCAAAAATACTATTATTTGATAATACACACATGAGCTCTTGAGGGAGAGGTTTCTGAATTCTGATTAAGAACCTCAAAAATGGGTGTGTGTGGGGAAGGGGGAAATAATATACACAGTGACCCACAGACCAACTTCCTTGGTAATTTGTAGGCATTGGAAGCTCCACCACATTTGCCAGACAGTAAGATACATGAAAGATGACACACTCCAATTATGCTTGGAGTTCACTTGTTCCAAGATGGCTCCCTCCATGCTGTCTGGCTACAATGAAGAAGGAATGCCTCCCCAGCCCCCTTAAGCTCCAGTTGGTTGATCAAAGGGTTAGACATCTTTGTATCTAAGTGTTTCTTCTTCCATATGGACGTTACTGGACATTTCATGTCACTCTCATATATTTACAAACTTGCAGAAGAAATACAATTTTTTTTGTATTTTTGTTTTTATCACACTAAATGTTAAACTTCCATCAATCAAACACGATAACACCTAGAGTCTTGAGGAACTGGTGTCCCCTTCTGAATCACCACTCTGGCACAGTGACAAGCTGTAAATTTTAGGGCCATGAGGGAATGGGGAAACAGGAAAGCAGGGAGAGCATGAGGGGGAAAAGAGTGGAAACAGAGTATGAACAGCTTCATGTGAATGTGCAATCATGAAGTTACTCACTCTTATTAATTTCCAGTAACCTTGACCAGTGTTACTGGTAAGCAAAATGTTGAGGGGGGCAATGAAAACTGAGGGTGCTCAGCACTTCTCAGAAAGCACAAAGACAACATCTGAATCTCTGGAGGATGACAAAAAAATTAAATAAGTATTGTTCCTCCAAACCAAATAACACCCACAAGACTCGTATTAAACAGAGACTGCTAGAAACTTTATAAAATTGTGACTTGCATGCAATTTTCTTTAAAGTGCCTCAGTATACCTTCCCATTATACAGAGGAGACATTTGGGCATCAAATAGATAAAAGTATTGACCAAGGTCCCATAATGAGTCAGTGGCAGAGTAGCAAGGGAATTCTGATTCACACTCCTCTGCTCCAGCCATGACTTCCCCCTCCCCTATTTCTTGGTTCAGCCCATCTTGTCTTGCCTAAGGAAAACCCTGTCTTGGTTTTTTAATTTTTTTTTGTTATTTTACAAGTATACTTTAAAAAACATAAGCTTTTAGTTTTCTTTTATCTAAAAAAATTGCTGCCAGTAGCACAGTGTTTATCAGCAACCCTACAATAGCAAAGCAATGCTTTCAGCCCAACACTTGCATAAATCAGCAAATGACCCTAACACAGCAAAGCGAAGATCAAGTATGACACTGACAAAGCTCACCGTTAGTGACAAGGATTGCAGTATATAGGGAAGGTGGATATAATTTAGCGCCTTTCCTAATGTACCAGACATGCTCCTGGATCTCTGTGTTCAATGCCCTTAAAAGTCCCGGGCAAGTAATAAGCAGCATCAGAAGAATCACCAAAGCAGAAGCTTGACTCCACTCCAGCAGCCAATAGACAGTATGGCTTGTGGTCATGAGAGCATATACAGACTTCAGTCTTGTGTGATAAATATGGTTTTCGGTCAACACCTTTAGCAAATCTGCAGAAACCCTAGTGATTTTGGTGTGCCATCCAGATGTCATAGAACTATTTGTGATTCTAATTCTGATGATGATATATTCTGCTTTGACATTTACTGTGTCTGGCCAGTACTGGGAACATGTTTATCACAATATATTGTTCACAATTCCTACCCTTTGCACTCCTTGGTCTTCCTTGCTAGGTTAAATGTTTACTCCCCTCATCCATTCTGTGGTACTTCAATAGACCCCATAACATCACTGGGGGGAGGGGAGGAAGTATTTTCTTACCCAGACTGCTTTTGACTTACTCAAGATGAGACAGTGTTGTTGAATTTATCCATAGTGTCGGCTGGGAACCCTATGAGGGTTTCATGGCTGCCTGTAGCCCATTTGCTCTTGGGCCTCATACTTCTGAACCAATAACTACTATTGGCATTATCGTGCACTCCTATAATGTTTACTTAGAAGCAAATGCCATTGACTTCAATTGGGCTTAATGGCAGGTATGCAGGTGTTGGGAATACAGCCATAAATGCCAGGGTGGGGGAAGTAATGGAGAACCTATTCACACAATTTTGATATGAGCTGGGGGAAATTTCCCCTTTAATTTTGGACTGTTTTGCTTAGTGAAAGGAAATTGTGGTCTTGTGGCAAAAAATTTCACCACAGAACTAAAATGCAAATGGAGAAGGAAATAGAACCTGTAATCACTAGCCAGAGACCAAGCTTTGGCTAGCAGCTACTGATAAACACCCACACAAATATTCATATCCATGATTCTCTCAGTCACATGGGATAGATAACACTCCCATCAAAATCCACTGCTACTGTCAAAATTACAAGCATTAGGGGATTGTTTACATTATATTTTTCCATTCTCTGATCTTCTACCAGTTGTTAGATAATAATAGGGCTATTCTGATTTCAGAATAAAAACAACAACAACAGACATTCTGCTGTATCCAAAGACTTCTCTAAAGGTCTTCAGGAGACATGAAGAAAAATAAGGTGAGCCTTCATATCTGAGGGATGACACTCACCAGAGAAGCTTGTCTGGACTGGGGAGAGGAGAAAAGCATTTCAAACTAGAAATGGCCTCATGTTTCAAGCATTTAATGTTCCTTCTTCTCTTTTCCCCTAGAGCAAGCACCAAAATAAAGAAATGGGAGTGGAACTCATGGAAAGGAAGAGTATGAGGTTTATCTATGACAGGTTGCCCACTTGGAATGCTAAGATAAATCTGCCCTCTTAACTATTTGATAACGCAGCTCAACTCTTCTGTCCCAAATTCCCCGAATGACAGGTGTAATGGATTTTAGAAGTAGGGTATTTGCATGTTAAAAAACCCTCCTAGCATTTTTTTGAATGAAAAACAACTCTTTGAAAGAGGAGCTGTATAATGCAGGTTGCTCAATATTTTTCTTGCCAACAATTTTCCATTGATAATCACACCTGCAGCTGCATTTCCCTCCAAAGGGTTCCATATTTGTGTTTAACTTCATAAATAGTCCTTAGGGCCGACAGGACATCACTCAGTCAGTTGAACTGCCATATGAAATTAACCCTTGGAACAAGAAATAACCCTTGCCACTATCTACCAACTATTAATCAAACTACAGTGGCACCCCAGTTTCGAAGTTAATTCGTTTGGCCGGACACTTCGTAAGCGAGAAATTATGTAAATTGGAACCGCACTGGGACGCAATGCATCCTGGGAAATGAAGTCCTTCAGAAAATGCGTAAACCAAGATTTTCTGGGGGGGGGGTGTCAACGGAGGCATTATTTTAAACAGACTTCTTTTTGTGGAGCAAAAATTATTTAACCAAGGCATTTGTAAACTGAGGTACCACTGTATTGGAAAAAGCAGGTCCGTTGCTTTTTTCAAGTATATTACTAGAGCCTATGATAGGTAGGTGGGTTCTGAGAACAAGCTGAGAATCCTAAGCAGATGAGGGTGTTGGTTGGCAAACAGCCCAAATCTTACAGGTCAATCAATCAGCTTCCTCCATAAATCACCTTGCTGTGCCTTCCTGACATGTCCTTTTTTGAAGTGCCAACTAAATCAGCAGTGACTCAGCCTAAATCACTGTCCAGATTGTTTCCAGGAATCAGGCACTTAATGTCTGCTGATTCCATCTCAGCAAAAAGCAAAAGTAAAAGCACCCGGTCTGTTAAGTTCACCTAGCTGGCTTCTTGCAGTGGTTTCTCTGGGTTGCTGAATCATATAGGTGAGATGAGAAACCATTGTGATATAAGAACTAGAGATGAGCACGAATAAAACAATGGTGTTTTGTTTGTTGTTTGTCATTTAGGGGTCTGTTTCGGTTTGTTTCCGTTTTTCGTGAATTTTTGAAAAAAAATTCATTTTCATTTTCGTTTGTTTTGTTACCATTTCGTTACCATTTATTTCAATTTTTTGTGATTTTTTTTTAGCATTTAAAGCAGATCACTTGTATTGCCGTAATGAAAATGAAATGCACGACAAAATTTCTGGTGTTTCTGTTCGTTTCGTTTTATTTTAGAGACAAAGTTCATTTGTCATTTCGTTACGTAACAAAATGAAAAAACGAAAATGGAAACGAAAAATTGTTCGTTTCGTGCCCATCTCTAATAAGAACAGGAGAATGCAAACTCTGTGTTTATGCATATGGGGAAAGTTGTGAATTAAAGACACTATATCCTGAACTATAGTGTCTGTCTTTACCAAGGCACACAATGAGTGTATGATTGGGGGATTAATTTTATTTCTTGTGTGTCAGCTGCACCAAAACTCTCTCTCTCTCTCTCTCTCTCTCTCTCTCACACACACACACACACACACACACCTGCCTTGTTTCCTATACTAACTGTCCAACAGATAATTGTTGGCATTAGAAGGATGTTACTGAGAAATCTAGATGCCTGCAGACCTCAGCAAAAAAAAAAAAAATGGTGCAAGCAGTGGGAAAGAGTGCTTCTATGTTGTTGATCAAGGTGAGAACAGGGAACTTTGGTGACGGGCTGGTAGCTTTCTAGTAAAAAACCAGATTCAGTGCATGCATGCACATGCACAAACCATTAGCATTTCCAAACAGTGAATTTCTTCAGAAAAAAATTAAATTACAGAACATCACAATCCAGTTGTTATACAACTGATAATAGAGTTTAGTTATATTGATCTGGAGCAGGGGGAAAAGAGGAATTTTTGGTTTATGACTTAAGTAGAATGAAAGCCACAACAGCAGCATCAACTAATTTAGGGATGGATTTCTTTTATACTGTCCCATGTCATTTATCAAAGCTGATAAGCCAACAATTACCTGGTGAAACACCAATAACTGTGGCTTGATTACTGGGCATAGGGACATACCAATATCATGTCACAGGACTGCATTTGTAAGTCTAACCAAATTGATGACAAAGGGCAGAAGTTTCATATACCAGTTGTAGTTTTGACAATACTCAGAAGGGTACTTCTGTGAATGAAGGATATTTGCCTTTAACAGCATGACCAGGGCACATTTGATATATCTGAGCTGAGGTCTTTTCTAACTTCACTGTTATCACATAAATTGTACATGCAGTTTCTAAAAGCCCAGCCAAGATTCTTTGGCCCAGAAATTTGGAATCATATCTAATACAGATATAGCCTTTCTGAACCATCCCACAGAGAAAATGGGTATTAAATGTATATGTGTATAGAATTATGCGTGCTCAATTTTTGTGAACAATTCAGGAGAAATCAGTTGCTGAAGCAAACTGGGAGGGGCCACCTATTGAAATATCAAGGTGCAATTCACACAAGATATACAAAGAACATGCAATCTCTACTTCATCTCTACCAGTAGTGCTCTACCAGCAAACATCTAATTAATCTCCTGCATTTGGATTACTTCTGTGGCAGGAATACCACAGAGTGGTACATAGTATGAAAAAGCAGTGTTAAGTGTTCACTAATTGCATTTCTCTCTACTCCAAGCATCTAAGAAGTGGCTTACAGTCCCTAAACATAATGCTTCATGCTTATCAAAAGGTAGATGAGATACCACTGAAGCTACAGTGTTCACTGTCAATTTGTTGTTCCCTGAGCTCCTTGCCCTCTGAAGATGCCAGCCACAGAGTGTGGCGAAACGTCAGGAAGAAAAACTTCCAGAACACGGTCAAACAGCCCAAAAAACTCACAACAACATTCAGATCCCAACCGTGAAAGCCTTCGAGAAGACAATTTGTTTTTCCTCTTCATCAATGTGTTCCTCTGTTTTGATTCTGGGCAAAGCATAAAAATGTTGAGGCACTCTGGGAGTTGTATTTAAAAACCAGTAATTTTTTTTTAAGGTAATGGATTTTGGAGATGGATTTCAGTGTTCCAGGCCTAAGAAATAGCTTGTCTGTTTGTGAGCTTTTAAAAGTGTGCCATATTGATGTTATTATATGTTCTCATTATTGACTTACATGCATTTTAGCAAAATTACAAGAAAGCCTGTTTAGAAAGCACACTGCATGTTGAGTATAATGTGCCATCCTGGGATTGAGGAAGGAACCCCTCCTCTTTCTTAGCAAAGGAAGAAAGTATATTCCTTTGGAAAACTGATCCGGCTCAAGGGCCAGATTGGTTTCTAGCCACAGACTCAAAAAGACAAGAAGAGCTGAAACATAAAATCCCTAAATGGATATGGGCTTCCACATGTTTCCTTACAGACCGATCCAGTCTGGCTTTCCTTTACCTCCCCTTCTGTGAGTGGTGTTCCTACAAAGCATTCCCCACTTGAGGAAGTGGGGTCAGCCTGGAGCTGATCCTATCCATTTCCTTTTGGAGACAGAAAAGATGGCCACACATGCAAGTAAAACATAACTAAATAGCTACAAGGTCATGACTAAGCTCTAGGGCAGAGCCAGAAGAGGTGCTCCACGCAACCAAGACCCCAAGTTTTGTAACAGTTATGTTTATCCTTTGATTTCCATCTACAACACACCATGGCAGCCTGAAGTTAGGTACCATGACATTCTAGGGACTTACTGTCCATCTTTATTTCCACCTTTGCCTTGTACAACTGGACTGAGGAACCTTTTGGATCCTAATTAGCATTTAGTTCCCTCATTCCCATGACTGCATGCCTATTATTATTTATTCCTTGAAATTCTTCCTGCTAGGTCTTGGCTGAGACACTCTGAAAGACCTCTTGCAGCTCCCTTGCCAGGGACATCTAGCAGTGGGTAGGATGGGGTATTTTTTTACATTACATATAATAAGCAATTGCCCAAGCCATGAGGTGCAATAACTCTAATCACTTGCCTGGGAGTTGAGTCATGGCAACTGGACTTCTTTTCTTGAGCAATCGAAACATTTTCCTGCTCTTCCAAGCAGCTTTGTCAGTATGAGGAAACATAGCCCATGACTCAACTTCCAGAGAACCTCACCTGGTAGATTGAGAATCTCCACAGTCTATTCACTTGCAGATTTCATATTTTTCCAACCCCTACTTCCTCAAATAACTTCTATTGTTTAGCAGCCTCCATGAGGCTCATGGCTATCTCTGGCCCTGTCTACAGGTAACCAGTCCTGTATGGATGAAGACAAACTGAGGTGTCATATGGACAAGATAAATGGACCACGTGAACATTACTCAAATGAAATGGGTTTGAAGCAGGAGAAGGCTAAAGATGAGATCCCCAAAACAGGGATCCCAAGAAGAATTCAAGGCAATTCTGCTGGAGAAATCATTGCTCTTCTCCTCATCACCCTGAATTCACATCCAAGTAAACATTCAACCTCATGTACAATGAAAGTTATTATCTACAGTTAGATGAGTTTATGTACACAGGGATTGTTGCCCCTTTGCATGCTTTTGAGAGAGAGAGATTAAGAGAGAGAGAGAGAGAGAGAGAGATGCACACACAGAGATACACATGAGAACGAGAGAGAGAGAGAGAGAGAGAGAGAGAGAGAAATGGGGCTCGGGCAGGCCAGAACAAGAGGGCAGGTAACTAAAATCAGCAGGTTTCAGCCTAATCAAAGTATCTTGAGCTAAGAGGGCATAGGGTTATAAGGGACAAGCTGAGCAGGGAGGTAGCAAGGCCATGACCGCATGGAGTTTCTTCATGGGACACCAGTATGCCCAAGAAATCTGTATCACTGTTTATCAGATATCAGAAAAAGCTATATATCCCTTTAAGAAATGAATAAAATCAACCAAAAGACAGTGGCTATTGATGCCAAAATAAAGGAAAGGAGGGAGGGAGAGAAGAAGAAATGATATGAGGGAATTGAAAGAATAAACATTATTTTCTTTTTTCCAGCATCTCAGCATCCTTGGCAGGATCCAGCCTCCATTAAGTAATCCGACTCATCTCTCATACTCCTGGATGGTCAGTGACTTGACAGTTTGTTATAATAAATGCTGTCGATTCTTTGTCATTAATTCCCCCCCCCCTTCATTGCGGCACACACAATTGGCGAAAGAAGCTGTCCTTCCCCTCCCCCTTTCTCTCTTGCTCTGTCTCCTGTATGATGTTTTGTTTTATTTTGCTTTGCTTTGTGTGTTGTTCTTGTTGTTGCTGGGTTTTAATTTTTTTCCTTTTTATTTTTAAAATTCGGACGTTATTAACATTTGCTGAGTAGGCAGAGCAGGGACGCTGCCAGCAGCCACAGTGGTACGGCCAGACACTTTGATCCATTGCCTGCTATTCCTGTTCCAGGTCCTATGGAACAAAAAGAGAGGGAGAGAGAGAGAGAAGACAGAAACAAAACAATAAATAACATTATATACAATTCTAAGCAAAACCGGTTATGCAAATGATGACCCACACTCATTGCAATAAATAACACTGGCTATTTTGGACTTCCTTTAGGAAAAATGGCAGCAGAAGTTATTGAAATTACAGTAGGGATAGCCAAACTGTCCCCCCCCCCCAGTGGTGGCATTCAAAGAATAACACATTGAAGGTTCATGACAGCAGAAGTTGTAAAACCAGAGTTTAAAAAGGGTGGAGCTGCCATCTGTCACACCCTCTCCCTGCCTGTCATATTCTTGTCTCTTGCTTCTTTCCTCTCTGGGCTATGTGCCATCAAATCACATCTGATGTATGGCCACTATAACAAGGGTTTCAAGGTAGGTGAGATATTTAGATAGTAGTTTTACTAGTACCACCTTTCAATGGCTTTCCATGCCTAAGCAGGGATTTGAACTCAAAGCCTCTTGAGTTGCAGTCCATTACTCTAGCTGCTATACCACTCTGCTTCTCTTGACTACCTCTTTCTATTTTTCTATATTTCTGCCTCCATCTTTCTCTTTTCACTGTCTTTCTCTCCGTTATTCTCTACTTTTTCTTTCAGGGGTTGTATTGCGGCTGAGAGAAGGACAGGTCACTTTAACTAGAGTTGCTAAGCTCATTACAGCCATCAGAGGAAGCAGAGAGGCATAAGAAATTAGGCCATAGAGCTACAAGTTGCCCATAGTGTGGAGTTTTCACATTTTGGTTATTTTTGCAGCTACTGTCTTTATTTCACTTCAGATTCCAGTAAATTGCTCCAAGTTCGATGGCACTAGAGTGTGGATGACTAAAAGGATGAATATTATTTCCTCTGAGATCCCTACTGTACATGTCCTTTAAAAAAATAGTCATTGTCTGTTGTTTTAAATAATATATATATACAGCAGCCATTATACAGAGATGTTCCACAATGGGGAAGAACATGTTGCTAACCAAAAGTGGAGCCAGAGAGATCTATCATTTAGATGTAAATTGCTACAACCTGCATCTGATGTGACACAATTCTCTTTGCCTCTTGGCAGAGTGCTTCAGAAAACTAAGGTACTCTGGAATGAGAAGAAAAACTAGGGAGGCAAATTTGTTGGGCTTTGTCAGCAAAGCAAACTATGCTCTGCCTAGCTAATTCATCCATTACAACAAAAACATCTGATAACAGAATAGGTAAATAAGGTCGCAACGTTTCGAGCTACATGTGACAGATGCCGCATTCAGATAATGCCCCAGTGATCAGAAAGGCTCCCTCCTTCCCTCATTTCTATTGACAGTATAGACATTCTATACTATACATAATCTGCATTCTTCTTTCTTTCTTTCTTTCTTTCTTTCTTTCTTTCTTTCTTTCTTTCTTTCTTTCTTTCTTTCTTTCTTTCTTTTTTTCTTTCTTTCTTTAACATAAGAAGAGCAATGCTGGATCAGGCCAAAGGCCCATCTAGTCCACCTTCCTGTATCTCACGGTGGCACCACCAAATGCATCTGGGAGCGCACAAGACTAGATATCTGCTTTCTCATACCAATCCCTTGCATCTGGCCCTTGAAGTACTCTGGTTTTAAGATTAGAGATTACACATCTCCATCATGGTTTGTAACCTGTGGTGGAAATCTGTCTTCCTTCCTTCCTTCCTTCCTATAAATGGCATAAAACACTTGAGTTCTCCCTTTGCAATTAGAAATGGTACAGTCCATTTCTATTAGAGGCCCAAAGGTAGAGGTGCCAGTTCCTTCTTAATGACTGGTTCCAGTTTCCTTTTGGAGAATCAGGCTGGAAGAGTTTGATCAGGAGCTGCCTAAGAAAGTCCCTCCCCCTTCTGCCTTTCAGTTCAAGCAGCATGGTCCACCTGTTTATTCTTTCTTGCCGTGGTGCCCCTTGAATGCCAGTGCTCATTATCATTCTGCACATTGATAACCGTCTGCTTACAGCCAGTTGCTGGCTCCTCAGGGGTCAATTTATCACAGCACTCTAATCAATAAAGCATGGAACCAATAAGCAAATGGCTTCAATCTCAGGGGAGGCAACATAATTATTTATCTGGCAATCAGATGGAGGAATGATTTCAATGTAACATTTATGGTCCTGCAGAGTTAGGGCTATGGGAAGGAGCAACAGAAATGCCGGGAAAGCTTTGATTTTTTTTTCACAAGGGTGGGGATGGGGAATGAACACAGCTCACTGCTGCAGCAACAAATAATACCAGGTTGCAACAGGAACACTGAGTGCAAACACTAGCTGTCCAGCTTGCAGTGATCTCTAAGCAGAGATTCTATTTGAAGTGTTTTGTCCAGTTGCGATACTATGCAGGTCTCACTGTCATTCAATCACTACTGTATTGTGTATTGTGCAAATACAGTAGAATTCAGTGCTCTAAGTTAAATTTCAGTTCTTTAAAATGAACAAATATCCTTACAATCCATCTGGTTGGGAAAATGTGGATCTAAACAGGTGCTCTATGAGTTGCTCTGATATGGAAACTAATCTATGTACCATTTCTAATAAGTTTGTTGTTCTACCTTCAGCTTTTTGTCTGTTGTGTTGGGGACAGCCACAACTATGGCACTAAAGTGAATCCTAGGAAAGTTCCCTGGTTGGTATTTAAATACAGTGGTACCTGTGATAACGAATTTAATTCATTCTCAGAGGCAATTTGTTATCTGAAAAAATTGTTATCCGAAATGTGATTTCCCATTGAAATGAATGGGAAACTGATCAATCAATTCTGGAGATCCGAAAAAAGGCAAAAAAGCTGGGTTTCCCCCCCCAGTCCTCTTTATAAAATGCACTTTATAGGCTTGCAGAGCTGGAACACCCTGCAGAACATCCCTCTGCAGTGCAATGCAAACATGGACAAGAGAAACCAGCAAGACTACCCCAGTCTGTTCCCACCAAAAGTGCAATGGGAAAAAATGCAAACAAACATAAACCGGAAGAAAAATCCAGCCCATTTTTTCCTGCAAAGCAATGAAAAAAGACTGCAGACATGGAGAAGTGAAACCAGCAAGACTACCCCAGCCTCTTCCAGCCAAAAATGCAAAGAAAAGCAGTGCAAAGATTAATAAAAGCTAGCTCCCTATCTTACCAAGTCCGAAAGGTTCAAATCCCTCAACAAAACATGTCCAGAATGGCTCCAAAACACAATGGAAAAAAACGCTCTAACTCCTCCCACCCCCTCCATAAACTATGCATCCTGCAATGCATGCAGGGTACACATTTTTGCACGGCATTATGAAACATTTGTTATCTGAGGCAGCCCATAGGGAACATTTGCTATCTGAGGCAGCCCTATACTTGGAAATTTCCATTTGTTATCGGAAAAAATTGTTATCCGAGGCATTCTTTATCCGAGGTATTACTGTATTCAGAAATCATATAAGATTTTTAGCAACGTGGAGGAACTGGACATGTATTTTTCTATCTGCTTGCTTTCCCTCGGTATTTCTTCTGCCTTCCTAACAAAATACTTTCAAGGGGCAAGAATTCAAGACTGTGTTACAGATAAGTTATTCATAGCCTGCAATTTGTCATTATTATTATCCTTGTTTCAAAGATGTTTCTTACTTAAGATTTATTTTATAAGTGCTAAAAAGTACAGTGAAAAATTCACAAGAATCAAGCTATTAAATTCCAAATGTGAGTCTGACTCCCCAGGTTAACCCAGGCATTCCTTGCTTCTGAGCTGTTTGTATGCTTATTAGGAATCATTATAACTTTTGATGGAGAATTAGAAAGAAGCTGCAGCTCTAAAAGTACCACTATGGAATGTAGATCATATCTGAGAAGAGTGAATCAGTGTCTAAGAATTAGGACACAGGTAGATTAAATCTTGTTTTTAAGAGATAATTTAGGTAACTGATGAAATGCCTGTGGAATCTCTAGACTGAAAATAAGAAAGACAGGTTAAATGCAGGGTTTGGTCTATACTTCAGTCTAGAACATTAGGCCATGTTATTCCTTGATGTTCATGCGGACATGAAACTTTAACATGAACATTGTTTGGATCAGTGAGAAGAGGAGACAGAAAGTAATGACAGTACAACTACATTCTACATGGGTATCACGAGATTCTCTTCCTGTATTAATCTCTGCATAGGAAGGGACAAAATTAAGGGGGAAATAGTAAATAAATGAAGTTTTAAATACTTTCACCCCCTTGGAAGCGATCCTGCTTCAAACTTAATCATTGGACCATGTCCCCTGGAGTAAGAGAATAAAGAGGAGTCAGTTTGTTATATACTACATACATAAGCAAGAAAAGTAATTTTGCAGGATTTGGGGTGGGCTGGGGTTGGAGGAAGCCAGATGTGGACTTGAAACCTGATATGTTAGTAAATCAAGATGGACACGAACCACTGGGTCAGTGGTCCATACTGATTCGGTTGACAGCCAGACAGGTGTTTTGTTTTGTTTTTGGCATTCCATACGCTCTGGTGGGTACCCACATGGAAGCAGTGCCCAGAGGAGGCCGGGCAGAGAAGCCAGGGTATTACTTTTAGGTTGGTTCCCTCTGGAGGTTTGTGCTCATCTCTTGTAGTGAAAGCTGAGGTTGTACAAACTTGGTGGGCAAAGGGTAGGGCTGGCGGTTAGAACAGAAGGAGTTGGCCTGGGAGATTGATACAAGTTTAGATCTGGTAATGATCAACCAAGTTACCTGATTTGCATACACAGATGGTGAAAACTGGCTAATTTAACTGTGTGGTGTCAAATCAATTATGACTCATGGTGACTTTTTAAGGGTTTTCTACCTAGACAGCACTCAGAAATGGTTTTCCATTCTCTTCTTCTGGGGGCATCCTGGGACTGTGTAGCTTGCCCATAACCACAAAGGTTGGCTCTTGCGGGATGTGCAGTGTAGAATCCAATTCTCAACCTCTGGCTTCATAGCCAAATATCTAACTCACTAAGCTGCTAAGAAGTGATAACTCGAGTGTGGATGAACTAGGTAGTTACCTAGAGTGATAACCTATGGGCGGACCAAGCAGAACTGAAAAGTGGCAAACGTCTTTTTCTGTGTGTTTTTTTAGTGCATTGTGTTCAGTGAGCAACCATGGCAAAAAAGCAAGTGTCTGTTACTTATCTCAAGCTTTAAGGTATTTTTGGCTGCTGGTAACTACAAAGCTTCTGGAGTGGATTTAAAGCTAAAAGTGTTATTGTAGTTGTTATAAAGCTAGTTTTATATCATTTGACCAGCTAACAATTAGTAGAACACAGGATTGCTCATGTATGCATGGGTGCTTGTATTGGTGAACCTATGGCGTGGGTACCAAAGGTGGCCCTCAAAGCCCTTTATGTGGGCACCTGACAGCCACCTGTATTCAGGTTAAATTGCTGTATTGGTACTCACAGTTTGGGCACTTGGTCTCTAAAAGGTTTTCCATCACTGTTGTAGAAGGTACCAGGAATAACCCCCAATATAGCACATAGCTGGGCTTATAAGCATTCTGAAAGATACTTAATCACTGACTTCAGTGAATGCCGAAGACCCAGTGTGATATCTATCTTATGCCTGGCTCTGCTTTTAGCTCCAACTGTATGGCAAGATGTAATATGATCATAATTTGGAATAAGCAATAACCCTGAGAGAAAGAGAGGAGAAATAGGCCCAGACATCCCCTCAGGAAGCTTTAGTATCCCAGTAGAGATTAAATCAAACAAAAACAACAAAACAAAACAAAACAAAACAAAAAAGCTGTGTTTTGTGTCACTGTGCTCTTTCATGGATCAAACTCTGAACTTGTTCCAAATTATCAGCATTGTTCTTGAAGTGTCCAGAACTGGAAACAATACTTAAGGTGAGGCCCAACCAGTCCTGAATAGAGGGGAACTACTACCCAGTAGGATTTAGAGACTATGTTTCTGTTAATTAAGCCTAAAATCCCACGGCAGCTCATCATTGGCATTAGCATTCTATAAACTACAGTCTCAGACCCACTCTAGGTTTTTGGAGAAGAGCCTGTAAGATGCTAACTTTTTTTACATGCTTCTAGTCCTTATATTGAGAGAAAGCGGGAAATTAAGCAAACGAATGAAAAAGCAAAAAAGCAAAACAACAAAAGAAATAAAATCTGTACTTTATTTCACTGGGAACGTTCAAGGATCAAAGTCCATATCTGCAGAAACTCGAGTTTGAATACATGACTGGTATATTTAATTGATCCGTTTGTTCAAGGTAAGAAAGGGTTCATTCAAGTTAGCTTCCTATTTAAATATTAGATCATTCATTAGTCACTGTAATAATGGATTTCTAATTATGTGAAAGTTTGGTAATTTCTGCTTTTAATTTTAGCAATCATATATAATGTTCATAGATACGCTGGTATTATGACAGGTAATTTCTTGAGATTGTAAGGTACAATTTCTGAAATCCATTAAAGCAGGTTTGCCTCTAGTTTACACCATTAGAACTTTTTATCAATGTCAGGTGGTAGTAGTTAAGTGACAGGGAAAACCCGCAAAGCTGATACTATAGACTGTGGTGCCATCTGCTGCACAATGTCTCCCACTGCAGCAGGTCAAACACATCTGGGAGTGTCGGCTAATATATAGTATTTTAATTGAAACCATTGCAAAATGGATGGTGAATCTGAACTCCAGCATATTGTGCTGTGGAACAGCTTTTGCCTGAATTAGTTTTATTCCAGAACATTGATGCGAACAGAACTTTTTGCTGTTGTTCATGTCTTTATATTCTGCATTTCCTAATATTGAAGACCAATCTATAACTAATTCGTGATAGCTTAATTCAAACAAAATGCATAACATAATATTCTTATTTAGCTTTGGTAGTACATCTGCATTTCCTTTCAAACCTGCTGAGCTATATTGTATTTAGAACCTGCTGCACATTCAGGCAATGGTTGAACAGCATTTTCTCTTTATTTCCCACGAGGAACATGTTGGTATAATGGGGGTGGGCGGCAGTGCAGGTGGGCGGGCGAGTGGGCAGTTAGGACATCACTTAGGATAGAGGTTCTGTTCTTGGCTTGCACACCAAATGTGTGTGTGTGCAAGCAAATTGAAGTTGGGAAAATAGAAAATAAATGGTAGTATATAATATATATATAAAATAAATCCAGACCTCCCACTCCCAGTCGAACCTCCCCCTTTATCCAATATCAGAAAAAAATCGTCACAAACTACCAGAGAAGAAATAAAGAATAAACTGCTATTCCCTTCAGCAGACAAAGCTGCAGGGAATCAAAGAAACTATTTTCTAAATTCAATTCCCTCCCTGCCTGCCTAACTTAAATCCTAAAGCCTCCAGCCTCCCTCCTCAATCTCGATCGGATCACACCAGCACCAGCAGCCAGCCCTCCTCCCTCAACCACATCCATACACCCGGCTGCGATTTCTGGAAGGTGCCTCGGCTTTTTATGCCCTCCGAGACATCCAGAAGTGTCAGTCAAAAACCTGGTGATGCCATTGGTGGAATGGTTCAAAAAAATTGCATGGTCCCATCCCATGCCCAGCGCAAATGGGCAGGTCTAAAAAAATAAAAAATAAAATAAAATAAAATAAAATCAATACGACGTTTTATTGCTATTAAAAAACCCACTGCTGCTACTATTAAAATTCAGGCATTTAAAATAAATAAATTTCACATGTTTCTGTGGTGATTTGGTGTATTTTTTGACCACAATTTCAAAAGAAAAATTGCGGTCGCCATTTTGGATTCCCCCCCACTGCATGGCATGGCGAGACGACGAGGATGACCCCCCCCAGCCTGGTGCAAGCAGCCCAGGACAGGAGAAGCGGGGGGAAAGGCTGGGGACCCCCCCAGAAACCACCCCTCTGGTAGGTGGCAAAGCCTCAGGCAGGCATATTTTCGCCTGCTTTTTTGGCTGGGAGTCGGGTTTTTTTAAAAAAACTTTTAAAAACTTTTTCTGTGCTTCGCGTTGCGCGATCGCCGTGATGCCACAAACGAAAACAAAAAAACCGACAAAATTTTTCTTTTTTTGGTTCGAGTTTGAGTTCTGACGGCTTAATTATCGTTACCATTTCCGTTACGTAACGGAAACGAAAAACGGAAATGAAAATGAAAATTTCGCCGAGTCGTGCCCATGTCTAGTCAACATCCAAGTATAAGCCAATTGTGTTTAAAGAAGAGTTGGATAGAAGAAGCTTTTGAAGCTTTCTGTCTATTTGTCTGTCTCAGACCTTGGGACCCAACATATATTTGGTCTGATGGCACGGCATATAGATGAAATCAAATCAAATCAATCAATAAAATAAAAACATTATTGTCAAAGTACAACATGTGCACAATGAGATTAGCTAAGCCTCCCTCATACACCCGTCAACACAATGAATCCCACTAACAACCACACAGCCTTGTTGCACCTTGTGGACTTACCACACAAGACACCAGCCCCACAAGTCTGTTGCACTATGTTGACATGGAGTTATTTTCCATTTAAAAGTCTGACAGCTCATGGGTAGAAACTATTTTTCAGACTGTT
The DNA here is from genome assembly GCA_023846285.1 of Phrynocephalus versicolor. Classification (NCBI taxonomy): domain Eukaryota; kingdom Metazoa; phylum Chordata; class Lepidosauria; order Squamata; family Agamidae; genus Phrynocephalus; species Phrynocephalus versicolor. The sequence goes on from JAHTLZ010000007.1 coordinate 21,389,637, forward strand.
GGTATGACTGGCTATACTTCTATATCTCCTGCCTGATGGTAGGAGAATAAAGAAGTGCTGACTGGGGTGTGAGTCATCCCTGAGAATTTTCCTCGCTCTCCTAAGGCAGCAATCCCTAGCAATGTCATCTAGTAGGCTCAGGGGACAGCCCACAATGTTTTGTGCTGTGCTGCTCACCACCCTCTATAATTTCTTTCTATCCATGGCTGTCAAATGAATCTTTCTACCACTGCTCAGTTATGGATAGTTCAGGATATCATTAATATTAACTTTTCTTATGGCAATCTAGAAGTTGAATCATGGCAATTTTACTTCATTGATTTAATTTTTGCTGTTCACTGCCCAGAGTTCCTTACTGGAAAGTCAGGTTGTTTATAAATGTAAATGTAAATGTAAATGTAAATGTAAATGTAAATGTAAATAATAATAATAATAATAATAATAATAATAATAATAAATAGTGATTTGTAATAAAAAATCCAGCATAGTTATCTTGACTGCTGTGTGATAATTTAATAATAATAAACTGGACTTGGATAAGTAGCAAAATGTTTCACTCTTTCAAGAAAAGAAGTCCAGTTGCTATGACTCAACTTCCAAATAGCCTCACCTGGATGACTGAGAATCTCCACAGACATCTTCTTAAAGTAACTTTCTATGCTTGATCCTCTCCCACTTTGGGGTCAGCAGAATATCAGTGGCCCACATTACAGGCTTCTTTTCAGGGATAACAGACAGCCTTGTCCACATGGAACATAGTCAACAGGTAAGAACTGCTCAAGGCGTTTGCAGATCACTCAGGAATGGGTTGTCTTCTTTGAAAACCCTAACAAGGGTTACATATTAATTATGGAAAAAATGAAATACTGATGAACCATGGGATTATTATTTTTTGGCTCACTATTAATTCATTTCAGAAAAGCGGATCTGTTTTGGGCCATGTGTTTGTTGCATATTCACCCTGTTCTGAGGGCATTGGCTAATCTTTTTGTGATGTAGATAGTAGTAGCAAAGCTAACTTTATTCCAGAGCACATGCTTCGCAAAAATAATTTGATCTTGGGTGTGTCCAGATAGGTTTGGAAAAGACAGTTGTTTGTGTATCAAGGGCAAGGGGATGAATTCCTCTCCTGGGAGTTTCTGTTCTCTATCTCTCAAGGATTCTTTCTTGTCCTTTTACCAAAAGATTTGCTCTAGGCTGCCACAAGTCAGATTAACCTACTAACATACTGTACTAAATTTATCTACTTGGAGAGTTCTGAAACATCTGTCTAAGCTTTGATACTAGTCCGTCTGCTTAAGACAGGGAAGGCTATGGAACCAAAACTTCATGCTATGGGGGGGGGGGGGAGATAGCATTTAAGGGACAACAAAGTGGGCAAAATCCTGTTCGTGCATGCATAACTTAGTTATACTTGTATAAATGTGCCAGGTGTTGTGTCCTGCAACAGGAATAGCAAAGTTTGATTGTGCAATTGCTCACACCTCCCAGTTAGTTGGATAACACATGGAAATTAATATAGTTTGCATGCATTTTCTAAAATATTTAAAATGCATATTTTACACTAGTATTTCAGTTACCAAGGCAAGAAGGTATACATTTTTTCCAATGCATTTTTAAAGTATGCATGTTTTCAAACATGAGGAAAAGGAGTTTAAATGCATTATGAAAGTGAATCATGGATTTCCAACAGAAGAATACAACTGGGATTTTGTATTGTGTAGGCTGAGTAGTTTTGCATTTGTACAGAAACCTAACACATATTGTAATCCCTTTATAATTTAGAGTATATATCATTCTTTAAAACAAACAAACAAAAACTATCCTATGTTACATCAACGTGTCTTTAGTTTCTTTGTTTTGTATCACATACAATAACTGGTCAGCTCTTGCCATCTGGTGGTACAACTGTATCAGAACATTGCACATTAGCTAGAATATACCCCAGTTTACCACAAGGTGGCACAGTAGCCCAAGTAAGGGACTTCTAAGCATCTGAATACAGTACATTATTGTACTAATATGCAAACAGCTGCAGATTGGTCTTAAGAACAAAGATATCTTGTTTAGATGTTTCAGAACCATAGGCATCTGTATTAATTTGATTTATTAATGGCATATCTTAAAAATGTGGCCTTTTCTCTTCTGCCAAATTACTTCTCATTTATGTTTGTTTAAATGTATGAAGTGTTCATGACATGTATATGAATCCCTCTGTTTGAATTACGTTCACCCATATAGTCATGACTAGAGATGGGCACTAGATGGGGAAAAGGAAAAGGAACCCTTTTGTGGTTCATGTAGAATAGAATGCCTAATACAATAAAACTTGCCAAACTTGACAAGTGTCTTCAGCTGACTTCCATTCCCATTTCCTACAAGTTTGGCAATAACTGGTTTGGGGGCATCTGAGTTATAGTCAGATAACTCACTCATGCACTCACTCACTCACTCACTCACTCACTCACTCACTCACTCACTCAC
>JAHTLZ010000007.1:21398141-21413887 GCA_023846285.1 Phrynocephalus versicolor
ACTTACAATAAAGAATTAAAACAGTTAAAACATCAAATATCAATAAATAATTAAAATAATAATAAAAACCTTACACTAAAATAATTACACTAAAATTGCCATCAGAGGACCCACAGTCTATGTTGTATCAATTAAAAAACTTCTGGAACAGGAAGGTTTTTACCTGGCACCGAAATGTCATCAATGTTGGCACCAGGCGGATCTCACTTGGGAGGGCATTCAATAGCTTGGGGGAAGCTGCCGAGAAGGCCCTGTTCCTACAAGCCATCCCTCTCACCTCCTTGAGGGATGGCTCTTTCAAGAGGGCCCCCTGGCTCGATCTTAATTGCCGGGTAGGTTCGAATGGAAGGAGGCGGTCTTTCAGGTATCTAGGTCCTAAGCCATTTAGGGCTTTATATGTCAAAACAAGCATTTTGAATTGGGCTCGAGCAGCAACTGGTAACCAATGAAGGTTATACAGAATTGGCGTGATGTGATCCCTGCCGGCCCCACCACTTACCAGCTGCGCCGCACGATTCTGAACCAGTTGCAATTGCCGAACCGTCTTCAAAGGCAGCCCCATGTAAAGCGCATTGCAGTAATCAATACGGGATGTTACCAATGCATGCGTAACTGTCATGAGGCTCCATTCATCCAGGTAGGGGCATAGCTGATATATTTTCTGCAGCTGGAGAAAGGCACACCTGGCCACCGAGTCCACCTGGGCTTCCAGGTCCTCCTGGGGTCCAGGAGCACCCCCAAGCTACGGACTCTGTCCCTTAGGGGGAGTGCAACCCCATCCAGAACAGGGAAGTGGCCATGCTTCAACATTTGATGGTCAATTTCAACAATTATATGAGGCTGCTGGGAGAGGTCATCAGGAGGTATGGAGTTTCGTGTCACCAATATGCAGAGGGTAACCAGATCTATTATCTTCTTTCCTTCTTCTGCAGTGGATGCTGTCACGTCCTTGGAGTGGTGCTTGGCTGCCATGTTGGACTGGATGGAAGCCAACAAACTGAGGCTGAATCTGGGCAAGATGGAGGTCCTCCGGGTGGAGGCTCCCAGTGTTTGAGGATTGGGAAAGTCTGCCTCCTTTGTGTGGTGTGTGACTCTATGAAGGATGAGGTCCATAGCTTAGGTGTCCTACTAGACCCCACTGTCCATGGTCTTCCAGGTTGCGTCTGTGGTTCGATCCACACACCTCCAACTATGGCTGATTGTCCAGCTGCAGGCCTTCCTTGGCACTGGGGCCCTTACCATGCTGATACATGTGCTTATAATCTTGAGATTAGACTCCTGCAGTGCTCTGTACATGGGGCTGCCTATGAGGTTAATGCAGATATGGCAACCAGTGCAATGAGTGGTGACCAGGTTGCTATTGATCCTTTCCATATGCATAACACCAGCATGTTGACCCCATCCTGGCTACCCTGAACTGGCTCTCAATGTTTCGGCATTGACTTAAAGATGTTAATGCTAGTGTACAAAGCCCTAAATAGTTTGGGACCTCAGTACCTCTCAGAGCAGGTCCTCACATACAGAACTGTCAGATTTACCGCACATCCCTGGTAGGATAGCTGATGATGCTGACATTGAGAAAGGCCTGAAAGTTATCAACGAGGAGTTGGGCCTTCTCAGCGGAGGCTGTGGAATACCTTTCCTACTGAGATCCACCAGGCACCCTTGCTCTTGCAGTTTAAAAGGCAATTAAAAACCTGGTGGTTCAGGATGGCCTATCCAGACTTAATCTGTAAATGACGCATGTGAATGACTTACATACACACAACTATTCCGCTTTTGTTGACTTGGCTTGTACTTCTCCATTTTATTGTCCACTTTAAAAAATCGTTTTGCTTATGGCTTACATATTATGAATCTCTATTTTATTTCATTCATATTAGGTTGTTTTTAATTATTTGATTGTGTTTGTTTTAGCGCTTTCGCTAATGTTATTCCATTTATTCATACTGTGGTATTTTCATGATTTTGCATTTTATGTTAGTGCATTTAATGATATTGTAAACTGTCCAGAGTAGTTTTCAGGCCAGATGGTCTTTGCAGTGTAAACTAGATAGATAGATAGATAGATAGATAGAGTTGGCCCATTTCTTAAATGTCATTGACACAACTGTTCCTCATCTTATGCACCATCCCTTCCATTTTTGCAATGCCTTCGGACTAGACATTGCAAGCTCAGAGCCTCAAGCTGAACGTCTCTGAGTTGAATACGAGCCTTGAAAGATTTACCATTTGAGACATTTATTGGAAAACTGTCCCTGGCGTTTTCTCCTCCTTATCCCACGATGTTTTAACAGGGGCACTTTTAGACATTTTGAGATCTAAGGCCCAGTAGTAAATTCCCCAGTTCTAAGTCAATGTTATTTTGTGTCCTGCTACAGTGAGTCTGAGAAGTATCTTTCCCCTTCTCTGCCAAGATACAGCCATAATTAATTAAACCACTCAAGAGTTTACTGCACAAGCATGATACAAACAGTTGCCTCAGGCTGCTATCTCCCTCTGCCCAGTGGTAGTGTCAAGCCCAATGTTTCACTTTCTGTCCATGCTTTCTCACATAGAAGAGGCAGGACCCAAATGTTTTTATACCAAAAGACTTAACGTACAGAGTGAAATATCAGAATAACATATTTCAAACTGCACACATTGATCTTTATCTCTGCTCTCTCTGTGGAACATTAACTTTGCAGCTGTTGAGAGAAACTAAAATTGGATTATATACAGCTGGATACTAGCCTACTCCTAGATACCCCTCATTAGCCTTATGAAATCATTCTAAAGCAAGGCAGATGAGTGTGTACTTCCTTGATATTGATGGCCTACAACTCCAGTCAACCTTCACCATTCATGATATTGCAGTCCAACTAAAATTTGCAAGGCCACGCATCTCCCATACCTGTTCTAAGGAATGGACTAATAAAAATGGTGTGCCTGATTCCAATTGCTTGGAACAAGGTGACACAGTGGTTATTTCTACAAGGCCCCCAAAAAGAAATACCAATTTTCTTGCAGACGTAAAGTCAACTGAAGAAGTCCATTTATGGAAAGAACAAAAGGAAGAAGATGCTGGGATAGATAGAACAAATACCTTTACATACGAGGGGAGTCCTGGACAACAGACACCCTTGTGAAAAACACAAATTCATATATATACAAATAAAGCTAATCACACCTATCTATTGGATCCAAATACCCGTTCCCATGCTCACCATTACCCACCATCATTCCCATACTCCAGACAAATGTGTTAGTCCACGCTACAGTGACTACATCTAAAAGGCATCTAGCTACAGATCTAGAGTCAGTGCAGGGCCATTCTCCAGTCAGTGTCTGCTTTCCATAATCAAAATGAATTGTTGTACCTTTATCAACCTCAGTTACCTGGAGCCACTCGTTTCATTCAGGGGCATGAAAAGAGTTGCTGATGGTCTCATGTTAAATCCATTGTCCTCTTACTACTCTGTTGCTGCTTCTGTGGAAAATGAAGCAGGTAAAAAGCTAGATAAAATTCAACTTGAGGCCCAAAGAGGATGCAGGATCAAAAACTATTGGGGACTGAGGAATCTGGCTGAGTTATCTGGTCAAGAAGCCAGCAGAAGAGAGGTCTTCCTTATCATGCATTGAAATGGATTTGTGTTGTGATGGCAAAACAGCTGTCTCTTGGGTGACCACAGGTTAAATTAGTGCAAGTACTGATGTGCTTTGGCTCAGTATAGACATTCTCATCATGGGTACACTTGCAAGAGACTTCTAGTTGAAGAACTAGATACCTTTTGAATGTATCTTCTTGAATGTGTGGTAATCTTGGGGGCCACAAAGTCTTATCCTTGTTCATTCAAGTCTGTATGTAGCTTTGCTTACTCTGGACTCATTCCACCCATTGAGACTGCTGATTGTATTATCATTCCTTCTGATACAGGGAGATATTTTCCCAGGCATGAGGTTTAGATCTGAAATCTAAAGCTCTCAAACCTCAAATCTGACCCCCACAGGGCTTTTAATGGGAAGATGAAGGTTCTGGAAAATATCACAAGTCTAAGGTTTCAGAAACCATTGTAGTCTTATTTCTTTGAAAACTGGCTTGCCATTGCAGTTGCTCGAAGTCACAGTTCTTGAATCCCAGCCATGTAATAGCAGCAGCATTCTTAATACCTTTATAATATTACTACATCTGGTCACCACTGCCTCTGATGACAGCATAATCTTAACAAGCTGATGGTGACAAGACAGTAGAATAGATCATCTCAGAATATGTATTGAGAATACGGAATATAGCCTGCCTGTAACAGCCAACATTTCAAATTCTCAGATATTTGGTTTGTGCCTTTGTAAGGCAGAAGTAGTTAGAAAATATCCATTCAGTTTTTGCTTTTTTAAAAAATTCAGGCACCATAACCGAAGGCTTATAGAGCAGAGGTGATATGATCAACATTTCAAAGGGTCTTATTTCTGTCCGAGGAGAAGCCATGTCTACATAATTTGAAGATTCAATAATATTTTTTCCTGAGGCTCTATCAAAGGTGAAATGCAAAGGTAGAACGAGCGGTTAGTAAAGCACCAATGGTGGTGCTAATTGCCCATGGCAAAACTGCTGGGAACATTTGGCAGAGAAATGAGGTTGTACATAATAAAATTGTAGATTTGCTCAGTGAAATCCTCATAATATTCCTGGATGCTCAGAAAGTATGCTGTGATATAGTTTATTGACTAAGTACTAAGGGGGGAAAAAACCAAGGTAGGTGTGTGTGTGTGTGTGTGTGTGTGTGTTGTCTAGTCTAGAATAGCATTTCTTAATTGCTTTTCCAGTCACCAGGGCTCCCAAAATTTATTCCTAGGTGAGTATGTTTAGGATTTCAGTCTTAGCCATGCTACAGTCTCTTTGAAATATTTTAAGCACAATTAACTCATTTCAAAGTGCACTGGGTGTAGCTCTACATTCTCTACTTTAATCAACCCTGATATTTGAAATTTAAGTTGTTAATCATCTGAGTTTTGCTAGCTTTGGGGATTTGGTTCTGCCTCAGTAGTGCTAGACATTAGTCAGGCATGATATAGGATTGCCTGCCAATTTGACCCCATTTTGTGAGATTTCAGAGGAGTCAGAACTTCAGAAGACTTGAGGAAGGGCTGGGACAACATTTGAATCAGATGACTGTGGAAGAAGGCATGAGAAGGATCTGGAGAAGTATGTCCAGAATCTGGCTAAAACCTACTTTACCAGATAAGAACCTAGAATGAGCTTTTTTTCTTTTTTTTTGGAGTTGACTGTCACAGTGGTTGCTGCCATTTCCACAAGAGTTTCCCTTGCCTATTGAATGTGATAATCTGTAAGGAGCTTCCAGACCACATGCTACCACTGGGATTTGTGAAGGCACACCAATCACCCATAGGGGACTTCCCACAATCCATTTCTCACATATTGTGGTGCTGATTCCATGCCTTGATCAAAAGGCCCAAGTATGGGTGTGCATATTCTTTATGCAAAAATGTTCAGATTTAACCCTTGGTTTGCTATTGTAATGTAGTCTTATTGCTATTCTCTTATCGATTATATCTTATTGATTATATCTTAAGAGCTCTTCTGGATCACATCAAAGGTCTATCTCATCCAGCATTTTGTTCACATAGTAGCCAACCAGTTGCTGATGGTTAGAAAACAAGTACTGTCTGTACTTCCTTGTTTTTAATGTCTTTACTGAATCCTTAATTTATGTTTTAAAATGGCTTTGGATATATCTGCCACATTGTAACAGAATTTTAGAGTACTGCATAAGAAAGCATTCAAATAAAGTGATCAAAATATTTCTTTCACATGCATATATCTGAATGTAGTTACCGTAAATAAAATACATGATGGGAGGTATGAATTTAAATGTAAAGCTGTGCCGTGAATTAAGTCAAAATCAAAATAACTTAACATGCAAAACCTATACCCAAAGCAGCCTTTCAACATTGTTATTCCTATATTTGTGTACAGTTAATTTCTTATTTGTGTGGTTATCCTATTAATTGGATTTATTTTTTCTAATGCAAGTCTCCGAATGGCCAATTATTGCTTTTCTTTAACATTACTTGCAAAGGCTACTAAAATAGGATTTAATTTAATGGCAGTTTGTTTTTATGCTTTATTTTTAGCTGTATTTGTAGGTTTGATTTTGTTTACCCACTTCTAGTTGTGAATGCAGCAACATTCAAGCTATTTTAAAGACTTCCCACTGAAATCCACTGATTTCTCATTTTATAGATTTTTCTGCTTTGAGGGACATCCCAACAAATATCAGAAGAATGGTGATATCTGATTTAGAATAATTTTGCACTGAAAGAATTTGATCTGAAAAAGAAAGCCCACCCAAAACGTTTGCACCAAAAATTTAGGCATATTTATTGAGAAATAATTTTCTATTGTATTCAATAGAGGTAATACCGTGGAAAAATATGTGTGGGGCAATGTTGTGTGCAAGTCTCATTGGCCACAACAGGACTTGATTCTCAGTAGACAAGCATGGGATCACATTTGTAATTATAACATTATCTAAACATTGATGTGTAGCCTGCATAATCAAACTATAAACCGCCCAGAGACTACTAGAAGTGGTATGGGGTGGTATATAAGCAGAACACTTTTTAATGAGTGATTTCTTGTGGAGCTGTTTCCACCTACAGCAGTGGTTGTTCTCAACCTATGGGTCCCCAGATGTTCCTGGACTGCAACTCCTAGAAGTCTTCATCACTACCTGATCTGGCCAGGATTTCTGGGAGCTGAAGTCCAGGAACATCTGGGGACCCACAGGTTGAGAACCACTGACCTACAGCTATCAGTTCTAGAGAACCTACAGCCATGAGTAAATGAAGAAAAACATGCAGAAGTGAGGAAAAGACAACTTGTGCTGGCCCTTTATATTGCATTTGGAAAGTTGCCCCCCTTGGTAAGAGGTTGCAATCCTAATGCTTGTGGGTAATGGTCTCTGCCATCCAGAGACCATTTGGTAGTGGGACAGATAAATATAATGTAAATAAAATAAAATAAACAATAATCAGGGCTGCTGTTGTCTAGTCCTGCTTCTTCTCCTTGTTTGTTTGTTTTTGCTTCTCACGTTTAGAATAAGATTTTCTTGTGAGCCAAATCAATGGTGTGTGGTGTATGCGTGCGAGACGTAGTTCCTTTATTAGTAAGCTTAACTGTATGAACTGGGTGTCATTTTTGTAGCCCTCTGACAGCTTCCTAAGTTCCTCATTTTCCCATTCTCCAAAAAGGGAAGCTCCCAGAGGACTCCAAGCAACTCATCTTTTAAATAGGTCACAGGACCCCTTGATGGTTTAATATTCTGACACATTTATGTTTCAAAAGTAGAAGTGGACTTGTAGTCACTTCTGGTTTCATGAGCTTGTGCGGTTTCCATGAAGTCCTGGGAGAAGGAAATTTCTGCTCAAGTTGTCCACCCTATCTTATGGTAAAGGAGCAAACACAAATGTTTTTTGATTGATCTTTCAGAAATCAGGAGTATCACGAACATGGGAACAACCTGAATGAACTACAGTACTAAGCTTCTGAAGTCAGGGAGTGATATTCTGAGCAGTGAGATCCTCAGATCACATGCTCTTGCATATTACAGACTAGCACAGAATTGCACTCCCCCATTTATGGCAGTTCTGTTGACAAGGTGTAAGGCTTACTTACTGTACATCCTAGCACTCAGCTCATGGATCGTATTGTGTGTGGCTTCTTCACCTTAGTTTTGTGAGGTGACATGTAACAGAATTCCTTCACATGACTTCAGCATCTAAACATATATAGCGGAATGGGAATAACTTTTTAAAGACTCAACTCAAAATCTCCCTGCAAACACATGGGATAAAGGAAATTAACCTATATGCTTTCTCCCTGGGATGTTCAGTGGGATTTTAATATGGGTTAATTATGAAGGTTGAACATTCTGAGTACTGTAATCTTCTAAGGGCATTCTAAGTACTTGTCTGTGTAAGGCTCTACTGTATGCCTTGGTGCAAGTTTGAAAGCCAGCAAGAGGGAGTCAAGTATCTTGGCTGTTTTGAAATGCTCAGATTCTCAAGGGACATGAATGTGAAACACCAGAACCCACCAGAAGACAGGCACAATGAGTTGCCCCATTTTTAAAATCAATTCTAATTTGTTTCCGGGTTCGTCTTACTTATCAAATTGATGGAGAATGACCCAGCTCTAAAGCTACAGTGACATAAAACATATACTGACCTGGAAAAGGATTGGGGATTGTGGGTAATATTTTCTCTAAGGAGTGAGAAAAACAACAAAACAAAACAGTAAGCAACATGCACTTTCCACATCCAACAAACATCCATTACAAACCTGAAGGGTCTCCCAACCTGAAACTGCATGGACTCGAAAGACCATTACTTTTATGTCTATCAAAAGTGACACATTATGTTGGAATGGTCCATTGGACACAGTCTAAAGGAGACAAACTGTATAAACAAGGGAATCAATGTCCTTATAGTGAGGCTTATTGTGTTCGGAAGTCATGATCCCAGTATTCAGATCATCACATCATTTCAGCATTACAGCAAATCACACTTGCAAATAAAGACTAGGCTCATTTCTTGATCAGTGACAATGTGAGCTCACAGAGCCAAAGTCCTGAAATGTGCAAAGTAGCAAGAACTATTGTTTTAATTGCCACTCTCCATAGTTTTCCCTGCTTCTCTAAGCTCCCCTGAAATCCTCTCAGTAGCTGGGTAGCTGGAAGAAAAAGGAATTTTTTCCCAGGAACAGCTTATTGTGGCAAGCCATCCCTTTTGCAAAGCAAACCACTTGAGGTTTGATCTTGAATGGGCAATTTACAGCCTTTAACTGTGTATAGGAACTGGTCCTTGAGACTGATCTGCACCAGTCCAGCTGCTGGATGGGTAGATGTTCTCATTGCTAAAGGTATTCATTCCTTCTTACAATGACATTTGGGTGACTTTTTGTCTTCTGACATGATAAGGATATTGGGATAAATCTATTTATTAGTCTCATTGTAGAACAGAATTATGAATCAACAATTGTGCAATTCTTATTAATCCAATGGTTCTATTCCAGTCTGGACTAGCAACTGGAATTTTTTGTTGTTACATGCCATCATCTTGTCTCCAATTTATGGTGACCCCATGAATGAGTGAGTCCAACCTCAACAGCCCTGCTCAGCACTTGCAAACTCAAGCCTATGGCTTCCTTTAGGGAGTTAATCCATCACATAATTACAACTGGAATTTAGCCCACTATATTTTTATTATCTTGGTAGTTACGTTTTCCTATACCAACAGAAGCTTCCCACCAATGCATTCACAATATAGTAGCTTCTAGTTTGTAAATAAGGGAACACTTATTTGTGGGGTGCCATTGCCTTGTATCAGTTACATAACATGCTGATGGTCATAACATTTCTGTCTTCGCTTTGTTGTTGTTCCCTTTATATGCTGTCAGGTTGTCTCCAACTTTAAGAAGAAAGAAGTTGGTTAAAGCAGAAAACCATAAAAACAACACAGCTGTAGTACCAGTTTGCTTTACTTAGACATAGTCTGGATCATAGTGGTCTCTACATTTCTTGTTTACAGAGTGGGCAGCTGGGACAAGAAGATAGGAGGATTCTCACCTGGGATTCAGTCTCAGAGTCAAGGTAATCTGTGTACAGTCTAAGCAGATCAGTTCTCTGTCCAACTGGTAACCATGGTGAATCATATGTGTAGCCTAATTTAATGCAGGGTTTTGATTGAACCAAACCCCCATGTCACTCTGAATAGAAGGATGAGAATCTCACAACTTTCTGGTGTTCATTGAGATATTGGGCAGTGGAATAAATCTTTTCTCTTTACAGTCAGTTTCTTTGCATGGACATCGCATGAGATTTCTTGCTGAAGGATATCCATGCAAAAGAAACTGAATGTGAAGAGAAAAGATTTATAAGGAATTATAATCATCCTGTGAAGACTGGCATTTCTTCCCGGGGTGGGAAGTGAAATATGGAGTTTATATATATAAGACTGGGAAATCACAGGATGATTATGATTCCTTCATAAAAGGGCACATGATTTCCCCAGGAAGGGTGCTGAGCTGTACAGAATATCAAAAGATGGGAAACCTTACTGGTCCAAAGGGAAGTGGGAAGTGTTGACATGGTGAGACTTGCCCAACTGCTGGTATTGATATCCCCCCCCCCCCCAGGCAATCTTCACCTCTATCCTAATGAAATGAGTAGAACAGAATCTAAACAAACTTGCATTTCCTGTGAGCCCTAACCTACCCACCCTGCCTACCCTGAATATAGGTAGAGGTAGAAAAGGTTATGGGACAGATCTTCATGGATGCATTGTAGCATTTGGTAAAGTTTAGTTCTCTAGGGCATCTGACTCCACAGTCCATATTATAGATTCAGACGTCCTGGAGAACGATGATTCCTAGAGTTCCTGCTGGGACCTAGAAAATGGACCTACCTACTAATGTAGGTCCTGGCCAGCACAGCTAGAGGAGAAGGCTTCTGGGAATTTTGGTCCAAGGACATCTAAGAACCCAAGGTAGGGGGTCATGTGGCTCAGACACTGCTGCTGCCTTGCCACTGTTGTTGGGGTTCTGATAAAACTATTACAGAATCATGAAGTTGTGAGGGGCCTACAAGGCCATTGCATCAAGACAGGAATCTGCCAGGTGGTTTCTAATTTTTTCTTGAATGCCTCCAGTATTGGAACACTCACCACCTCTCAAGCTGATTGGTTCAATTTCTGTACGGCTCTAATAGTTTGGATGCTATTCAACCAAAATCTGGCTTCCTGTATTTGAGTGCATTTTTATGTGTTCTGCATTCAGGTTTGTTTGAGACCAGATCCAGACCCTTCTCTGTATGACAGCATCACAAGTATTTGAAAAGTGGAGTGGTATCATATATCTGCTCATTCTCCTTTCCTCAAGACTAAACACGTCCAGTTCTTTCAGGTTTTCCTCCTAAGACTTAGAAAGACTCAAAGAACGGTGCAGTTGCTAATTGTGGATTGTTATCTAAGACAGACTCAGGGCTCAATAGTACTTTTCACTGAGGGAAGTGGCTTTTGTCTGTATGTGCCTCTTGTAGTCCACATCTGCTTGCCCACAGTGAAAAACGGGACGGCAGACTAATTAGGACTTTGGCCTAAGGAAGCTGGGCTCTGAATATGTTTTTATGCCCAACCACTCCCAAGTAAGTTTGGGCAGCACAACTAGCTTCCAACAAGACCAACACATAAGTCACATTTGGAAGGGTCTGGGCTTGTCACACTTTGGAGTGATATTTTCAAATCAGTGCAATTAATATCGTACACTCTCCTAGCCTTCATACCACAGGCTGGTACAAATGTCTCTATCATGCCACATGTTCCATGCAGCTGGGTTGCCAGCAGATCGTATCTATGCATGGTCCCCAAACTGAGCTTTTAGAAATGGTATGAAGCTCATCACAGGTTAAAGCAGCTCCTGCCCAATCTTTCGGGGAGTCATCTGGTCATTATTTGCTTGTATTTTGGCAGCAATTCAATACACGGTTGCCAGAGTTCTCCATGTGAGTATAGCCTGACTTCTTGGAAACTCTGTAAGCCAATCAGGATACAGAAGGTCAAGTACATCCCTGTAACTAATGACATATCTCACTGCACCCACTGCCTTAATAAGAATGCTCTAAAGCCACCCACCAGATGATGGAAGATATTGTCTTCTTGCTTGGAAAATACACAGCTAGCCAGGAACTTTGTGTTTATGTACCAATGGGGGCCTATTGTTAAGAGGAAACAGCTACAATGATAGGGTTTCCTTGTTATTTGGTGTGCTTAAATAACACAAGCCCATTACCTTTCTCTCGCACAGCTGGTGAGACACTTCTTCACAAGTGGTTTTTCTGAAGCGTTCCGGCCTGATTGCTTGATTGCTTTGTATGAAACAGCAATGCCTCCCCCCCCCACCAACCTGCCCCACTACACCCTTCTTATCACAACGCCTAATGATTCCCCCTCATCTTGTTACGCTCTGAGATATTACAGCTCTGTGTACGACATTGAAAGCAAGTGTAAAATGGAGAACAGGTTCACCCCAAGCCTGCCTTCCAGTCCATTTATTAAATCACAGCTGAGGGCTGGCTTACAGCTTACTCTCAGTTGCGCTCTGTGCCCTCCCCCCTCAACTCTCTCTAAATTGAATTACTCTTTTGTATTGAAGGAATCTGGAAATTCTCCCCCTGCAACCACATATCTTTCCAGATATGTTGCCACACAGCAATGGCTGCCGCGCACCAGTAGCCATTTTTGTGGAGCACCTTTTACCTCTTGTGGTTGTAATCACATTACAAACACAGGACCAGGATTTCCAAACTGCAAAACTGCAATTATGTATTTTCTTTTGAGACCCCATCTTGCCAGCTCAGTTAGTAAATTTACATGGTTGTTATTATGTGGGTAATATACCAGGACTCTCTTCTTGATGGGAAACCATCTCGGTGGAGAATTTCCCACGTGCTTACAGCATATGCTATGGGACTGTGGAGATATTACAGCGGAGCAGATATGTGTGTGTGCCAATGGGGAATAGGATTACACTGAGACTAGTCCTGTCTTTTTTATATATAACGTGGTACATATGCTTTGTATGCTGCCTTTGTCTAGCAGACCAGAGATTATATTGAATGTGTATACTGGACAGGCCTCATTTGAGGTTGAATTTCTCTAATGGGGTCAGCTTCAGAGAGTACAAAAACCCACATAATGAACAAAGAGGGAGGCAAATGTCCTGGTGAGATAGGGGAGATGTTTGGGAATACAGGATCCTTCATAATTTAGGAAGTAGAAATTGCATTCCTTCCTTCCTTCCTTCCTTCCTTCCTTTATACATCAGCAGCAAGCAACAACATATATGTAGTGCTCACCACATTGTTTCATTTGGGCCACTGCCAGTGGTAGTATTCAGAAAAAATAATAATAAATGGCTGGTCATTGGTCCAATTTTTTTTTATCTCCAACCCCCATGTCAGTCAAAAATGCAGTATGTCTTCATTTGCCCTCCTTAAAAGTCATTGACTATGATCATCTTGGAGCATGAGCAGAGTATAATCCTCATTATACTGCCAGCGGTATACTGCAATCTCTGGTTTGGCACGACACAAACTGGAGATAATTCCCATTGGTTTCAGTGGGACTTGTACTCCAAATAAGGCCCACAGCTGGCAAAATGGAGTACTGCCTGAGTTTAATGGAGAACTAGGAGTTTGGCCATTAAACATGAGTGGTAGCTGGCTGGTTGATGAGTGTATTGGCTTGGCTTTCTTTCAAAGAAAGAAACTGACAACATACCATCAGAAAGTGTTCAAGCTAGAGATCAGCACGAAATGGAAAATTAGTGTTTTGTTTTGTTTCCTTTTGTCACTCATTGCATTTTGTTTTATTTCATTACCAAATGACATTTTAATAGAAGTTTCATAACAAAGCGCAATGAGTAACAAAACAATTGGGAAGCTGCCACCACCCAGGTGGGTTTTTTTTTTTTTGATAGGTGGGGTACAGCCCAATTTGTCAAAAAACAAAAACAAAAACAAAAAACCACCTGGGTGGTGGCAGCTTCCAAATTGTTTCCCCACATCCTAACCTGCCCAAAACCAAACCAAACCAAACCAAAACAAAACAAAACAAAACAAACCAGCTGGGAGGTGGATGTCAAGGCAGAACGATGCAAGCAGCACTCCTTTTGAATTTCCTGCTGCTTGTTCCATTCTCCCTTGCAACATGCCTCCTAGCTGGGGCTTTTGACAGGTTGGGGTGTGGCAAGGGGTCACCCCTCCCCATACCCTGACCTGTAGAAAAAAAAAAGAAACATGTGGGAGGCAGAAGGGAGCAGGTGTCAGGACCCTGCCTGCCACACAACCCGACTCTGAGGGGTTAACTGGTGAAGAGCTGCTGGAAGAGACTTGCAGCTCCAGTCAGCAAGCAGCTGGGTCTGATGACTCAGCTGAAAACATATCTCTGCCTCCTAGAAGGGCCATGAGCAGGATTCTGCAATGACTTGCTACCAGGATAGCTAGAGAAAGAGTCTTTGATTCTAGATGGAGAATCAGGTCAGATAGCCCTGAGTACTAGCAGAAGCCTTCCCAGGAGTAAGGGCATGTCCCCTGTTTTGGAATATAGCTGGAAAGCTCACCTTGAGCTCTCCATGGGAGCATCGCGTCACTTGAACTTGCGACCACATTCCTGTCTGTTCCTGACTCTGTTGTGCTTTGACTTCGGACTGGTTTCCTTGACAATGGCTTGATCTATTCCCTCCGGCTTGGCATCTGGCTTCCGTGAAACATTCTTGTGTTGACCTGGACTGATAATTGCTGTGGTTTAAATTCTGTTATTTATCTGGCACCTGATTGTTGGCAAAGTACTTGAACTTGCTTGATTCTTCACTAAAGACCTTGGCGAAGGACTGAACACTGTTTGTGTGTGTATTCTGTGTGTGGGGCTTGACAGTAGGCAGCGGTAAAAAACTCTGCTCCCTTCTGCCATGTTGCTTCTTCTGCTGCCTCCCAGCTGGGGAATTTTGATAGGTGAGGGTGCGGGAAGGGAGGGTAGCCCCCGTCTCCACACCCCAACCTGTAAAAAAAACCCCACACAAATGAAAAACAAAACAAAAACCTGCAGTGGTCTCAGATCCCTGCTGTGTGGGGAATCCCAGGGAATCCCCTGGGCTTTCAGTACAGTAGCAGCAGTCTGAGAGGGAGAATGCTGACATCAGCGCTTGCCTCCTCAGACCTGCTGTGAACAGGAGAGCAGAGTAGAGAGGCTTTTGGAGTGAGAAATTCAAAAGCCTCTCTCCTCTGCTCTCCAGTTCTCAACACCACCACCCAGCTGTTTTTGACAGCTCAAGCTATCAAAACCAGCTGGGTGGTGGTGGCAAGAACTAAGCAGGGAAACAGCCATAGGATCTCACTGCAGCCCCTTGGCTGAAGCAAGATCCAGAGGTAGTTCCTCTGAACCAAAAACAACATTTCGTTTCGGTTCTTGCCAACATGCTGTCTTCAATTTTGTTTCATTTTGAAATGTTTTTAAACCTTACGAAATGATGAAACAGTGTGTCATTTTTTGTATGGTGCCCATCCCTAGTTCAAACTGGTTTAAGTAATCAAAATGTCAGTAAGCCAATCATTCAATAGTATAGCAATCTGGTCAGGAACCCTGCAAGAAATGCAGAAATTCTTCCCTCACTTGGGCTGTAAGAGAAAGATGGGAGAGCAGGAGCATAGTGACATGACAAATTTAGATTGGTTTTACACCAGGTTAAATAATTATTGCAAGGAATGTGACAATCTTGCAATATCAACTTAATCGTGTTTTTCCAAATCTCATCTGCATTATCTTTCAATCTTTATTCTGCAACAAATTGTGAAGTTTTTGTCTTTGAAGATCCGTGGCACTTCACAAAATCCACCTGCTTTATTTAAGCACTTAACTTTGGAGGAGATATAATTCATAAACACAGATTTTGCATTTTTAGTTTTATACTAAGCAGCTTGCCCTTGGGGTTTTTTGGGGGGGGATTATGAAAATCTCTTGCAAAATTGAGCTATTATTATGATTAACATCAACATATTTGTTCAGTAGCAGGATTGATCTCAGTTTGGTTTTCACAGAAATCTCTTTCACACAGAGATTCCCCCCCAGCATGAATTTCTCTTGGTTTTGTTGTTGTTGTTGTTGTTGTTGTTGTTGTTGTTGTTGTTGTTGTT
>JAHTLZ010000007.1:21413897-21437748 GCA_023846285.1 Phrynocephalus versicolor
TTGTTGTTGTTGTTGTTGTTGTTGTTGTTGTTGTTGTTGTTGTTGTTGTTGTTTGTTGTTGTTGTTGTTGTTGTTGTTGTTGTTGTTTTGCAGAACTACAATGTTAGAATTCCTCTGTAGGAATGAAAATCACCTAAAATTTCTGATGTATATGCAGCCCAGTTGTAGGTAAGCTAACATGAAAGACCTATCACAACTATACCCCAGAACTTAGGTACTCCTGTCTGTTCTCAGGGAATTTGGAATGGTTTCCACAAACCTTTCTACCACTCCATCATTTCTTTCCCATTTGCTTGTGATTCACTGTAAGGTCTATGAAATACTCACTTGTTACCTACCCATCATCTGTACGGGTACTCTTTAATCTGTTGGGTAATTAAACAAAATGTCTGATTTTTTTCTTCCTCTGTGCTTCCAGATCTCTACCTGTCAAAATCACTAAATGAAACCACATAACAGACCTGCAGCTAATAGCCAATGAACAACTGGTCAAATTATACATATTAGTGCGCCCATTGGCAGTATCTCTCCAAAAGGTGGGGAGCTGTCAAAAGGAAATGCTCCTTTTCATGCTGTATTTGGGAGAACTACCTCTGATGGGTTGATCACTATATTCTGGAGTGATGATAGGTGATAGCACTTGGACCTTCCTGATCAATGTCAGTGTTTTGTCTTCCTCCTGCAGTTTGTTATTACTCCTTTTGCTATACAGTACATTCAATCTCTTTCCTGCCAATTCCCCGCAACCCATTTGGGGAATAAATCCTGTCCCTAAAAGACTGAAGAAATGACAGCTATAAATCTTGACTGAGAAGAGACATTTTGGTCTTCTTTAGGGGAGCGGGCCCTTATTTATCCAGAGTGTCTTCAGGTCTAGACAGTGCTGCTCATTACAATCTCTAACCTTTTTCATAATTCATCTGGGATCATCAGTGATTTTTTCCTCTTGCCTCATATCAGGCTGAATTTCTCAAATTATTCCCAGGAGATCATATTCCCCATCCTCTCTCATGCCTGGTCTCTCTCGCTGCCTTGCTCAGGGAAAAGCCACCAAAAATTATACCTGCTTCTCCCCGCACAATTTTTCAGTTTCAAACTCAGCTTCTGTAATATGTTAGTCAGCACAGAACCTTCTGGCACCAACGTTCTCTCTCGCTCTCAAAGGGGAGGACATCTTTGAACAAATTTGCTCATTATTAAAGAGCATTTAAAAAAAGACTTTCCCCCAATGATTCAGTTCCTTTGATTCGAGAAAAGAAAACCACTCCAAAGGGGAGGGCTGTATCTCTTGCTCCGGTTTGTTCTTGGATGTGAGGCCAAGCAGGCTTGGAGGGGTATTTCACACTGGCTTGTGCTTCTTTTTGCTTCTTTCTGAAGCTTAATGATAGCCAATTATAGACTAGCAGGCTTCCAATTATAGGCTTCTTTAACAGAGGAATACTAGGTTTTTCTTGTCTCCATGGACGACATGTGAGATTTGTTCTGCTTCTCCCCCTCCGTACTTGAAAGTTAGAGAAATGTGCACCTCTTCAGTCACAGGGGACTCACATTTTGTTTCAAACAGAGATTTACATTTTATACACGCTTAATCAAATGTTGATGTTAAGCAAAACAAAAAGTTCTTAGTACTTCCCAGGTGGCTTCAGATGCTCCCTAAACCTTAAGGATGTAGAAATCACAAGGACCCCATGATACCCGTTGTTGCTCTTTGTAGATATTTATTATCTAAGAGTGCCTCCAGGTCTTCTTTGCTATGAAGACCTGGAGGCAGTTATGATCTAGCAAGGATCTGCCTCCGCCTGCCTCTATTCCATGTGAGATGATGAGCTTCAGGCTGCCATGGGTGGAAATCTAGTCCCACGGGTTCTCCTGCCTAATTGCTGGACATGATAGTGTTGGTGAACCTATGGCACGGGTGCCAAAGGTGGCACTCGGAGCCCTTCCTGTGGGCACCCGACATTGCCCCTTCACAGCTGCCTGTATTCAGGTTAAATTGCTGTATTGGCACGTTGTGAAAAATTCATGGGTTTTGAATTGCAATTTGGGCACTCGGTCTCTAAAAGGTTCGCCATCATTGTGATAGAAAGTTATGACATTGCATTCTGGAACCAGTGTATCCAAAGCCACTCCATTCCAGCCTGAAGGGTTGGAAAGGTATGGATAAGATGATAGGCCTACTTTTTTTTTATCCCTTTGAGATCCATTAGGATTGCTCCGCCAGTACATATTTCTCCTCCACTGGGAGCATGCTTCAACAGTCATTCACCAGAAACCTGTGCAGATCTTCAATATGGAAATCTGAAAAAATCTGTTCCAGACATTATGCCAGTGCAGAGCTGTGGGGAGATGAAGGCACACAGGCTTTCTACAATCTTTGCAGTACCACAAGCTTTGAACAGTTCAGTTTTACTAAACTTGGAGGTTGCTGTGTGTCATCACAAATAAAATAGAGTAGGACTCCCGTATCTGCTGGGGATTGGCTGCACACACCCCTACTGATACTGAAAACTGTGGACAACAGTAAATGCTATATAGCATGTCTCTGCTGCCTTTTACCAAATAACACATAAAAGGCGGGGGGGGGGGGGAGCAGAAAAATTATTTTCACATGCATTTCCAGAACTGGCCAATAGAGGCACCAGAGAACATGCTATGTATTATTCACCAACAACTATTCATAGTATGGTCTCTGGCTCTCTAGTAGCTGGTTCTGGTAACACACATGAAAATAGTTTTTCTGGATTTTTGTTTCCTTTTAACATTTTTAATATTTTCAGACCATGGATAAGTGAAACCATGGATACGGGGCCCCCACTGTACCACACTGACCTTCACGATATGTCATGTCCTAAGATTACACTATACAGACCTGTACTATATTTACATACACACTGAGAATTTATTCTTATTCTTATTCAAGAGATTTTTATCTCTCGAGATTCAAGATATTCTTTTATTCAAAAGATTCTTGTTCATGTTCCTTCAAATTATCCTTATATCCCTTCTGAATTATTACAGTATAGCCAGTGAACTAGTGAAAGAGGAATGTCTCAATAGTCAAGAAATGGAAAAAAAATTAACCATGAGATTTGATTCTATTGCACATATGCATGTTAGTAACTGTGTTCAGACCCAATGTGCTAGCAGGGGATGATGTAAATTGTGGTCTCACACATTCAGAGGGCACCAGGTGTGCAATGTTGCTCTAAAGCTCAAGAACAAACAGGAACCAAACCTGAACTGACTCCTATTTACGTGTTTTTTTTTTCCTAATTCTTGGGTCTTTATTGTTGACTTCCTGTGTAACCTCAGCTCACTCATGCATCACACCCAGTCTATCTATGTGTAGGAACAACATAAATCCATCTCCTAGCCTTTTCTGAGTTTATTTGTTTTGCTTGTTGTAATTTCTGACATTCTCAGAGGTGATATGTGGCAAGCTCATTCAGATTATTTCTATTTATTGATTTTGCCTTTAGGGCTATCTGAATTCAATAAAGACCTTAAAAAGAAAAAGCCCACATGTTTTATATAATGCCCAAGAGAAATTATAGACTGAAGCAAACCTTATATGTTACAACCTGAAGGTTTGATGGGATTTCCTGGAAGGTTCTATAAACAAGGTCTTGTTCAGTTTGGATATCATGTTGATTCCATTTTTCAAAATGGTTTATGAACAATTAAGAGATAAGAACATTCATAAACTAGAGCCTAGCAAATGCACCCAGTTGATTTCTCAACCTATTTCCATCTTTAACATATAATAGGTTGAAAGATAAGAATTTGCTCCTAGAGGAAAAATTTTCAGCTTGATCAGCTTGATATAATTTATACACCCAACATTCTGCTCCCAAAGGATGCACGTAATGCTGGGTTGAGCATCAGTGACCTAGAAACAACATTCCCAAAATCTTCTTTTCCACAGCTGGGAAAGTTCCTTTATACAAGTAACTAGTTTCTGTTATTTGTTCCAGTAGTTAAAAACTAACCTGTTATTATTATTTGCCTCAATTTTTTCTTTTCTGTAATCCTTGCTGTCTCTCTATATTAGTTCTTTTGTTCTTTAATCCCTTCACAAACTTACTAAGTAGTCAGATATTTTATGTGTGAATCACAAAAGCTGATGGTATAAATATTCTAGCAATATGGATGATAAATATTTTCCTGTAAAAACAAGGGCAGGCCAAGATACCTTATTTTATTAGCCTTTTGGTTTGTTTGTAAATCTGAGCACATAATTTACTTCTGTAGTACTTGTGACTTATATTTTGTATTGTGACCAGATACTCTGGTCTAGGACCATATAGAAGTCAACTTCAATCTATATCAACTTCAAGATTCATAAAAGAAAGGTGAACAAGCTGCCACATGACTCTGCTCAACACTGTGTGTGTCGTGTCGTTACAGTTGTGACCGACTCTTTGTGACTCCAGGTCCATGGCGTTTTCTTGGCGAGAATACTGGAGTGGTGTGCCAGTTCCTATTCCATACACCTACAGCACCTGGTATTCCCTGGTGGTCTCCCAGGGCCGATCCTGCTTAGCTTCCAAAATCAGGCTAGATCAGATGTGATTGGGGCATATAGGCAGCCCTCAACATTGTGGGATGGGACAAAACAACCTCTGAGAAGGGGCTGTTCCACCAATTTGTGATTCTGTCTTCTCCCAGCCCCCCCACTTCACATTGCTCAAAGGGCCACTCTGATCCTCTGAAGCATCTGATCTCAACAAGGAGAAAGTTATACCTCCATCTTAGAACTGGCATTTGTGATCTTCACATTCATCCAGATTCTGTTATATCTGTTGGGGGAATCCTTACATCATTGTAAGGGTGCAATATTTTGTGAAACCAAGTAGTTCTTTTCTCCCCGCTTTCATACTTACTGTAAAGAAATAGGCTAGCATTTGTGATCCCCAGTTTGTTGGTTGCCACGCAGGTGTAGTTGCCATAATGTTCTTCAGTGACGTTGGCCACTGTCAGGAAAGACTGGCTCCCTGTGCTCCTGATCTCCAGGCCATTGGCATTATTTATCCTGAGAATCCAGAAAAGAAACTCATAAATACAGTAACCATTTGGTTTGTTCTATAGCAGTTTGTATTGTCCCAAAGAGATAAGTGACGGAGATGAGAAAGTGTACAGTTAATTGAATGCTGGCTGGCAGATAGACAAAGATGGTATAAGATAAGGGCTGGAGATGTGGTTACAGGGCTAAACCTCAGATAAAATAAATATTATTGAATTTTGGGAAAACCTGTGTAAAATGCTTGTGTGTACTATATGGGAATATGCAAGTATTTCCTTCTTGACAGTATTGTCTTCCTCCTTTCTTTTTGAATTAAGGCTGAGTCCTCTGAAGTTTGTTAGACTGTCTTGTCACAGATCTCAGGTGTAATTCACATTACACTCCGGCATGTGTCTGGAGAGGTCATTCATCCAACATTCCCCCCACCCCAGAGTGAGTTTGGCAGCAGAAAAGGCACAAATGTGTGGTGCTTAAATATGCTTCCCCCAATTTTCAACCCTACCCTTGTGATTTGTTTTATATTCTGGCAGAATAAATGACCAAAAGAGTCAGGCTCCCTTTTGGGAAGAAACGTGGGATAGAAATGGACTAAATTAAATAAATAAGATCCAAATTCAAGATTTCCCTTGGCTTTTTCTGCGTCCAGAGCACATGGTGTTGAAATATAATGGGGTTCAACAACACAGAGTCGGGGAAGAGTTTTCTTGGCTCTAGCACCTCTTTCATGGAATATTCTCCCCTATGAGGCTGTGCTGAAGCTGACACTAACCTCACGTTGAGGCCAAATAAAAATAGCAAAAGCAGAAGCAAAGTGTGCTGCTTATATATCGCCCTATAACAGTTAAAGCATTCTCTGGTAGGTTTGCCAGTAACTATGTAGGTTACAGATGCCCCCCTCCCAGCAAGCTGGGTACTCATTTTTACGGACCCAGGAAGGCTGGAAGGCTGAATGAACCTTAAGCCTCCTAGCTGTACCTGAACCTCAGGTTGTGAGCACTGTTATAGCTGTGGTCCAACAGTTCAACCACTGTACCACGAGACTTTATTTCCCTTGGAGAATTTTTTTTTCTCCAAGAGGAATAAAGATAATTGCTTTAATAAGCCATGAAGGCTTTTGTTGTTGGTGGTTTACAGTAAATGTATTATACAGGTTCAATGTTTTAATGTTTCTAGATGGTATGAAAATACTGGAATGTTTTATACTGTTGTTATTGTTGTATTCTGCACTGAGATATTGAGATATAGGGTGGAACATAAATGTCATTCATTCATTAATAAATACATACACTGCCTACCCCTACCCCTTACATTCTTTAGGTAGGCATTTAAGAGCAACACCAAGGAATTGTACAAAACCTTGCTGGTAGGCCTGTTGGTATGTTTAGCATCTGCAATGGGAAGGTTCACCTCACAGGTACCATATATACCTACATTTGCTGCCAATTCAGGTTAAGAATATAAAAAAGCAGCTGGTGAGTGGGAGGCAAAAGGAAGAAAATGATGAGCGACAGGGGAGTTAATGCAAGGATTGCTTGTGTGTGTGTGTGTGTGTGTGTGTGTGTGTGTGTGTTTGTATGAGAGAGAGAGAGAGAGAGAGAGAGAGAGAGAGAGAGAGACAGACAGACAGACAGACAGACAGACAGAGAAAGAGAATAGGGTAACCATGATTGTAGAATGAACACAGTTTTAAAACCAGCCATTAGAGAGAACAGAAGGAAGAAATATTATACATACCTAGTATCATCTCTGTACCACTCAAAATCAGGTGTAGGCACAGCAGAGGCTGCACACTTCAGTGTAACAGGCCGTCCCGTAGCAGATTCATTGCTCTTAGATTCCGTGATAGTTGGAGGGTCTGCAGGAGAGAAATACTGGCTTGTGTCACTGTACATCTAAAAGCAGTGCACCTGTTCCGAAGCTAGAGTGGGAGGATTCAAACCAATCAGTTAGTCAATATCTAGGCTTATCTACCCTTGAGCACAAAGCAAAAAGACCTGATGAAGGCAAAATACACTGAAGCTGTCAAAAATTAATCACTAATTCACTCTCAAATATTAAGTAGCCAGGACAATGTCCAACTTCTGGTGGATCAAAAAGAAGGCTTAAATAGCCAATTTCAGAGAAGAAATGCCAATTCACTGCAGTTGGTGATGTCAGCAAGATGGGTGAGAGGACTAAGAAGGGGAGTCCACTTGCTCTAAATGCCCTCCAGCCACTGTCCTTTCATTCTCTTGCATGCCAGGAAGTATGCAGCATGCTTTGTGCAGATAATGCAACACTACCCACACTCTTTCCCATAGGCAGTATAAGGTATCCTAAGCAATATTGCCAGCCACCTGAATAAAGAAGAACTGATATGGTGCCGCCCAGTCCTCAGGGCATCTTAATGACAAAAATTGTTTTCAAACCCTGCCAAAAGTTAAACTAAGCAAACTTGCCTGGTATAGTGATGTCTTCATGGGATAATGCTTAAAGCAGGGATACAAGAGAAAGAGATAATAGCAGCAGTTTTGGGAGAAGAGGAAGGAGAGATGAAAGCTAAGGGGATACTAAAACTATGGTTGTGTCAGTCTTTGATATTTTGATGCTAACAATCTGACATGGCTGCAAACATTTTATAAAAAGGCCAATTAGTATGAAAGTTGTATTCATTTTTGGCTGCTTTTCAATGCAAAAAATATGAATTACTGTATCATCTTCCCAGTCCATAACAGTATTTCTTGCAAGTACATACTTGATTGACAAAATAGATAGATGGCTTAATCCTTTTTCTTTACAGCAGACTACCTGAAGTCAGACTGGTAGAGGGCCACAGGCTCCCTTGATATAACTACTGTACTGCGCCAACTTGGCTCTTATGACACACAAAACAACATTGTGCACAAAACAGGTGAACATTAAACTGTCCAGTGGTGAATATCCTTGGCCAGAAACACCCTTGTCAATGGACAGACTTCTCTAGATAACAGGAAAAGTGGTTTGTTAGGAATCATATCCAGTGTTTTTATCACAGATGTCAGATTATTCAGATCTTTGTTGTTTTTTTATCAGAAAGTTTAGCTATGTGCTAGATCTGCAATCTGCAGTGTTATGTTTAGTGCTGCACATTTTCATTCCCAACCAGTGCTAAATAAAATGTGCAACAATGAGCTCCAAACAAACAAAAGCCTTTAGTGAGAGTAAAAATGTATGTGTTTTGAATCTATTTTTGATGTAAATGTCTCCCTTTCCAACCTTACATAAACTCAGTTAGATACAAAAGAAGACATTTCCAGCTATGATATTTTTTGGCTTCATTATCTTTCCCACTGGTTATAAATATTCAACTAGGCTTTAGGGTGCATACTGAAATCATGCTAATAGAGACTGGACTATCAGTAGCCAAAATGAATAAATGCTGTATGAATAGAAGATAGGGGATGGACAGAGAAACGAGGCAGATCCATTTAGTTCTGTTATTCTAACCAAACTCTGCTATGTCATTCTTCCTACACCCTCCCCCAGATGAATTCTTCAAATCATATTGCTTTCACCTTGGCCTATATGAGAATAGCATAGGTCTATGGTATGTTGAGATATGGCAAGGTATACATTCTAGTTACAGTATTATGGGGTTAATATGAAGTGGACCTCACCTGGAACTATGAGCCAATGGGTTCTGTCCCTTTTGCCAGGAAGGCTATACAAAAGGAGTTACATATCTTTGCCTCCTCTCTTTCTCTAACCTGCAGTTCACTGAGGATGACCAACTGAGTGAGGCAGATGTTGTAAGCATTTGCTTGAATTTCTGGGCATTGCCTGAGATGCCACAGCCCTCCCTGTTTTTCCTGTGTTTGATATGTTTTGTTTTATGTAGTCTTGGTAGTTTGTTATTTTACTAGGAATGTTCTGTTATTCAGTACTTCACTTTCATCTCAGCACCTTCAATTTTTACATCAGTCTACCCATATCCTCTGGCACTTGCTCCAACCACACAGTCCCTAGTTCCTGTCAGATAGTTTTGCTGACATTTTACCTCAGACTGTACATTGTGTGTGTGTGTGTGTGTGTGTGTGTGTGTGTGTGTGTGTGTGTGTGGTTACAGTCATGACCGACTCTCCGTGAATCCATGTCCATGGAGATTTCTTGGCAGGAATACTGGAGTGCTTTGCCAGTTCCTACTCCATGTGCCTACAGCATCTGGTATTCCCGGGTGGTCTCCCATCCAAGTACTAGCCAGGCCCAACCCTGCTTAGCTTTCAAAATCAGGCAAGATCAGATGTGTTTAGGGCATCTAGGCATTTATCCAACACCAAATTCCTTATTATCTGTCCTGTGGTTTAAAAATGAAGAGGAATCTTTGACTCTTTTTTTTCTGTTTTCTTTTTGTGTTGCTCCAACCGACTGTCAATACAAGACTCCTCTCTCTGTGCAACTCCTTGCTTCCTTCTCAGAATAAACTCTGTTTCACATACGGTTCTTTTGTTTTTTTACCTTACTGTTATCACAACTTAGCTGTTTGCTCCCTTGCCGGAATCACAAAACACCCCCTCATCTGTCGTGATTCTCACAGGCAATGGGGTCCCACTTTTTTCTGTACTGGCTCTCAGAATGCTGGCTGAAGTCTCAATGGAATTGCTATGCTTCTCTGGGTTACCTGGGGATACAAAACCCAGGATGTTCTGAAAGAAGAGCACTGGACCACCTTCTCTTTCCACTGGTATCGGAGCTTTTGGGATCAGCACTAGAGATAGGGATGAACTACACAAATTGTGGTTTGTGCCTACTCAGGAACTTTCTGAACTTAACAATCAGCAACCATGAATCAGTTTATTTACTTTCCCTGTGTTCTCCCTATCCTGAAATAGAAGATGTTCTGCTACTGCCAAAGTCCTGCTAGGTAGTGATGGCCAGGCTGGCAACTTTGTGTGTGGAGGAAGACTCAGGTATCAGTTTTTAGATATGTTCTATCAGCAATGCAAAAGACCAATTATTTATCCCAGATTAAGACTGATGTGTGAAGATGCCATCTTGGTGCATTGTTCTGGTGCTTCTGCTGGTGAATAAAGGTCCCAATATCCAATATATATCACCCATACTGAATTGTTTGTGTGCAAGCAGTACATGTTTCTGCTAAAGAGGGACTAATGTGTCAATATTGATTTATCTCATTTTTTCCAGTTATTTCGATCCCACGTTAGTTTGCAGTTATCCTCGTTTTTTATATCTGAATAGTCATACATATTTTATACACAGTGTAATGCATTTTAAAAGTTCTTTCACCCAAGAGAAAGCAGTTTTGTTCATGCCTTTAAGAATATATGTACTTCTGTATGTGTTATCTGGAATTTCATGTGGCCATATTTGGAGTGCAAATTTTGATCACTACTAATGTTTGGGTGTGTTTCAGTTCTTGCAGAGGTTTGAGCAGTCAGAATACAATATGGTTGAATAGACATGTGACACTCAACAGATTTCTTGCCCATCTCTACTGTTAGCCACCAAACACTTACATGTATGCACAAATAGAAAATAGTAACTTCTCTACAACTTCTCTACCTGATGACAGGTCCTCTCAAGCTATGGGAAAATTAAGGATGAGCTGAGTTAGGCTGGGTCCTTTGTTATGATAATATTCTGGAATTCCCTGGTGCTTTCATCTCTCTAACTCTGGAAGGCTAAATATGTTCTGCCAGCTTAAAGAATGGGGTCTTATATAATGATCTCATTAGACAGAGGCTATTTAATATAAAAAGTGCACTGCACCTCAGAAAATGTGGCAAGAAGGATTAAAAGAAAATAAGCAATAAAATGTGATACACATTAGCCAATAGATATGGTCACTTAGAAGACAGCAATTACAACATTTCACATTTACTTAATGTTATGTTTTTTGTTATTGCACTTCCTCTTGAATGTCACAGAACTACTGTTTCTCCATATGAGAAAATAAAACTGATTTAGTAACAGTAAACCAGATGCCACACAACTGTTTGCAAGAGAACTATAAACAGTTTACAATGC
Source organism: Phrynocephalus versicolor (assembly GCA_023846285.1). Lineage (NCBI taxonomy): Eukaryota > Metazoa > Chordata > Lepidosauria > Squamata > Agamidae > Phrynocephalus > Phrynocephalus versicolor. The sequence goes on from JAHTLZ010000007.1 coordinate 21,424,924, forward strand.
AAACCATGTACATGTTTACAAAAATGTGCATCTTACTGTATTCATTGCCTTTACTCCTTTGCAATTATATTTGGAATTACAATAATAGTAAATAAATACACTTTTCACTTGCAGAGAAATATCTAGCCTAGAGATGGGCACAAACCAAGTTCAGTAGTACCTCATAAAACGAATGGCCCTGAATAGAAAAAAAATGTAAGATGAATGAAATTTCCAGGAATAGGAAAACCTCATAAGATGAATTTTTCCGATGGGTTGCCTTACAAGACGAATTCAATACATTCTTATGGGAACCGTGTTAAATCGCGTTTCATAGGATGAATTTTTCATAAAACGAATTAACCTGTAGAACAGATTAAATTCGTCTTAAGAGGCACCACTGTATTTTTATGAACTTTCAGGTGAAATATGGTCCATGGGACTTGGGACTTCAGATATGCTAAACTCATAGTGAATCTTCAGCTGAACCTCCTCCCCACCCACTCTAAGTTTGGCAAAGATTAGATTTGGGGCATCGGAGTATTAGTCCTCCAAGGCAGATGCCCCCAGGAAAGTGACTCCTGTTCCCAGCCCTAAACCAAACTTAGGAGAGCTGCAGGGTGAAAGTAAGCCATTAACTAGATCTAGTTTAAGGATAATTCCTGGGCTTGGAATTTGTTAATATTGAGGATATGGGCCCAAGGAGCCTAATAAAAATTAAAAGTCCCATAGGCCTGAAATCTACTCTCTGGTATATTAGAATGATAATGCACATGGTTTAGTACTGAAAAAGAAATGGTACTCCATTATATCTTAAGTTGGGGATAACAAGACTTCAGGCCAAAGGAGGGTGGAGGTAACTAGAGATGGGCACAAAATGAAAATATAGCATTTTGTTTTTGCTGTGTTTTGTCTTATTATTAAATAATTTTAAAGAATATCTGAAATGAAACAAATCAAAATGAAGCAATTCATTAATCTATAAAATGGCTCCCCTGGGTCCTAGAGGCATCACATTTAGTGGGTAGCTTCCTTGGACTTTTCGCTGTAAGCCCCCCAAATTTGGAGAGGTTTGGGATTCAGGGGGCTGAGTTAGTCAACTCCAAATTGGGTCCCCAGGAAAAAATCATTTGTAATTGAGGGAAGTGCTTAATAGTCCCCCTACAGGGGGAGCTTCCTTAAACGATTCCCTTAATTACAAATGATTTTTTCCTGGGGGACCCACTTTGGAGTTGAATAACTCAGTCCCCTAAAATTCAAACCCCTTTGAATTTTGTTTTGTAATGAAACAATTTGTTACATAACAAAATGATGAAACAGCATTTTGTTTTTCATTTTGTGCCCATCTCTAACCCTAACCTAGCCCATGGAGGCTTTGGGGTCCAGTCCCAGGAAGACTTTCTTTGCTGGGTGATAGTGGCTTAGCCTTCCTCTATTTGCACACACCAGCTGAGTCCCAAGCACAGGCTTTTAGCAGGTAGTAAAAAGTAGCTGTAGCTCTCTCTTATTTTCATACTGTGCAATTCTCTTATTTTCAGTTGTGCAGTTTACATATTCAAACACAATATTAATTGGTGAATTTTTCCTTATACTATTTTATTCCAACTGTACCATACCATTTACTCAGAATTTGGAACCAGTGAGGCTTCTTGCTGCCTTTTTGCCCTTATAAGTGCTTGTGTGGTATTGGCTTTTCTAAAAAAAAAAAATTGCCTGTACATTATTTCTTTTTGTTGCCAGCACATTATTTCACGACAGACCCCACATTTTAAAGAGTAAACAAAAAATTACAGTTTCACATTGTGTAGAGATTACTGTCCTAAGGGATGAGGCAGTGAGTCAGCCGCTAAGTAAGTTCATGGCTCAGCAAGGAGTTCAAAATAGGTCTTCCCACTCTCACACTGCCACCCACAGATTATGCTGCCTCTTTTTATGAAGGGCAATTACCTTGATCAGAAATAACAGATTTTTCCATCTCACTGACATCACACCTACATAGCATGGTTAACTTTTCCTTCTCACCATGAGCAGTTAAAGGTACTTACAGTTCACAGTGACTCGGACTTGCTTGACATCTGCTGTGGAGACCTCATTTGCAGCTTTGCACTCGTATTTGCCCGACTGCTCTCGTGTTATCCCCCATATCTCCAGGAACTCTTCCTCACCTTCAAATTCTCTGCCTAGGAGAAGAAAAAGATGCCTTTTACTTCAATAAACCTATCAGTGATCCCTGCATGCAAGTAGGAGTCATCGAATAAGGAATTCTGAGTTACTTGTTCAACATGATTTGTTTGTTTTTTTCCAAGTAAAAGCAGATATTTTGAAGAAAATTGATTTGTTCTGCTAGTTCAAACACATGGGTCCCTACTTTGGCCACAGATTAAGCTAATCACTTCACACTTTCTTCTTCACTTCTGGTTCTCTGGTCTTCTTTATCGATGGAACTGAAGTTGAACACTATTGTGTGAGTTGGGGACAGAGTGGCCTCATCCTCTGCCTGAGTGCTATCTCTTCTCCTCTGGAAAACAGAGGAAACCAGTATAGTAGTGAGGGAAAAGGAAGAAGCTCTCTGTTGCAGATGTACATGAAAGAGAAGGGATGGGGAAAAGGTAGAAAGAGAAGGAGGGAAGGGGAAGGAAAGAGGACTAATACGTGGGAAAATGGGGGGGGCTGCTATTGATCTTTCCCAATGTTTGTGAACCATTAGTGAGAATATGTCTGTGAAGATTCTCACTCATCCAGGTGAGTTTATCTGGAAGTTGAGTCATGGCTACTGGACTTCTTTTTTGAGAGATAGAAACGTTTTGCTGCTCATCTAAACAGCTTCATGAGTCTGAATACAGACCCCTGGAAGGGAAGCTGGGGCCGCTGGTTCTGGGGATGATAATTTAGCAGCAGCAGCAGGTACAAAGGCCCATTACTAATAGGGACTCAACAGCTTGACTCAGACAAATAGGTCTCAATTGTAATTTGAATCCAAGTCTTTCAAATCCCCCCACAGAGTCAAGTCTGACTCGCTGGTATGACTTGATAGTTTGGACTTGATAGAAAGTTGCAACTTGAGAGTCTCCATCCCTGCCTTTAAATGTACAGTATTTTAGTACCAATTTTGTTTGCCATTTTAAAGATAATACTTGTTTAATTCTTTTAAAATTATTTGTATAGTTATTGGTTTCAGCTTTTTAAATATTGCCCTTTTAATGATGTAAGCCATTTTGGTCCTTTCAAGGTGAAAGGCAGGGTAAAAACAGTTTAGATAGATAGATAGATAGATAGATAGATAGATAGATAGATAGATAGATAGATCGATAGATAGATAGATAGATAGATAGATAGATAGATAGATAGATAGGCAGTTACTTTCCTTTATTTAATCACACATTACCCTCACAGTTTCTGGACTGAAAGTAAAGAGCAGGAAAAGATAAGCTAAATGTTGATAAAGTACCTGTAATAAGAATAAGAAAACTTACAGAGATAAATCTTATATCCCTTTCACTTTTATGGATGTCAGTCACATTTTACTCAGTGCAGAACTTGGCAAGTTACTTTAGAAAATCATGATTGGTGCTGTTACAATTTCAAGTAACACTACACATTCATAAAGTTACTATTATCATTATGTTACTCATAATCCATTGCTCAGTACGTAGCGTGTTACATTCATTATTAATTGCTCTCTTATTAAGAAATAAGAAAAGGGATAAATGTTAAGGAACATGCCCCAAAAATTCCCTCCAAAGGAAGCTAAAAAATAAGAACATTGAGAGAAAACTGTACTTATTAGAGAAAAATCCCAACATTCTTATACCTGTGTTGCAAAAATGTAATTCATTACAGGTAAAATTGTCCCCTGTAACTCATTATTTTGAAAGCTCTGCAAAGGTCTTCCTGCATGAACTCAAGTCCACAGAGAGTTAAAGAGTTCTTATTCCCTCAGTCTCATCCTTTGCCCCTTTAGAAAGCAAAAACTTTTGCTGTTCCAGTCTCCCTGCCAGAGGCCATAACTGGCCAAGAATAGTCTCAAGTGAAACCATCCATAAGCAGGGAATTGCAGAGTAGAGATTTGTTTGTTTCTTTGTTTTTTTTTCAAATAACTGTTCTGCCATAGCTGCTGGGGAAAAAAAAATCTGTCAACAACATTTCTCAGTCTGAGGAGAGTTATAGACAGATTTGTTGCTTCTCCAAGCAACTGCCATATTCAACCTGACTGTGAAGGTAAATAAATAAATTATTAAAACACTATTTCTTTCTAATTCATAAAATAAGACTTTAGGATGGGTAGCAAAACACTTGCTTTTACAGATGTGGTCTTTCCTAGCCCTTCATTTACTTGAACACATCCTTGCATATACTCTATACACTCCATCCACTATATCATACTGGATATCTTTAAATACTGCATAAATAAGCATTTCACTTATTTATGCAGTATTTAAAGGTGTCACAAAGATGCCCAGGGTGATAGACAGAGTGATTGACTAGGAATCAGGAAACTTGGTTTTGAATCCCTGTTCAGCCATGAAAGCTTAGTGGGATGGGGAATGTGTAGAATTTATAAAACCATTCCTGAAATATCTCACTTATCTTGGAAGGCCTATTAAGGTCAGTGCAGGTCACTACATAATATACCATAACATGAAATAACATAGCATTATATGCATATGGTCTCAGTAAACCTTACAGTATCTTAGCACAGAAGATAAAAAACAATGATAATTGTTAGCTATTGTGAGTTTTTTGGGCTGTTTGGCTGTGTTCTGGAAGTTTTTCTTCCTGATGTTTCGACAGACTCTGTGGCCGGCATCTTTAGTGGGCAAGGAGCTCAGGGAACTAGGAGTTCTCTCTGTACTCTTGGGTATAGAGTGAGTGACACTGTGTGGTTTTAAAGTTGTGGGGAAGAGGAAACTTGTCCTGTGCAGCATTGTGATGGAGGGATTAAGAAGCTTCACTGCCACCAGCGGTGGCAGCAATACTTTTCTGTAGTTGATGGGTGTTGTTAGAGGTTCTATTGTGTGAACTGATCACCCGTGCTTTTGGCTGGGTGGGAATCATTGAACTTGCTCTTTTTTAGGGTGTAGTTTTTAGTACTGGAAGCCAGGCTTTGTTGATTTTTAGACTTTTTTTTGAAACTGTGCTTATGTTTGTGGATTTCAGTGGCTTCCCTGTGTAGTCTGACATAGTGATTGTTAGTGTTGTCCAGTACCTCTGTGTCCTGGAAGAGGATTTCATGTCCAGTTTGTTTCAGGACATGCTGTTTTTTAAGGTTGTTTTAAACTGCAGTATCTTTCATGTTCTTTGATTCTGGCCTGGATGCTGCACTTTGTGGTCTCAATATATACCTGGCCACAACTACAAGGTATCTGGTATTGAACATAGGTTGTGAGCAGACCTTTAACTGCATTACTTCAGTCACTGCAATGATCAAGAAGCCCCCCAAAATAAACTCTGTCATTGCCTCCATTTCTTTCTCTTCTATATGCCAGGAGGTGATGGGACCAGTGGCCATGATCTTTGATGTATACCTTCAGTCCATTTTTAATGCTCTCCTCTTTCACCCTCATTAAGAGGATTTTAAATTCCCCTTCATGTTCTGCTATCAGAGTAGTACCATCTGCTTATCTGAGGTCACTGATATTTCTTATGGCAACCTTAATTTCGGCTTGTGATTCATCCTGTCCTGCCTTTCACATGATGTACTCTGCATATAAGTTAAATAGAACAAGGTGACAGTATACAACCTTGTCACACTCTTTTTCCAATTTTAAATCAGTCAGTTGTTCCATATCCAGTTCTGTCTGGACAGAGGTCAGCAACTACACTATCTTGGTTATCAGGGAGATCCAGATCTTTCTGGTATAATTCTTCTGTGTATTCTTGCCATCTCTTCTTTATGTCTTCTGCTTCTATTAGGTCCCTACCATTTTATCGTTTCTCATATCCATCTTTGTACAAAATGCCCCTTTTATATTTCTAATTTTCTTGAAGAGATCTCTGGTTTTTTTCTTTTCTATTGTTGTCCTCTATTTCTTTGCACTGTTTGTTCAAGAAGGCTGTCCTGTCTCTCCTAGCTATTCTTTGAAAGTCTGTGTTCAGTTTTCTGTATCTTTCCCTTTCTCTCTTGCATTTTGCTTCCCTTCTCTCCTCCACTATTTGTGAGGCCTTGTTGGACAACTACTTTGCCTTCTTGCATTTTCTTTTCTTTGGAATGGTTTCCATTGCTGCCTCCATAGTTCTTCAGGCATTCTGTCCACCAAATCTAGTTCCTTAAATCTATTCTTCACATCCACTGTGTATTCATAAGGGATTTGACTTACATTGTACCTGACTGTCCCAGTGGTTTTCCCTACTTTCTTCAGTTTAAGTTTGATTTTTTTGCTATAAGAAGCTGATGATCTGAGCCACAGTCAGCACCAGGTCTCATTTTTGCTGAATGTATAGAGCTCCTCCATCTTTGGCTGCAGAGAACATAACCAATCTGATTCCGGTATCGTCCATCTGGTGATGTCCATGTGTAGAGTCACCTTTTTGTTGTTGAAAAAGAGTATTTGCAATGACCAGCTTGTGCTCTTGACAAAATTAGCCTTTGCCCTGCTTCATTTGGAATTCCAAGGCCAAACTTGCCAGTTATTCATTTTATCATTTGACTCCCAACTTTCGCATTCCAATCCCCTATGATGAGAAGAACATATTTCTTTGGTGTCATTTCTAGTCTTCATAGAATTGGTCAATTTCAGCCTCTTCAGCATCAGTAGTTGGTGCATAAGCTTGGATTACTGTGATGTTGAAAGGGTTGCCTTGGAATCATACTGAAATCATTCTATCAGCTGCACTGGTTGTATCCCAGTGCAGCTTTTCCCACTCTTTTGTTGACTATGAGGACTACTCAATTTCTTCTATGGGATTCTTGCCCACAGTAGTAAATGTGTACTGAATTCACCCATTCCCATCCATTTAAGTTTGCTGATGCCCAAGAGGTCCATGTTTATTCTTCTCATCTCATGCTTGACTACATCCAGCTTACCCTGGTTCATAGATCTCACACTCCAGGTTCCTATGCAGTATATTTCTTTGCAGCATTGGAGTTTCCTTTCTCTTCCAGGCACATCTGCAGCTGAGCGTCCTTTCGGCTTTGGCCAGCCACTTTATTAGCTATGGAGCTACTTGTACTTGTCCTTTGCTCTTCCTCAGTAGCATGTTGGATGCTTTCTGACCTGAGCGGCTCATTTTCCAGCATCATGTCTTTTAGCCTTTTGTTACTGTCCATGGAGTTTTCCTGGCACGGATACTTGTATTGCCAGTTCCTACTCCAGGTGGACCACATTTAGTCAGAATTCTCCACTATGACCTGTCCGTCTTGGGTGGCCCTGCACGACATAGCTCCTGGTTCTCTGAGTTACTCAAGCCCCTTCGCCACGACAAGGCAGTTATAGACAATGAAGATGCACAAGGTACTATCCCCCGCTATTAAACAATGGTTAGGCCTCATGTAGAGTACTCTGTCCAGTTGTAGACACTGCACTTTAAGAAGGATGCCAACAAACTAGAACAAACTCAGAGGAGGAAGGATGATCAGGGGCCTGGAAACCAAGCCATGTGAGGAAATAGTGAAAGAACAGCCTTTACAAAAGAAGACTGGTGAGTAGAGATGGGTACGAAATGAGCGATTTTTTTTGTTTTTGTTTTTCGTCTCGTTACGTAACGAAACAAAAAATGAATTTTGACTCCAAAATGAAACAAAACGACCTGAAACACGAAAATTTTTGTCGACTGCTCCGTTTTCGTTACGGCAAATACATTGAATTGTGCTAAATGGTAACAAAACAGCAATTTTTCGTTTTCGTTTTCGTTTTTTCATTTCGTTACCCAACGAAACGGAAATGATTTTTTTTGCAAAAAAACTCACAAAAATGAAAACGAACCGAAACGGACCCCTAAACGACCAAACGACAAACGAAACACAATTTTTCTGAGTCGTGCCCATCTCTACTGGTGAGACATATGATAGTGCTTTTCAGATACTATAAGCAACGTCATACAGAGGAAGTTTGGGATCTGTTCCCAGTCATCCCAGTGTACAGGGCATGCAATAATGAACTCACGTTACAAAAAGCTAGATTTCAGCTGACTATCAGGAAGAACTTAATTGCAACAGCACTACAGCAATGGAACCAATTACATTGACTGGTAGTGAACAGTAATACTGGAGGCATTCAAGAGAAAATTAGACAACCATGTCAGATACACTTTGATTTGTATTCCTGCATTGAGCAGGGGATTGGACTTGATGGCCTTATAGGCTCCTTACAACCCCATTATTCTGTGATTTCATGAATTGTGCTATTCAGTTCAGAAACAGATAATAGGGGTCTGCCTGGCTCCAATCTAAGTGACTTGACATTATTGCCAAGGAAGAGCGAAATGAAGAAAAATAGAGGTTTGGTTGTTGGGGCAGCATTATCAGGCTCATGCCGGTTGGGGAGAGAAAAGAACCAGCAGGAACTGTGTTTGTTGTGCTTCCATTTTACTGCTGTAAAGGGAACTGAAGGGAGGTGGACACTTTTTAAATAATCTTGAGGGAAATTGCTGTGTTTGCACTACTCACTAAGAAAAATAGACATACCACCTGCTTACTGGCATTCTCTATTGTAATAACTCAAGATGGCTCCCCACTGTGTATTCTCCAGATGTTTTCTTAGTTTAGCTTTATATATCCCAAGTGATGGGTATTTCTTCACTACTTTTCTAAGACAAGACTATCCAGCATATAAATACAGTTGATCTTTGCAAAACTGACCTTTTTGTTAGAGAGATTACATAAATCCTGGTTATATACCATTTTACCAACCTTCTTTACCTGGGGGAATATACCCTTCAGATAATCTTACTTTATATTGATCGTTGCTGCAGGCTCCCTTAGACTTTATCAAACCAAGTAACACTAATAATGCTGCATCTACACTCTCTGTTTCACAGCAATTGGCAAAGTTTCTCTCTAGGACTGCACTCCAGTCTAATAATTTCATGCAGTTCTTTACCTAATTCCAGTAACTCTCCGCAACTAATCTAGTTCTAAGCAGAACACATTTTTGCTTTCTTTCCCTAACAGCCCAGTGCAAGGAAGGAACTGAAACCAGGGGAAGGGGTAGAAAATAATGATAAAGAAAGAAACCAGATGGCCTCACCTACTTCAGGCTCTGGGTATACCAATCAAAGGCTCAGCATATATGCTCCCCATGCTACATATTATCTATTCTACTTTAACAGAATATAGAAAACATGGTCAATATCAAGCATATTGTCTTAGAAAAAGTGTTTCCCAGTGCAGATCTCCAGATGTTGTTGATCTTGAACATCAAGAAGATTTGTCAGTGCAGACTATTTGGTAGGTAGAGTTAATATATAAACAATGAGACCTTTTACATGTTTGTGCCTGCTGTTTTTTTGAAAATTCTAAGCAATCTTATAAGACAATGGGCATTGTTGAGCATATTATATCTGTAAGCTGCTATACCAGTGATGGTGAACCTTTTAGAGATCAAGTGCCCAAACTGCAATTCAAAACCCACTTATTTTTCGTAAAGTGCCAATACAGCAATTTAACCTGAATACAGTGGTAACCTGGGTTACAAATGCATTGGGTGCTGCCCTCTGGGAAAGCAAGGATCGAAGAGCAGGTTTTTGAATTTCTTGCAGCCACAGCACCCTTGTTATGGCTGTGGAAAATTCAAAAACCTGCTCTTCATTCCTCACTTTCCCAAATGGTAGCATGGAGTACTACACTTCGTGAAAGCAAGTATCAAAGAGTAGCTCCTCATCTGCCTCTATGCCCTGGGAAGAGAGGCAGATGGGGTGCTTCACTACCAGGAAAGCCAGGGGGGAGTGGTGGCAGCTTGTGGGCTTCTTTGTATCCTGTTTACTCTCCAGCCACACCCCTCTGGGCATCCTAAATGGGCATCCCCTTTTGGTGGTTTTGAGACCATTGAAATGGCTCTGTGAAGAGAGCCAGGTAAAGGGGAGGCAGTGGTTTGTGGGCTCCTTCATAGCCCCAGTTTATTCTCCAGCCACACTGCTTTGGGGATGCCCAGAGCGGCATGACTGGAGAGTTAACTGGGGCTACAAAGGAGCCCAAAAGCCACTATCTCTCCTTTGCCCAGCCCTCTGCATCGGGCACAGTGGTGTGCTCCGAGTGGAGGGGAACTGTCAAGGCTGTGATCGGGTGATGTCACAAGCCCACAGAGAGGGGTCTGTGTGCCACCTTTGGCACCCGTGCCATAGATTCGCCAACACTGTGCACACTATCAAGCAAGCAAACCACCTCTAATAATCCATATACTGAGGGCAAGTACATACGGACTTACTTTCAGGAAATGTAGGGGCTAATGTAGAAATTCAGAATCTGGATGTTTGAGATGTCATAGTCTATACACCTTCTCCATCCTCACCCAGACTCTTGACAGAAACTGCTACAGAACCAGCCAAGGAAACACAGTGATATTTGAAGACAAAAGTACTGTACCTACAAATCAAACTAGGTTCTCTGAAGTACCAGATTTTGTTACAGTAGTTTGAGGATTTAAAAAATGCTGAACATTCGAGGAAAATCCAAATACTCAGCACCAAGTCGTACTCACTTGACAAATGAAATTAATACTGTAAGCAAGCAGGAAGCCCAATGCAAATGAACACTGACTGCTGAAGTACCGTTGAAAACCAAGGTTTCTCCAGTCACTGATCTTGTGTGAATGCTCAGATTAACTAGATAATTTTTTTTTGTGATTGGAGAGTAAGGGAGTAGTATTCTCATTGTTTTAAATTTTATCACGGATGTGAGCATGAAGAATGTTTTTCTTCTTTTAGGCAAATGCAAATCTCAATCCAATTGACTGAACTACTGTGTTTGAAATGTGTGCCATTGATATTTTGAACCTCTTCTGAAGCATTTGAGTAGGGTAGGTCACCGTACTATTAGGAAAATAGATCGCTACTCCTCAATTTGCATTTTGCTTGTTAAAAGCTTATTTTTGCAATACTTTGTCTTTTCCCCATTTTTCTACAATGGGGAAAAAGACCAGGAACCTTCAGTCCTCCAAATGTTCTGGACCGAAATTCCCAGAATCCTGAGCCTATATTGCCAGTGATAAAGGATTATGGGAGTTGTGGTCCAAACCATCTGGAGGGCCGAAGGTTCCGCACCTGGATATAGACAGACTGGCGTTCAGCCTTTACATGACAAGCCTCATTCAGCCATTTTAAAAGAAGTCTATTTTGGGGCCCTTCAGTGCCCTCGGAATTCAAGAAATACTGTGCAGTTCAATTAAACAAGCATGTGGCACTCTGTTTCCTTCCTCCCTGCCAGTCTACATGTCTTTGAAATATTCGGAGGAATACAAATAGATGAAAATTATTTAAAATATTCAGATGCAAATCAAATCAGTCTGGCTACAAATTGGCTTGAAATAAACTGGTTGCGATTTGTAAGACAAATAATTCAGACCATATTAAAGCAGATGGCTTTCACATACTCCTCCTATCATTATCACATGAAAACTTGTACGGAACTGTTGCATGGTGGATTACACTGGTCACCTGGAACATTGTACATGCCCCCTCATATTTGCTTACAAAAGCCACTTTTATTATGTGCATTTGCTGGCACATGTAGAATTCCTCACTGAGACACAGATAGGTACATAACAATTTGTATAACCATCATGGAGCTACAGCATATCCCCAACCATAAACTAAGGCATATACTGTATTTTTCGCCCTATAAGATGCCCTTTTCTCCCCCTCAAAAGTAAGAGGAAATGTCTGTGCATCTTATGGGGTGAATACAGCCCTATAGACCCCATGGTGGCTGCTGCCCCCCCCGTGGCCCATGGTTCCTTTCCTCCCTCGAAGGGAGTCATGGGCCACAGCAGGGGCTTGTATATCAAGACATTGCTAGTTGATCAAGGCAAAATTTGGAAAAAAATGTTTGCTTGTCTTGCAAAATGCTCTTAAACGAAGTTACTCTTAAACCTGGGTATTACTTTATACAAAACCACAGGCAAGCTTACATTGGTCACTGACAGGCACTCTTCCCATATTCATAACTTTTTGCACTTTCATGGGCAGTTTCACAGTTATTTTCGGCGTCAACCATAATTTTTATGTAATGTTTGATGGGCATTTTAATTTCTGATCAGCCATCATAAATAGGTTCCAGGGAGCCATACATTGGTGTGTTGCACACATGCCAAATAGTCTTCTGAAATTTCACACTTTCAACTAGTCTTCTGAAGTGACACAAAAGTTTCGGTTGCACAACAGTCCATGCGAAAAGTCAGCCCAAAACTAAGATATTGGTTGAAGAGTAGATCCTTTTGAATAAGTGGAACTTTAGAAGGAATTGATTCATCAGATTCAAATTGATTCAGTGGTCCTACTCTTTTGCAATGTGCTACTCTAAGCAACAAGATTTCTATATGTATTCTTGATCAGTTGTGCTTCTCATAGCTTTTGACCTCTCAGGAGCCTCACTACGTACATTTTCTCATTTAAGCAATCCCCTAAATCTAAAGAAGGAAAGTTTTTAGATCATCTCCCCAGTGAGCTGCGCCTAGCACAGTCCCTGCCCACCTTTAAAAAAGCCTTGAAAACCCATCTTCTCAAGGAGGCATTTGGCAACCTTTTTAATTAAACCTCCCCCCCCATCTCTGCCGCCCATGTCATCGTTTCTGGAGGATATTGTTCCCCCCTATTTTACTGGAAATTATCTTTGATTTTTGTTTTCCTTTTGTAGTTTTGTTTTATTGTTAGCTGCCCAGAGTTCTGTTCCGGAAGATGGGCGGGATATAAGTA
>JAHTLZ010000007.1:21437758-21454199 GCA_023846285.1 Phrynocephalus versicolor
AATAAATAAATAAATAAATAAATAAATAAATAAATAAATAAATAAATAAATAAATAAATAAAGTTAACATCCCTAGCCAGGTACAGATAAGAGAATCAGCTACTGTACAGGGGAGGCAGCTATTTCATGTTTCTTTCAGTGTAATACCCCTAAAACCCATACACACAGTTTTTGGCTTCCCCTTAAATACAAACATAAAGACAACACCTTACTCTTTCTCATTGCCTGACCGTTCTTTCTCATGCCATCACTGTCAACCATAATTCCTACACAGAAGTACATCAGTCAACGTCCTACCCTCCTCCTCCACAAAACGTTGCCTTCCACTCTTGCACATGTATGGTGCCTTTGAGTGTACTCTCATGCACAATGCCACGTCTAGAAGAAGACAAAGTACTATCCCTTTCAATAACCTTACACACACACACACACAAATGGGGTGAGAGAGACAGAGAGACAGAGAGACAGAGAGAGTATTTTGGTGCAGCTGACACACAAGAAATAAAACTATCCCCCACACATACACTCATCGTGTGTTTTGGTAAAAACAGACACTGCAGTTCAGAATATAATGTCTTTAACTCACAACTTGCCCCATATGCATAAACACAGAGTTTATATCCTTATGTTCTCATATTGCAATGGCTTTTCACCTATATGGTTCAGCTAGAAGCCAGCTATGGGAACTTAAACAGACCTGGTGTTTTTACTTTTGCTGAAGTACTGTCCCTTTCAATAACCTTACACACACACACACACACACACACACACACACACACATGGGGTGAGAGAGAGAGAGAGAGAGAGAATGTCTTAGATTCAAACTCATACAAATGTTATACAGTATAGTGCCCATCTTTTCTGTTCCCTTTCCCTGCTATGTTGCTTCTTCTTTGTTATGTACTTATAGTTCAGACTCTAAAGTTTATCTTCTGGTTGGATATCGTCTCAGAGCTCCTGCTGGTTTGGCTTGGGTTGCATTGGGTTTTTTTTTCTCACTCCCCTCAGTCTCATTTGTAGATGTGTGGACTAGAGAGCAGAAGGGGCCATGGGACTATGTTGGGCACCCTATGCTTCAAACAAGACACAAAGAGATGAAATGATTGCCTATCAAAAGATGCCATTTGAAGTTTTCTCCAGCAGATTCCTGTGCTGTACAGTGGGTGCTTTTTGTTCTGTTCTTTCTGCACTTTTCATGTGTAGTCGAAGATCTTGTTCACCTAAGTCTTTTCACAGCTTGCCACCTTACATTCCCCAGGATGTTACTTCAGAAAAACAAAATAGCAAATAGAGCCTTTGGCATCATTGTGTTTTACCTCCAGCTGGTAATTTTTTTAAAAAAATTCCTCTTCCAACTTTGAAGCCTCCGTTTATAAGCCCTTTCTTCTTCACTCACTACAGATTTCTAGGAGGTTGGCATTTTTATCTTCCCATTAGCTGAAGAGTTGTGTTTTGAATTCCACTTGAACAAACAAAATACCGGTAAGTAGAAGGTGGCAGATGGTAAATGAATAAAAGGATGGAATGTGCTGAAAGGAAACCCGGAGTTGTGAAAATGGAAAACAAGACAAAGGAATGAACAAGGACCGGGCAAGCAAGGAAGAAAAAACAGGTGACCAGGAGAAAGGTAGTAAATGATGCACCTGACAGTGAAATGCTGAGAACAGAAAGTGCTACATATTTGGATTGGAACTCTGAGAAATTTTACTTCCAGGGGCCTTCAACTCTCAGAGGCTCTGTGGGTAGAGAGTGCCATGAAATACTTGATCAATAAGTCACTTTTATGAGCTCTGGTATAGGATGTGAATTACGATTCTAGACAGCACTGCAAACTTTTTATATCTTGTTTGCATAGGACAGGAAAGGACAACATAAAATCTGAAAGTTATGTGTGACATTAGAGAGACTTCTCTCAAGACAACAGTGGTGGTAGCATCAATTTGCCTTGGTCAGGTGCAGATTATGAATAGCTAGCAATGCTGGGTGGGTATTCTGGGAACTAAAGTCCAAAAGAGAGAGAAATGTTTCTCATATATGAGCTAGAAATCAAGGTTGTTGGGCTCAACAAATTTGAGGGCTCTAATATGAGGATGCAATAGTAAGATCACTGTTGAAAAGCCCTGCTTGGATGCCACAATGTTCAATAATTACCAACCACTCTAATATTCCATTCTTGGGTAAGGCGCTTGAGTTAGTCATGGCGTCATAGTTTCAGGGGTTCCTCCATGAGACAGATTATCCAGATCCATTTCAATCTGGTTTCAGGCCTCAGCATGGGATGGAGATTATTTTGCTTGTCTTGGTGGATGAACTACACTGGGAACTGGATAGGGCCACTGCATCCCTGTTGGTTCTGTTGGACCTCTCAGTGGCTTTCAATATCATCAAGCATGGTATCCTTCTGTCCTGTTTTCTCAAATGAGAATTGGAAGCAGTGCTTTATAATGGCTGTGGTCCTTCTTGGAGAGGGAAGAATTCCGAAGATGGTGCAGAAAAAATCCTGTTTGACACTCTATTCTTGGCCAGAGTGTTCCCTCAGTGTTCTGTTTTGTCTCCTGTGTTATTTAATCATTAGGAAGGGGATAGAAAATAAGTCAGCAAGTGTCATTTTGCCTCTTTAGAAATCTATGGTGAGGCCCCATCTGGAGTAGTGTGTACAGTTCTGGTCACGATACCTCCAGAAGGATATTTTGGAAATTAAAAAAGTGCAGAGCATTCTGGCAAACAGAATGATTAGGGGATTGGAACACCTTCCTTAACAGCTGAGGCTGCAAAGGCTGGGCCTCTTCACTCTTGAACGATGGTGCCTAAGAGGTGACCTGACTGAAATTTATAAAATCATGCACGGTGTGGACAAAGTAGATAAGGAAAAGCTGTTTTCCCTGTTGCACAAGGGGGCACTCCATGAAACTTTTGGGTGCTAGATCTCAAACAAATAAGAGAAAGTACTTTTTCACCCAGAGGATCACTGGTCTATGGAACTTCCTGCCAGAAGAAGGGGTGACAGCTGTCAGACTTGAAAGTAGAGATGGGCACGACTTAGTGAAATTTCCGTTTCCGTTTCCGTTTTTCGTTTTTGTTACGCAACGAACTGAAAAACGAAAATTGGCTCCAAAATGGAATGAAAACGGAAACGAAATGACTAATTTTGAGCCAATTTTTATTTTTCGTTACGGCAAAAGCATTTAATGGCACTAAATGGGAAAAATGAAAAATTTTTCATTTTCGTTTTTGTTTTTCGTTACGAAATGAAACAAAAACGAAAAATTTTGAAAATTAGCTCACGAAAACGGAAATGAGCCGAAACGGACCCCTAAACAAAAAACGAAAAATGAAAAACCATTTTTCCTGAGTCGTGCCCATCTCTACTTGAAAGCTTTAAGAAAGGATTGGACAAGTTAATGGAGAACAAGGGTATCAATGGCTATCATTATGGATGCCTAAGGGCAACCTCTAGGTTGGAGAGATAGGCAGGATATCTCTCAATGCCTTTTGCAGGGCATCGTAACTAGGCAAAGACATCTGCTTTGGAATACCCTGAAGCAAATGGTGAGCTGCTGTGTGAGAGAGAAAGCTGGGCTGGATGGGCTGTGATCTGTTCCAGCAAGGCTGTTCTTATGTTCTTACATGAAAGTGTTGGGAGAGGTTATGTGTCACCAGTTTGCGGATTACACCCAATCCAATCTCTCCTTGCAATCTAAATCTGAAGTAGCTTTTTTTTGGCTCTGTCAGTAATGGAGTGGATAAGTGTGAATAAACTGAAATTTAATTCAGACAAGGCAGAGGTGCTCCAGGGACATCAAAAGCCAGATCAGAGAACAGGGATGCAGCCTGTGCTGGTTGTAGTCTCTATAAAAACAGAGGTGTACAGCTCTGGGTTTGTCCTAGATTTGTCTCTGAGCCTGGATACTCAGTTTGTGACAGTGGCCAGAAGTGCTTTTCAAACTAGTTCGCCAGCTGGGCCCATTCCTTGTTATATCCTGGCTAGATTACTGTAATGCACTCTAAGTGGGCCTGCCTATGAAAAGTCTCTGGAAATTTCATTGGGTCCAAAATGTAGCAGCCAGATTTCTGACTGGGGAAT
Source organism: Phrynocephalus versicolor (assembly GCA_023846285.1). Lineage (NCBI taxonomy): Eukaryota > Metazoa > Chordata > Lepidosauria > Squamata > Agamidae > Phrynocephalus > Phrynocephalus versicolor. Next base: position 21,441,843 of record JAHTLZ010000007.1, read on the forward strand.
GGTTACAGGGATCCCATAACTCCCCTGTTACAGCAGCTCCACTGGTTGCTGATCCATTGCTAGTCTGCATTCAAAGTGTTAGTTCTAACCTATAAAGTTCTAATGACTTGGGCCCAAACTAGCTCAAGGACCACATCTCCCTTTATGAGCCTGCTTGAGTACTGAGATCATCAGAAGAGTGCTAAGATCATTCTCCTGTTCCCATCACCTTCACAGTTGCATTTGGTGGGTACATGGGATGAGGGCCTTCTGTGTTGCCAGATGTTTTGCCCCCCCCCCCAATTTTGTAACTCCTTTCTACAGGAAATAAGACTGGTACCAACTTTGCTGTCCTTCTGCAAGGTAAAGCTTTGCAGGCTTTACCTTGCAGGCTTCAGGCAGGCTTTAGATGGGCTTTACCTGAGTGTTCAGCTGACTGAGTGTTTTTTTTTTAAAGTGGGTTGTTGTGCCTTACTACCTTTGAATGTGTTTTGGTGCTGCTTTGGGGGTTTTTTTTGGTATGGTTTTTGATTCTTTTTCATATTTTGATATTCACTGTGGTCTAATATTGTTCTTTAAAAATGTAAGTTGCCTTGAATCTGTTTAAGGGGAAAAGCAGGGCAAACATATTTTAAATAAATAAATAAATAAATAAATAAATAAATAAATAAATAAAAAGGACACATCGATATTGTTGAACTCCTGATTCAGGAGAAACCCAAGAACGACCTGCTTAATGATGAAAAATATTCAAACGAGTAACCATGCTTGAAAGAGGTTCCATGAGCAGGCATTTGGTGAAGAATCCATACAGCTTCCCTTTTCTGATGTCCATGTTTTGCATTTTAACCTTTCCACAGGAATCTGACATGAATACATATGAATATTTGTCCTTTCTGAGAGATTTTGACTCCTGAATATGCAGAGTTCAGCTTATGCTGTGGTTTAAGTTTGTACACTCCCCTTATGCAGAAAGGCAATTATGAGGCTAGCTAACTTTCCTACTATGGATTTTCCCTCTCAATAGAATCATTTGACAAGAAAAAAAATTCAGTATGCATTTTCCTCCCTAACCTATTATTTCAAATTCCTTTAAAATGAAGCTCTTTAGGATTTGCTGTTTCTTTTTTTTTAAAAATGTCACATGGGTTAACTGACAACGGAAAAGCTTTTTGTTTTGCCATCTTAAATATAGACAAAAGGGGGAAATACCGTACAGAAAATCATATCATCAAGACACCGTAATATTATCCTGTCATGACAGTTGTGGTTTAAACTGTTGCCATACTGACCCCACCCATCTGATAGATGACAGCAGAGTGGATGAGTGCGCCACTATAAATCTTGCAGGTTAGAGCTGTATCAGTGGTATATCCAATTCTTGGTGCAAATCGTGTAGATGCAGATGCACATAAATTGCATTGAAACAGAAAACCATACTTAATTATTTGAGGAAAAAGAATACACAGAATCTAAATAAAAATGACAAACATAGGTATAGAGAGGCAGTCTAAGAAGTATTATGTTTAAACAACAACCACTGAAAGCTGCTATGAGAGTTTTTTATTTAGATAAATATTCATATTTGGAAGTGAATCATTTCAGTCTGAATATTTGTGTCTGATAAATGTACACTTTCATTTGAAGCATATTTGTCCCAAAAGAGCCTTGCCTATTCCGGGTTAGAGTGGGTTATAAGAGCTAATAAACAAATGAATTAGAAAGAGCCCTGATGTTTACAGAATTGTCAAAGTCTCCAGACAAAAAAGTAATCAGAATGCAATCAGTCAGAGTTAAGAAACGTTACTGTTGGAGGGCATAATTTCCAGAATTCTTCAGCCATGACTGCATGTAGGGCGTCATATTGGCTTACCTGTGTCCACAGAGTTAGTTGAGATAACCCTTAAAACTGTAGGTCCACAATTTGTGTTAAACCTGTTCTAAGTGCATAGTGTGCAATACTTCAGAGAGATCTTAATCGGGAGGGATGGCTGGAATGTTCCTGGAGATGCCTAATAAATCCACACAATTCTGAGAAAGCTTCTGGTGCTTTTGATATAAACTGCTTTAACTGATCACTCGCATCCCTATGATCTTCAGTGCCTTGTCCTGGTGAAACAACCAGGCAGCAAGATGGAAGGGACTGGAATGACAGTTCTTTTTTTGTAGGGAAGAAAAAAGCAGGTGCAAATAATTGGTTTGTTACTATGTTTGGCACTGCCATGTAATGGAACCTAAGAGTTACTTAAGGGACAAGAGTTCATTGCTTACTTGTGGAAGCATTTGAAAGGCAATTAAAACAGAACAGCCCGTCAGGGCTTCTTATTCTTCAGTGACTGTGGGAATAAAACATTGGCTTTTTGCTGAAGCAAAACCACACGTCCTGGCAAAATGAACAAGAAGGGGAAATTGAGCAAATCTGTTGATGAATTGCTGTGGTCCCTAGTTACAGAGATTGTAAAAATATGCAGAGATATGCTTGTTAGGTTTTTTAATAACTAGAACAGTTGATTCAGAGATTTCAGTTAAGTTCCTATGCAATGTACCACTTTTTTTTTTTACAAAACCTTTTAAGAAGATTATTCCCAACTGAGGTTTATGCTTAGGTGCGTTAACTTGGTGTAATGCTTGGTGTAATGCTGAGTTTAAGGAATCTTAAACTGCAAAAGCCCCATAGTTATCCATCCTTTCTTCCTTCCATACAGGCTGGAAACCAGCGAAGATGCTGAAACACCAATGTACATGCTTATAGTGTCCTATTCCAGTTAGTATTCTTGCATTCTCATTATTTACTAGCAATTGCTGAACTATCTTTATTTATTGTCATCAAATTTAGCCTCATGTACGGTGCTCCGCAGTAATCCAAATGGGAAGTACTGAAGCCAAGAGGTCATTACAGTCATACTCTATACCAGGCATGTCCAAACTTTGGCCCTCCTGCTATTTTGGACGACAACTCCCAGAATTCTAAGATTAGATTGCCAATGACAAAGGACTGTGGGAGTTGTGATCCAAAACATCTGGAGGGCTGAAGTTTGGACATGCCTACTCTATACCAGTGGTGGTGAGCCTTCCACATGCCAGATGTTTTGGACCACAACTTCCAGAATTCCACGCCTGTATTGCCCGTGTCATAGGACTGTGGGAGTTGTGGTCCAAAACATCTGGAGTGCTGAAGGTTCACCACCACTGCTCTATAATGGTCTTTACAAGCCACATCCTGAAGAGCTTTCTATCAAGCTTGCTCAGTTTCAGTGCCCAAGACAGATTTGAACATATCTGAAATGAGTCTAGAAAACTAGATTAATTCAAGAGTGGCTAGACATCACTGGCTACCACATGTTGAAGTACCTTATCAGAAGTGTATGTTTGTGATTATTTCACAACTGTGGAGACTAGCGATGGGCACGAATTGAAAAAAAAGTATGTTTTGGTTTTTCATTTTTCGTTGCGGGTCTGTTTCGGTTCATTTTCATTTTTCATGAATTTTTTAAATTTTTCATTTTTCGCTTTTCGTTTTACCCGCTTTTTGCGCGACTTAAAGCATTTCTGCACGCGGACGTCCCCCAACGCCCCAGATCAGAGGGAAAACACTAAAAAAAAATGATGCTGGCAGAGACACAGTATTGACTAGGTACGCAGGGAGGCTGCAAAGGCAGCGGCGGGCGTTGCCCAGGGTGTAAGGAAGCCGCAGAGTGACTGCACTGCGGGGCAGGGGAGGGTACTCACTGAGAGGTACGCATGCACACAGGGAGGCTGCAAGAGAAATCTCTTCTTTCCCTAAGAGCCAGGCTGCAGCCAGCAGGAATACAGAGACACACACCTGCCTGCCTGGCCTAAAGTAATGAGTCGCAGAGACAGCAATCCCACCCTAACTCCCACCGCAGACTGCAAGGAGGATGGGGGCTGCCAAAGCTTTTTATGTCCTCTGTGGCTGCCACACCTACCCAATCTGCAACCTGGGTATGCTATTGTTTGAAATTGTCCAAGAATTTACATGATCCCATCACATGGCTTGCATCCATCTTGTGGCTAGAATCCATTTTGTGTCATCCTTAAAGGGAAAAGAAAAATATATCGCTATGGGAGAAAGACAAAATCAAACGTTTTAAGGACCGCAACCCCCTGGTAGGTAATAATTTCAAATAATTATCACTGCGTTTTTATGGATGTCCAGGGCATTTTAATACCCAAGAAATCCATATTAGGCATCTGGAAGCCATTTTGGGTCGATGTCCCCTAACTCCCCTTAAAGGGAAAAAAATACAGCGATCTGAGAAAAGACATAAATGCATGGTTTTAAGGACCCCAACTCTCCTGGTAGGTATTATCAGGCAGAAGAAATAATTATTGCTGGGTTTTTACGGATATTCAGGATGTTTTTTAACATTTAAAAACAGCTCATTTCATTGCATGTCACCATTAACGAAAACAAAACACAACGAACCTAATTTTTGTGGTTCTGTTCAGTTCGTTCCAATTTCATCACAATTTTCGTTATTCATTTCGTTATGTAACGGAATGAATAACAAATAACAGAATGAATTTTTTTTTGTTTCATGCCCATCTCTAGTGGAGACCTTCTTGGCCCAGAGGAAACTTCTTTAGGAGTAGTAGTACAATTCATTTCTTTAAGAAGGGTCTTTTAAAGAAATGTTAGGTCCATTTTTTCTTGATTATGTTAGTTCTCACAAATGGGAAAGCAAACCAATAGAAACCTCTATAGATGGACCTACATTGATTCTGGGATATATGTCATGGCAGTTATAGCTGACTGTATCCTTATATCTCAAATGCTTCACTGAGTTCTACTAAGGATTAGACTAAGTGTTCCATGACCAAAAAATGCTCCACAGAACCAAATTCAAGGGATGCAATTGTGGAGGAAAAATATTGCTGTTGCACCAACACCCCTGAATAAGCTTGATGACAAGTTCTGAGATGTGTTTCAACAGATCAATCACTGATTTCCCCTGCGCTTATGTTTCATTTGTTCACCAACTTTCTTTACCACCCTTAGTTCAGGAACATACCAAGAGTCTGACTGGTTCTCTACTGTGATAGGCAAGGCTAGGGAGTCATCATATCAACTGGCCGGGTGACCTCTGCATTCCACAGGGTGACTGGAACTCCAACATTAATCTCCTCCACTGCTCCTTGAAATCTACAAGAATCTAATAGTCTCAGGAAGATGTTGGTTGACATAGATGACAGCAGTAAAGTTCAGAGCTTCTCTAGAACTGGTTGTACAAACCACAAGGAACCATGACTAGAAAACAGATTTAAAATGCTCAGTAACTACAGTACAAGAACATCCAGATTGGTATTTTCATGAGCAGGAAATGTACAGGTGATGAAAAATGCTGCAGATGAAAATCGTGTATCATTAGAGAGGAAGACAGAAGTGCGACAGAAGAAAGTTATCATCTTAAAGTAATGTAGAACAACTTGGAGGGTGGTTAAGAAAAATAAAATGAAAAAGAGGCCAGGAAGAATAGGATAAAAAACAACAACAGTGCAATGATATATAAAAAGAAAACAAGCAGACAAAATAAACCAAACAAGGGATTTCCAAGACTAACAGCAAATAAGTTATGCTAGAGGCACCCATTCCTCTCCAGAGAACACATAAGCACCTTTTTTTCTTCTCTGCAGTACTTGTCCATGATGTTGAATAATGACATCCCAAAGGACCAGTTGCAACATTTGTCTATGTGTGCTCATGAGAGTCGCAGGATTTTTTGTGTACCTTTGCTATGCCATGCTATACTTATGAAAGGAAGAGGTTCTACCAAAGTTTGTTTGTTGTTCCATCCCAGTGCGAGAATTGCACTGATATATTGATGCAATCAGATGAACACACTGGGAACACAAACCAGGGAAACAAAACAAACTCTCCATCCCTGAAAAGGTCTTTGGCTTCATTTTTCATTGGGAAAAGAACAGAAGAGTTTGGCTGAAGTAGGAACTTCTGAAAAGAGGAGACATACAGTAACTAATACTAGGGGCAGAGGGAGGGGGAGAGATTATGTTGTTTAAGAGTCTAGAAACTAATTCTATAATCAAACCAAATTAACCTGTATAACCAATACATTAACAGTATTTCAGCATACAATTTAAAATTGGCATTTTTTAACATTTATATCTGTCACAAGCAAAGATTTAGATACAGTATTTGGGATGCAGATGGTTGAGCATACTGTTTAGAATGTTAATGTTGCTGTTGTCTAAAAATCATCCAAAATTGATGAATGCCTTCAAAGAATTTTTAAAACTCAAATGAAAAATGTATATAGTCACCTGTCCATGTAGGAGGCTTTTTCTGGGTAGGGAAAGTAGGTTATAGACAGTGCAGAATGGGACTGGAAAATGCTCCCTACCAGCTTGGCTTTCAGAAGTCTACTTTTGAACCCTATTATAATCAAATGTATTTGTGCTGCAGAGATAGGGACCTCACGACTTTTTAAATCATGTTCCTCGTGTTTCACATAGCCAGAAAGTACAGCATGATCTGCTTCAATAAAATACCTATATTAATCTGTCTCAGCATGTTGACTAAATTAAAAGGGGGGGGGGAGTAAGAAAGAAAGAAATGAAAAATGGGGGAAATGGAATGCATGAGGGAAGTGGACTTTTATCCATGAAAGCTGTGAATGAAACCAATTTGTTAACCTTTAAAGTGATGCAGTATTTCATTCCTTCCCCCTTTTAAATAAAACAAATGGACTAATCTAGAAACAGCTTCTTCTTACTTCCTGAATATACCAATGTATTGTTTTACCAATATCTTTAATCCATTTTAGTACATAATGCAATGAAAACTATTAAAAATGGAGTGCCCATGGTCTATAAAAAGATATACCTGTACACATTTTGGAGGAGAATTATACTACCCTTGCCCCATCACTGCTTATTCCATTAGAAACCACAAGAAGACAGAAAGCTATAATATGGAAATACATTTGAAAAAGTCATGAAATTAATGCTGCCACTGAATCAAAACAATTTCTAAAACTTATTTAAAAGCATAATGATAGAAAAGAGCATCCAAGGAAGCAAGAACAACAAGGGAAACATTTCAGATATACATGTGCATTTACTCTCAAGTTCAAATACACAAATTACTACATATAGGAGCACTGACTCATAATGGCCAAAATCCTGTTTGTCTGGATCTAAAGTTATATCCCCAGACATCTGCTAAGTGTTACACCAGTGAGGGGAAACCTTTTAAAGACCGAGTGCCCAAACGGAGATTTAAAAAGCACTAATTTTCCACAAAGTACCAATAGAGCAATTTAACCTGAATATAGGTGGCTGTGAAGGGGCGATGTCAGGTGCCCACAGAAAGGGCTCTGAGTGCCACCTTTGGCACCCGTGCCATAAATTTGCCAACACTGTGTTACACTGAGGCAACATGAAATTGTGCAATTTACGTACTTTTACAATCAGTCACACAGTTCCTATTGTGACTATTGTACAATGCACCAGTTGAAGTGCTTCACTAATAACATGTCATTCTTGGTGCAACTCTAGCTACCACAGGTGTAATGTTGTATTATACCCACGTACTACAATACATTATTCCAGCCAAAACCAAGATAAAACAAATTATGCTTTAACAATCTTGTTGGTCTTTACAACTGTTTGTTCTTGCTGTAACAAGGCCAATACATCACAACAGTCATCTCTCCAGATATTAATCTGGAGATTAGCTTGTTTATGCAAGAGGCCATGCAAATTATCCCAGCTTAATCATCTATTTTAGGTAAGGATCTGTTTCAAAGGAAAAATTATTGAAACCATTTCTCAAACTAAATTATCCATGGGAGTCTGGAAGCCTTTGGTGTTTCAATTGCGTGACTGCCACATGGAGATTTTGCAAGTGGAGAGAAGCAAGCTGTACCAATGTGCGTCAGTGTTGTGCCAGCACAAGACATAAGCACTTTCATGCTGAACCACTGATTCCTTGAGCAGCTGGGTATGAGTGGAGATGGGGTGCAGGCATTAAATCAAAATATTGCTTTCCATGTCTGGATATCAAGATATTTGTAGCAATTCCCTGAGACTCTTGCTAGCACCCTAGGACCTGATAACCCTAGGGCAGTGATAGCGAACCTTTTGGAGACCGAGTGCCCAAACTGCGATTTAAAACCCACTAATTTTGTTTGCAAAGTGCCAATACAGTAATTTAACCTGTATACAGCTGGCTGTGAAGGGGCAATGTCGGGTGCCCTCAGAAAGGGCTCCGAGTGCCACCTTTGGCACCCGTGCCATAGGTTCGCCATCACTGCCCTAGGGGATAGTGGCCATGAAGGGCATCTTGGTCTACAAATTCACTTTGAAAAAGCAGAACAATGTAGTCAGAGATCTTTTGTATCTTGACCAGTTTGACCATTGTTTCCACATTGGTGTGGTGGGTTGAAGACAGTGCAGAATCGGGTTGGGAAATGAAAATATATGGGCCATTGTTTTATTTAAAAGGTGCATAGCTATTCTTCAGTCATATTCAAATTAGTTATTAGTGTTGGGTAAGGGAGAGAAATTCAGCTGTGGAATTCTGGGAATTGTAGTTAAAAATTTAAACATTTCCATCTCTGTGGAAGACTGTTCCGCCGTGTGATTAACGATACCACAGGGCAAAGACATTAGTGAAAACAAATTTTGAAGGTTCTCTTGTAGCCTTTGGGAAAGAGAGGTACATTAGTCTCTGAAACAAGGCACACGGTGGGTGGAAATGCCACCAGCAGGCCAGGAGGCCAGTGGGGCAAAGCTTAATAGGAAAACAGCAGCCCGATTTGTCTCCAGCACTATTTATGTTTCAAGCACATGACAGGCTGTCACTGGAAAAGAAGGCTGCTAAATTTACTGCCTTCTAGATCCCTGCCAGAGCCATGCACTTGACAAGTCACTTCATTTAAAAAGCCTACGGGCCTCTCTCCCCATGCCTGCTTCTTAAACACAAATAGCAAACAGAAAACCAGGAAAGGGATGGAGCTGACATTTTATACGCTTAAACAAATCTTCATCTCAGTCTGAGTTTCTGGGGGTGCTCTAGAACAAACTGTTGGGCAACATGGCTCCTTTCAGGATCTTTCATTTGTCATCACATGCTTTAGGATAGGCCGATATCGAACAGGTAAAGAAATGAGAAGAGATAAGCTTATGGGACCCAGAATAATGAAGCAAAGGAATGTATATGTGGAATTGGGATTTTAAAAAAGCATGACTAAGGACTTCTCCAATTTTTTTGGGGCGGGGGTTAATGCTGTTTGCTATTTTGTGCTACTTCACTCCGCCCCCCGCCCCCCGATAGATGATAGGTCTTGTCATGTCAGTTGGCAAATGAAACCCTTTGATGCTGCCAATGGTCCTTCACCATTGCTATCAACACAAACTCTTTATTTATTTAAACATTTTATTAGCAACCCCTATATTTCTAGACCTAAGGTCAGATTACACAAAGTTACATAAAACAATTTAAAAACTTAAATCTAGACTCCTGGGTTTGCTTCTTTACTCCTCACAGGCTTATTCCTTTGTGAACTACTATGCATCATTGGCAATCCCAAGTGATAATAATGCATTAACTTTAAAGTATGATAATGGTTTGGCTCAGAACTATAATATTGCTGAAAACCACATGGAACTAAAGATGTCAGATCACTGACGGAAAACACCGCGAAGCTGCAATAGGTCATCTCTTTCCTAATAACAGTGTATGATTGTGGTGTCCCAAACGACACTGCAGTGATGCTGTATGTCCTGCTTAGGCAAGGAATTTGGAAGTGACCCTTGGGTCCCTTCTAATAATCCAATTTGATGATTCTGTGTTTTAAATGAAAAGAGTGGTTTAGTCTTAAGTAGTTTTGTGTCAAATTGCAGTGTTTCTAAAAATCTTACAACATAGAAGAGTTTGCATAATCAACAAAAAAACAACCCACAGCAGAAGCAGGATACAGTATTGAAGATGCTAGATGTTTAGGTAGAAGATACAGAAACTTTGGGGAATAGGGCTGTTTGTTATGTATTAGGTTCATTTGTATCCTGCCCCCTCTTCAAAGAGCTCAAGGAAGCTGCACTACTGGACTTGAAAATGACAAAACTAAAGCCCTAAAGTAGCAGAAAGAGCAGGAAAAGAAAGAAACAAAGCAGAGGGCAATTTACCACATAGGAGGTCGAAAAGCATGGGCAGAGGAAAGAGAGAGAATTTATATTCATGTGTTTTATGTACTGTCCCCAACACATGTTTAAAATTCTTAGAGCTCTGAAAGAAGACAACCAAGGTTCTTCCTGTCTGTTTAATCTTCTAGACCAGGCCTGCCCAACAGGTAGACCGCGGGCTACTGGTAGCCCGCGAAGGGTTCAAAAGTAGCCCTCCAGACACCAATAAAAAGTGAAGGGATAAGTTCTTTACCCCTCCCTCCCCCAACCCAAGAACCACCACTGCCCTAAACAAAGTTCTGGGTCTGCCAGCCCACTGTCTCAGCTAAGCAGGGCAGTTCAAGGGCCATGGTGCGGTGCCCTACTCCCCGCGCCGGCCACACATGCACTCCTATAAGTAGACCTGGGGGCCCTTGGGAAGATCAAAGTAGACCGCAGGGCCATTTGGGAGCAAAAAGTAGACCGCGGGCTGCTCAAAGTTGGACAGCCCTGTTCTAGACGTACTATTCCCTACCATTGACCTGAAGTTGGCAATGAAGCTCCCAAGTATGCCAGAAAAAAGGTACCTTATATATTCAGATCTGCTTTGTATAGTATCTTAGCTAGGAGACAGTAATATTTTCATGTGATGATCTCTCAGGATATCATCATTCTCATCTTATAATTTGTCCTCTGTGATTACTGGTGTTCCACCATGCTGAGGGGTCCCAGTGAGACTTTTCTCATATCCACCATTATCTCCTAAGCACATTTCAGGTTCTTGATTCCCCCCTTCCTTTTCTGTGAAGGAAACAGCCAAATCCTTTGTAGTATTTTTAACAAAATAGCTTTTTCTCTTCTTTTTCAGCGTTCAGTTTAGAGATGGGCACGACTCGGGAAAATGACGTTTTCGAGTTGTCGTGTGTCGGAGGCAGCCCGTGTCGGCTCGTTTCCGTTTTTCGCAAAAAACCGCTAAAATTAGTCGGTTCGTTTTTTCGTTTTTTCGTTATCGTTATACTGGTTTTTTTTGGGGGGGGTAGCGGGCTCCTGGAGGCACCTCTGTGGGGTGGGTGCCTCCGCCGGCCCGCTATAAAGGAAGGGACAGCAGCAGCAGGCTCCAAGAGACCCCTCAACATGGGGGTCTCCCATCCTCACCTGCTGCTGCTGCAAAATGGCATGCACAACCATATGGTTATGCATACCATTTGCAGGCAGTGAGACCTGCTCAAGTACCTGATACCCTGGTACGAGCGTGTCGCCATTTGCAGGCCAGGCAGTGCCACTGCACCTGCTCAAGTACCTGGTCCCTTGGTACGAGCGGGTCGCACCTGCCATGTCCCACAAAGAAGGGAATCGTACTTGCGTGTAGTGCAATGCAAGTCGATCTGGCTATGGGCTAAGGTGGATTAGGGTTAGGGCTAGGGTTAGGCTAATGACGGGTAAGGTTACGGTGGGCTATTGGGTTGCACCTCTGGGTGCCTCTCTGACCCACTAAGAAGACAGTCTGTGACGTATGGGTAAGGAGTCAAGGATTAGGGTTAGTGGGTTAGGGGGCTAGGGCAAGTTTTAGGGGGCTTTTTGGCACATCCCAGAAGTCTCAGTGGCCAAGTGGCCATGCGATTGGTGGGATGGCTCCAAAAATTTGCATGGTCGTCCCCTCCCACATGGCTGGCCAGGCCACTGGGCCAGCCCATCATTGCACACTGCGCAGGTGTAAAAAAAATAAAATAAAATAAAATCAATGGAGGACACAGGAGGAGAGGAGGAGAGACATTTTGTTGCAAGAAAAAACCCACTGCTACTGTGAAAAATCTGGCAGTTCATACATTTCCGCGTGTTTCTGTTGTGCTTGTGTGTTTTTGGACCACGATTTCAAAAAAAATATTGCATTCGCCGCCCCATTTTCGATCCCCTGCCCGCACCGCATGGCATGGCGACGAGGCGACTCGAGTCCGGCTGCCCAGGATGGGGGGAGGCCGGGACCCCCCCCTCCAGAAACAAACCATCCCTCCGGTAGGTGCCCTGAGGCACGGTAGGCATTTTTCCGCCTGCTTTTTGGCCCGGGAATGGGTTGGGGGAGAGTTTAAAAGTTTTTTCCTATGCGCCGTCCGTGCCGCTTGCGTTTGCGGCGGCCGTCGACGTCTCGGCGAGAGTGGGCTTTTTGCGAGCCTGCGGCGAGTCCCACCAGACCAGAGCAGCCCAGGACAGAGGGGGGGGGAAGCCGGGACACCCCCC
>JAHTLZ010000007.1:21454209-21478966 GCA_023846285.1 Phrynocephalus versicolor
AGAAACCCCCCCTCCGGTAGGTGCCCTACTGATAGTGAGTGCCCTGAGGCACAGCAGGCATTTTCCGCCTGCTTTTTGGCCCGGGAATGGGTGGGGGGAGAGTTTAAAAGTTTTTTCCTGCGCCGTCCGTGCCGCTTGCGTTTGCGGCGGCCGTCGGTGTCTCGGCAAGAGTGGGCTTTTTGCGAGCCTGTGGCGAGTCCCACCAGACCAGAGCAGCCCAGGACGGAGGGGGGGAAGCCGGGACACCCCCCCTCCAGACCAGAAACCCCCCCTCCGGTAGGTGCCCTACTGACTGAGTGAGTGCTGCTGCCCTTAGTCAAACAGGCATTTTCCACCTGCTTTTTGGCCCGGGAATGCGTGGGGGGGAGACCCGGGGGAGAGTTTAAAAAAGTTTTTTCCTGTGCCGCCCGTGCCGCTTGCTTGCGCTTTGGTGGCCGGCGGCGAGACTGGGCTTTTTGCGGCGGGCGAGTCCCACCACCACACCAGAGCATCCCAGGACGGAGGAGGGGGGGAGGCCGGACGGGGACCTCCAGAAACCACTCCTCTGGTAGGTGCCCTGAGGCACGGCAGGCATATTTCCGCCTGCTTTTTGGCTGGGAACCGGGTTTTTTAACTTTTAAAAACTTTTTTTCTGTGCCGCTTGGCATTGCGCGCGATCGCGCGATGCAAGTAACGAGCACGACAAATCAGACCAAATTGTTCGTTCGTTGGTTCGAGCTCGAAGTCTGGCGGAGTAATTCCCGTTTCCGTTTCCGTAGAGTAACGGAAACGAGTAACGGAAACGGAAACGGAAATACCGCTAAGTCGTGCCCATCTCTAGTTCAGTTTTGCCGCGTGTAAACCTTTCATACAGGATGGGGCACTAAACAGAAGACATACTGCATACTTAGCAGAAAGGTAGTTTTCTTTTCTTTTTTGTGCCTCTTTTGTAGTGCTCCCTGCCCTACAGTGGGTGTTACCAATTACTCTTGCACAGCATAGATAGACCATCATATTAATATAGGCTATGCTTTGTTCTGTATGGGATGGGGCACTGTACTACCTAGAACAGGTGTGGCCTAAGAACTGTGCACCAACTAGTATACATTTTATGCCTGAAAATATATGTAGAGGTGTGGTAAATACAGAATGATTTCCTTCAGGACTCTCTTCCTAAAGTGGCCTGTTTTTTTTGTTTTTGTTTTGGTCAAGACACTAGTACTGAATGGGGGCAGGAGTGAAGAGCTGAAGTATGTGCAAAAGTCAATTATTCAAAAGAAAAAGAAAGAAAGAAAGACCACAGTCATACCTGGGCTTCCTTCGTATTTAAATTTCCTGCGTATTTTTTTCGGGAGTGGTCACATGGTTTTTAATGAGCAGTTGGTGTCCTCTCCTCTGCGTCGTACCTTCCTATTCTGGTTCTGTCCTAACCTGTGTACTATGCATTCTGTCCTACTTTCTGGCTCCAGTTTCCAAGGCTCCGTCTTTTAAGCCAGGTAGAAAGGGGAGAAACTGAATTTACTGTGTATTTTCAGTGTCCTGTTGTTGCAACAGAAGCAAACAAATAAGCATTTTCGAGTGAAGTTTCTAAGTCAAGCCCCTGGCGGTAGTTTAGGAAACTTCGCTGAAACTGCTGTTCAAGGGGCGTGGTTGGCCAGGAGCAGAATTTGCTTCTCTTCCTGATTAGCACGTGATCTTTTACTGTGTAGTTCACTGTCGGGAAACTACACAGAAAATGCAGGTATGACTGCGGTCAAAGAAAAGAAAAGAAAAGAAAAGAAAAGAAAAGAAAAGAAAAGAAAAAGTGCTAGAATTCTTGCACTAGAAGCTAGCTGTGGTTAACACAAGGTCTGCTGGAGTTGATCAGAATTACTTGGAAAAGTACTACGTATTACTTTCTGTTTTCTACAGCTGAGCACTTGCACTGGGACTAGGCCTTTGGCATTGCCCTTCATCATCTTTCAAAGTGAGTGTTTTTCTCTTGTGTGGAAAATGCTGCAAGACAGGCAAGAAATCCCATGAGGTTTCCTTCAAGATTTCTTTCCAGAGAGACCTTGCAAGAGGAAATCTCACAACTTAGAAGAAAGGGGGATAGTTTTTCCTCTCCTCCTTGAAGAGAACAAGAAGCTTCAGGATTCACATTCCTAAACTGTATTATATAGAACAAAAATTCACATGCATTGTCTATAATGCCTTTAATTTCCACACATCAACTCTATCATACCAAAGTAGTCTAATGCTGTTTAATTTCGCTAACCACCTTTTACATATTTCTCCTGAAGTGGACAGAATATTAAGGGGGGAAATGTTTCCATATAAATGGAAACAGGAAGATGGCCAGAGAAAGAACAAAAAGGATTTTTTCCTAGAGTACTGTAGTACTGTAACTGAATTAAATTCAGTACGATATAGAAACAGTGGGAGCTTTGGGTGAAAGTGAGAAGGTAATTCTTGGAATTTGTTATAGGAAAGAGAAGCTGTAGACAGGGCCGACACTTCCATTAAGGAGAACTAGGCAGTTGCCTAGGGCGCCAAAATGGAGAGAGGGCGCTGGACAGCTCGCCGCGCCCCCTGCCGCTGGCCACCACTTTCCGTAACCCCACTGCCCACCAGCCGCCCATCGCTGTCTGCCCATCGCTGCCCGCCGCCGCCTGCCCGCCGCCCCCTGCGCCCATCACCCTGTGCCTGTTGCCATCCCCCACTATCTGCTGCCCTGCCCACCCCCACCCTCCGTCCTGCCCCCTGCCCCACCCCCCTCCCCTCGCCTAGGGGAAAAAAACCTAGCACCGGTCCTGGCTGTAGAGCTGTGCAACCTCCATTCTGGACTTTGAGAAAGCTGATTTAAATAAGCTGAAGGAAATACTGGTTGAGGTCCCAAGAAAAGGGAGTACACAATGAGAGTTGCTTAATGGTGAAGTATGAGCATAATCACAAACTATTCTAATGAGAGAGAGAGGGGTGGCGTACCTGTAAAGAAAGCAAGGTGGCTGCAAAAGTGTTCTGCAACAGGAAGTATGAGATGAGTTAGGACTTAAGCAGAGTGTTATAAGAAATCGAAGGAAGGGTGAGCCACCAATGAGGAACACAAATGAATAGGCAATATTCACAGGGAGAAGGTCAGGAAGACTAAAGACCAAAAAGAGTTCAGAGACTTGAAAGAAAGATCAACAATAGCTAAAAGGTTTGAGTTTTTAAAGCTATGTCTGGAATATGAGAAAGAACAAGGAAATGGTAGCTTCATTTTATGGGGAGAGTGAAGAAATAATAATGTGTGACAGAGAGAAGACAGAAATGCTGAACACCTCTGTGTCCTTTCCCAAAAGCAATAAAACAGGGCTCAGCATCTGGAGCCAACAAGGTGGAGTACAAGCATCTGGAAACTTTAAATGAAGTCTCCTGGGCCAGAAAAGGTATTTCCAAGTGTAGTAAGGAATTTTACAGATGTAATCTCAAAGCCTCTGTCTTGAGAACTTGTGGAGAATAGGGAAGGTTTGTGAACACTGGAGGTTGGCAAATGCTGTCATCATCTTTTAAAAGGTGCAAAAGAATATATCTGGGTAATTTCCAGCTGGTCTGTTTCACATGAAAAATAGGCAAGATTCTGGAATGCACTGTCGAACCAACTAGTCTATGAGCATTTGGAAAATAAAAAGGTGATTGCTAAGAGTAGCATGTGCTTCTCAAAACAAGTACAGTAATATCAGACTAATGTTTTTAACTTTGTGTATGATAGGGATGCTGTAGATGCAGTGTATCTTGATTAGAGCAATGCTGTTCATGAAGCCCTTCAAGATATTCTTGCAGCTAAGCAGGCAAAATCTGGATCAACTGATGTTACTGTTGGGTGCTAGAGATGGGCACAAATAAAAAAATGGTGTTTTGTTTGTTGTTTAGGGGGTTTGTTTCGGTTCGTTTCCATTTTTTGCAAATGTTTGCAAAAAAACTGTTTTCGTTTTCATTCGTTTCGTTACTGTTTCGTTACCATTTATTTCAATTTTTGTGGTTTTTTAGATTTTAAAGCAGTTCAATGTATTGCCGTAACGAAAACAAAACAGATGACAGAATTTCTGCTGTTTCTGTTCTTTTTGTATCATTTTAGAGATCAAATTTGTTTGTCATTTCGTTTCGTAACGAAACAAAAAATGAAAACGGAAACAAAAAATTGTTCGTTTCGTGCCCATCTCTATTGGGTGCCATAGCCAGTTGATGACTTGTATCCAAGAAGTGCTCACCAATAGATCCTCATCATCCTGGTGTTGAACAGCTCTGTCTGGTCCTGTTACTGCTCAACACTTTTATAAATTACTTGGATTATGGTGAGTAGAGGATGCTCATCAGATCTTCCAGTGATAATATGGAGGATCTAATTACTAAAATAGAATCACAATTCAAGATGACTTGAAGAGATTGAAGAACAGGCCCAATAAAATCGAGTTCAACAGAGAGAAAAACGTAAAGGTCATATTTAGGCAGGAACAATAAGATGTAAAAACACAGGAGGGGAGACAGATAGCATAGTAAATGTGAAAAGGATCTAGGGATTTTCGTATACCACAATCAACATGATTCAATAGCGTGAGGAACTGGCATCATGGGTGGGGGTTGGTGGCTGGAGAAGCAAGTGCAATACTGCCAAGTATCATGCAAATACAAGATCAAGGGGACTAGTAATGCCACTTTTATGCTTTGGTCAGACTTCACTGAGAGTACTGTATCCATTTCCGGCCACCACAGTTTGTGAAGGATATCGACAAGCTAAAACGTTGTCCAAGGGGTAGAGGGCAACTAAGAGGGTAAAGAATCTGGAAATCAAGAAAAATTGTAGGGAGTTGGTATGTTTCATATTTTCCCCCTCCACCCCCTCCTGAAAGGTGGTATGATAGCTATTCTTAAATATATCTAAAATACAGTGGACCCTTGTATAACAAACAGCTTGTATAACATAAAAATTGTACAACATAAAAAATTCCAGATATAGGGGAAATTTGCTTAATATAATCGCCTATGGGGAGAATCCGTACAACATAAAAATGGGATCACTCCATTTTCAATGCATTCCTATGGGAATTTGTATAAAGGAAAATTTGCTTAACACAATTTCATTTGGAACGAATTAATTCTTTTATACAAGGTACCACTGCAGTTCTGTAGAAGATGTAGCAATCTTGTTTTATAAACACTTCCACAGGGTGGGACCTGTAGCAACTATGATTCACATCACAAGAGAGTCAATTTTTGACAACATTTGGAAGAACTTGACAATAAGAGTTGTTTGACAATGGAACGGACCAACACTGAAGGCAGTGGTCCCTCCTTCATTAAATTCTTTAAACAGATGCTGGACAGCTATCTACTGTACTGTTTTAGCTGTTGATTTCCTGCTTTGTCAGGATATTGGACTTGATGATGCTCGTAATCCCAGCTCTATACTTTTATGAAATAACATGACATAGTTCTGCTCAAGGCATTTACTTGTGGAAATTCTGAGAAAAGCACAAGATCAGGCAAACCCTTTGGCCCCCGAGTAATGCTACATATCACAAGCAGATTCAAGCAGGAAGACATCACTCACACCAGCCAAACCGTGAAAACATGCGCAGTGGCTATTCTAGACTTATTGCGAATTTTATTGTTTTCTTACTCAGCACAATAGATTTGTATCATAAATTAATCCTATGCCTATCCATGTAGAAGGCATTTTCTGTTGCAGATAGTAAAAAAAATCAAAAAACCCTTCCCTTTGTGAAAACTTATAGTTTTGAAGCAAATAAGCAAAAACATTCACCTAAACAAACAAACAAACTTCTTTTAATCTCCTTCATCAACTGTCTCTTGTTTTAGCACAAATGTTTATCTTGGTTCCCAGTATTCTTCCGAGTACAGAAAAAAAGCAACTGTTTCCCCTCAACACTCATCTCCTGTACATAATTTGTAAGTCCAGAGGCAGTGGATCCTCCTGAGTGTGTCCAAAGAAACACCTCTGTCAGCCGGGATGCTACACTCACTCGTCTCGCGGATGATCTGGACAAAGGATCCAGCTGTAGATACAGTACTTCAGCTGAGATAATGGTTAATAATAAAAACCATAAATGCTCATGTTTCAGGGCATTACAAGATGTCTGTACTGAAGTAACTTATTTTTGCCTTTGTTATCTTCATGGCTCTTCTTATGTTCTTATGTTCTTATATGTTCTTAATATAGTATAGCGTAATTCAGTGTTCTGTTCTTTTGTCTGCTATTGCAAACACGACATAAGGGAAACAAGGCCACTAGGGATGGGCATGAAACAAAAAAAAAGTTTCATTTCATTTCCTTTCATTCCCCCCACATTTTTTTTATTTTGTTTCCTAAGAATTTTTTTTCAAAAAAAAATTGTATGAAATGAACCACTAACAAAATGGTTTGTGGGAGGGGGCTGGAAAATGGTGGAGGGGAAAGGGCTTTTTTTTTTAAAAGCCCTGGGCTTTAAAAAAAAAACTTTCCCCCTTCTCCAAGCCCTGCCTGCCAGCTGATGGGCGCTGGGGTAGTGGGGGAGGTTTTCCCTCCTACACTCTAGCCCTGATCAGCTGGCAGGCTGAGCTTGAGGGAGGGAGAAAAAGTTTTTTTTAAAAGCCCGGAGCTTTTTAAAAAAAATTCCCTCCCCCAAGTGGCTTACAGACAGAACGAAATGGTTTGTTTCAACAACAAAACAAAACAAACAAAAAACAAAACCCCACCATTTCCTGGTTGTTGTTGGTTCCTTTCATTTCGTTACGTAAGGACACGTTTTTCATTTTGAGCCATCCCTAAAGGCCGCCTTGGGGGTGGGAAGCAACATGTGCTGCTTATATACTGTCCCATAGCACTTTACAATTCTCTGGGTGGTTTACAATTTTATTATGGAGGCTACACATTGCCCCCTCCCCCAGCAAGCTAGGTATTCAGTTTACTGACGTCTGAAGAATGGAAAGCAGAGTGAAACTCAAGCTGGCTACTTGAAATTGAACCTGGGTCTAGAGAGACTATGTTTGGTTGCAGTACTGTAGTTTAACCACTGTGCCACTAGGCTGCTCTTGAAACATGGATTAAAAAACCTGAGGAATGAAAGTAAACAGCTTTCCTATCTTTTTCTTATTTTGGTGCTTCTTCAGTTTTGGATTGCATTTTCAATTATTTATCTATAGTGTTTTCTGTCTATGAAGTCTTGTTTGTTTATGTCTTTATGTATGTATGTATTTATTTATTTCTATACCGCCAGTATTCCTGAAGGAACTCCGGGTGGTGTACAACAATCAGAGAAAAAAAATTAAAAGATAAAATTAAATTAAATTAAATTAAATTAAAAAAACAACGACACTTTAACTAATTAGCCATGATGTCATCCAACATCAAATTAATCAGGATGGCATCCGCTGTCATCAGGAGAGCAGTGAGGCAATCAACAGAATTGCTCTTCCATAACTCATTCAAAGATGCGTGCACTTTCTGATGGATGGTGGCCTTTCAGATCCACTGCCCTCAGAGGTACATTTGTGGAGGGAACAAGACAGAGCATTCTTGATGGCCACTTCCAGGCTGTGGAACTGCCTGCCAAGTAAAAGGTTTAAAAGGTTGGTGCTACATTACTATTTACTGCTTTCCTTTTAATTGATTTTAATCCATTTATATTTCAATCTTACATATATATTTTTTAAAAAAAGCTTAATAGTATTTTAGCAATATTTTTACATGTATCTTTTCATCTTGGTCTGAGCTGCTTTGAGTTCTAGTCTTGAGGAGAAGGTGACATTTCAATAAAAATAGTGATGAGGGATTGATTGCATCTTCTAAGCCAGCTTTTGCTGAATTTCAGTGATGGTTTCACTTCTAAACTTGCATGGCAAGAACTCTGCGTTTTCTGAAATCAATTTATGTTTCAATGTGCACACATACCACAGAGTGGCCAGTAGGGTGAAAGTGTCAAGAGTTGATGCACAGGGCAAGACTTTGGTCTGGCACAGTGTGGGTGGTGCTGAGCCTGGTGACATGTTTTTTGTATGGCTCATGCCCTGACCCTTTCTTGTATAGTTCAAGCCACTGTGTGCAGTGAAGCAATGCCAGAAAATGCTTTAAACCTGCTTATAAATAGCCAGAACACTTGGTTCTCTGTTTGTGGGGCCCTGAACGATTTTTAAGCCCCTTCAAGATAAGGCTCTTTAGAGATTGTTTTAAAAGGATTCCAAGTACCAGCCTTGGACCTCTTCAAAGTAGATGAGCCACAAAATGGACCAATAAAATTATTATTTGAGCTGCATTTCTGTTTGTTGAATGGGAGACAATTGTGAATGTGACAAGTGCAAAATAAAAATAAAAATAAAATATACAGTATACAGTATATCCTTTTCAATAAAGGAATAAATTGCTGCCATGCAATTGCTGTCTGTTGTTTTGTTTTATCTTTTTATTTGATTTTCTGTTGGGTGGGTTTTCTTGGGCAAATTGTTTATTTTGGCAATTTGCTGTACACCGCCCAGAGTTCCTGAGGGAAAGTCGGGCAGTCAACAAGTACCAAAGTAAGTAAGTAAATAAATAAATAAATAAAGTAGTAGCAGCACTGCCAACATAACTTCAGATGTTCCTTCATTCTTAATCCACCGTTTGACCCCCTCAAAAACCAAAGGGTTGTTACTATGTGCTTTGTTTTCTTAATTAAGCTGAGAGTGGACAGAACCTCTAAATTCCCCTACACATCAAGCATTATACAAACTACTTTCCCCCAGATCTTATGTTTTCTGATATCTGAGTTGCTGGCTGATGCTTCTGAGGCCAAAATCAAAATAGGATGCTGGGTTTGATTAAAAACAAATTTCTGGTTTATAGGTTATGTCAGTATCCTGGTGGGGTTTTATTTTTATTTTATTTTGCCATCAGTCTCAGCAATCTGCAGCTCATGAGAGGTGGAGCAAGGGATGTTATATACCTAAAAAGTGGCAAATTTAGACCAAGAAGAAGACAAAAAGATTGTACAGTATCTTCCTCATCTGCTTTGTGGAATGGTTTTTCAGGCAATTTTTTTTTTTAGCAAAGGTAAATCAGTCATACAGTGAGCTGGGGGAAGGAATGAGTGAGAATGATAAGAGCATGGGTAAGAATGGGAAAAAGCAAGATAGGGAAGGAGAATTGCAAAGGGGTGAAAAATGGAAATGAGAAATAAAATAAAATAAAAGGTTGGGCAGAGAATAAGTATGGAAGGGGGAGAGAGAGAGATGAAGAAAGTGGGCTGCAAAGGGATGAGGAATAAAACAATAGAACCAAAAGTGACATTACATACAGTATACTATAAAGACATGGGCCCTGCTCCCATGCAAAACCCATACACTCTTTGCCCTCTTTCTCACAACAAATAATTTTGCAAATTATTTTATTTCATTTTTAAAATTTTATTTTCCCTCCAATGTTTATTGTACTGTATGTTCGATATTTGTTTTTATTTACTGCCATTGTTAACCGTCTTCCGTTGGGAAGATGGGCGGTATAAACTATATAAAATAAATAATAATAAATAAATAAACTGTTAAAACCACAGGAGTCCTCTCCTCTTTTTCATATGACCTCTCATGCACACCTCAACATATCTCTCCCCCCCCCCCCGGTTTTTATTTAGCAATCTCCTGGCTATATTTACTTTCATTTTGGCTTTATTTTAGTTGATTGTTGTTGATTTATGTATATTTAGCTTATATTATGTTCTTTGTATTTTGGTTTTTTAACTGTGTTCACTTTGTTGCATTTTGTTATGCTATTCTATGTTGTAAACCACCAGGAGTAGTCCTAGGACTAGAAGGGCAGTATAAAATGCAACAAGGACCTTTGGCATATTTGTTCTACTTCTTTCTCAGCAGCACTAGGATCTGAAACTAAAAAAGTCAACTCTGGCAATGCCATCCCCAAATGGGAAGCTTGACCTGTCAATCAAAAGAGCACACTCATTCTCTCCTCATACATAGGGTGTGATTGGAGTACTTTGGTGGCTCTGGCAATCATTCTTTTCCCTCCCACTTCCTGTACCTTCAAGGGACTGCAGAGATGCCAACATTTTAAACATATCCACTTACAGGAACTAGAAGTGGCTAAACATCTATGCTGAGTGTTGAAAAATGGGTACTTTGGCATGTTAAACACTGCTAAGGGGCAGTGACTTATTTTAAAAATTACTATCCTCCCCTGTAGGCAGAGGCGTAGCCAGGATTTGGAGCACCTGGAGACAAAGTTCATTTTTGTGCCCTTCTTTCCTGACCCCCCCCCACATCACACCCACCCAGCAACGGGGGGGGGGGCGAACCCTGCGGGCATGGGTTGTGTGTGTGTGCATGAGTGCGTGGGCGAGTGTGTACGTGTGTGTGTGTGTGCATGCACACACAGAGAGTAGTGCACAGGCACCTTACACCTCTCCCACCAAGGTGAAGAAGAGGAGGAGGAGGGCACCATGGCCATCGTGCTCCGGCCTGCCTGCTTTGCCGCTCTCCTTGTGCCAGTGTTGGAGGGGGTGCCATTGCCAAGCCTTAGGGGAAAGGACGACTGCTGGGTGGCTCCCCCTCCAGGCACCCCCAGATTGCTGCATGTGGGGCAGATTTAGCCTTCTGGCCCCCAGATACGCCCCTGCCTGTAGGCTTCCATGTGGTACATTTCTTTTCTTTTCTTTTGCCAGAAGAGAGGTGGAGATGGAGCAAGGATGAAAAAAAAATAGCCCTTGTAAGGATGTTTCCAAGGTCACCCAATGTACCAGTTTTTCCAGACACCCTGAATCATTGATAAAGCTTTAGGAAATACCTTGAGATAACCACAGACTCACTCTGGACTGATTCAGATGATGTGTGAATTGCTTTTCATGTATGGGAAAAATCAGCTTTAACCTTGCTACCTTTGGTCAGAATTCAGAATTTGTCTAAATCAAATCGTCTTAATTGTACCGGACTGTATATTATCCCTCATTACTGTAAGCCACCTTGGGTCCTTTTCCAAGGAGAAAGGTAGGGTAAAAATACTCCAAAATAAATAAATAAATATAGTGCATTGATTAGCAACTTAGTCATCAGTGGCCACCAAGAGGCGGTGGTCATCTTAACAAACCAGTGTGAGCAGAATGATGTCTGAAATGATTCTTTGCTCCACAGAACAAAGATGGAGCAACTCCAAACAGCTGTGACTTAAATTCTCCTCTGTAAAGTCTTGTTTTGTGGATGACTGGCTGGTTGTAACTGGCAATGGTGTAGAGGGAATCTGAAGAACTTGGAATTTCTGTATTAAAACGTGAGGTAATCATTTCACAGCTCAAAATTAATTATTTCAAGAAAATTGTGTGTGTGTGTGTGTGTGTGTGTGTGTGTGTGTGTTTTCATGCACATGCATATGCATATGTTGGGGAGGGGAGGAATAGAAGGCAAAACATCAGCAAATATCAAGCTCTGAAAAATACGTTTTAGCACAGCAGGAAACCTACAGTCCTAGATTTACGTGTGTCTCAGTCAGATTTCCCATGCCTTCCTCTTGATTCCCCCCTCCCGACTCCAAAGTGAGGGGATGAGAGCGTGACTGCCAGGAGTCTGAAAAGATAGGATCACAGAGGGGGGGCTCTCTAGTTGCCTCTTGCTGATCTTTTTGCAGTTCCACTGCTCTCACTCACTAATCTGTTCTGGCGGGTGAAGACGAAGGTATAAACCCTGCCATGTCAAGTTGTCACGCAGTTGAGCATGGCCAACCAATAAAGGAGGAAAGGGAGCTAGTGACCTCTGGTATCATAGGAAGCTGCTGTCAGCGGGAATTGTTACTACCCCCAAACTGCAGGGGGGCAAAGATCTGCTAATTCAACACGAAAGGACAGCAGGGCTCCAATTCTGTACATTATTCATCTGGACACTATTCTGCTCGATAAAGGGCTTCAGTGATGACTCTTCCATCTGTTGTGCATACAAAGATTCAGGCCATATATGTTTCTGGTGAAATAAGTTTCCTTTGACATCTATACAACCTTCTCAACTGTTTCATGTCTAGGATGCTCCAAAATACTGTCATGCTATGACCACATGAGAGCCTGTTACAGGGGGCAACTGCCTACACATGATTCTCATAACAACATAAGAACATAAGAAGAGCCATGCTGGATCAGCCCAAAGGCCCATCTAGTCCAGCTTCCTGTATTTTACAGTGGCCCCACAAAATGCCTCTGGGAGCGCATGAGACTAGATATCTGTCTCCTGACACCACTCCCCTGCATCTGGCCCTTGAAGTACCCCGGTTTTAAGCCTGGAGATTACACATCTCCACCATGGTTTGTAACCTCCAGGAATATACCCTCTTGAAGGGATCCAGGCCAGATGCCATCACCACATACTCTGGTGGGGAGTTCCACAGACTAACAACACGCTGGGTAAAAAAAAATTATTTTGTCTCTTCTTACTCTCTCAGCCCTCAATTTGAGTGTATGTCCCCTAGTTCTGGTACTTTGTGAGAAGGAAAAGAGTGTCCCTCTATCCACTTTACTCATGCCCTGCATTATTTTGTACGTCCCAGTCATATCCTCCCGCAGGTTCCTTTCCCCCCCAGAGTTTTTTCTCTTTCCTATCTTTTCTCTCTCTTTCATATCTAGAAAGACAGCATCTTCTCCAGGACCAGAAGGTTGAGTTATGAAAGTACATGCAAGCACCCATCCATGCGTGGAGTAAACTGATTACATGAGGCCAGCTTGACACATGTTTACTAAGGCAGTGTTTCCTAAACCTTGAAATGCTAAGTCCATATCAGTGAGAATGAGGAAGTCAGTTATTGTTCTTTTCATCACTACCAGGGGCTAGTCACTGGAGATACTCTGAAAATGGCCTTGCCAGCACTTTTCATTCCCTTTAGCTTCCATGCAGGCACCTTATTGTCTTTAAGTCTTGAACCTATATCAATGCAAAGGCAGATTACCCATCAATATATTTGATATTAATATTCTCATCCTAAGCATATTCATTCGTAGGTAAATAATATTATTTTCAATAAGACTGTCAAACAAGTAAAGTATGATTGGGGCTACAGAATTAATTAAAATTATAATTTAATATTTCTTTCTTTGTACACTCCCAAATTTAGTTGCAGTCACAGAGTAATGATAAAAATGTGATATCTGAATGTGCTGCAAAAGATGAACATAATTTACATCTATCTCGGGCAAAGTGAAATGTTTGTTTCCCAAAAGACTGGTTGAAATTGATTTTCTTCCTGCTGTGCAATAATATCTAACACAGGAGAGGAAATCATGCAGCTCCACCCCAATCCCAAACCAACCCTAAGAGCTACACCACCAAGTTCCAATGGCAACCAGGGGAAAAGAATCCCAAGCAAACCAAATAAAGCAACCATTTCATTTTTGCATGCTTTAAAACAGCCTTTATAAATGGAGTCACAGACTCGTTTGTTTATGTTGTAGTCTTGTTTGCACACAGCCAAAAGCCCTGGACCCCCCCCCCCAAAAAAAAAGCCCTGACAGGGGCCCTGCAACCTGAAAAAAGCACCAAAATGGAATGGGGTCCATAAAGCAAAGCAAAGCAAAGCAAAGTGTTCTGCTTATATACCACACTCCCTGGGCAGTTTACAATTTAATTATACAGGCTACACATTGCCCCCACAGCAAGCTGGGTACTCGTTTTCCGACCTCGGAAGGAGAGAGGGCTGAGTCAACCATGAGTGGGCTGCATGGGATTGAAACCCAGGTCGTGAGCACAGCTTTAGCTGCAGCACAGGTTGGGAAGAACCACTTTGAAATACAGTAGAGAGAGCCAACAGGAGAAATCCAATTTCAAGTAAGCAAGAAAATACTGGCTTTAGACATTGTGGCCTATTGCTGAATTTTGATATGAAACAGCTTCAGAGAATTTGAAGGAAAACAACATGCTTTTCTCTAGTGCAGAGTGGAGACAAATTTCTTCCAGGACTTGTTGAATTTGGCTACCTTTAATAATTATAATTTATTTAGTGCTGCCAGTCCCCAACATAAATATGGACTCTCTTCCCTTCATTGGCTGCCTGGCTCAGGGCTAGCTAGGTAGCTTATGAAAACACAGGAAGTAGAGATGGGCAATGGTTCAGCCACACAGTGCCAGCTTCCCAGCCCTGCATCGTCCACCAGAAGAACAGTGGCACTTCAGGATCTGGAAAGTGGACCGCACACCTGTGGGAAAACACTAGGAAGAGGAACACACACACACACACACACACACACACACACATTTACATCTCTGAAGATGCCAGCCACAGAGTCTGGCAAAACGTCAGGAAGAAAAACTTCCACAACATAGCCAAACAGTCCCAAAAACTCACAACTACTATCAATTTTACTTGTGTTCTTTGCCACTAGTATAGCTGGCTGTCTCTGTCTGGTTCATGAAAGAATGCAGGAGAAGAGGATGCCATGTACATTTCCTCAAAATGATTTAGAACTAAACAATGGTCAAGTATACTTCGATTCTTCCCGAACCCTGACTGTTCAGTCCTAGGAGGACCCCCTTTGGAGCGAAACATGGCTGTGATCACTATTTCGGAGTATATAAAAATATGTACTCCAAAATAGGTATCACGGCCATGTATCTTCGGCACCAAAACCACTGGGGAGCATCTTCGTGCTCTTCCTTGTAAGCCCCCGAAATTTGGATAGGTTTGGGAGGGTCAGGGGGCTGAGTTATTAAATTCCAAAGGCGAATTAATTTTCCCCTCTGCTAACAATGAGAGGGAAAAATCAACCTAACTGAATTGGGAAGCTGCTAGTTGCTCACTCGCAGGTAGGCTATTCACAGTTTCCTAAGTCAATTAGAATGATTTTTTTCCTAGGGGGACCCTCTGTGAAGTTTAATAACTCAGTCCCCTGACCCTCAAACCTCTCCAGGGGCGTACAGAGAAGAGCTTGAGGAAACTCCCCTGCCATTTTGGTTCCACTACGATGAATTGTTTTGTTCCTACAGGAGAAAAAAATGGTATTTCATTTCATTTTGAAACAAAACACATTCTACCATTTCATTTCTCCACATTTGCTGAGTCAGGCCCAGTCCTGACACTCCTGCAGACGTTGCTTGCACCTGGTATCTGCCATCTAAAGCAGTTGTCTCAATCTACCTGACAATGGGGAACAATTTGGCTCTTGCACTGTCTGCTGTGCCAATGATTCACTTAGTAATGGGTCTTGGACAGGCCGATAGCACATAAATGTCTGATGTCAGAGTATTTATACTGTAACCCTGATGCAACAATTGAGACCTGAGGAACTCATATCAGACCAATAAATAGCCTGGACATTAGGGAAAGGAGGGGTAGAGGAAGTATGAACTTGAAATATAACTTGTACTTTGCTATTTAAATTCATAAAGCGCATCCTAGAGACTGTTATAATAATGTTTTTGCATTGCCAGCAAAGTGGTGCATCAGTTTGTTTGGGAAGAATAAAAGACACACGAGATACTTGAACAAAAGAAAAGTACAAGAATACATTTTTCATGCTAACTTGGAAAGAATAGCCTATTGAACTTTGCATCCTTGAATAATGCATTCTAAATGTACTGTATATTACTATGAAAAAACACAGGGAATGAGAATGTGGAGAGGAGTTTGGCTGCTGTATCTCTCATTTTCTTTTCCATTCGGTTAAGGGAAGTCCTAGATGTGACAATGGCATTATTCACTCCCATATTAGCTCTGCAAAACTAGCAGTGAAATCCTGTATGGTTAGGATCAGGCTGTCACTCTTTTTATTCCTCTCTTTCAGACCCTCTCCTTCCTTCTTGCTATATATGATGGCAGCTGTTATATTTAAGAAGCCCATTGTTACTCATCCATCATGGCAAGTCACTATTTCAAAAAGATTTCACTCTTTCTTTTCTCTAAAAGGAAAAAATGCACTCTTAATTTAAGCTCTTCTTTCTCACTCACTGTGTTATGTCATTATTTCTTCTTTCCTGCTGCTAGGAAAGAACGGGGAATTTTGAAGAATGGTTGGGCCAGCACAACATTATTATTGTTAACACATTTCTCATTAAACATTTAAAAATAGCAGTTGCTTCCTCTGCCTGCTAACACTGAGAGCGGACCGAGTGGATGAGATGTTTATGTGGAAGAAGAACGGGTGCCGGATTTGGGCAAAGTGCTTTTCCTCCCCCCTTTGGTTTCCAACAGTCAAATCCACCATTTGCAAACTGACAGCACAGAGTGGAGGAGAAAAAACAAGACTCCAGCTGGAATGACAGAGTCAGCACCATTGCTAGAAAAGGCATCATTTGAAAGCTTTGTTAGGTAGTGCTAGGCTCACTTTGCTACATTCCAGAAACAAATGGATGTGTTAAAAAAAAAACCCAACACCCTGAAATGTGTTCGCAGAAGATAAATTATTTATCTTGGATTTATGGTTTCCGTGTCAGCCTAACTTTCCTATACATCAGCATATTTTATATTCTGACAGAATGTTTCAAGCTGAAGAGCTTCCCTTCCCTTCTCTGGCTCTCCCTACCACCTCCCTCTCCATTTCTTTCACAAACATTTACATTAGCAGGGCGCCCTGACGTGGATGGAACAGCAGCAGGATTTAACACTACCAGTAAAGCAAAGCATCCTAGAGACGCAGCATTTTCTTGACAAGGACTTTCTCGTGCTTTACAGTGTTGGGGTTTTTGCACACTTTGTTGTTATTATTGCTCATGCCACCCGCTATCACAGGAAGCCTGCATTGTCAAATCAGGCTCGGGTCCCTAGTAGCAGAATCCAGAAATATTACATCGGTGAAATGTATACAGCAGGATCCTACAGACTGCTTGGTCAGTGATCAGTCAGTGGCCATGCTGGCTGGCAGATTTGGGGAACTGTAGGAAAAACAACATCAAAACCCGCAACACTTTTCTATGATCTGCGATATCCCATGCCTTATCTTGTATCAGTTGGTGGCTATCAATAAGGCGGGGTAAAAATATTCTAAATAAATAAATAAATATCACAGCATTCAAGATGGACTTGCAATCCTCTTCTGAAAGAAGGAATGATACAGTATTTTAAAATAAAAGGAGAGTCTAGAAACTTGAAGGAACAGGAGCCAGCACAATTTTTGAGATCTCTAATACAGGTACAACCAACCGTACCAGAGAGTAAAGTACGAGGAGCTGTATGTTAAAAATCCTAAAGCAAAACAGAATTAGTAAGCCTCAGTCTGAATATAATTCAGCATGCCACTAAAGCTCCCCGTGCTTTTATTTATATATGCATTCAACATCAACATTAGGATGAAGGTGATGTTTTAAATTCAGGTTCAAGCAATCCTTTTTCTTTATCTTGGCAACAGCACCTGCCTTTCTTTAATTCCAGTGAACACCCAAACACAAGAACTGTTGAGTGTATATATTGAGTGTATAATTTCTTCTGCAATATGTGGGCACATTTTGTTGAAGTGATAAATGGGGACAATTTCTGTGCAGTGGGTGTAATCCTAAATGCATTTTACCTCCTACACAGTGTCTGATATAAAAAGGGGGTTTAAACCTCTTTTTAACAGGCTCTCTAGAGGTTCACTCATTAAGTTCTAAAGCTGCATTTCCCCCTGATGTTTTTGATATATAACTCTTGTCATTCCTGATTATTGGCGAGGCTGATTGAGTTTCAGTTCAAAACATATGCAGGGCCAGAGGTTGGAGAAGGAATGAATATTTATTTTTAAAATGTATTTATAACTTTTACACTCCACTTTTCCACCAAAAAATGATGCTCAAGAGGGCTAACAACACTAAAACACAGAGCTTAACAACAAAAACTTGATTAAAATATAATATCAAAATTGATCAGTTGAAAACACAAGCAGGAAAGAGCAACAAAGAGCTAACACCCTGAAGTTAACTCCCTTTCATGGAGAGAACAACATGACACACCAAAAGGCATGCCTGAGTAAAAGCAAAGCAAAGTGTTCTGCTTATATACCGCCCCATACCACTTCAAATAGTCTCTGGGAGGTTTACAGTTTTAATTACAGTATGTAGGCTACACACTGCCCCCCACCCCAGCAAGCTGAGTACTCATTTTACTGACCTTGGGAGGTAAAAGGTGTTTGCGTTTCAGAAGGGCAATAGACAAAGTGCTAGCTAGCCTCCTATGGCAGAATGTTCCAGAGTTCAATCCTCCTCCTCCTCCTCTTCCACCACTACCATCACCATCACCACCATTTAGAACTGCAGGAAGGGGCCATAAGGATCACTGACTCCAGCCCCTGTGAGATAGGCACGGTAAGAAATCCAACATCTGGTTCCACACCAGATACTACTGATCTATCCACCACTGAGTGGCTGTTTCTCCTCATCAGATGTGGCTCTGATAAAATTGAGGCTAAGCAAGGATATCCGCAAGTCTTGAGGTGCAAGCCTGAAGTCCAAATCTTTGGTACCATGTCCCAAAGTACAAGTCTTGGTGTCAAGTACCAAGTATGAGCCTTAAACCTGAAGGATGAGTCCATATTAAAAACAAGCTCTTTTCTCCAGAATAAAAAGGAGGGATGGGGTTCGTTCCAAGTCTAAGACATTAAAAACAAAGAACAATCCGGCTGTTGTCACCAGAGTGACTTAAGTCCAACTTGACAGTGAGTCACACGACTCAAGTCCCCATTCCTGAGTCTAATGGAAGCCTACAATTCCTGGCAGGAATATATGAGATACGGTGGTTTTGTCCTAAACAGCCAAATCTTAAATCATATAAGGCTTCGTAAGTCATAACCAATACAGTGGTATAAAGGAATTAATTCGTTCCAAATGAAATTATGTTAAGCAAATTTTCTTTTACACATATTTCCCATAGGAATGCATTGAAAACAGAGTAATCCCTAATCGCGACCATTTTTATGTTGTATGGATTCACCTATCCCCGGAATTTTTTATGTTGTAAGATTTTATGTTATACTGTACAAACCATTTGTTATATGAGGGTCCACTGTACCTTGAATTGTGTCTGGAAGCAGAGTGATGGCCAGTAAAGCTGCTAGCCAATGAAAGTGTTCTTTATTCCCTGTAACTGGCTCAAGTCAACAGTCTGCCCTAGCATTCTGGTCCAGCTGGCATTTTTGAATGCTTTTCAAAAGCAGTCCAATGCAAACCATGCTGCAGTAATCCAGACAGGGTGTATGACACAGGTATATGTCACTGACTAATCAAAATATGCATTTTAGAAATATAATTAAACCCAATGTAGCATCAAAAGTCATTATATTAAGCCAGATATGCACATTTCAGCTGATATATTGTACTCTGTTGGGTTATTAACATATTGCTGAAGTGAAAGCAAGTATATCTGACATACCCACATTGCCATGCTTGATCACGTCTGTGCTTTTCGCAGAACAGATATTGTTCCTGAAAAACATCCATGCTTCTGTGAAAAGTCTATGGCAACCTAGGTCTTCCTGAACCATCAGGCAAGTCTGCATTATGATGCAGGAACATGGGAGAAACTTTCTAAAGACAGTGTTCCTTTAATGCCCTCTTTTGCGAATTTCAAAGGACTCTGCTTAACTCAGACTTGGAGCAAATCAACCATGACAAAATCTTATCCTACACAAAGAGTGGGGCAGGAGAAATTACGTATGTCAAGATGTTGTTGGTATTAGGATAGGAGATTACATGAGAGCCCCAGGCACACTGCTTTCAGCTGTACAGTAGAAGAGATTGAGATAAACATGCTAAAACAAACAGCAACTAATTCTCCTGCCTTTTAAACTTTTTAAAAATCTGACTGTAAAATAAAGATAGATATGCAATGAATCATGAAGCAGACCCACCCCACCCCACCCCACCCCCGATGCTGTTTTGTGGTTCATTTCAGGGTGCTTCAGGGAAATGTGCCTGGCCAGAATGAAATGAAACACTAAATTATTATCAGCATTGGCAATTTTTACTCTACAATATGTGTTACATGCAAGTTGGAACTTTCAGGAGCACTAGAATGGCCCCCATGCCAGTTAGGGACATCAAACTCACATTTGTTCTTCATCTGACTCATCTTTCCACCTCTTTCAAATTTGGCAAAGATTGGATTTAGGAAATACAAGCTATAACTCCCTAAAGCAAGTCCTCCTCAGGAAAGTGCTCTTTAGCCAGGTGCTCCATGCACAAACCACACAACAGTTTGTCTCATCAGAAAGTTCATGAAAGTTTGCAGTTTGTGAATAACAACAAACCACGAACCATCATGAACCATCACTTTCCCAGTGGGAGTCTTTCTCTACTGTAAGATCATCCAAGGACATATTTGCTCTAAAAATCTGGGATTTGTAGTTGAACGCTGAACATGGAGTGTAGTGATGGTGATGGCAATGATAGTGGTGGTGTGCAGATAACTCCAATGGCAGTGTTCAGCATTATGTGACTGCATTGCTGTATTTCGCACCAACTGCAACAATTGCAGCCTTTGGGCTTGAATGAGAAGGAGAAAAGTGGCAGAAACTAGATGAGAAAGAGTGATTGAATGTGCAGCAACCATCTCTGCCCAAGTAGAGAGAAACAACCTCAAAATGGTAACTATCCATTTGCCCTGTTTGTTAGCCTTCAATCACAGGAGATTGACATACATGGGCAAAGGACACAGGAATGGGATGGAATATCTGGAACTAAGCACATGGCAGCCATGTTGGTTCCATGCTGAGCCCATATGCTTCGTGTTCCCTTTTGCCTGGGTAGGAGCAGCCAGGGTGCACACCTTCTGGGAAGAAATGCCAGGAACATGGGAAGGTTCTTGCTTTTTTCCAAAAGCTCATGTTTGTATCCTGTAAATTTCAACACCCTGAGTCAGTTGCTCCACCCTAGCTACGGCTCCCATCAGATACATCACACCGAGTTTAAAGCAAGCTGCTTCTGCCTCTGCTGCCTCTTTAAACAACTCGTTTTCCTAGGGTGCATCAGAACCGTGGTGCTTCCCTTTTCTTGCAAGTTGTGTTTTTCAAAAAATCCAAACTCAGCTGGTACTGGTGATAAGATATTGTGATTGATCAAAAACCATTGCATTCTAATTATTTAGACTTTGGGGGTAGTCCAGAGGGGACTGGGAGATTGTGAAGCCTAACTATTTGATTAGATTATGCACTGAGTATCTTGGCTGGCTGCCCCTTTGTTATTTCTGTCTGGAAAGGGCTCTGAGGGTAGCCACAGCTCCTGTTCTCACACGTGGAGGCACCAATGGTCATTTTTCCCTTCCCCCTGCCAAATATGGGAGTCTATGACTCTCCCTCTCCCTCTCCCTCCCTCCCTCCCTCAATGCAGAAAACAGAGCCGAATTTGTATTGAGTGGATATATCTGAACAAAGCCTTCACTGCAACATAGGATTGTCATTCTGGCTAACGTCTACAAATTTACCATGCATAAATTTGCACCTATCAATATAGATGCTATATAAAGTTGTATCCTCTTTTGTTGGTTGTGGATACCTTCCTTCTTGGCAATGCATTGGCGGCCACTTAGTATAGTAATGTATACATTAGAAAGATTGTTTTATATGCACATGTTCTGTCCATGAACATGGAGAAAGAGCATGGCAAGGTAAACTGGTAATAGAGATGGGCCTGTGTGAGCTTCAGGTATAGGCCTGCTTGAGTGAATAGGCATACATAAAATAAATGTTCTGAACATACAGAAAATTAACATGCCACTCTATAGGCCCATGTATAACCACAATAATATTGGCAGTCTAGTTGCGGGGACTAAATTGGAGATTACTGGAAATAATTTTTCTTGTGGATTGGTGGCAAAAGAAATTAAATGAAATAGTCACTTCCCTGCAATGAGGTTCTGGATTTTTTATTTTATTTTGTGAAAACAAGATTTGACTTTCTACCTTCCTGAGCATATAGCACTCAAATTGTCCACATATACACTATAGATATGCTTTCAGATGTTATGATGGAGCTATAATGCCAATGGAAACAGGATTGGGAGATGTAAATATGTCACACAAAGAAGTCCAGCTTCCATGACTCAACTTCCAGATATAAACTCACCTGGATGACTGAGAATCTTCACAGATACTATTAAAAGTATTGCCGAGTTTTGAATTTATCTACAGAGGAGAAGTGTATAGGTTGGCAGAGAAAAATATTTTCGTCTTCCCTAGATTAGTCTACTATTTTTCATGTTAATTGACTCTTAGTCCCACTAACTCACATTGAGACATTGGTAAAATGTCAGCAACAGACTTCGACATATTCAGCAGAGGAAAAAAGCACTGAGCAGAGAGGCAGGTCTCTTTTTTTAATTCAGACAAAGGGAAGGAACTATTGGTTAGTGTCAATGTTCTCTCTCTAAGCTATGCAGCTTCATGGCCACACAGTGCAGGAGTGGGGCTGTGCAGTCAGGCTGGAGTTGCCACCCATTTACTTCCAGTCACATCTGGAATAGAGATGGGCACGAATAAAAAAAAATGTGTTTCGTTTGTCGTTTTTCGTTTAGGGGGGTCCATTTTGGTTCGTTTTCGTTTTTCGTGAATTTTTTTTATTTCATTTTCATTTTCGTTTGTTTTGTTACTGTTTCATTACCATTTATTTCAATTTTTTGTGTTTTTTTAGCATTTAAAGCAATTCAATGTATTGCCGTAACGAAAACGAAACGGACGACAAAATTCCTGGTGTTTCTGTTCATTTTGTTTCATTTTAGAGACAAAATTTGTTTTTCGTTTTGTTACGTAACGAAATGAAAAAACAAAAACAAAAAATTTTTTTTTTCGTTTCGTGCCCATCTCTAATCTGGAACTAGAATGCATGTTGTGGGGGCCCTGCCTCATGCTAGTGAAAATTAGAGGGGACATTAGTTAGTGATTGACAGTCACTCCAGTCCAGAAAGGTCCCTCCCTGCCAAATCTACTACAGACAGCATGCAAGGTTACAAAATTTCTTCACAGATGATTTCCTATTGTTACAAAAGAAGCAGCATTTTTCATTCTTGATTTTAGAAGGAACAAATGATTGCCACCCGATGCGTACAGAAGGTTCTCTCACCATTATCAAAGACAGTAACCAAGTGGTGGTACTTGGGTGCTTTTCAGTGGATGGAATAAACACATCTATTACAACAATCAGTAAAGCTGGGGATGATAGGATGGGTCAAAATATCATCTGTGTGACTTCAACATATCTAACATCACTATTCAGTACATAAATCATAGAATCATAGAATCACAGAGTTGGAAGATACCTCAAGGGACATCCAGTCCAACCCCCTGCCATGCAGAAACCCCCACCACAGTACTCCTGACATATGGCTATCCAGCCTCTGCTTAAAAACCTCAAAAGAAGGAGATTCCACCACCCTCCGTGACAGCATATTCCACTGCTGAACAGTTCTGTCCTGAAGTTCTTCCTAATGTTTAAATTGAATCTCTTTTCCTGTAGTTTGATACCACTGCCCCACATCCTAGTCTCTGACGCCATGGAAAACAAACCAGTCCCCTCTTCAATGTGACATCCTCTTAAATATTTAAACATAGTTTTCGTATCCCCTCTCAGCCTTCTTTTTGTAAGGCTAAACATTCCCATCTCCCTAAACTGTTCTTCATAAGATATTTCTTCCAGACCCTCAATCATCTTGGTTGCCCTCCTCTGAACCCATTCAAGTTTGTCAGCATGCTTTTTAAATTGAGGTGCAGGTGGGTAAATTGAGTACTCCAAGTGGGTTCTTACCAGAGCAGAATAGAGTGGTACTATTCACTTCCCTTGATCTAGATATTGTGCTTCTGTTGATGCAACAAAGAATTGTGTTGGCTTTCTTGGCCACCACATCATGCTGCTGACTCATGTTCAATTTGTTGTCCACCGAGACTCCTAGATCCCTTTCATAGGTACTATTTTCCAGCCAGGTGTATCCCATCCTATATATTTCCCTCTGTTGAACCCCATTCTGTTAATTTTGGCCCAGCACAATAATCTGTCAAGGTCGTTTCGGATTTTCATCCAATCCTCCTAGGGAATTAGCAAGCCCTCCCAATTTGGTATCATCTGCAAATTTGATCAGCCTACTCTCTATTCCTTCCTCCAAGTCATTAATAAAGATATTGAATAGCACTATTGAATAGCACTTAGTGATATTTTCTGTAATTAAATATTTTGATTAAAATATTCCAAATAATTCCAATTGCAGCTTGTTGTCACAGATCTTGCCAGCTCTTCAAATTCTTTTAATTAATTGTTTTCAAGACAAATAAATATAGGCAACAAAAAAGAGGGGAAGGGAAGAAGACAACAAAAATGTGTACACGGTAAGAGTTAACATGCTGTCAGGCTCAAGTGAAAAAGTGCTTTATATATAAATAATGCCTGATTTTTACAAGCCTCAATCTACTGTCACAATTTGAAACCATTATTGTCGATTGCCAAGATAATGCATTATCACAGGCTTTTGTCCATGAGAAAAAAAATCAGGTTTGTCTTCTTTTTAGCATCTCACAGGAAAGTGCTAACATGTTCTCAGAGACAGAAAGAAAGCTCTTCTCCCAGAAGGGAAAGAAAATAAAAACTGTACTGGGCTATGTTCACACGAGAACAGTAATTAAATTATTAACTAATGGACATACTCACATCTGACTATTGCCCAGAATGGAAGACACACTGGAAAGCAAGAACTAACTAACTAGGATTCTCAACACCTGTCAGAGAGTTTTAAAATGGTAATACAATATATGGCAATACAATATATTCAGGACTAGCAAAGCAGTCACCAATTGAGAAATGCAGGGTACCTCCATCACACACACACACACACACACACACACACACACACACACACACACAC
>JAHTLZ010000007.1:21478976-21497776 GCA_023846285.1 Phrynocephalus versicolor
ACACACACACACACACACACACACACACACACACACACACACACACATATTCTTTCCTTCCTGACCCGATATGCATACACATTTCCAGTCCCAAATTGTGACTTAGATACAACTATTGGACGACCGAGTCAATAATCTACAGGGAAGGAAGAAGGTGTTGTCCAGAGAACAGTCCCTTATCTTCTTCTCACATGGCTTATGATTTTATTTGCAATTCCAGAGGCCACCACTGCCGCCATGGGTTTCCTATACCTCCCCACCACCACCACACACCTTTACTTTGTCCCTTCTTGATCTTTTGGGCTCAGCAACAGGACAATGAAGCACAAGCGTGCATGCGCACGTATGCAGAGGGAGGGAGGGATCAAGAATAGGGCATAGAAAGGCAAGCTGAACTTACTATCTATATGAAGAGGGAGCCAGGTCCAGGTGCTATCAAGAACAGTTGCTACTACAGATATGTGCAGTTCAGGATGAATAGAAAACAGATTCATTGTTTCAGGCAAGGCATTCAGGGAGAGTGCCAAACAAAGAACCCTACTTCAGAAGCCCCAGTGGTGGCTTCTGTGCTTTGGGATGTATCCCTTATAGAAGATACCCGATGTTCAATGGCTCTCCAACAGATCAGAACAAGAATTATACTCTTTTCCTAGAACAAGGAGGAAGTACTGTACCTTGTACTCAGGAAATACCTGAGAATACCATGTTACTTTGAAAAATGGGACAAAATACCTGAGCCTACCTGATTATACATCTACCTAGTTCGCTGCATGATTTCAGGTTATTTGTTACATGATGTTGTGCTTTGGCTTCCAATAGGATCCTCCCTTCTGATTCTCCCCCCCCCCACTCCAACACTATGAAAACCACCATGGCAGTCTTCAAGCATGGTAGGGGCACATCAGGCCATATGCCAATGCGCAGAGCAGGACCAGCTACACACTCACAGGTTCTAAAGCCTTCCCATCCACTTGCCCTGGCAGAAGGAAAACAATATATAGTCCCTGGAGCTGGTGTACAATATTTCCTTCCTATTGCTTAAAAATAGCAGCAAATCTCCCTCCACCCCCTCCCCAGGCTCCTGTCCTAAAAGAGGGGGGCAGGGAAAGCAGAGGGAGAAAGGGTCCCCCCTTGACTTTTGCCCTGCTAGTAAGTAACAACATAGAAGGTCTTAGTTCAGTGGTTCTCAGCCTGTGGGTCCCCAGATATTCCTGGATAGCAACCCCCAGAAACCCTTCCAGTGCAGCGAGTGGTGGAGGCTTCTGGGAGTTGCAGTCCAGGAACATCTGGTGACCCACAGGTAGAGAACCACTGGCGTAGATAAATCAGATCTCCAAAGCTGGTGTGCTCTGTTAGTATTCCATGGGATTGCTCTGTAAATATACATATGCAAAACAACCATTTTTTGGTCTTGTTTACACACACACACACACACACACACACACACAGAGAGAGAGAGAGAGAGAGAGAGAGAGAGAGAGAGGTTCCCACTGTGTGCTGCTGAGCCTGTAACTATTCTAGCTGAACCAAGCTCGTTTAGGGATGTCTAGCAGGGATAATGTTCCAGCACATTGTAGAAAGAGTGGATATGGAGCTCCTATATTAGATTAATAGGTAAGCAATTTTACTGCACCAAGTTGCGTATTGCATTTGTTGCATCATCTAGATATCAACAGCCAAGAATAAAGCAAGCTCAAGCACTCTCTGTGATTAATTACTGTTTTGTTTTAAGCTGCCTCTTTGGATTTTTCTTTCAATGCTTTCCCTGTTTTCTGGTAGGTAACATGTTGGCAGTTACGGATTAACTAACAGACACAATAAGTACATGCTTAGGGCATCAACATGGGAATGGGGCAGCACAGAGTTTTTTTCAGTGCCAGATTTACCATGGACCGTGGAACAAATGGTGCACCTTCTTTAAGCAAAACATATTTATCCATTCCTCACCCTCACCTCTCTCCCTAAGTCCCTCAAGAAAACCACCTACCAGCCTAAAGTAACTGAGCATGAACTAATAAAAACTAAAAAGAAAAACTGATCTAGCAAGAAAACTCATGTTTTAAGTGAAATAATCAACAGTCACCATCACTTGGTGTTTTTTTTTAATTTTTACTTCTGGATTTTGGGGTGTTGGAAAGGGATAAGGTTAAAAGAGGTGCTGGTCTCTTAGAGCCTTTGTACACGACCCCTAAACTCTGCAGCAAATGGCTGCAAGCTCCGGAGCTTACAATTGTTTCCCCACCAGCTCCAGAGTTTGCAGGAAATTAAGTGCGACCACACCCACCTAAGCGCGTCCCAGCACACTTTTCTTGTACCTGCTCGAGGAGGGTGAAAATCGCCAGGTCCAGATTTAATCTGGTGAGTGCCCCACTCTCCTCGCTTCTGTTTGTTTGGGTTTTTTTGCCTCCCGCCCCTTTAAGAGAAGGGACGGGAGGGAAAAAAAGCAAACAGAAGAGAAGGAATCAGCACTACGGAGCTCCCGGCAACTTCAGAGGTGATTTCCTCTCTTTCTTCCTCCCTCCCCTCAAGCAGACAGGAGCAAGGAAGTGCGGAGTGGTGGGGAGGAAGGAAGAGCAATGAACCCCTAAGATCTCTGGTCCGAATATAAGTGGCCAGCGGATCTTAGAGGTCATGTGAAAAGGCCCTCAGACAGCATCTGCACTATATGAGCAAGCCAAATAACAGCCATTGTTAAAAAAACCCCAAAAGGGGTTTTAAGCTCTTGTTTTAGCTTTTCAGTTTACAGATTCTGACAAAATCTGTCTACAATAACCAAAGTGTGAAAGTGTGAGTATGACATGTCGTTTGAAGACAGTAATTTGATTGTGCATATGCTTTTGCATATGACATGTGTTTCTTTTTTGTCACATGCTATATATTAAATTTCTGTATTTTTGTGCATTTTGTGTTATACTTCCCCACCCCCATCCCAAACTGGAGGTCCCACTGTGTGGTATGGGGCACCATAATCTTTTCAGTACTTTAGGGCACCTAAATGTCTTAATCCAGCCAGATGGCTAGAGCAGGTTTCAGGAAACCTTTGTGAGGGAGAGAATGCAAACAAATGTGCAATATGCAACTAACTTGAACTGACATTCAGCCATACAACTAAACAAAGCTGAAAGTTTGAACACTGGATATAGTAACAACCTCTTTAGAAGGTTGTGCATGCCCCCAAGTCTTCTATAGGCAGGGGGATATCTGAAGGTCACACTGCTTCAGATATAAAGGTAGGATCCAAAGTTATGAACAACTGAACTTTATTTAACAGACTACTAACTTGGCATAACTCTTTCTCTCTTCGAAGAACTAAAGAGTGGTCCAAAAATGGGGAACAGTTACTTTAACCTCTCCGAAGTTTACAATGTACCCTCAAAGTCTCCACTGTGCTCATGTCTCTGCCTGCAGCCATGTGATGAATGTGCCAGTTGCCAGATGGCCAGGATATCTGCTTCCAAATGGCAGAAACATTCAAGCTGTCTTCTCCATTGACACAACTCTGTGGGTGTGGAAGTTGCAGGGTCAGGATCAGGGGAGATAGTTGCACCGCCTCTGTCTAATGATGCCAATGAAGCCAACCAAAGGAGAAGGTCTGGAGGGCTCCTCTGAGAGGCTCAGGCTGAGAACACTCTGGAGCCAATGCACCAGTTTCCCTTTCTTCATCTTCTCCTTTCCACCACCAGACACCATTGTCCTCTTTCTCCTCTCCACTTTTAGACTCTGGTTCTCCCACCACTGACCTGATGTCCTTCTCTATTCCTGTGTATATACTCCATGGACACTTCCTCCTCCCTAGTCCATCCAAGTTACCACAGTTCCTCTTGTCTGGATCCATCTTGAGCCTCATCCACCTCAATGTTTCCCAAAAATTCTAAAGCCCCAAGGCTTTCTGGGCTGCTGACCTCCACTAGTGTCCTGGGAATCTGCATCCCCACTGCTAGTGGCATCTTCCCAGATTAAGCCCTTAGTGCACCAGTGTTGATGGCACAGGAGTAAGCTCGATCCTGGGTCCCACTGGGACTCCTTCACATGGGTTAAATGAGTCATAGTCAATACAGATACATCCCTTCTGAATCACTAGAATTTATTGCATCCACCAGCTCATTTGATATTTAGAAGCATAGCTTCAGTAATCCAGCCAACTTTGTTTCAGTGGGAAAGGAGTTCTATCATTTCCCTAGTGGAACTTTATTCCAGTGTGCTTATGCATTTTATTGAATCAACAGCTTTTCACTCAGATCAATGGTGCATTACCAAATGTCTTTTAAGGCCATTCATTAATGAATTATCCACAGTATAGTCAGAAAATTCCCAGCTGAGGTTTCTTGATTTCCCTCCTGGACTAAACTGAGATAAAAACATGACTGTGACTGTTTTTACATCATCTTACAAAAGAGCCTTGTTCCCTTTTCTGCTGGATATACTTAGATTACCTACCTTGCTGACTATAAAAATAAATAAAAATGATGTGCTTTCAAATATTGACCCAACTGGACATTCACAGTTGTTAACAAAGGAAGAATAGAAGAAATATTTCATTAAAGACTGAGTTGCTATTGTTATCCGGGGCCTTCCACATTACTGTTGTCATTTTGAACATAGCAATAGCTCTTTTTCCAACTCCAGGTCTTATAGAACAATTGAAGTCGCAAAACAGAAATGGGATTTGTTGCCTAAACATGCAGTTCACAGGCAATTTGCGCTATTAATCATTAACTGATAAATTGGTACAGAAGTACCAAAGCACTGAATGGTGTGTAGCATTGTCTCTCCTGTGTAACATAACAAAATCTCCATGTGAGAAAACACTAAGAAGGCAGGAAAAAAATGACATGGTTTCTGGTTGTTGCAGGGGCTCCAGGAAATTTTGGAGCTCTTGGCTGCTGTGAAGTCCCAGTAGAGTGAAGAAAGAAACAAAACAAAGCAAACCAGAACTGTACAGTATTATTGTCACATACCTTATTGATAACATGCAAGGTAGGAAAGAACCAGAATTGTACTGATAGTCAAGGGCTAGCCAAGGTAAAAGTCTACTGGAGTTGTTCAAATGATTCACTCAGTGAGACTGATGCAGACACATCTGCTTAGCTGTTTGCCTCTCTGTCAATGCACCCAAACACACAATAAGAACTTAATAACATAAGAAGAGCCATGCTGGATCAGGCCAAAGGCCCATCTAGTCCACCTTCCTGTATCTCACAGTGGTCCTACCAAATGCCTCTGGAAGCGCATGAGGATATCTGTCTCCTGATACCACTCCCCTGCATCTGGCCCTTGATGTATCCTGGTTTTAAGACTGCAGATTACACATCTCCATCATGGTTTGTAACCAGTGATGGACTTCTCCTCCAGGAATATGTCCAATCCCCTTTTGAAGGCATTCAGGCTAGATGACATCACCACATCTTGTGACAGGGAGTCCACAGACTAACAACACGCTGGGTAAAAATATTTTTCTTTTGCTGTTCTTACTCTCCCAACCCACAGTTTGAGTGGATGTCCCCTAGTTCTGTTATTTTGTGAGAGGGAGAAGAGCATCCCTCTATCCACTTGACTCATGCCCTGCATTATTTTGTATGTCTCAATCATATCCCCCCTCAGGTGCCTTTTTTCCAGACTAAAGAGCCCCAAATGTTTTAGCCTTTCCTCATAAGGGAGGTCCCCCAGCCCAGTAATCATTTTAGTTTCACTATGTCTTTTTTGAGATATGGTGACCAGAATTGTACACAATAAGAACATAAGAAGAGCCATGCTGGATCAGGCCAAAGGCCCATCTAGTCCACCTTCCTGTATCTCACAGTAGCCCCACCAAATGCCTCTGGGAGCGCATGAGACTCCTTACCATCGTTTTGTACACCAGTACATGCATCTGGTAAATACAGACCTAGTGACCACTTACTGTATGTTGTCCTCATAGACATTTTTCCAACTTGTTCCCTAAATACCATTTTAGTGCCCTACAGTGGGATTATTTTTTCACATATTTAGGCCTTCAAAGCATAGTTGACCAAGTTTTGTTTGTGCTAGGGCTCTAAAAGGTATAGCTCCCTTATTTTTGTCCCTTTTTCCTTGCATTTTAAAACCTTTTCTCTGGGCCATCTGCTAGGGACACATCTGTTTATTTCACTTTCACCAAATTTTCTAAAGCAAATTCTGTTCCATCTTGTTTCCTCCTAATCACCCTAGAATGCACCCTTCATCAGCCTATGATCCCCCAACCCCAACCCCTTAATATGCAGGACAATGCACATTGTTTTACTATATACAAACACCTGTTCATATGTCACATGTAGTGCTGATCACTGCAAACATATTTTCAGCCTCCACTACTATATGGCTTTTATGCTGCCTTTTCAGTAACGTTTCCCTTGTTGTAATCAGCTTTCCCCAATTTGTGTGTTATTGTACCATTTCCTTCAATGTGTGCATCTTCCTATAAATTATTTGATCATTTATCTATTGCAGTCTTCAGAGAACTCTGAAAACTGACAAATAGTTGCATTCCAATCCACATATCAATGCACAAAATGGGCACTGGAGTAGTTTGAACTAAAACATAAAGTAAATGAATTTTCCCCCAGCTCTAATGCATTTGTGAAAAATGAATGTTGCTGCCTGCCTCCAAACATAATATCTCTCCTCCTAAAAAAACAGAAAATGAAAGAGAAAATTAATTAAAGAGCAGAAAATCCACAATTAAATGCACTTAATTAAAAATTACAAATCTTAATAGAAGGATCCTGTAGGAGTATTATGGGAATGTACTCAAGGCCACTGGCAATTCAGAATGGACTTGGCTAGGCAGGTAGGGAATGCCTTCTCCATATCCATGATTTTCACCTTGTACTTAAAATGTGCTGTTCACAATAGTTTCAACTATTGTTGAACTGGTGGAGAGGGGGAGGATGTAACATGGGACCAGCCGGAACATTTATAAAGTGAAATGTTTTGGTCTTGTTTTTGTTTACCTTGTGGTTATGAGGTTTATTGACTGTTATATATAATTTCTTTTGTTTTATTATGTTAGATTGTTTATTTAATTACTATGTTATCTTTGTTGTATTTATTGTTGTACACCACCCAGAGTAGCTCAGTAGCCAGATGGGCAGTATATTTTGTCCTTCCCGCTCCTCTTGACTCCATTCCCGCTACAAACGCAGGACCACTCATGGGGATGAACTTTGTAAAACTTTTATTTTGAACAGTAAGAAACTCGGTTTCATCTTCACTCATATGGCTCCTCGCTTTAATAAGGGGGCTCCGTCTCATCCCAGCAGTTTTCTTTTTGCCCGGGTGACACATCGAGCTGTACCACCCAGCATTCCGGCTTGAAAGTCTCCGTTAGCTTGCTGCCCAAGTCTAAATTAAGCCTAGCAAAGTCCTCCATGGAGGGGGTTGCACTCACCTGAAATCCCCTCTGGTGAGAATTGTCAAGACCCAGTATCCATTCCATCCCAGGGCTCTTCCCACGGGTAGCGCTGCATTGTTTCCAATGCAAACGGAGCTCTTGTTGCTATTCTCTCCTCCGAGCCTCATGAAGAAGTGCCAAGCCAGTTTATGCCCCTCTTTTCTTGCTGTCTGACCCCAATATGGAGGTTTTTGAGCCTTTTTCTCCCCTCCTCTCCCGTTCTGCCACTTACCGCGGGAATTGGAAGGTGACCCATTCCCCTGTCCAGGAGTCTTCTTTCACTATTTCTACTAGCTCCTCTTGTTTATTATCTATCTTTGAAGCTTCCCATCCTCCTGAGGCAGTTTCATTCCCTTCCTTCTCACATAAATAAATAAATAAATAAATACATAAATAAATAATGTTCCTGAATTGGCTGGATAGATCAGTGATTTGAGCACCTGGGTGTGGGATCAAAGGTTGA
The DNA here is from genome assembly GCA_023846285.1 of Phrynocephalus versicolor. Taxonomy (NCBI): domain Eukaryota; kingdom Metazoa; phylum Chordata; class Lepidosauria; order Squamata; family Agamidae; genus Phrynocephalus; species Phrynocephalus versicolor. The sequence goes on from JAHTLZ010000007.1 coordinate 21,486,848, forward strand.
AAGCCCCCAAACCCACTGTGTCTACTGTTGACAAGCCAGCTTGGATGGTCCTGGCCAAGCCCCATGGTCCCAAAGAACCCCAGAAGGAAATGGCAAACTGATTCAGAATACTTTACACCCAGCAAACCCTGAGAGGGTCACCATTAAAACTGACTTGATGGTACACAATTTATTTATTTATTTATTTATTTATTTATCATTGGCTATTGCCATCCCCACCATCATCATGGTGATTAGCAGCAGAAGCAACAGCATTAAAACACCTCAAGATGCATGTGAGTTTTTTCACAGAGTACTTAAAATGCATTGTTCCCAACAGTTCAACTACCATATCTATGGGCTAATAATGCTGCATGGGCCTAAGAAGATGAGATAGTTTATAAATCATGGCACCAATCTTAAAGTGAGACTGTTTTAGATTCTTGTAACCTATCATCACCTCTTTTCCAGGAGTAGAAAATGTGTGGCCGTCAGATGTCAATGTATTGTAGCTCCTTGAACTCAATAACATGCAGATAGTTAATGGAGTCACACCCAAACATCCTGACAACACATTTGTGTCCCCCACTATAACCCTCCATTAAGCTGTGGTTGGTTGTAAGACAAAAATACATTACATCCGCAAGATGAATAGCTGAAACATTTATTCAAATCCAAAAGAGAGCTTCTCATCTTTAGGATCAGACTTCTAAGTTATTTGTGACTTTCCCCAATGATTTGGAAATGCTGGTATCCTAACTGTACGCCTGCAATATGAAAAAGCTGAACATTCCGAGAATACAAATTATCCCTTTTAGTGTTGACAAAGAATCTAATAACAAAATGTCTCCAACCCAGTTATTCAGCACATTAAGAAATGAAATCATGATACTTATCTGCAATTTTCATCGCTTGCACACTGCCATTTCCCACCGGAATACATATTATAGTAGACCAATTGGACAAATGAATGTGCTTTGGATGGATAGGTGAGATGAGAGAGGACTCCAGGGGGAACAGCAAAATAAACATTCCTGGCTGCTAAACATACCTGCCCCATCTCATGAAGAATGTGGTCATGTCAACTGACCTTGTGATACGTTTCTTTTCCTTGACAGCCTCTACACCATCACAAGTTATTTATATCGTAATAATAATAATCTCAGTAATGCAGAGCTGAAAGAGACGCTATGGGTCACTAAGCCCAGCTCCTGTCAAGGAGGTGCAGTGCAGAATCAAATTCATAGAATCACGGAGTTGAAAAAGACCTGAAGGGCCATCCAGTCCAACCCCCTGCCATGCAGGAATTCCCATCACAGTATTTCCGACCGGTGGCCATCCAGCCTCTGCTTAAAAACCTCCAAAGAAGGAGACTCCACCACCCTCCATGGCAGCATATTCCACTGCCAAACAACTCTAACCATCATTAAGTTCTTCTGAATGTTCAAATGGAATCTCTTTTCCTGTAGTTTGAAACCATTGCCCCGAGTCCTAGTTCAAAACACTCTGGCTCCACAGCCGGATTCCTAAACCACTGAAGTATCCTATCAAAAATATTCAGAAAAATTAGGGGGGGGGGGACTTTTAAAAAATATAGTTTACAAAGCTAATCTTATGATCCAGGCCGAGTAGAACTTCATTTATTCAAAAGGAGTGGTGCAGTCCTCTTGCTTTTGAAGAAGTTCCGGGCTGGGGGGTGATGGAAACATTATTGCTATGAGGCAATGTGCCATAAAGGCACACAGCCATCCCATGAATTTGAATAACAAGGTAATTCAAGGCTTTGATAATAGCATTTTACCTTAATCCACGTACGTACTTTAGATCTCCAGCTCATTGCCTCAGGCATCCGCTATGGTCTACTGAATTCACAGCGTGGAAATGTTACAGTATGATGGAAAGAAGTGAAGATGATGGAACAAATGCATTCGGATCAGTGATGAAAGAGACATAAAGGAATGTGGAGGGAAAAGAAGAGGAAAGTAGGCATAAGAAAGCAAAATTATAAATGGAAGCACAGTCTCCTTTTGAAGACCGATGATATATGCATGGTAGAGAGTTCTATATGATGCAAGAAGAGAGTGCTTTCCCCCTGCATGTAAGCATAACGGTACTGGTGAGACCTCTCTATGGCTGATACTTCACTCCATTTCATCGCTGTTTGCAGCTCCGCTGGGGACTGGTACAAAGAAATCTAACCGCACGTCCATTGTGGGATGAGGGGAGTTCGTCCCAACCACGCCTCCTGAACTGTGATTTAAGCGGGATGAGACATTCCCCTCCCTGGCCTCGGGAATCTCCTCATCTCGTTTCTCATTCTGAGATGAGTGCCCGTGAGGTAAGGCTCGTTACGCAATGTGCCATTCTCCATCTAGTGGCAGGAGTGCAAGGTGCCATTCGTTGGTACATTCCCTATGGAGTCAGCAATGAAGTGCAGAGAGATTAAAAGACAAGTGCCTCAAACTTAGCTCTGTAACGCATTGAAGGCAAGGCTTCGGAGAATCAAAACATTGAGAAATGGCAGGTCGGGCCGGAAAAAAAAAACAGAGAACAAAGGCATGGAATTTCACATCTCATCGCGGAACGAGGACATGCAGAAACAGTCATGCCGGTACCATCCATCATGCCCATGCGTACACAGGAACAGGAACAGAACCACAAGAAGACCACGTGACCGCGACCAACATCAGCACGCAACGAACTTCCTCCTGGGATGAGAGTGGATGTGAAGTAACTGTCTATGCCTCCCTTCTTTGTCGGTGAGCAAATTAAAACACAAGACTGGGCCTTTGCTGTATCAAAACTGTGGCTTGTACCAACATTTCCCAGCTTTGGATGCCACCCAGGTTGGGAGAGCAATATTTCCCTGCACCCTTTGCCTTTTCAAGAACCTGCTGAGTAATGAAAGGAAGAATGCTTGAGGTGTGTGTGAGGGAGAAATGGGAATGTCCAAGGAGAAATGTCATTTGCTTTCAAGTGCCCCAGGAGGCAAGAGAGCCCTCAGCTCTGAAGTAGAAAGAGGCTCATTTTGCCTCTGCTCTTTAATTGGATGCTACAAGGCATTAATGGGCTGCTGCGCAGAACAGCACAAGGGCCCCTTGTTAAATGGCTGTCCCTGCCATGATGGGGATAAGGCAATGCTATCGCAGCCATGAGGAGCCTGCCTGAATAGAACAAGGCCTTGCTAAGGATGTTCCCAGCACATGCAACAGGCTTGCTGAGTTTTGTACAGTATCTTTCCTTCAAAAGAGAAGGCTTGAAGAGATTTAACCTTTCTTTTGAGGCTGGCTCTTTGAAGACAGCAGAACTATTCCAGATATGGCAGAAGCACAGCAATGATGGGAAGCTGCCTTAGGCTGAGTCAGACCATTCATCTATCTAGCCTAGGAGGCAGACAGACAGAAAAGGGCTCTCCAGGTTTTTACTTAGCAGTGTTTTCCAGCCTTACCCAGAGGTGCTGGGAATTAAACCTTCAATCTTTTCAAAGCTTGGAAACATTATTTTTTTAGAACCACGACTCTCCAAATCTGTCAGCCATTGGCTTATTCTTCTCAAAAACTGGGAAAAATACTTTTTTGAATTACATCTTCTCAAACCCCCAACCACATGTTGTACCAGTGTGTGGGGAAATCTAGAAGTTACAATGACATTTTCCCATGCAAAATGAATTGTCTTTCCACTCAGTTACATCCCATCTATGCATACCTTCAAAGCCAGATAAAGAACATTTGCAAACATTTTGTGTAGAAACAGCATGCCTTCTAAGTCCTCAACTTTGGACATGGATGTAACATAATAGAAATGCTTTACTTCCAAATAGTTTACAAATAGTTTTTGTATCTTCCATGATCCTTTCCCCAAATCACCTGTTCCACTTTTGTATTTATTTGTTTTTTGCGATGACTACCCGGCTCCTCAACTTGTTTTCCCCCAAAGCACTGTACACTATGCCTCTAAAATTAAGATTTCCAGCTTTCCAAGTTCAATCGTTTTAAAATGATTCTCCTGCCTTATCTCCTTGTCCCCGCCCCCTTTTCACCTTCGGAAAATAATGTGGCCACCCACAGCCTAGGTGGGAATTTAGATGAAGTAGCTGGAGATATTAAGCAAGATCTTTGTACTAAATGGGAGTAGCCCTGTTAAATGTTATTCAGGAGCATCCTGACTTTCCACAAAGGATTGATGGCTGTGTGTTTTCAAGCAGCTGCAGGTGGGAAACTTCCATTCCCCAACTTCCTTTGATAGATCTGATTTCTATGAGATCTGCATTAAATTAAATGATCTTGCATATAATCTATCATTATCTGATTATGGACTGAATTGTAATAATGGCAAATGCAATTAGCTGCTCACAAGCACAGTAGAAAATTTACAGTTACCTTCACTTTAAACCTTTAATTGTAAACTCTCGAGTAACCCTTTGCTTTCTTGTCTGTACAACTATATGTGCAAGAGTGTTAAATAAAATGAAGAGGGGTGTGAGATTAAGATTAACGGATATGTAGATATATTGAGCACAAATGCTATTGTAGATTTCACAATTCCTCATTGGGGGTTTTCTTAGTTGTGTCCCTATATTGCAGTACAGAAAATGAGGGACTGCTTGAAAGATAATAAGATGGAATGTTTTTGGGTAGGTGAAAATTTCATGAGTGAGTCTAGAATTTGTGCACTTTGTACTTCTCTACATGCACAAGGGGAAGATGTTCTGGAAGATTTTATTTTGCTTGCAGGTAGACTGCATTTTGCTATCACATGCAAACTCAGGAAAGTATAGTTTGCTTAAATTCTAGTCCCTAGAAACAAGCCAGTTTCAAATTAGGGTTTGTGACTTTGGTTTGTTTGTGAGTGCAACTGAAAACCATGGTTCCTTTAAAAAGAGGTGAAATTACATCTGATCTCCTCATTTGGCAGGTACCAGAAAAGAAGGGAGTGGACACATGCCAACACAGGCATGACACAACTAATTCATACAGCAGGAGAAATGTGGTCTCTGTGTCTGCAGGCTTTCCAGGGATGAAAAGGGAGTTTTGCTGGTGGAGTCTGCATTGAAAGAGAAGCTAATGATGAAAAAGTGTGTGTGAGAGGGGGGGAGAGGGGGGGAGAGGGAGAGGGAGGGAGGGAGAGGGAGAGGGAGGGAGTAAAACATTCTCCAAAGCTTTTGCAAAACATCTTTGTTTTGAAATGTCTAAACTCATTAACATTGTTCTGTACAATCTAGAACTTATGCAGGCTACTTCAGACTTTCATTAGCCAAAGTGGCCCAGTCATCTTTAGCCTTGTGCATTGGGAAATATCAGTTAGGAAATTCGCACTAAGGAAACTGGAGATGAAATATAATCCTTGTAATTGGAAGCTTTTTTAAAAAAAATCTTCCTCTAACAAAGGATCGCTGAGACAACAGGACACAAAGGATAGAAACAGAGTCACCTGTTGCTTTTTTTCTCTCCCTCCAAGGCTACTGCAGGTTTGCTGCATTGAAATATGAGGGGCTTTGACTGAAATAAAAATTGAAGACACAGCAGGGGGCTGACAGGCAGGTTGAAGAGGGGGAAAAACCTCCAGATGTGAAGGCAATGGGGTGTGAGGGCTGCATTTGACCTGCAATATATCTAACAACGAAATCAATTTACTGGCTGTAGCAATCTATTCTGTCATGCTGACACTTCCCACCCATGGTCTGTTTCACAGCTGTGTTAGCTTCTTAATGCCATCGCCCTTATTCCCCCCCCCCCCCATTCTCTCTTATCTATCTCTCCATCCCTTCACACTGGGTTTGCCCTAGTTTATCTGTTCCTCCACCCCTCTTCAGTATCTTGCTCTCTATCTTTCAGTTGTACCTGCCGCCCTCTCTTATTGATTAATTCCTCCATCTCTTGTATTGATCTGTTTCCCTTCCATTCTTCTACTGCGATGGTTTGCTACCCACGCAATGTTCCTCTGTTTTCTTGAGTATCTAGCTTGTCTACCCATCCTGGCCACCCCCATACTTTGATTCTGCCTATACCAGTGTGTGCAGTAATGAACCAGCTGCCTTATTTGTGACTGTCCGAATAGGAGAAATGGGCCTGGGTCTGTCTGGGATGTTTTTCACTTCCAGCAATACCAGCAGAGGCCTCATTTAACCATGGATGCAGCTGCTTATAGTGTATAATATTAAGATGGGTGAGAAACCAATCATCCTGCAAAAGGCAAGGCGGAGAAACCATTAGGAACACAAGAGCTCTCTGCTAATGATTACCCGTAACCTGCCCACGGCTGGCTGCCAGGAAGTGGGTTTATGATTGCATCCCATGGCCCTCAGTGTCGTACATGAGGATTTTTCAAATGCTTCCCTGCTTTTGGACTTTTACAGGAAGATATAACATCAAGTCAATGGCTCAAGTAAGCCATTTTTAAAAGAAAATACAGTATATATGTTCAGTACCTATATGAAACTGAAAGTAGTCAACACTCATCACAAGCTCTCATCAAACCCTGTGGCTGCACCACTCTACCTGATTGTTTATTGCTTTCACAGTCTGCTGTATCTCTGTTTCTGGGAGGTACTTCTGCATGAACTATTACTACAGGGTGCATCTGCACTACATCTACTTGGCTGCACATTTGATCTCTGTAAGCTGCCATGTTTCATTCTTCTCAGGCCCTATACCTATGCTTGCCCTCAAGTCAGGGATAAATGCACTGTGTAGCTGCAGGCAGATAGCTGTAGAGTTTGTCAATTATCAAGTTTATCACTTGCTGTTCTCGCATTTCAGCATACGATTATGCATCCTACTGCTAGCATAGAGCACAGAAAGAACTTGTGCACATACTTGGAGTATGATGTGTCCAAATTTTTCTCACCCAGAGCAGAACCACCCCCCTCCGAGTTGTCTTGGGGGGTAGGTGGAACTTATTTGTGACCAGGTTTATGTATTTGTGGGGGTGTGGGGGCTCAGCAGACTAAGGCTCCGAAACTGTTGGCTGCAAAGTTGGCAGCTTGTCGGTTCAAATCCCGGGTACCAGTGGAGCAAGCTCCCACTGATAACCCTAGCTCCTGCCAACCTAGGAGTTCAAAAGCATGTAAAATGTAAGTAGATAAATAGGTACCACCATAAAAAGCAGGAAGGTAAAACAATGTTTCCTTGTAGCCATGCTGACTACGTGGCCATGGACATGCACAACACTGGCTCTTTGGCTTGAATACGGAGATGAGCACCGCCCCTAGACTCAGCCATGAGTACCACGCATGTGTGGGGGGAACCCTTACCTTTACCTTTATGTATTTGTAGATTTCCTGAACAGTTTTTTTAAAAAAACAAAACAAAACAAAGATGGAGACTATGGAAAACAAAGGACTATGCCCTGGGATTGGTGGGTTGGAGGCACTGAGTAGCACTGTCAATTTTAGAAATCTGGTAGAACTTAAATAGAGGGCTCATCTCACCATCATGTTTTTTTTTTTTCAGGCTTGGAGGAGAGTCATCTCCAAGCAAATGCTCTGCAACAGCAAAGGAATAGTCTGTCACTCCACTCTCAGTGTTAAAGCGGCAGCACTACATGGCAAAGAAGCCAAAATGGACATGCTAGGTAGATGATACTCCTACTTGGTAACCTACCTCCCTGAAATATGCCCAGGCAGGTTATCAACAGGATTTGGTTTGAGTGGTGAACAAAGGTACCAACACTCTAACATTTGCTAATCTGCAGTGAGAAATAAACAGATGTTCTTTTCTTCACCAGCTTACTGGAGCATCAAGCCTGGGGTGCACCAAAACAGAGAAGAAGAGAAAAAGCTGAGAAGGGAAGAGTTCTACATGCCGTTAGGACCCGCTCAAACAAATCCTGCACAGGAAAGAACATATTCATCCATCCCCATTCTTTTCCAATAATCTTGATAGTGTTATGAAAAAGTGTAAGCTGACCAAAACATATACAAAAGAGAAAAATTCTGTATTTCAAGAGTAAGCCTAACAGTGGCACAGTCCCTCTGCTCTAACTAAATGTGAAGGGGTCACCCAAATAGCCACAGGCTGCAATATATACCCATACCCAAGTGATCTTACGTTGAGCACTCCTTACAGTTTCTCCAAGTTGAACTGCTTGGGGCATCAGTGGACATTCAGTTGTCACTCTCCTTCTCCTACAGTGCTTACTCCTTTTTGCTACTTCTTTAACTCCAGTGCTGCTAGAGTGAACAGGCATGTTCATGGCTAACTTGAAGGCGATCACAGATGTCTTGCTGCATTTTGTAATTGGACTTGATATGGTCCATTTGCAACTCTTCCTTCAAAGTGAATCTATATTCCTTTTAAGGAGTATGGACAGTCAATAAATGCACAAAATAAATAAATATATAAATAAATATAGCCCTAGTTGTATGTACTGCCTTAGTAGACTGGATGCTTACACTGTAGACTGTTAGGATAAAAGCTACACCCTGTTGATGAAAATTTATGCCATGTCTTAGTGCTGTGTCAGAGGATTCTTTCTTATTTAGTTAGATTTGTTTGTTTGTCGCTTTGCCAACAGACTAATATAGCAGATCCCTTTGACAAAGCATCAGCCTTGTGGTGATTTAGCAAAAAATGAATGTAACCAACAAACTGTTAAAGCATCTAGTTGCCTACGCATACCTCATCTGGAAACATTTCAGTTGATTTGTCCTTATTTAAGGGGCTGCAACATTTTGTCACCGTATCTCAAAAAAGACATAGTGGAACTGGAAAAGTTGCAAAAGAGAGCAACTGAAATAATTACTGGGTTGGGGGACCTCCCTTATGAGGAAAGGCTAAAACAATTGGGGCTCTTTAGTCTGGAAAAAAAGGCGCCTGAGGGGGGATATGATTGAGACGTACAAAATAATGCAGGGCATGAGCAAAGTGAATAGAAGGAGGCTCTTCTCCCTCTCACAAAGTATCAGGACTAGACGATATACATTCAAATTGAGGGCTGGGAGAGTAAGAACAGACAAAAGAAAATATTTTTTTTCACCCAGCGCATTGTTAGTCTGTGGAACTCCCTGCCACAGGATGTGGTGATGGCATCTGGCCTGGATGCATTCAAAACGGGATTGGACAGATTCCTGGAGGAGAAGTCCATCACAGATTACAAACGATGATGGAGATGTGAAATCTCCAGTCTTAAAACCGGGGCACTTCAAGGGCCAGATGCAGGGGAGTGGTATCAGGAGACAGATATCTAGTCTTGTGCACTTTCAGACACATTTGGTGGGGCCATTGTGAAATACAGGAAGCTGGACTCGATGGGCCTTTGGCCTGACCCAGCATGGCTCTTCTTATGTTCTTATGTACTTTCTAAAATTGCAAGCTTTAGGACAGGACATAAGTTGAGAGCTACTTGGCTGTTTCAGGTTCATCATCATCAATCATCATGATCATGATCATCATCATCATCATGGCGAGGAGGTGGCTGAAATCTTGCTGTACAGTGTGTTACAACTACAGCAATGTCCACTGAATCAATAAGTCATCATCTCTAAGTTCCATTGACTGAGTGGACCTACTCTGGCTGCAACTTACTAAGCAAAGCAACAGGATTTCAACCATACTTTCCTATGGATGTTTCATTCTAATAGCATTGTGGTGTTTATCTCATTCAAATAGTAAACCACTTCGGGTGGTGCAAAGGAAATAGAAAGGATCAAAAATAAATAATTAAATAATAAATAAAAATATGTTTCGAAAGGCATTGTTTGAATGAAAGTATACAGCTACTCCTCACTTAACCAACGTATTTAATGATGGCTCAGACTTATATAACCATCAGCAATGGCCGAAGCTGTCACTGCCACCTAATTGCTGCCTGAAGAAGAACCTGCTGTTTGAACCCAAAGAGCCCGGGCCTGGACGTGGGCTGAAGCATCAATTCTGCTTTTGCTTGCCTGCACCTGCCTTGTCAGCAGCTCAAAGGGGAAGAAGTGGGGTGGTGGCATCCTCTGTCCTTCCACTTTCCTCCTCCTCCACTATTTCCAAGGGATGGGTGTTACTGTGAGCATCATAATGCTTCTGCCGAGGAGGAGAATGGCCTGAGTAGGACAGAGTGTTGGCCGTCTCCATCTCTATTTCCCCCTCCTTTTGGTTCTGCTTCCCCCGTGGCCCCATGGAGTCTCCCTGCCCTGGCCTACCTGGAAAGAAGGCAGCCTCAACACACCACAAGACACCTGACTTAAGCTTTTCCTCACTTAATGACCAATTCACTTAACAACCTACTTGTAGGAGCAGAACTCAGTCATTAAGTGAGAGGTGCCTGTATCTAAACATATTTAAATATAATTTCCTCTGTGTTTCTGTAAATGGAATATTAAAGCAGAAATAAGATGGAAAGTTACAAAAGAAATCTAATTATTGCATGCAAAGTAATATTTTACTTGCTATGGAAGTAATTTAAGCTTCGACCATCTTATAAACAAACTTCTGCATTTCTGTACACTCATTATGTACTGGCAGCAGCCCTCATCAAAGGATTTTGACTTTCATTCTACAATATCTGCTTTTTTAGTGTTAACGCTTTTATTAAATCATAAGGATGAGTGAAATGCCCCATTGGAGACCAAGAGTTAACATTTCAGCATGACCAGTCAAATGCTGACAGATCGCGGCTTTCTAAATGGCTTTCAATTCTCCTGTTAAAGTTTGCCTGAAACATCATGACAAGCTTTATTTATCTTATTAAGTACACTACATTAACCTGACAAATATGCTAATATGATAAAACTGCTTTCTCAACAAATGTTCCAAATAGGAAATTAACTTTCAGTGAAGTATTTTTTTTAATTATTAGTGAATACAAGAAACACATGGCAACCATCTTTTTCACATTGAACCAGAAAAGTCATGTATTCCAGTGATCCAGATTACTAGGGATGCACATCACTTATTTGGAAGTTGAGTCATGGCAACTGGACTTCTTTTTATTGAGAATCTCTCAAGAAAAAGAAGTCCAGTT
>JAHTLZ010000007.1:21498587-21510399 GCA_023846285.1 Phrynocephalus versicolor
TTTCTTTCTACAACCTGGAGCTCATGGACTTAGTGCTGGGAGATCTTGAGGCCACCTGCATCACTGAGGATGGGGCTAATGACATTGAGAATATCTTGCGATAATTTAGTCTCACCACTGATGTTGGCAACTGGGGAAGAAGGTCACCTGATCTTGGCAGAGAATGCTCTGAAAAATTGATCTGAATGTCTTATCAAAACTCATCACTCTTTTATCAACGGTGTCACAGCTACCCAGGAATGAATTAGAAAGTTTCCACAACTTTCAAGTGTTCACATGAATTAACTTTGTGCTATCTCATTTCAAAATCTTGATTAAATCACCATGAACAATAATTATAGGCATGCTAAAGCACTATCAATAAAACATTGCTATATGCAAACTGTGCACACACAGCAGTGTTTTCAGCAAATGGACTTGAAACATGATCAACAAATGAACCTGATAAATCTTGATGCAAATCAGAAAAGTGGAAGGAAATCCATTCACAATCAGGACAACTCAGAACACAGGATTCTGTGGGACATTTAAAATAGCACAGTCAGGTTAAAGCAGTTATTCCCAGGCTTGGGTAACCTGGGTGTTCTTGGAATGCAGCTTCTGAAAGCCGTCAGCACCAGCAGTGCTGGCTTGGGTTTCTGGGAGTTGCAGTCCAAAAATATCTGGGTTACCCAATGCTGGGAACCACTGGGCTAAACACAAGGCTAAATGTAACATGGAATAGTCTGGAAGTTGAGTCATGGCAACTGGACTTCTTTTCTTGAGAGATCAAAACGTTTTGCCACTCACCCAAACAGCTTCATCATTTTGTTACGTAACAAAACGAATAATGAACCTAGGGGTAAATTTAAAACAAAACAAGCTGAACTGAAAAAAAGGGTTTGGTTTGGCGAGAATGGGGGCCTCTTTTAAGGGATCTTCCCTGTGGCCGATGACAGTGCCAGGCTACCAGCGGTAAGAACTTGAACTGGTTCGGATCGGTTCGGGTTTGTATGAATTTTTTTAAAAATTCGTACGAACCCAACCCCAAATTGAACCAAGGGTGGGCCCAAACCAGACCCGAACCATGGGTTTTCTGGTTTGTGCCTACCTCTACTTAATAGGTGTTGGAACGGTTGCATAGCCAGGACTTCCATGCAAATTAGGTCATTGTCCACCTAACAATCCTATTCAGGCCATTATCCAACTTATGAGCCTGTTCAGACCAGGGTGATGTGAAATCAAGATGAACTAGGTTGTCGCGGGCACACATGCTGCATGTGGCCACGCTCAGGGAGGCTTGGAGAACATCCACCCGTACCCGAGCCTTCTCTGTGGCTGGCCCCACTATGTGGAACCATCTCCCAGCAGAAGTGCGCCTAGCAAAGTCCCTGCCAGCCTTCCGGAAGGCATTAAAAACTCTTCTCTTCCAGGAGGCGTTTGGTGACTGAAGGTTCCCCCCCCCCCGCCATCTACAAAGCCATTCCTTAACACTTAGTTAGGTTACCTGTGTTTAACTGTTTTTAAACTGTTTAATTGCCTTACTTAATAGTTGTTATTAGTATTTCTTATGTTGTAAACCGCCCGGAGTTCCTTCGGGAAGATGGGCGGTATATAAGTCCAATAAATAAATAAATAAATAAACAACTATAAAATGGAGGATTCACCATTAAATTTTCTCAGGCTGACAAAGCTGCTGGGATTAGTAGCAAAAATGTTTTGATCTCTCAAGAAAATAAGTCCAGTTGCCATGACTCAACTTCCAGATAAACTCACCTGGATGACTGAGAATCTTCACAGACACCATGGAATAGTGTTACACAAACAATCCTGTCTAGCGGTACAAGCGACATTTCACACCCCAATTAGGAGCCAGTGGTTTCTGGATAGAGGTATTTTTGAAAGAGCAGTTAGGATCTCATAGAATCATAGAATCATAGAAGAGACGTGAAGGGCCATCCAGTCCAACCCCTACCATGCAGGAACCCTAATCAAAGTACTCTCGACAGATGGCCATCCAGTCTCTGTTTAAAAACCTTTAAAGGAAACTCCACCACCCTCCATGGCAGCATATTTCACTGCTAAACAACTCTGCCAGGAATTTCTTCCTAATGTTCAAATGGAATCTCTTTTCCTGTAGTTTGAAACCATTGCTCCATGTCCTGGTTTCTGAAGCCATGGAAAACAAGCCAGCCACCTCTTTCATATGACATTCTTTCAAATATTTAAACATGGTTATCATATCCCCTCTCAACTTTCTTTCTGTAAGACTAAACATTCCCAGTTACCTAAGCTGCTCCTCATAAGATATATGTTCCAGACCTTTAACCATCCTGATCACCCTCCTCTAGACCCGCTTGAGGTTGTCAACATTCTTTTTAAATTGAGGAGTGCAGAACCATACACAGTACTCCAGGTGGACTCTTACAAGAGCAGAATAGAATGGTACTATAACATCCTTTCTTCTCTAGAAACTATGCTTCCATTGATGCACCCAAGAGTTGCTTTGGCTTTCTTGGCCACCGCGTCACACTGCTGACTCATGTTCAATTTGAGGTCCACCCAAACTCCCAGATCCCTTTCACAGGTACTATTCTCCAGCCAAGCGCCTCCCATTCTATATGTATGCAATTCATTTTTTTCTGCCTACATGCAGGCCCCTACATTTCTCTCTGTTGTTCTCTCTGTCCTATCTTCTAGGGAATTAGCCACCCCTCCCAATTTGGTAGCAACTGCAAATTTAATCAGTCTACTCTCTATTCCTTCACCCAAGTCATTAATAAAGATGTTGAATAGCACCAGACCCAGACAAGAACCTGGGGCACCCTGCTGGTAACCTCTCTCCATACTGAGAAGTCATTTATGATCACCCTTTGTGTATGATCAGTCAACCAATTACAAATCCACCTAAGTAGTAGCATTATCTATCCCACATTCTACTAACTTCTTTGTAAGTATGTCATGGGGAACCTTATTGAAGGCCTTACTGAAATCAAGATAAACAATATCCACAGCATTCCCCTCATCCACCAGGCCTGTAACTCTGTCAAAGAAAGAGATCACATTAGTCTGGCATGACTTGTTTTTATGAAACCTGTGTTGATTTCTAGTAATGACAGCATAGCTTGTAAAATAATTACAGACTGTCTGATTAATGATCTGTTCTAGTATCTTTCCAGGAATAGACGTTAAGCTGGCTGGGTGGAAATTATTTGGGTCTTCTCCCCCCCTTTTGAAAATGGGGACAAAATTTGCCATCCTCCAATCTCAACACTACTCCTTTTCTAAAATGTAAGATAAAAGCTGGCTGGTAATAAAACATCCTGTGCTGCACACTAGAGTGTGCGGAGGGCATCCAAAATTTAAAAGTTTTAAAAAGATATTGGCAACAGGGTAGCTTTTTTGGTAAAACAAAATCCTAAAAATTTTGGGGTGGTGATGAAGTCACTAGAATAGGTCTCGGGGTCCAGCTAGAGGGAAAGTTATCTCTGGCCTCTGAACCTCTCAAGATCCTTCTTCCCTATTTTAGGTCAGGCACGTGCCTTCTGCTATATTTAAAAACCGAGTGATTGTGTTAGAAGAATGGTGAAGCATCTGCACATGACGGACGGATTTTTGAAGGTGTCAGTTCCTTCTGGCAGCTTACACTTACGTTCCTCCAAATGCAGCAGGAGCGCTGCTCCAGTTGCTGAGTGAGCAAATAAAAATTCCAACACATTTTCTTTCTCTCTAGCATTGCTAATTCCAAATGAGACTGTATTTACATATGGTCCACCCAGCAGAAGGAAAGCAGTACAGTTGAAAGCAGAGCACATTAAAAGGTAATCTGCCAGGAGGAAAAACATTTCAATGGTTGCATTTAAAACGGGGAGGCCGGAAGGCATCTTAAAGGAAAAACTGCATAATGCAGCCATCATTATCTGGAACAAGGAGGAAAGGGGTATGGGGCATGATCTTGGGGGGAGGGGGAGTGAATGGCAAAGGAAAAGAATTTGATGAATAAAATATTAAATCATCAATTTTTTATGCCAACGCGTGGAACACTCGGGCCTGCTGTTTCCTTTTGGTTTAACATGTTAACTGGTCTGGTTCCCCTGTGAGATTCCCACTGCTTGTAATAATCGTGCCAGGCACTTAGTTGCATTCAGGACTTTGTTGGTTAGGTAAGACAAATGGACAGAAGAGGGTAAGGACGCAGGAAGCTTGTACAGCTTTGAGGGGCAAAGCCACACCCGGGAGACTTTGGAAAAGTCAGACAAAGCAGAGACACAGACAGGAGGTGGCTCCCAAGAAAGAAATTCTGCAGCAGTTGGGAAGGGCAAGCAAGGCACTTGGGAAAGTGGAGTCTATGAGACTAGAAATGTAACTTTAAAAAAAGACTACAATTCCCATCAATCCCCATAGCAACATGGCCAGATTTCCAAGCTGCAGACAGGCTTATGTGTTGTTTTTAGAGATGGGCACGAATAAAAAAAATGGCGTTTTGGTTTATCATTTTTCGTGACGGAGTCCATTTCGGATCATTTTCATTTTTTGCAAATTTTTGGAAAAATTCATTTTCGTTTTTTGTTTATTCGTTTTTCATTTTACCCGCTTTTTGCGCAATTTTTAAAGCATTTCCATGCACGGGCGTCTTCCAACACCCCAGACCAGAGGGAAAACACTAAAAAAAATTGATACTGGCAGAGACACGGTATAGACTAGGTATGCAGGGAGACTGCAAAGGCAGTGGTGGGCTTTGCCCAGAGTGGAAGGCAGCCACAGAGTGACTGCACTGTGGGGCAGGGGAGGGTACTCATTGAGAGGTACGCGCGCGCACACACACACAGGGAGGCTGCAGGACTGAAGCTAGAGAGAAATCTCTTCTTTCTCTCCCCTAAGAGCCAGGCTGCAGCTGGCAGACACACACCTGCCTGGCTGGCCTAAAGTGAAAATAACAAGTCGCAGAGACAGCAATCCCACCCTAACTCCCACCAGAGACTGCAAGGAGGACAGGGGCTGCCAGAGCTTTTTATGCCCTCTGTGGCTGCCAGACCTTACCAGTCTGCAACTTGGGCATGCTATTGGTTGAAGTTGTCCAAGAATTTACATGATCCCATCGGATGGCTTGCCTCCATTTTGGGGCTGGCGACATCCATTTTGTCACCCTTAAAGGGAAAAGAAATATACATAGCGATGGGAGAAGACAAAAACAAATGTTTTAAGGACCCCAACCCCCTGGTATATATTATCAGACAGTATAAATAATTATTGCTGCATTTTTATGGAGTCCAGGGCGTTTTATAACATTTAAAACAGCTCATTTCATTGCGCGTCGCCATTAATGAAAAATGAAACATAACAAACCTAATTTTTGTGGTTCTGTTCAGTTCGTTCCAATTTCATCACAATGTTCATTATTCGTTTTGTTTCGTTACATAATGAATAACGAATAACAGAAACGAAAAAAGTTCATTTCGTGCCCATCTCTAGTTGTTTGTTGTAGTGAGGCATTTCAGATAGACATGCAGACATGGAGAAACTGGACACAGAGAAATCACATGCAGTGACGTCTCCCATACATTCTTCATGTGAATAGTAGGGCAAATCCCTATGTTGTAGAATCTTTTCCGATTTAAATCAGTATGATTATTTGGCCCTTGCATCTGTGCCTTGCTAAAGCCCTGGTTTCCCCCCTCCCTCCAATTATTAGTGTAGATGTTCTTCCAGATTCAGCTCCCGCTTTACAAAGCTAGAATCATACACTTAACATGTTTACTAAGAGGTCCAGGTATTCCATGGTAATGAGTCCAAGGAGCCATATGTAAGCGTAGACTACAGCTCTGAAAGGGAGAGGGGAATATATTCTGGAATTAGTGTACATTTAAGTAGAGAGGTTATGAGCATTCAGTGAGGTATGGTTGGAAAGACAAGCATCCCTGATCAATTGCTTAGAGAAGGTTCAGTGTTGTGGTTGTTCTCATTCTTTGAACTACCTTCTTCCCTTTTCTGCCCCATGATAAGCCTTTTCTTGTGGCAGCATTTACAATAAGACAGCAAGGGGTTTTAGCACTTTTGGACCCAGTAAAATATCCCCCTCCCAGGTACTACACCCAGAACCCCAGCAGGGAAATGATGTGTTTGTGTCTAATCCCCATACAGTCTCTGAGGGCATAGGCAGTCCTTGGTACTGAGTGCTTTAAGGACTATGGGGCAGTCTATAAGCAGAATACTTTGCTCTGGTATGAGAAAATAGGTGCTCAAACATCTAAGATTAAGTACTCTATTGGAGGACCTAAACAAAGTCTCCATAAGGTAGCATATGGAGCCACATAGTACCTACTAGTTCCAATTATTTATTTATTTACCTATTATTTGTGTTTATTTATCATATTTGGGTGTTTTCCACAACTCTTTGGAAATAATTTCATCCTTTCTCATGTGGGTTGATTTGATACTTAAGAATTTTTTCCTCCTCTTCTTAGATGTTCTCTTGCTTTCTCTGCTTTGACATTCATATAATGCTTATAAATGGAGTATCTAAGTCTGGAATGACAAATGACATTGCATATAATATTCCCCCCTCTTCCTCTTTTGATAAGAAAGACAGCTCTGTAAATCCTGAGTGACACCAAACATCACACCAAATGCTATATATAGAGCACAATATTTTGAATATTTTTGGCTTGCTTAGTGAATGGTCATGTTAAAACTAGGACAGGATCTATGCAAACAGTTTACTTCCATACTTCCCCTTGTGTGGCTGGCAAAGTTTGCTAACAATGCACCTCGGCTCTGACCTGTAATTGAATAATCTATTATATGCTGGATTAGAGACTGCCAATCATGCGCATGGTGCGGTAACATTTCATCAGGTTTGCAAAAGATCTCATTCTTTATTTATGATGGATAAGGACTGTATTTTCTTCAAGCCATTAGAATTATGAAATTATTGATATATTTATAAATATCTGCAACAAAATAGGGGTAAGGATGAACCCCATGGCCCAGCAGTTAAACTCAGCTCACAAGCTGGTTCTACTCCCAGGTAGCTGGCTTGAGGTTCACTCAGCCTACCATTCTTCTGAGGTTGGTAAATTGAGTACTGTACCTAATTGCTGGGGGGAAGGTAGACAATGTGTAGCCTGCATAATTAAATTGTAAACCAGTCAGGCGGTTACTTCATGTCCTTTGTTCCGCAACTAGTTTTGTACTGTGACAGTGTTGGTCGTGATCACATGGTTTTGTCCCTGTTTCAGTGTTCCCATGGTCGTGATAACTTGTCTCATGACAAGTGTTACCTCACGGTCTTCTACTGTGACAAACACTGAATTTGTCTAGCTTCCTTCCCCCCCTTTTTGGGGGGGGGCTTAAAGAAATCTTTTTCAATATTTCACTTCTGAAAAGTCAAAAATCAAAAACAAAACAAAACAAAACTGGACAGTATTCTGAGAAAAACAAATGTTTTGTTGCATGACAATCATTACTACATGATGTTTTGTCTTGGAACAGAAAGCGGGAACAAGGAGTGACAAGGGAAAACCCTACCCCAGCACCAGGTACAGTATTGTCGCGCTTAGCACCTGTTCTGGGGCTGTGGTCGAGACAAATTTCAATAGTTGTGCAACTGGTGTGAAGTAACTTTTTTTGTACCACTCCTAAGTGCAACACTAACAGAGACAAAATGGATGTGAAGTAACCACCTCAGAAAGTGCTTTAAGTACCATAGGGATCGTATATAAGCAGCATGCTTTGCTTTTGCTTTCACAACAGCACATCTGGCTTTATCATTTGACCCTTTCAAACATTGACACCTTCTAGTTTGGCACTGGCCAGTCACTATCTATCTTTTATATATGGTTTTCAATCCAGCTTATTTTGCCCATAGTTTGGTTACCCCCTTTTGTGCTACATGTTACAATAAACCAAAAGCAACTTATAAAATATAAGATCATGCTGGCAATGCATTTCACAGCAGTTCTGCAGAATATCAGGAATAACCCCCTCCCCTCATGTTTCCTATAAAATATTTTAAATAATGATTGTAGATTTTGGAACTACAACTTCTCTCTGGAGAGTTTCTCTGAGTATGTCTAGAGGAAGTGATAGGATAATCATATATTTTCATTCAGTAAGGAAGGCACAGGTTGTCCTAGCTACTTATCTCAATTGATAAGCCCAACTTCCCTTGAGAACCTAGGGGGTCTCAGTATTTAGTCCTTTCTCTGAGTTTGGGATGGCCACATGCCCTCTTACTAGGTTTTAGTTCATATTATGTTTGCTCGAACTTTTGGCCTGAGAACTGAATTCTGAATGATGGCCTGTGAAAAGAGTCACAATTTAACTTAACGGTCTAAGTAATATTGCCAGTCCCAGCTAGAACACAGCTACTGAATAGACTTCTGAATGGTTCATCAACTCACATAAAAGTTCCACTGGTTCAATGACCTAGGTTATGGGACTAGCAATAGGATTCATGCCAATATGCTGAGGTAAATATGTGAATTGGTGGTCTGTTCACTTTGATGAAGGTGAGGCAAAAAAGTCATTTTATTACAAGGATATTATATTATCTGTGAGGGTAGGAGTTGCTCTTGTCATTTACTTTGACCCTGACTCTCTCTATAAATTGTAGTTCTGTATCTAAGTCAAGTTTAAGAGAAAATTACCTAAAATTATTTTTTCAAACCATTAGGTGTAAGGGAATGAAGCCCCTCTTCCCCTCCATCTTCTTTCTCCAAACTACCAGAGACACTGTTCCTTTTAATCCACCTTTTATGTTGGTGGTGGTACCAAGGGGAGAGTAAAGAGCAAGAAAATTTGATTATCTTTCTTCCTGTTCCTGTTTTCCATCTTCCTGACACATTCCAGAGCACATTCAAAATTGCAGAGCAGCAGGAATGGCAAGGGCAACAAAAAAAGTCTCTACCTTCCATCACCTTCCTTGGCCCCACCCTGCTCAGGTTCTAAAGGCTAGGATTAGTTGCCCAGATGGAAATATCAGAGCAGGCTTGGGCACTTTGGTGGGTCCAAATACAAAAATAAATAAATAAATAAAAACCGAATTTAGCTAGAGGTCTCCTCCTGCTTTTTTTTTTTTAAAAAATATCCCTGGGATCTATCTAAAAGGTGAATGGTCCCTCGAGAAGTCTTCTAGCAGAAACAATTCATTTGTCTTATCGGAAAGGTAGAGGTGGCGGCAGAAGATTAAGGGCTGCAAAAAAAGTGACCACTCTAGGTTAGAGTGTCCAGGGTGGAAGTCTGTTAAAGACCTGTCCTTATATGCAGTGGAGGTCTAAGAGGCCCAGTTTTTTTTTTTGTCCAAAACAGCCTTACAAAAACTCCAATCACAGTGACAATATATCCTATTTAACAGGAGGCAGAGGCATTTCATTTTGAGTGTGATGCATAAGTGGGCATTGTACCCTAAATCTGAATACAGTGGTCCCCCGCCCTTTCGCGGTTCATATACTGCGATCCCACTATATCACGAGACCACAGTACCCCGTAAGGCCTTGAGGCAGGGGGGAAAAGGTTTTAAAAGCTGTCTCCATTGCTTAAAGACATTTTAAACATTGCACCCCCTGGCCCAACCCGACCTGCATCCGCATATCACAGATTTTCAATGATCGCAGGTTGGGTCGGTCCCTAACCCCTGTGATAGACAAGGGGTTTACTGTATGCCTGTAGTTGGTATCAGTTCCCTACTTCATGCTTTTTAAAAAAGTGAAATGGCCTGCAAAAGCATTTGTTGAAGCTGATTAAACCAGAATCAACCAAGGCCTTCAGAATAAACAGTTGACAGCAGCACAGCTAAAGTTACTCAATACAGAAGCTCTATTTCCTTTTTCTTTAAAAAGGAAGTGCCTGCGCTCATACGAGGAGTCAACACAGGGTCTAGTTATAATGTTAATTATATGGTTACCATTAATAGGTTTTTTAATAAGCTCTTCATGTACCACTGATTTAGCAATTGTAAACTTATTTGCAAGATATGTGGAATCAACAAATAGGATTTCATTACAAAAACTGTCTCCAGAGGGCAGGCCAAGACTGCAAACTGTCAGGATGGATTGTTTGAAGCAATGCCACACACTCCTTTCCTATTGTTGTAATAGAAGCAGCTCTACTTAATGAGCAACCCCTTGCTGCCTGGAGATATTTGGCGGTTCCAAAAAGAGACAATCAGCTAAAGGTGGGAAATGGTGCTAAGCATTGTTAAGTCACTGAAAACATTTCTGTTTCAAATTAATCTTAGATTCAGCACCCTGATACCAGCAATGAACACGTCAGGAAAGAAGAGATGTAACAAAACAGATAAAGACAAACTGAATGGTGAGAAAAGAATGGATAACGCATGCTATGAACTAAGCGAATTAGGCTAACACAGAAAGACATACAAGCAGTATATTTTCGAAGACCGCGTAAACCAAAACTGTGAAGCTGAATTCCTCTACACTGAACTTAGCCACCTGAATTGGGCCCTACAGGGAAATGGCTATTCCAAGAATGAAATCAAAAGAGCCATCAAACTGAAAAAACAACACCAAACTGAAGAAGAAAAACAGGCCCCAACAAACAAAGTATTTCTGCTATACATAAAAGGAGTCAGAGACCACATAGACAAGGTGTTGAAAAAACACAACCTACAAACAGTATTTACACCCACCACAAAAATACAACAAATGCTATGGTTAATAAAGGACAAAAGGAACCCACTTGCCACTGCAGACGTATACCAGATACCTTGTAGTTGTATTGGGACCACAAAGCACAGCATCCAGACCAGAATCAAAGAACATGAGACACCGCAGGCTAAAACAAGAAGAAAAATCAGCAGTAGCTGAACACACCCTGAAACAAACTGAATATGAAACCATCTTCCAGGACACAGAGGTACTGGACAACACTACCAATCACTTTGTCAGACTACACAGCCATTGAAATCGCCATAGAGATGTCCCCTTGGGGCGGAGGACAGTATCCCAGCTGCCTGCATGGGTAAGGTGTTTGGGAATCATTAAACCTCTCTATCTGAGCGGGGAGGCCTTGGATGGAAGGAAATGAATTCCATAGCTAAAGCCCATATACTCAGGAGGCCAGCTTATCCTGTATCTCCCCCCCCCCCGATCAGCCTGTGAGAGGGGGTTGCAGGACAAAACAAGCTACCTGTGATCCTTAGATAAGGCTTCTATACCTCAGCTACATGACCAGCCCAAGCCCCTTCACTCTCTAGATAAGGCTTCCTAGGAATTCACCAGCTTACCTGACCTTTGGCAGGTAGGCTTGTCTCCACCCCTTGTGATGATTGGTTATTGTAACTAATAAAAAATACTTGGGCATGGCTAACTCAGTCAGGAGAACTGCACAGGACTCGGCCTGCTTGAACCCACCAATGTGTCATGTGTGGCTAATCCCACAGCAAAATTTCAACAAAAAAGATGAAAGTCTAAAAATCAACAAAGCCTGGCTTCCAGTACTGAAAACTACAGTCTGCAAAAGGTCGATGTTCAGTTATTGCCACCCTGCCACAAGCTCCCTTGATCTCTTCACACAATAAAACAGCTGATGACACCTATGAACTACAGAGAAGGCTTGCTGCCACCCTTCATTGCAGAGAAAATTCTTAATCCCTCCATCACAATGCAATGACTAGCACCTGTTCTCCTGCATAGGACAAGTTTCCTCTTTCCCACAACTTTAAAACCCCACAGTCTAACTCACTCTATACTCCAGAGCACAGAGAGAACTCCTAGTTCCCTGAGCTCCTTGTCCTCTGAAGATGCCAGCCACAGAGTCTGACGAAACATCAGGAAGAATAACTTCTAGAACACAGCCAAACAGCCCCCCCCCC
>JAHTLZ010000007.1:21515133-21571817 GCA_023846285.1 Phrynocephalus versicolor
TGTTGTTGTTGTTGTTGTTGTTGTTGTTGTTGTTGTTGTTGTTGTTGCTGCTGCTGCTGCTGCTGCTGCTGCTGCTGCTGCTGCTGCTGCTGCTGCAATCTACTCTGGGACTATTTCCCATAATGAAAAACTGCATTGCAAAACTACAGGGTGAAAGAAAATTCATTGTCAGAGTTGAAACTAATTTTGGGAAGAAATTTTCAGGGAAATATTCTCATAAAAACTAACAAAAACAAAACAAAACAAACACACAATGCTTTGACAATGTGATGTTTAATGTATGCCACACAGCAACAGGGCAACAAACAACAACAAAACAAAACAAACCTATTGTAGTGAGCTGCAGTTAAACATTGCATTAACTTATTGTTTCCTCATCTGTGGTGTTTTTAATGGACATTGCTAGTGTTGCTAAATTATACAGATTACTACCGCCCACTTGATGAATGGTTGTGGTAAAATAAATCTGTTATTCTTACAAGTGATACAAGAATATTTCTTTTTCATTAGATATAGCGTGGCACTACCAATATTGTAATTATGTGCTGTTGACTCTGACTTACAGTACAGTGGATGTAAAATACTCAGTAGTTGACTAACTTCTCCTCTAGTGTCACTATGGAATCATGCAGTTTGCCCAAGGCTGGCATAGTTTGGCTCTTTTCCCAGGAGGCAAAACAAGGTGTCAAACTCCCAGCTGGGTGTTCCAACATACAAAGCTATCCAGCTTGCTATAAAGTTGGCACTAGATTAATAAATTGAGGTGGTGGCAGTGGTAGTAGCCAAAATCAGTGCTTTTAGAAACACATCACCTCATCCACATGTTTTCAGAAATTGATAACTTTGGTCTGCTCTCAAGCAAAGACTTGAGAAACAGTTCTGCTATTGTTGCTGCTGCTGCTATTACTACAAAGCAAAGTTACCCGGGAAGCTGACTGAATACAGTGAGACTCATCTCTGAATAAGCAGCCATAGGATGCTACAAGACACTTTTATCTTTTTATTTTTGGGAAAGCAATCAAATAGAGTTCTTTCCCCGGACTTTAATCAACAGGTTGCTTAAGGAGATAAAATGCTTTCACAATAAATAAAGAGTTGAGAAAGTGCAAGGGCTTAAAACTGTGCCTTTGTAGCCATGTTGCCATAAGGATGTCTAATAGAAAACATAATGATAAGAGGTGCTACATGAAGGAAGCAGAGTACCAATCGAAGGGCAGGACAAAGGATAGCAAAAGAATGGATGGCCCTCTCATCCTAGAACACTCGTTCCTGTTGCAAGTCACACAGTCTCTTCTGAATGCTTAACCTTTAACTGAAGACATGCTGGCTGATCATAAGCCACTCAGTAATGCTGTTGTACTAACGTAGACTATTGTGCTGGATGCATCCATGGTGTCACAGTGACTTAGCAAGTAGAATTGCAAAAAAAAAAAAAAAAAAAAAAAAAAAAAAAAAAAAAACTAATGGGTTCCTGTGACCCTAGTAGTAGTTGCAGGGAATGGGTTTTCTTACTTTTCAACATATATTGGGGCACTTTTGGAGGGATGAGTACCCTTCAAATCCTTTTATTTAGACGATTCAGGAAAAAAAAAACAAAAAATGATGCTGCAACATTCTTTGAAACAGCTTATATAAGATCAAGCATTTAATGTCTATATTAAATAGAATAGAACAGGGGTCCACAAACCCAAGTTCATGGCCTGTCAGGAACCAGGCTACATAGCCCGCAACATTCCTTTTTAAGGGATGTGCCTAAGCAAGCATGCATGTACCCCCCTCCCCTCGTCTGGGATTTTCCCTGCCCCATGCATTTGTCATGACCATTTTTGTTTGGGTTGTGATCGAACCAGTGTGGGGAGGAGCTGTAATCAGGCACACAGTCCTCACATACATGCTCATGCCCACATAGTGAGTAAGCTGGTCCCTGGTGGAAAAATAAAATGAAATAAAATAAAATAAAATTTTAAAAAAACGAAGAAAGAAAAAAAAGAAAAAAGTTTGGGAACTGCTAGAATAAAGCTTGATGCTTGAATTCTCTTTTCAGAAAAATATATTCATGTTCCTAAATGGTGTGGTATAATTCAGTCTGGTATAGCAAAGTGACTATCTCAGGCATGGAATGGTGGAGTATGAATCGGAATAGTCATGATGGCCTACCTGGCAGACCCTGTCTGCTGGAGGGGCATCGATTTGTGGGCCACACAATCTACTTGGAGCCTCCCCCCGCAACCTCATCTCCTGCTCTGTGGTGCAGTGAAGAACAGGGTTCTGTCACCAGTGTTAGGCAATTTGGAGTGGAATAGGTGGGTCATTTCTGCTCCTTTAAAAGAAGGAGAGAAGAGATACTTTTGCTATCATATTATTTCCAAATTGGTGGTTGGGGACACCCGAAAGTGCTACCTCCCAGATTTCTTGATTTGTTAGGCTTCATATTAAAGGAAAGAGTCCCTTTTCATTGAAAGGAAGCATCCCAGAGATATCATCTTCGTTATGGTTGGCTTACAGCAACAGGGGATTGGACTCAATAACCTATGGGTCCCCTCTCTCCGCTATTCTGTGATTCTTGGCTGAGCTCTTTGGAAAAAAAATAAGATATACTGTATGTGACATTGCAATGTTTTTTAGGATTCCTCTTTGATCCACCATTTTTAGAAAGAAAGACTTTTCTGCTATATTATTTTCAACTGGAAAAGGTCGGTATAAAACTATGTCAGAGTTGTCATGTTCCTGCAGACTTAAATATAAAGCCAGCCAAGTTTACCTTTAACAGCCTCATGATGCATAGCGACCAGTGGCACTTTCCATAACAGGGAGATAAATACGATCACAGTTTTTGTGTATGTCCATCTTTTAAAGAGTCTTGTGGCACAGTGGTTAAACTGCAGTACTGTAGCCTTAAGTGTGTTCATGACCTGAGATGGCTCAAGGTTCACCCAGCTTTCTAAGATTGATGAATTGAGTACCCACCTCACTTGGAGAGGGGGGGATGTATAGCCTACATAATTAAATTGTAAACCACCCAGAGAGTGCCATAAGTGCTATGGGGCAGAATATGAGCAGCACACTTTTTAAGGGCATGACAATGTTGAATGGTTGAAAAGTCGGCAGCTTGAACTTAAGAGGGTTGTATCAATGTGTAATTAACATTAGGTATTAGTATTAGTATAAGTGGAAACAAAAGAGATTTTCAAAAGTTGGCCAATAGTTTTCTATTATATCTGGAGAGATAGTGGTCCTAATCCAGCACAGTCAATTCTGCTAGAATAGGTCCATTGAATCAGTAGGACCTTTCACTAGTAGGGATATAGTGAATCAACTCTTCTCCAAACCTTACTGATGCAAAAGGTCCTGCTGTATCTGCAACTATTATGTTAAAACAAGTTGCAGTTAAGCCTCATCAATGGAATGTATGGAGAAGATTTACTCATCAAATTCCCATTGATTCAGTGACCCTACTTTGAATCCTCTTTTGCAACTTAGACAGCAACAGCAACAGAAGTAACAACAAAACAAACAGACAACCCCCGACTACTCCCCAAGAAATATAGTGGTAAGCTCAGAATATAAAACTGATGACAAAACTTTGGGATTGTGGTTCTAGAAAAGGGCTTAATAGTCTATAAATAAAGATTGCATTCTGAAAGATCCTTTGGAAAAGTGATAGCAGAACAAACTTCATTTGAAAGAAGTCTGCTTATAGTATATATACGACAAGGAAAATACTTTAATAAGTGCATGTATTTCACCCAAGAAATCTTCCTGGATACATATATATACTGTACACATAAAAGTGTATATGTATGTGCACAAACTTGAATGTTCTTAAAAACTGAAATTATCTTAGTGGTTTCATTGCAGCATATTAGGACATGGTAACAAAAATACCATATTGGGTATTTTTATACAGATGATTATTTACCAAATGGCAATTGGCTCAAGAGATCCATATGTGCTGTCACATTCTTATCAGTGTGTGCAGAAGGCATTAGCCTCTTAGCTAGGTCAAGTGTAAAGCTGATGGAAACTGCGTGACGGATTCCTGTAATTTTGTCCTGTTAGATCCCATGCTTGTTTATAGTGATGATGGGTCCAGATTTTGAGACGCTCTTGAACAATATGTATTTGGTGCTCCCTCATCTCTGAATGGGTCCTCTTCCTCATCATTGTAACTGCTGTCAAATAAGTTGCCCGGTTCCTCTGGGCTCAAACAAACTCCTCAGCATGTCTGAGGGTGAGCAAAGGATGAGCACTACTGATGGTGAGTTAAAGGGCAAATGATGGATGCTGCTCCAATTCTTTATTTCTTTCACTCCTTGAATGTTTGGAGAAGTGAGGAGAACAGCAAGCCAAGGGCAACATAAGCCCTGCCAGTGTAGTCAGCAATGGGAACCCCAAGGACTTGAGAGAGAGAAAGAAAGAGAGAGAGAGATCCTTCTAGCAGCAACAGGTGTTGCACTTATCGCCTATGGGAAAAAACCCAGAGCCAACACCAATCTCTACAAACAAGGCAGCCCTTGATGTGAGCATTTCACATACATTTTGATCAACAGTTCTTATTTGTTTCAGTAAATTTTGAGACAAAGAATGCTTAATCTGAATCAAATGCCAGAGTTTGCCAGTGGTTTAGGACTACATGCTCCATGAAATAATATAATAAATCACAAAGTGATTTAGTGTAACAGTCCCCTAGAAACAGTACATATATTGTCTGTGGAACATTGAAGTCGACTCCTACAGCCTTTACGACTTCCTGGGAACGAGCAGTGCCCTTTACTACTGATCCAGATTGTCAGAGATTATCCACTTGTGGTCTTTTGGTGGCAGTGGCTAGTTACTTTTTCCATGCTAGTTACAAGTAGGAATGATCTCCGCCACACCCGCTGTTCACCTTGTCTGTGGTTTAAATTTATGGTAGCAAATGCAATGAAATGTATAGTCCAAATTAGTATACTGTACTTTCCATCTAGCAATGGGATTATTTCTCTATATCATCTATATTTACTTCTAATAACGGTATAGTACTGCAATTTTTAGGTCTTTAAAACTTGCCGTATATACTTGAATATAAGTTGACCCGAATATAACCCAAGGATGTTTTTTACCACAAAAACTGTTAACACTTATTGACTCAAGTATAAGCCAAGGGTTTATGTTGAAGCATATACGGTATGTGTTCCAGCTTGTGGCTGAGTGCTAAGGAGGTGGCAAAACGAACAGGACTAGCCCTCCACTGCCTTCACTTGAATATAGGCTAAGGGCTTTTTTCTTTTTCTTTTTTGTTTTTGAGGAAAAATAAGGGCTGGAAAACTTGGCTTATATTTGAGTATATACAGTACCATAAATAGTAAATAACAGAATGCTTGTAAATCTATACATGCCCTTCTGTTATGACAAGACCTGGTTTGTTTGATAGGGTGACTATTGGAATATCAAGATAAAAAAGTTTGGAATTGGAACAACCACAGCAGAGCATGTGCAGAATCCTTTGAATGCCACTGATTAACCGCAACATCCATAAGCACTTTACATTAGCCATAAAGTATACTCAGTGAAGAAATTTTGGAGACAGCTTATTCATATGGTGGCCATAAATCAGAGATGACATGGCAGCATATAGCAGTAACAACAACACCCATTCCGTAATATATTAACCTGAATAGCCATCATTCTATTGTATTATGCATATGCTACAAAAAAAAGTACATGGACAGATTGGTATAAAAGCAGAGTCAATCCAGCATGCCAGTGACAGTAATCAGTTTCTTAATCTTTAAATTTCCCAGGCAGTAACCAGCTGCTAAAGAGGTAGGCCTTCTACATATAGCATCACCCATTAGACAGGGCAGAACAAGCCAGATGTCACATTGGCCTAAAGGCACAATGAATGGCACCAATTTACATCAGCTGAGGATCTGCTTCAATTTACTATGCAGCCTCTGAAATCCCAGAGGGCTCATCCACACCCATCTTTTTGCCTGAGTACATACATACAAACAGATATATTTATGTATGAATGCACACAGACTGAATGGACATACGGTTTATGGAAACATAATGGGATGTGGCCTCTGTGATATTAGGAAGAAAGGATATCTATTACCTAGTTAGATGATTATATGCTGTTCCAAGTAGCTAGAAAAAGACAGAACCATAAGACCCCTAGAGATATGATGTGGTACAGTTCACCATTCACTTACCAGTAGCTACTTCTCTTTAAGAATATAAGAAGAGATGTGATGTGTCAGTCAACAGGCCTAACTAGGGTGGGATTCTACTCATCTAGCAGCCCACCAGGTTTGCCTGTGGGAAGCCTGCAAGCAGATACATGCCCAACAGAAATATCCTTGTCCATGGGGTTCTTTGTTGAGACATTTAATCAACCTTGCTTGCAATGCCCAGTGGGTGTCAGTGGGAGGGAAGCTTTCCCCTGCCTAACTTGTCAATGTTTTGACACTAGCCAATTAACTATGTCTGTTTATTCAATAATACACCTATCTCCTGACCCTAATTAACATGCTTTACCACCCTTTGTTGGGGTCAAACATGCCTGGAGGATGGAGGGGAAAGAAACCTCCCAAAAGCACAGGATGGGTTTCTCTAGGCTTAGGGAGCTGGGAATGTTTAGCCTTACAAAAAGAATCCATGGAGTTATTGTCTGGGAACCCAACAGCCCCAGAGGTGATGCCAGGAGGTGTGGCTGATGGAACACATGGATAGGTACATAAGAACGTCAGAACAGCCTTGCTGGAACAGGCCACAGCCCATCCAGTCCAGCATTCTCTCTCACACAGCGGTTCACATTTGCTTCAGGGTATTCCCAAGAAGATGACTTCACCTGCTTATGATTCCCTGCAAATGGCATTGAAAGATATCCTACCCTCTCCAATCCCAAGGTTGTCCTTAGGCATCCATAATGACAACCACTGATACCTTTGTTCTCCATGGGTATCCAAGCTGTCACCACTTCTTCAGGCATGGAGTTCCGCAGACCAGTGAACCTCTGAGTGAAAAAGTACTTCCTCTTATTTGTTTGAGATCTAGCACCAAACGTTTCACGGAATGTCCCCTAGTTTTAGTGTTGTGCAATAGGGAAAAGAGCTTTTCCTTGTTTACTTTGTCTACACTGTGTATGATTTTATAAACTTCAACCAGAGCACCTCTTAGGCGCCGTCGTTCAAGAGTGAAGAGGCCCAGCCGCTGCAGCCTCAGATAGTAAGGAAGATGTTCCAGTCCCCTAATCATTTTGGTTGCACTCCTCTGCACTTTTTCCATGAAGTACTCATGAAGCTCCTTAGTCACGGCTCACCACATCCACAGGTCTCATTGCAGTACTAATTTTTCATCCTCTGCTCTCCTGCCATAATCCTTGCTGTTCATTCTTGTTGGTTAAAAGTGTTCCACAGTAAGTTTCTCTTTGAGTTTTGATACCTGATACTATGGCCTATTGGTTAAATGGTAAAAAATGCTTAAGTGCTATTATTGTAATTAAGGAGGATAATGGGGATACATTCAGAATGGCTTGAGCCTGGGTCTGTCTACTGCTGACTTTATTTCTGTCTACCATTTTGTTTCTCTGTGGTCAACGTGCATCTTAGCTCAAAATGTCCACTGTCACTTGGTTACTGCCTATCTCTGATCGCTAAAGAAAATTACACCATCTCAGTATTGGTGCTCTTTAGATAAGAGTTGCTTACCCATGAGCACCTGCTGTGGGGAGTACATACAGATGACTTACCCCAGGTCAAACTATTGGTCTAGGTGAGTTCAGTATTACCTACAGTACTTGTAAATTCCAGCTATCAAACCTGGAACTTCTTATATGTGAATGTGACGGATGTCGTCCTGTGTTGTGCTCCTTCCTTTCTGGAGGAACATTTAAGTATCTTAATCATGTACGTAGGCCAACCACATGGTTGTTTTCTGCTCTTATTTCTCTGCCATGTGGTTAGATTTGTCACTAAAAGAACAAAGAACTGCATCAAGAAGGATGGAATTCTCCCTCTCGTCTTCACCTACTTTGCATTGAAAATTGAACAAGGGGTTATGCCATTTAATAGAGGGCAACAAATTTCCTTATCTTCGTTTTGCACAAAAATGTTCCCTAGCTTTTGATATATTCTCACAGTGCAAAGTTAATCATCGTTGTGATTGTGTAAGGGAATTTATGATGATCTTTTCTCCTTTGTGAATTTAGTTAAGAGAACGACAGCATGTCTGACCTCCTTTTCAAACTTCACCACCCATAAGTGCTTAGAGAGTTCTCCCTCAGTTCCATGTCTTAAGTGCTATGACCTTCATTGTAAGAGTTGAGACAATGGACAGATCTGCTGATTTAGCAGGAAAGCAGATGCCAACTAAGAGGGTACTAATTTGCTCCAACAACACACATGGCCTTATTCTATGATTATGAGTTACACTTGCTATGTAGAAGCCCAGTTTGCTCTGAAAATGACAACTTGTTCATCTGAGGTTCTCACACTTTAGGTCCAAATATCTTTGTTAGCATCTGCACTTTTACAAGACCTCATGCCACTAGCGTCAATGGAATGTCAAGGACCCCATTCTCATATGAAATGCACAATGTAGGATGGTGCTGTCCTCCTACATCTACAGATAAATCTGGGTTCATATCCCTGCTCAAAGCTGGACTTAGTGGGTTGCCAGAGTTAAATGGTTGTTACACAGTACATGAATTGTCTTGTTGACACTTAAAAATGTCAAAGAGTTTGAGACGTTCATTTCAAGTACATATTAGAATATTGGCCCTAGGCAGCTTTTGCTTGGGCTGTCCATTTAAAGTTAAAGTTTACAGTTAAAGAAGTATAAGATAAATTTCAGATCAGTTTCTTGGGTAACATCTAATTTTGTTTATTTATTTATTGGTGTTTTATACCGCCCATCTAAGCATCACTCACCTACCTGAAGGCCATTTCTGTGAAAATGTAAAGCTTAATTGGGTTCACCAACAGGACCAGGTAAGTAAAATTCACCACTTAAAGTTAACTGAAAACACATGTTGAAGGGGGGGGGACGTTTGTCCGCATACAATAAGCATCTTGTCTCTTATTCATAATTCCTAACAAATGAAAGGCAAGGAACCCTTGTCAAAGTTTAGCTTGCCTGAATTTTTATTATCTCCTATGACCTTTTCCCTACATCAGTAACAAATGCTATATGAGCATCTTCCCTGTGAATGTGGATATTTGCACAATGAGCAGTAATATATTTGTGGTGGTGCAATCACAATTGTTAGGTTGTAGGCAGTGAATACAAAGGGATATTGTATAATGAAACATCTCATCATACAGAATTGTTTGCTTTGGACCAGGATAACAGCATTATTTCTGGATTTTTATTATTAAAATGAAAATAGTTTCCCAGGATCTCTATGAAAGAATGGCACTAACAATCTGACTTCCAAAACATAAATAAATCCATCTTAATCCATTTCTTCTTAAGAACATTTCCACACAAAGAACAGATACACTGACCTTTTCTCATCTGTCATGAGTAGAGTGGGTACCACTTCACATACTGTTCAAAGATTAACAGGAGTTATTTTCATATGAGAATCAAAGTACAGCTCAAATATATGAACATTGCACTTTGCAATGGTACAAATATTGCACATAATGCCTGCCGATACAAAAGAATATTTTACACTATATGAATTGAGCTAGTGTTTGACAATTCATGATGGGAATCATAATGACTTGTATCTGACAATGAGCGTGCACCTACGCTGCAGCAAAATTTGGCATGGATGGATGGGAGGGATCTCTTCCCATAGAGGGTTCCATGCTTGCCAAAAACCAGCACCCAGCTGGGCTGGAAAATGCTCTGAAGATTTTGTGTGTGTGTGTGTCATCTAAGGATGGGGTAGGGAATAGAAGAAATCTTGATTTCGTGTGCACACATTGTATTGGCTTTAGCTCCATGTACTGTATCTGGCATGGATAGTTTTAGTACTCTTTGTACACCTCCAATACGTTTCTTCTTGATAAAACCATTATTTGCTTAAATGTTGGGCTCTATTTGTAGTAGTTACTTGTAGTATATATTGATTGTTTTTTGTGAGCTGACTAGATAGCTCAGTGGTTTAAGTCTCTGAAAGTAAAGCCAGAGGCTGGGAGTTTAATTCCCCACTATGCCTCCGGGGAGAAGAGCTAGTCTATGTAGCCATGAGCAAGCTGCATAATACCAAGGTGCCCCCAGAGGGAATGGTACTTCGGAGTACTCAATACCTATTAAGCCCTGGTAACAGTTGCCATAAGCCAGGGGTGTCCAAACTTTTTGCAAGGAGGGCCAGATTTGGTGAGGTGAAAATGTGTGTGGGCTGACTATTCAACCTGAAGGGGGAAGGGAGAAAGGGTGTGGCCCATGAGCATCTGCAACAGCCACAAATGCTCCGGTTTCAAGATGTCCAAGGGTCCGGTGGCTGTTGCATGGACCGGGAATCGGCCCACGTGCACCCAAGACACACCGCTGCTCGCGTAAGCTGCCCTCCCTCTCAAGGAGGTGAGGAGGACACTGCAGCAACAGAGACAGGGGTGGGTAGGCAGGTCGATTGGTCAAGGAGTGCAGAGGCAGGGAGTGCAGGTAAAACAATAAAACTGCAAGCTGACATATCCAGCTCACACCAGGAGAGGCCAGCTGGCAGGGATGAGTGACAGGCTGAGCTGGCAGGGAGAAGAGGCTGAGGGCCACTTAAAATTTTAAAACGGGTCACATTTGGCCCCTGGGCCGGACTTTGGACATGCCGGCCATAAGCTAAAACCGACTTGATGGCACACACTGATTCTTATTCGTTATTTTTCATATTACTGGCTATTACTAGTTTGCACATTTTCAGATTATAAGAGCATATGAAGGTATTATACTTGGCTGTAGAGTTCTTGGCTATTCCAATAACTAGAAAACTGCATTCACAGTGGAAAGAGAAACAGAGAATACATACCAGATGGCCAGATAGCCAATCAAAACCTTGCAACCTTCGCCCATGGAATCTTATGCCCATGCATTTCATAATGAGTTTCAAAATGAGTTTGTTTTCAAACAAAGTTGTTTTTACTACCTGTGTTTCTTTTTCTATTTTACACTACAGAGCTATAAAATGAACACAAAGGAACTCCTGCTGAAAAGGAACGAGATAGTTAGAAAAACAATGTTAATTAGGACCTTTGAGCAGAGGGGGAAAGCTGAACAATTTTTCTTAAAAAAATTCTTTATCCACCTTTAAAACTGTTTAAACCATTTCTTTTTTGTGAAAGCCATCATCATTAAATTTGTCTATCCTCTTCTAAACCCATCTCAATCACAGCTGACAATTTCCTCTAAATTAATGCACCAAGCCATCCCCCCTGCTGAGGAAAACAGCTCTGCTTCGCACAGAAACCTTCATGGCAGAATGTACAAAGATAGCAGCAGGCTCAACCTTGCCTTTATTGTGCGTCTTGAAGGGGAATCGCATTACTTTGAACACAAATAATTCAAGGCATTTCAGCAAAAACAACAACACTCTAACCATCCCATCAGACTCTTCTTTCTTGGGCTACCTACAGTAATTAACAACTCTAACCCACCTATTTTCCCTTCATGTCCTGAAAAGAAAAGCAGACCAGTAAGAGTTTTAGCAGCCATCAGATTTGGAACTGTCATGGGAAGGTGACAGCAGAACTGTCACTGCTGAGGCTGTTAAAAAAGAAGGCAGCACAAATAGGTAACAAGATTTAAATGTCAGGTCAAAGTTTGAAGCTGAACAGGGTGTCTTAAAAAGGAACAGGGAACTGCTAGCTACGCTGTTTGACCTGAAGTTGTGGAAGTACGGTATGTGGTTGGCCTCCTGGGGTAGTACTGTTAGTGGTTACAGTGGAACTGAAGTCCTGTTATGCACAGTCTAACTCTCTTTATTTGCTGTATGTCTTCACAAGGGCTTCAAATTGCATTATCTGTTAGCGCAACAAAAGCAGTCCTTCTGATATGCTAGATCTTCTCACCTGACTGAATGGAAACTCAAAGATGAAACAAGACAATTCGGACACCCTTATTCCACCCTTGCCCAAGCTTTCATTCCTAGACTGTGAAAGTTTGTACAAGTATTCTGACTCTTCTGTTTCCAAAACTACAACTGCTCTAAGTTTTCCTTCATTTGGGATATAGACACCCATTCATCTCAGAATGAGGGAAATATTGTTCATCTAGAGATTTGTAGGGTACCATTGGAAAAATCGAATGCATCTTTAGTAGCCCAAGGGCCAATTTTTGCAGGGGATCTCCTTGACACATAGACTCTTTTACTGTCTACTTGTCACAGACATAATATTTAAAGGTAGGAAATTCAATCGACTTTTTATGGTATTGGAGCCCAAAACCAAGTTGGTGATATGAGGAGAGTGGTAAGAAAGAAGCTCCAAAGGAGAGGGAAGTACTCAAGATAACTTTTTGTAAGTCCATGCACGGGGCAAAGAAAGGGCAAGTGTGTGAGATCATCATTTTTGTTTACACATTCACAGTTCAACTTGTCCTTACTTAAAAGTAGCATATACAGTATATCACAGAAGTGAGTGCACCCCCTCACATTTCATAAAATATTTTAGTATATCTTTTCATGTGACAACACTGAAGAAATGACACTTGTCTACAATGTAAAGCAGTACATATACAGCTTGTATAACAGTGTAAATGTGCTGTCCCCTCAAAATAATGCAACACACAGCCATTAATATCTAAACCACTAGCAACAAAAGTGAGTACACCCTTAAGTGACAATGTCCAAATTAGGCACAAATTGGGTCAATATTTTGTCTGGCCATCATTATTTTTCAGCACTGCCTCAACCCTCTTGTCTTGGGCATTGAGTTCAGCAGAGCTTCACAGGTTGCCACTGGAGTCCTCTTCTACTCCTCCATAACTACATCACAGAGCTGGTGGATATTAGAGACCTTGGGGACCTCCACCTTCCATTGCAAGATGCTCCACAGATGCTCAATAGGGTTTAGGTCTGGAGACACACTTAGCCAGTCCATCATCTTGACCCTCAGTTTGTTTAGCAAGGTGTTGGTCATTTTGGAGGTGTTTGGGGTTGTTATCATGTTGGCCCAGTCTCTGAAGGGAGAGGATTATGCTCTGCTTCAGCATGTCACAGTACATGGTGGCATTCATGGTGCCCTCAATGAACTGTAGCAACTCACTGCTGGCAGCACTCATGCAGCCCCAGACCACAATACTCCCACTAACATAGAATCATAGAATCATAGAATCATAGAATTATAGAGTTGGAAGAGACCTCATGGGCCAACGAGTCCAACCCCCTGCCAAGCAGGAACCCCTTCACAATATTTCCGACAGATGGCCATCCAGCCTCTGCTTAAATACCGTCAAAGAAGGGGACTCTACCACCCTCCGTGGCAGCATATTCCACTGCCGAACAGCTCTAACTGTCATGAAGTTCTTCCGAATGTTCAAATGGAATCTCTTTTCCTGTAGTTTGAAACCATTGCCCCGAGTCCTAGTCTCTGAAGCCATGGAGAACAAACCTGTTCCCTCTTCAATATGACATCCTTTCAGATACTTAAACATAGCTATCATATCCCCTCTCGGTCTTCTTTTTGATAGGCTAAACATTCCCAGTTCCCTAAGCCGTTCTTCATAAGACATATCTTCCAGGCCTTCAACCATCCTAGTCGCCCTCCTCTGCACCCGCTCGAGGTTGTCAACATCCTTTTTAAACTGAGGCGCACAGAACTGGACACAGTACTCCAGGTGGGGTCTGACCAGAGCAGAATAGAGTGGCACTATCACCTCCCTTGATCTAGACACTATGGTTCTGTTGATGCAACCAAGAATCGCATTGGCTTTCTTGGCCGCCGCATCACACTGCTGGCTCATGTTCAATTTGTGGTCCACCAAGACCCCCAAATCCCTTTCACAGGTACTATTCTCTAGCCAAGTGTCCCCCATCTTATATCTGTGCAATTCTTTCTACCTAGATGTAGCACCCTACATTTCCCTCTGTTGAAATCCATTCCATTAGCTTTGGCCCAGTCTTCTAATCTGTCAAGGTCCTTTTGGATTTTCATCCGATCCTCTAGGGAATTAGCAACCCCTCCCAGTTTGGTATCATCTGCAAATTTAATTAGCATACTCTCTATTCCTTCCTCCAAGTCATTAATAAAGATATTGAAGAGCACTGGACCCAGAACAGAACCCTGGGGTACCCCACTGGTCACGTCTCTCCAAGATGATGAGAGGCCATTTATGATCACCCTTTGCGTGCGATCAGTCAACCAATTACAAATCCACCTCACTGTAGCACTATCTATCCCATTTCCTACTAACATCTTAGCAAGAATACCATGGGGAACCTTATTGAAGGCCTTGCTAAAGTCCAGATAAG
Organism: Phrynocephalus versicolor; assembly: GCA_023846285.1. Taxonomy (NCBI): domain Eukaryota; kingdom Metazoa; phylum Chordata; class Lepidosauria; order Squamata; family Agamidae; genus Phrynocephalus; species Phrynocephalus versicolor. The sequence continues at coordinate 21,529,529 of JAHTLZ010000007.1, forward strand.
CAATATCCACAGCATTCCCCTCGTCTACCATGCCTGTATTTCTATCAAAGAAAGAGATCAAATTAGTCTGGCATGACTTGTTTTTAAGAAACCCGTGTTGACTTTTTTGTAATGACAGCATTGTTTGTTAGATAATTGCAGTCTGATTTCTTAATAATCTGTTCTAGGATCTTTCCGGGAATTGAAGTTAAGCTGACTGGGCGGTAATTATTTGGGTCCTCTTTTTTCCCCTTTTTGAAGATGGGGACGACACATTTGTCTTTGTAGTCTTCACCTGGTTGCCACCAAACACACTTGACACCATCTGAACCAAATAACTTCTGGAATGCCAGCCCACAGGCCAATTTGATGCATTGTGGGGTGCATGGTCTCAGCAGTGACAGGCTGACCCCCCAACCACCCCTTCAAGGTGCTGTGATTCCAGGAAATTCAAAAGCCTGCTCTTTGATTCTCAGTCTCCCGAAGGGTAGCAACCCTGCTCTTTGATCTTTGCTTTCCCAAAGGGTAGCACCCAAAGCATTTGTAACCTAGGGTACCACTGCATTCAAGTTAAATTGCCGTATTGGCACTTTACAAAAAATGTGTGGGTTTTGAATCACAGCTTGGGCACTCAGTCTTTAAAAGGTTCACCACCACTGCCCTCTGGCATTGAAGGAATGGTTTATCCTTGCCTAGTTTCTTTGGAGTATTCCTGAGTCTATTACTTTATTCAGATTTAGCATTTCAAGTGATGGTCAGGATTACTTTTCACCTGGTGAGAAAATTTTATTATTTAGTATTTTTACCCCACCTTTCTCCTTGGAAAACGACCCAAGGCAGCTTACGGTAATGTGGGACAATATACAATCCAGTACAATTAAGACATATTCAGTTTGAGCGCAGGGAATTGAGGGGTATCTTAGAGCATTAGAAGACAACACTAAAACTAACAGTTGATTTAACATACTGTCAATGCAATCACACAAGGAGAGCTATATGGTTTTAAACACAAAGTCTGTGTAGCCATGTATAGTAGATTCAAATAAAAGACACAATGGTAGTCCATCATTCTGTGAACGCTTGCCTAAAGATAAAGGTCTTTGCCTGTTTGTGGAAAGACAGCAGAGATGGGGTAGTCCTTGCCTCCAGTGGGAGGGAGTTCCAGAGTCTGGGCGCAGCAGCTGAGAAGGATCAATGTTCATTTAAATCTCTCCAGTGAGGGGTCCAGACAGATTTCTAAAGTACTGTACAAAGGATCGGCTTTGATTTCCACAGCAGGTTAAGGAAGAAACAGTGACATAAATGAAGCCACTCAAAGAACCTTGTGTTCTAATTTGTAGGCCCAGCTATCTTTATCCTTATGTGCTCCTATACTGTACAAAAGTGAATTATGACTATTGTATGCTTGAGGAATAAGAAGAAAAATTAGTGACTCACCCAAGGTCACCCAAACCTTGGAACAGATTTGAGAGTGTAATTTATGCCTTTTTACTCTCTCAGCATCCACTTCTAAAACTGTAGTCAGTGAGCTACACATCCTTTCAAGTTTAATTTGGAGCGCCTTTCTGCTCTTTAAGTACATTGCACCCCAGACCAGTGCTACAATGGGGACGACCACTTCCTCTGCAGTTTTAAACTATAGAATAAATTATATTTTAGCACTGTGCCAAAATGGGTTGGCACAAATAATACTATATGAAAGATTTAATAATTTGGCAATTGGCAACAAAGAGTTTTGTTTCTGGACTTCACTACAAAGAGGTTTAAAGAATGCATATTTTTCTGTAAGGCCATTTATGTAAGGCCATTGAGGAAATGAGCTGAAGATATGACAAATAGCCTTTACTGTACATACATTTGATCCCTGTGAGTCAAATTTATTACACAGCACTAATCCATATACTGTATTCTTCAGAATTATATGGTAATAAAACTTTACTAAGTAAGTTTCCACATTAAATCTCTAGGGAACAGGGACCATAATGCAATTCCAGTGTTTCTTTGAATCTGTATTTGCTCCTTTTGCTTATTCAAAACTTGTCACTCATCACCCATTAATCACTGACAATCATTTTATTAGGTATGGACTGGCAAAGAATATACCGTATTTAAGCGAGGAAAGAAAATGTAGCTATTTTTAATCGTTAAATTACTTAACCATTCAAAATAATATGTGTGTGTTATCTATGGCTACAGACTTTATATGCTGTGGGAGTGGGGGGAAATGGAAGTGCCAAAGCTATTGGTGACACCTGTCAGAGAAAGTGAACAGCCTACATGCGGCACATTGAACTATTGTTAGAATCTGAAGGCAAGGTGGCCATTAAAAAGAATTGTTCTGCTTCAAAGGTCCTGGCGAAGGCAGCTGCCTCTCTTGGTATCCTATCTCTCCGGTAGCCTTCAATGTCATGTGGAGCATTGATTTAATACTCTCCTGATCCTCACACTGTACTGTAATTCAGTCAATTTGGAGAAAACTTTTAATGTCCCCACAATCACCAACTTTTTCTTCCAGCATTGGGTGAGTCTTTAAAACAGTGACATATTTCTTGCATTATATGGGGAAAGCTGTGGTCTGTGATGAGACTGTTCCAGTGAATTGTTGTATCCATCCTTTCTCTTTTCATAATACCGTTATTGCAATGCAGTGAGGTGTTTCCTTTCTTGAATAATTTAGACAACCAATTTTGTTTCTCAAATGTATCCAGGTACCCCAACATACTCTTCTTAAGAACTCCAGAACTCAAAGTCTGCTGATAGCATTTTACATGAATGCATGTGGATTCTTATGCATTCATTGCACAAAGAATTCCAACAACACGCGAGGTTGTCTTTGTGTGTGATGCTCTTTGTACACTTGATCTGTTCAGAATGGTCTGAAGAGGTCATAGGCTAGTGAGGCAGCTGTGAAGAAAAGCATCCAGAAGGTACAATGTCCATGATAGATCCCATGGTCACTTTGGTTGAACTGAACTGATTCAACAGCTTCAGGCACTCTAACACCACTTCCTCTGTGTTCTACCTCTTCTCACCAAGTACAACGGTCTACCTCCTGCCATCACATGGTTGGTAAAGGGACAACTCCTGGCCTGAACCTGGCATTTGATTGCTTCTCTGGCCAAACGTGCTGCTGGTGTTCACATACTGTCTCCCAGAACTGTAAAGTTATTGGAGGAAGGTGACCCAAAAAAGGCTGTAGACACAAAGCCTCAGGTTCAGGCCTGTTACATCTGGACAAATCCAGTGATTTGGATGCCCAGGTTTTGAAGTGTCAGGTTTCAGTGGCTGCAGAGTGTCTGTCAGGCATGGTTTCCCCATGGTGGGATCAGGAGTAGGTGATGTCCACTGGCTTCTCAGCCTTTAAGTCTAAGAGTTTTGCTGAACTCATGGGAAATGACTGCAAATTATGCCAGAAACGTCTCGAGCCAATGATTGTTTTGATCCAATTTTTTAATGTTTTCTAGGAGAAACCACCAAAGGATGGTATTACAATGTGCTAAGATGATTGACTGAGGTATGGGGCATGTAATTATGGAATGCCCCCATTGGATGCATACCATTAAAACAAAAGGCAAGGTCTAAGAACATGATTTTATGGATATTGTACTGGAATTATTTTAAAATGTCACTGCTGGAAGTCAAAAGTAGAGGCTTCAAGAGTACTGCGAATGAACAAAATTTGACAAGATAAGTTTGAAAACTCAGCATTATTACATCTAAATATATATTGTATATTCAGTTGATGAGCTTGAAGTGATTTGAAGAAGTGAGTGAATGGTGAACCTTACAAAATCAGCAAATTAAAGTTACGACTTAGATGCAAGATGCAGTGGTTTACAATACCATGTAACACAATTTCTATTTTTTTACTGAAGAATAAAAATGATGGTGTGTAAAACGCAAATATGCAAATGAAAAACAGGAGTCATTACTCACAGAGTAGTGGTTTGATGCAGGCTATTCAGATTTCAGCTTCTAACAATAGCTCATTATAAACACAGGTTGTTATTTTAAAAAATCCCCACAAAGTTCTCTGTGATTCTCAGATGAAAGGAGAAAGTTAGGAATTAGAATCTCTAGTAAATTCTTGCCAATTAAAGTTTGCCTAATAATGTTACTAATTTTATAGTTTCTCTGTAATAGTCATATTTGTGAGTAGGTTTTTTTAAACAGTTGCTAATGAGAATACTATAAAGGAGTCCTACTTTCCACAAATTTAAAGACTAAAAAAAGTTTCTTCTAAATATTATCAGTATCCATTATCAGTATAATGTGATATCTTTCCCCAAGATCAGCGACACAGCCCATTCTGAAAGGTTTCTACTCTACCATTCTTTCATTGACAAATAACCTTACTTTGTAAAGGTAAATAGACCTCTCAGGAAAAAAATAACAATATATGTTCACATAAAGTATATAAAACAGTGTTAGGGTGCAATTCTGTACACATATACGTATGATTTCAACAGACATGTACATGATGACATGGCTAACTTTCAGATGACCTTGAAAAAGCAGAAGTTAACTTGAACTTCTCATGGACAAATCTATGTATGGCAGTGTCCATGATGGCTGGGGATTTGTGGTTCATAAACTTTACTCTTCCTAGCTCTGAGACAGCTATTGATCTTTTGGTGAAAAAAAAGGAAACAACTCCACTTAAAAAGTAAAAGTAGCCCAACTTTCCTTCCACCAGACAGTTGATCTAATTTTTTCCATTTTATCTGGCCAGAAGGACATTGGTGGGGCAACATATTATATACAGTATGTTATCAGTAGTTTTTCAAAATTGTATATTCTGTTTATTTACTGTAACTAATTTTTTTCAGGTTAGATTGAACAAAATATTCCTGGGTTTCTACTGGGAATAGGCACAACTGCAGGAATTGTAAATTCAGACACTGCAGCTGGTCTACATATACTAACAACATGGATCTTTCGCACTACTGGACTTAGGCAAAATCAATAGTATAAAACTGATCTCTTGACCTTCTGAATGCTGCAACAAACATTTTAATGTGTTGCCATTACAAGTCATGAAAAGCTAGAAAAAAGAATGAGAAGGTAGTGAAAATATTCCTTCTCTTCCAACATATACACCAATCTGTCAGTTTCTTCTTACAAAACATTGGGATATATATCCATACTTTAATGCATGTTATGTTTTTATCAAGGATTTGTCTGCCTGATAACCATATATTTACTAAAATGGAAATATCCAGCTGGAAAACTAGGAAGCATCAAGTGAGACTGTGACTTTGTATTTACCTGAGCTTGGAAATAATGTGTTAGACTAACATACATACATACCCATTGATAACTTGGTATTTCTTTTTTTTGTAACAAAGTGTACATAAACCACACATTCAGAATTTAACACAATGAGGATAAACTGTTTAACTTTTCAGCAGAAGCAGTGTTCAATTTTATTACTTACCAATTTTGCCAATAATTGAGGAATAATTTCAGTACTAGAAATTTGCACCCAAGACAAGACTAATTGCACTTGTAATATACTTTGTCATGAAGACTGAACATTTAACACAGTAAATGAAGATTTTACTACATAACTTTCACAACTGATTTTTTAAAAATATACAGATTTTTAAAGTTGTTGGTTTTTTAAATTCATGTTCCAGATTCCTTTTTTATGCTTTTCAAAGAGAATGGATGGACATGATATGCAAGTCAGTGTAGCTTAGCTGGTACATATCATTAGGGAACCTCCTACTTCTCCCCGATTCTCCTAATTCAAGCACTGTTACTTGAATATTCATGGCTAACTTCCTTTTACTTATCACACCTATTTGGTGTTAGAAGATTAACTGTCTTCATCATTTTGTTTAGAATTTTTTAAAATATAATCTACAAATGAACTGTGGAACATAACATTGATAAGATGTTCTTCATATGTAGAGCAGTTAACTGAATGAAAAGTGTATGTTGTGTTTTGTGTGTATGTGTGTTTGTGGAGCTACAAAATGTGATTTCTATTGTTTGTTGTTTTTCAATTGTACTGAAGATTCAATAATCTTGAGAAATCATCTCCATAGTTGCGGCCCTCCCTGTTCACCATTTAGCTTCAGAGTCTCAACATCAGATCTGTTATCTTATACAGTTGTATTACCTAGCCAGGTGTTGGCTTTTGTCTGTTGCATGACACTGTTGGGTTGATATAAAATGAATGCAGAATTGCTACCATCCACAACCTATAAATTCTCACCGGCTGTTCACTGAAGAGCATGAAGGTCACTCACTGAACTGTTTTGGGTTTAGTCAATATTTTCCCAAGTGTTTCCTGCTACCTTGTTTTTGGAGACATGCATCTCGTTGAAAACCAAATCCTTGTATCAAGATGCCAGCCATGAACCTAACTAGCAATAAGTGGAAGTGTCTGTTTTCTTCGCCTGCGATTTCTATTATCATTCAGTTATCTTTCTAAAGCCCACAAGATCTTATTAAGTAAACACTGAGGGATATAGAAAGTGGTATGAATGGGCAATGAGCATCATTATTGTGAAAGCTAGACACATAGTGCAAAGCAATGCCTCAGTGTTTTCAACATATTTTGTTGCTATTCAATTCTGTTCCTCGTGTCTGTTCATTGTATTCCTAATGCAATTCTTTTAAAATATAGTCTGATCAGTGAAAAGACACTTAAATGAGTTATTGGCAGCAAACATTTTACATGAAACATCAAATGATAATCAGAAGCAGTTTGATGATTGTTAGCATTTCAAATTATCTCTCCCAAGGATGTCAGTAATATTAACCTGATCTACAGGCAGGAAGTTTGAAGATTAGCAGACATCAAGATCTAGTTAATTAAAAATGATTCAAACTCATAGGTGCCTTAACTTTAATGCAAGGTAAAATGACTGATCCTGATTCCTGAGACAAGCAACATTGTTAAAATTTTGTTGGGTGCCTGAAGCTGTTGAATCTAATGAAATCACCATTGTCTTAAATAACAGTCAATGAACATGCAACACTGAACATTAAGACCATTTTTTCAGACAAGGAAAGAGCACAAATTAGGAATATAGGAAGCTTCTTTATACAAGATTACTATATAGAGCAGTGGTTCTCAACCTTCCTAATGCCACGACCCTTTAATACAGTTCCTCATATTGTTGTGACACCTTGCCTTGCTTGGAAGAGGCCACAAGCCCCCTTTGGCAGGCCATTCCGCAGGTACCATAGAGAACTTCCCTCTACAGTAGGAATGTCCAAACTTTGGTCCTCCTGATGTTTTGGACCGCAACTCCCAGAATTCTAAGCTTAGATTGCCAAGGACAAAGGATTATGGGAGGTGTGGTCCAAAACATCTGGAGAGCCAAAGTTTGGACATGCCCACTCTACAGGCACCCTCAGCCAATCACAGCCTCTGGTGCCATTGACTGACATCCCATCCAACCTTTCAAGCTGTAACTCACTCTTTCTGCCCTTCCTCCCCCCCCTCCTCCAGACCCAAGCCATTTGTGCCTTTTCTTCACAGGCTCATGGCAACCCCTGTGAAATCATTGCTGATCCCCACGTTGGGAACCACTGATAGAGAGTATCTATTTAGCACAGTGTTGGGAGCTCTGATTCTCAGACATTCTGCTTCTCAGAGTGTTAGGCACAAGTCTTTGCCATCAATAATACCATTTTCAACTGGAAATGGACTGAACCATATGAGACAAAGAATTACTGGACCATTTATATATGCAGAACAGGTACAATGCACTGGCAATGTATTTCTGCTTGATGATGTGAAACAGATTTCAGAAACAGCCATTGTTCAACTCTTCCAACTTTTGCTGAGGGATGGGTGGGGGGTGGGGAGCTCGGAAATACTGTAGATGGAACCATTTTCATTCTCTCTCACTAGCTCTCCCTGAAAAGGGTAAAAACACAAAGCAGTAAAAATCCAGATGATCTCATAATTGGTTATTGATGGCTGCCCAAGGCAACAGTTACTATATTGATAGAAAACTTTCTTAGTGGTGTCAGTACTGATATGCTTTACTAACACAGAGAAACACTGCTGCAATATAAGACCTAGGAAAACAGGTACTGTAATAGAAAACACAGGCCAAGAAGCAGCTGAACTATCTGACTGAAAGAAAAATGCAAAGCTAGGTGTTGTTGGTTGCATATTAAGATAAATTGGTATTTTTTACACTCTCCTTTAGTCGTTTTTGTTCTGTAGATCATATGACAGCATTATGGAATAAGGTTTCACCGCAGTTTAAACATTTTGTTTTCATGGAGGAAAGCAAAAATACAAATGAGATATATTACTTAGATACAGTATTGAAGTTTTCTGAAACATCCAAGAGCTGGGAGCCATCAGGAACTCAGTGTCTCAAAGTCCTTTAAAAACATGCTTCTATGAAGAGCTTAATGGAAGATGATGGCCTTTTTCTTCCCTATTCACAAGTATTTCATCTTGTCTCTCCTTTATTTTTCACTTTAAGCCTTCATTTCTTTTGCTGACTGTATGTTTACCTTACTAAATCTGACAGCTGCTTCACATATTTTGTACTCTTACAGTTAAAATGTATAACACTTAATGTTGCAAAGGGAGCATGTAAATATTTCCAGCTCAGATGCCATACTGGATGTTTTAAGACTGCCCTATCTTATAAATGCAGATCTTCACATGTACCAGATGAAACAGCTCTGAGGGCTCTCGTCTATCTAAACTTAAACTATGAGGGCCAAGGAAAAATTGGTTTCCAGATGTTTTTCCTATAACTACCAACAGCCACAACTGGCATGAAAAATTGTAAGAGAACACAAGAGTTGAAAAAAGGTTTCCTGTCCTGTGACAAACCTTGCTTATGATTGTTTCATAATTATGAATGTTGAGAATGGAAAGGACAACTTACTCATGCCTTACTCAGCTTTCAAGACTATTGATCTTTTCTCCCATGTCATGCAACCACGAGGCCAGAAAATGACCTAGGGAGCATATTTCAAGTCCCTGCTCTCTAAAACCAGGACTACTAATTTGCTTCAGACATCTAATTGTATAGTCATGTAACCAAGTTTTTGCAAACATATCTAGTGGGTGCTAGTCTCATATATCAACAGAAGGTACTGGAAGATGCAACATGAAATTTTATGGACCCCATTCAAACTTAAGGTGCATGACTAGATCATGACTAGACCCTAACCCTAACCCTAACCCTAACCCTAACCCAATTCCTCCCTGCTGCAGAGTTTTGAAGTTTTGGTTAAAACTACTTCAGTTGTGCAGCAGAAGTGCAAGGAGTCACAGAGCACAATAACTTCAATTTCACCAGAGTACTCCACCTCTTTTCTAATTAACAGCACTTACTGCCTCGATAAATCACTTTGAGACATTAGTAGGAGAAAGAATAAACACATGTTCTTTATTTACACTTGTGAACATATCAATGCAATCTGTCAATCACAGAATCTTAGAATCATAGAGTTGGAAGAGACCTCAAGGGCCACCCAGTCCACCCCCTGCCATGATCACAGTATTTCTGACAAGTGGCCATCCAGCCTTTGCTTAAAAATCTCCAAAGAAGGGGACTGCACCACCCTCCGTGGTAGCATATCCACTGCCGAACAGCTCTAACCGTCAGTAAGTTCTTCCGAATGTTCAAATGGGATCTCTTTTCCTGTAGTTAGAAACCATTGCCCCGAGTCCTAGTCTCTGAAGCCATGGAAAACAACCCTGTTCCCTCTTCAATATGACATACTTTCAAATATTTAAACATAGCTATCATATCCCCTCTCAGCCTTCTTTTTGAAAGGCTAAACATTCCCATTTCCCTAAGCCACTCCTTGTAAGACATTTCTTCCAGACCTTCTTGGTCACCCTCCTCGGTACCCCCTCGAGTTTGTCAACATCCTTTTTAAATGAGGCACACAGAACTGGACACAGTACCCCAGGTGGGGTCTGACCAGAGCAGAATAGAGTGGCACTATCACTTCCTTTGATCTAGACGTTATCGTCTGTTGATGCAACCAAGAATCGTATTGGCTTTCCTGGCCGGTGCATCACACTGCTGACTCATGTTCAATTTATGGTCCACCAAGACGCCCAGATCCCTTTCAGATGTACTATTTTCCAGTCAGGTGTCTCCCATCCTTTATCTGTGCAATTCATTCTTTTTACCTAAACGGAGCACCCTACATTTCCCTCTGTTGAAACCCATTCTGTTATGTTTGGCCCAGCACTCTAATCTGTCAAGGTCATTTTGGATTTTCATCCTATCCTCTAGCATGGTTGCTTCCAACAGATGATGACCCACAACAGAGGGGAAAACAAATGCAGAGTGCAGTTTGGAGGGGTCCTGTTTAATTTTGGAGGCAGGAAAGAAATAATTTCTCACTGCTGGATAGACTGACAGTCATGTCAGCGCAGAAAAGTCCCTCCCAGCCACACCTATTACAACAGCATGTGAGGTTGCAAAAAACACTTCCTTTTCTCGCTTGTCCCTTTTTCTATCAGTCATGATGTACTTTGCTTTTCAAAGGGAAAGAACACAAGTTTTCTGCTGTAGTAGTTTACAAAATCACAGACATCATGACAAGAAAAAAAATCTTTATTTCATTTCTTTCTGGAGGCCAGGAATCTTGTGAAGCTTGAGCATTCTTTATTGAGATGTCTCGTCAAGCCGAGACAGCCTCAGCAGATGAATATGATGACTTTAGTGAATATTCTTTTCATCCCTACTCAAGTAGAAATGCCTCAGGAAGACTGAACACTGATTACGTAGGTTATAACCACCTGGAAGAGCAATCAGTTCATAGCTTGTATTTTACTTACTTACTTACTTACTTACTTACTTACTTACTTACTTACTTACTTACTTACTTACTTACTTACTTACTGCCCATCTAGCCTCAGAGCCATTCTGGGCAGTGAACAACAACAAAACAAGTAGACACTACAAACAATCAAATTAAAAAATAACAATTATCACAATAAAAAATAAATACTGTAAAAGCAAGATCAAAAACATAATTATCAATATAAACAATCATCAACTTAAAAATAAATCCAAGTGAATAATAATGACAGTAAAAAGAGGAACAGAATCAGAGATGGGTGAAATTACTAGCAGGCATCTTAGTTGTCTAGATGATCAGGGACCATCTAGTCAACAGGGAGTTGTCTAGATGGTCAAAGACCAATCTATATCGCCAGATCTTTAATTGGTGTTTGAATATTTGCAGTGAGGAGGCCAGACAAATTTCCACAGGAGGTTGGTTCCATACTTGAGGGGGGGATGACTACCGAAAACCCCCAATTCCTCATCATCACCATTCAGGCCTCTCTCGGAGTCAACACCCTCAAGCAACATGTCTGAGATGAATGAGTGAGCTGGGCCTTGAAGTCAATGCAGAAACATATTGGAAGCCATTGTAGTGTTGCCATAATAGGAGTAATATGCTGACACCTACTTTTACTTGTTAGTACCCTGGTCTCTGAGTTCTGGACTAGCGGTAGTTTCCTCATTAGCCTCATGGGCAACCCCACTGAGAGAACACTATAGTTGTCTAATCATGAGATTACAACTTCATATACCAACATGGTAGGAGTCCCAATGTCAAGGAAGGCAAAAAGCCAGGCAATCCACCACTGTTGGAAATATATGGAATGGACCACCAATGCCACTTGAGTGCCAGGTCCAACAGGACGCCCAAGCTCCATGCCTCATCTTTCATGGGGAGAGTCACACCCCAAATGAGAGGGCATTTCCCAACCATTAGGAGCTCTCATTTGAACATCCTCCGTCTTGGCTGGGTTCATTGTCAATCTGTTTGCCTCTATTTAATCCAGTACAGCAGATAGGCAGTACTCAAGGCATGGGATTGCATCCCTGCAGATGGAGAAAAGGAGATACAGAGCTGGGTGCATTGACAGGAAGCTCCATGCCCCATGAGGACCCTGCCCAGTGGCCTCATGTAGATATTAAAGAGCATGAGGGAGATGACTGACCCCTGTGGCATTCCACAATTGAGGGACCACAGTGGAAGTCACCTCCCCCAGCTGTACTCTCTGGGTGAAAAGGACTGAAACCATGCCAAGGCGAGGCCATCAAAACCCAACTCAGAGAGCCTCCCCAAGGTTGATGGTACCAAAGACCACTGAGATGTCAAGAAGAACCAAAAGAGATTATTTGCCCTGATCATACTCCTCCAACAGGTTGTTTTGCAGGGCAACCAATGCCATCTCCACCCGATGATGAGCCCTGAACTCTGACTGGAATTGATCAAGAACACCAGGGGGTGTTCAGGAGGGATTGTGTTGATTGTCATGGTGGCAGCAGCATGCCAGTTTTCCACCAGGGTGTCAACAGCAGCACCAACCAGTTTAGTGGAAATCCCACAAATGGCATCTTGGAAACTCATTGGATCCAATAGTCTGTGCAGGCAGACCATCTTAATGTGTCCAGGCTCCCCATGGAGGAGGGTGGACACTGTCAGGCTGCATTTTATCAGGTGATGGTCCAACCATGACAAGGCCCCAACTGACAAACTGGGACATGTCCAAGGAAACCATGGTTTCCAAGAACTCATTATAAGTGGAAGGCCCACATTGGCATTTTGGTCTGTAAAATACAGTATGATACACTGGAAACAACAGGAAAATATAGAAGGAAAAGTGTTTTTTTCTTTCTGTCACTGACTCCTTTGTGTGATCCTTCTCTGATTCTCCCTCAATGAGTCGTACATTTTCAGCATCTCATCTCCATTCTTGCCTTCCATTTTTTTTGTCTATCTTTCTCTGCATTTTTCTTGTCTACCTTGTTTTTCATGCTCCAGTTAATGACTGAATCTGTATTATTTTTTCTCTGTGTCACTTCTTCCTCTCTTCTTCCTCTCCCTGCAATATTCTGCTTTTATGGGAGTCAGCCTTGTTGCTCTCTGTCAATTTTACAAACATGGTTGCATTAAACATATGAAGGAAATTTCTCTTCTTCCTGTCACTCCTGTATTTGCTTCACAAAGCTAGTTGCTCATTATCACTTTTCACTGTCTTAACCCATCACTTGTAACTGCAGATGTTGTTATTATCCACTCTAGGGGGGAAAGTGGTCAACAAGACAGATGGGAATAAAAATGGCAATGACTCAGCAGGCAAAGGACATATAAGGAAGGAACATCTCAACTTAGACCGGTGTAAGGAAGCTAAGGGTTGTGCGGAAAAGATATAGGAAAATGGCACCCTTGTTATATTCCTCACAGGCACAGTGTGAAACATTCTCAGCACCCCGATGGCACAGATCAAACCTAACTTTAAAGGAACATGTCTTTCTCAGCTTCCTGACACTTTTTGTTCTGACAGAAATTCCTTTCAATTAATACATTCACAGAAGAATCACATTACAATGAGAGGAATTCTTCAGTGCAGGAGCTGATGAACTGGCAGCTTTCATCAAGGAGAGAGAGAAAACAAGCAAGATGTAAGCAGAATAGTAGCTTCGAAATGTGACACAATATGAAAGTGTGAGAGATGATGATGCCACAACTTCCAGATTGGTGTTCAGGGGACATGGTGGGGTTTCTCTATGAATCTCTAGCACTGATAAGTCACACATATCACTGAAATTAAAAGAGAAGCTGTTTCTTCTGTAAAAAGATGGATAACACTTGATCCGCCATGCAGGTGGAGAGGGGAATAAGCATCATAATTTAAAATATGTGTGCATTCTCATTTGGCTAGTGGGCTCTAGCTGATGATTTCACTGTAGGCAATCATCATAATAAAGTTTCTCTCTGAAGCAACCCTGCAACATTTGCACTTCCCTGTACATTTTATGGTGACTATAAAGGTGAATAGAAACTTCAAGGAAATAAGGGCACCTATGTGATCTATGCTATCTTTTGCAGCAATGCCCCCTTGCACTCTATAGGACAAATGGGACAATATCTACCAAAAACAATTAATAGACATAAATCAGTCATGAAGAACAGCAATACACAGTAGCTCGAATCAAATTACTTGAGTCTACCAGGACACTCTTCACAAGATTTGAAAGTTGTTATTTAAGAGGAGAAAAATTACAGAACAAGAATCCAGAGTGAAAATGTTGAGATAAAATATATACATATGCTTAATACCCATTCCAATGGATTAAATATTATTCAAGGGTAGAGATGGGCACGAAACAAAAAAATGGTGTTTCGGTGTTTCGGTTTTTCGTTTGTCATTGAGAGGTCTGTTTCGGTTTGTTTCCGTTTGTTGTGAAATTTTTGAAAAATTTTGTTACCGTTTTTTGTTTTTTTGTTTGTCGTTTGTACCCGCTTTTTGCGTGATTTTTAAAGCATTTCCGTGCGCAGGCATCCCCCAATGCCCCAGACCAGAGGGAAAACACTAAAAAAATGGATGCTGGCAGAGACAGGATGCTGGTATAGACTAGGTATGCAGGGAGGCTGCAAAGGCAGTGGTGGGCATTGCCCAGGGTGCAAGGCAGCCACAGAGTGACTGCACTGCGGGGCAGGGGAGGGTACCCCCCGAGAGGTATGCAGCACGCATGCACACAGGGAGGCTGCAGGACTGAAGCTAGAGTTGCAGAGACAGCAATCCCACCCTAACTCCCACCAGAGACTGCAAGGAGGACAGGGGCTGCCAAAGCTTTTTATGCCCTCTGTGGCTGCCAGACCTGCCCGCCCAGTCTGCAACCTGGGCATGCTATTGGTTGAACATGATCCCATATCACATGGCTTGCCTCCATTTTGTGGCTGGTGGCAACATCCATTTTAAAGGGAAAAGAAAAATAGATTGCGATGGGAAAAGACAAAAACAAACATTTTAAGGACCCCAACCCCCCTGGTAGGTATTATCAGACAATATAAATAATTATCGCTGTGTTTTACGGAAGTCCAGGGCATTTTTTAACATTTAAAACAGCTTATTTCATTGTGCATCGCCATTAACAGAAACAAAACGTAGCGACCACAATTTTTGTGGTTCTGTTCGTTTCGTTTCATTTTCATCACAATTTTCGTTTGTCGTTTCGTTACATAACAGAAACGAGAAACGGTAACGGAAATGAAAAAATGTTCGTTCCATGCCCATCTCTATTCAAGGGTTCTTAAGCCATCACAACATACAAAACACTACAATATGTGTGTTATTTTCCATCATTTTCCTTCCGAACAAAGCTACAGCCAGCTTTACACAAAAAGCTTCAAAGATACAGACAATGATTCTTAACTCATTAACACATGCTGTTTATGCTGTTTCCTTTGGCCACTAATGATTGTTGCACTTTATAAAACAAAGCTTCAAAAGAAAAGTGCTGCATACCAAACAAGGGTCTTAAATCATTACTAGCTGCGAAATGCAACTTGAGTCTAGCAACCACCACATCCCTTTATCCTAGATTTCAGTAAAAATGTTTGCCACGTAGCGTCTTTATTTTGATTCCTATGTTTGAAGCAGTGGATTTGTCCCATGACATCTCACAATATAATACAGCAGTTAGTCTTTAAGGTGCCACAATGTCTTTGCCTTCTTTATTATATGTTTGCTGTTTTATGTTTCTTTCTTTTTTATTTTTAAAATATTATATCACACTTGCAACATAAACTACAGCATTTGTACACTGCATCTCATTAATACATTGTTCTTACTCCTGACACCCCACCTGTGCCACCTTCACCTTTGAGGCTACATTCTAATTTTAACATTTTAATATTTGTACCTTTTGTCCCGCCTACTTTCTCTCCAGAATTGTATACCCCCCATTTCAAAACATATGTTTCAAACATAAATTCCAAACTTTTAACAAGTCATTACATTCTGTTAAACATCTTACTTTCAATTCACAAGCCCATTTGTCATTTATTGCCACATCCAACAATTCTCTAGACCACTCTTCAATATTTATTTGATTGCCACTTTTCCAATTCTTTGCAAATAATAATCTTGCCACTGTGGCCATTATAGTAATTTAATCATTCTCTTTTTCCTTGACTGTCCTTAATCATGTTCATTAAAGCAGTGATGAGGAATTTGAATATTAGATCCCATTATTTCCCTAATTTCTTTGAAAATCTGTACCCATTCATTCCTCCTTATGTCACATTGCCACCACATATGCAAATACATCCCCTTTTCTTTTTTGCACCTCCAACACAGAGATGATTTTTTAAATTGAATGTGTTGTTCTGTGTTTCTTGTTGATTTTCCCCACTTAAGGCCAGTTTAGGGAACTTTCTATGCCAATGCCTAGATCAGGCATGTCCAAACTTTGGCCCTCCAGATGTTTTTGGGCCACAACTCCCACAGTCCTTTGTCATTGGCATTCTAACCTTAGATTTCTATGAGTTGTGATCCAAAACATCAGGAGGGCCGAAGTTTGGACATGCCTGGCCTAGATCATGGATGGCTTCATCCAGTCCTGCTTGGGTGTGGGGTAGGGGAGAGAGAAAGGACATTTAGTCTGCTTGTATGGGTGCTGCATTGGGGCTGCCTGTGCTCTTCAGGTTGTACCTTGTCTGCTTCTACTATAAATAAAGGGGCTGCTGCATTAGGAGCAGCAAGTTAAAATGAGGAAAGTCATTTTAGGGAGGAGGAGACTTTTGGATGACTGAAGCTGATGGAGCTGAACAATTAAGGATGAGAGGGTTTGTACGTAAACACAAAGAGATAAGGAAGGGCAAGAAGGTTGTGAAAGACCAGGAGCAAACAAGAGTGAAGGGATCTAATTTAATTTGTACACCCATCTCCGCTGGCAAACGTCAATAATGACAGCTATTTCTCAGTATAGTGAGGATCATGGTGACATAGAGCTGTCATAAAAATGAGCCTGTCCAACCAAGGAGGTGGCAACTCTAATTCACCATCACAAACATAGCTTAGATACACAGGGATTGAAAGGCAGGCTTTTAGGTGTGAAGAATTCAAAGTTTTCTGCTTCGATAGGCAAATTTGTCAATTTTGTTTTCTCTCTCATTTGTTCTTTCTGTCTTTTTTAAAAAGCAAACTTATTTCCATTGGACTTATGAGGAACCGTGCAAACTTTGGAAAGTTCATACTTCCCAACGTTTTCTGTTACTACACTCTTTGTTAGTGCTTCCTCATTAGCTCAGCTTCCCATAACCTGTTGCTTTCCAGATGGTTTGGACTACAATCCCCATGGTGTAACACTCCAAACATCATTTTGCATGGTTGTTATTATTATTATTTTTAATATTGTTATTATTATTCAATGTCCCAAGGCTCCCAAAGTCTTCCATAGGACAAAAGGGAGTCCTAGGATGCTTTAGAATTTGAAACCAAGGAAGAAGGATAGAAAACTGCCCATTAATTTAAATGAAATGTTTCTGGTACTCTATCTGGGCTATGCCTGCATAAAGTTACACAACAGGATTTTGCCCACTATTTTAGAGGTAAGTCTCAATCTCATCTCATGACCTGGAACTGTTGTCCTCCATAACTGCTTTATGGTTTTGGCAAATAACACCCAGAAAGATAACTTGTGGTTTTGATTCTACAATAAAGTTTCCTAATGTGACATCTAAATAGTGTGGACTAGATCATAATTCAAAAGTGCAAGCTATAAGAAAAGAGGCCAGAAAAGCAATGGTATGATGAACCGAACATGGAGATAGAGAAATATAATAGAGAAATATAAAATGGTGTTTGCATCGCTTCCAGATATGACAGACAAATTCTGTTTCAACTTCAGAGATCTTTCTGCTGATATAAGAACATGGAATTTCAGCCAGACACAAGCATTCATCCAGCACAAATCTTGAAAAAAGAATGTCTTCAAGTTCAATACATCTAAGGATTCCTTGGACTTTTTAACTGAGAATGTTTTCTAAACAGTTTATAAAATGGGCTCTAGCAGGAATATATGTCACTTCATATGAAATAATTAAAAAAGTAAAAGAAAAAGGAGAAAAACTCCAGAACTCTCTATTACAAGAGGCACAGAAATCTGCCTTTGGACTTAACCATGGCGTCACTCCTTCAACAGGATGGGTGGAAAATGCAAGTATAATCTGTATATATAAGTGCCATTGGGGATGTTTGCAGGCTGAAATGGTAAATATATTGGGCGGAATTCAGCAAAAGGACCACTGGTGGTTTCTGAGTCTGATGCTTCATTTCAGATGAATAGGTAAGCCATTGAGTATGGGAATGTACATTGGGAATAGATTTCCAGAGCAAATAAATGAATGCACAAATGAACACTAAGACTGCTGCATCCAGAATAAGTCCTGAGGTCTGTGAAAGCTTGCAAGAAGAGGTCAACAGCAAAATAGGAATGAACATGTTCTGCAAGCAAAATATCCCATTCTAGATCATAGAATGACACAACTACAGAGATGGAGCTTTTAGAGCATCCAGTAGTTTGTTCTGTGAAGAAAATGCAGAAGATCTAGACTCTAGAGCATCCCACAATGCATGGCTACCTATCTGAAGACATTTGGTGAAAATGAGGCTACTATTCCATTTTACACTTGGTTCCATAAAGACCTTCCCCTGTAAAACCATCCCAAAACCTGTCTTTCTGAAACTTAAATCAGGTTAGATTTATGCCCATTAGAACTAAGGAAGATCTTATTTTACAGCTGTAGAAGGATGCACTCCAAGTATGACTAGAGTTTATTATGTAGCCAAAATGGGACGGTGATGTGATTCAGCATGTTCTTATTCATCTATTTCTGTGTGGGACTAACAATCAACAGTAGAATATCTGTTTTGTGTAAAGAGGTCTCAGATTCCATTCCTTGCATCTCCACTTATGGCTGGGAGAATTCACATTTTGAATAGGTATGGAGCACAATAAAGGAGGAAAAAACTTGAAAGTGGCTCTTTATTTATTTATTTTTATATGTGTATGCTGTACCAATTTCCCAAACAGGAACTCTGGGCAGTTCACATATAAGAAATAAGAAATCCAACAAAAATAATAAAATAATGAAGAAAAACAAAGATACAGAACAAAAGGGGGGTTAGCCGCGTGGCCATCACAAAACACAATTGCAAAAATAGGTTACAGGCGATAGTTTTATAGGCCACTATTAAAAATAAAAAAAGAACATTGCAAGCTTTCGAGTGCAGTAAATCACCCTTCTTCAAAGCACGTCCCAGAAGTTCAGACATGGTAAAAGATGTGCTTTACCAGGAGTTTACTTTTAAAGTCCTTAGTTAGATGTTGTTCTTAAAGCCCTTGGCTTAGGTGATGTTTCAGCCAGGGCATGATTCTTGTTGGAGGCAATGTGGGCAGTTGTAAGAAGCTGCTTCTGAAGCCACACCCTCATTCTTCAAACAAAGGAACATGGATCATATATCACCCTTAGTCCTTAACCCAGCACATCTTTTACTATGTCTGAACTTCTGGGACCTGCTTTGAAGAACAACAAACAAGTAATCGACAAGAGGCAGAAAAACAAATGATAACAAGCACAGACTTCTAATGTTCTTTTTGCTAATTCCCAAAACAGAGCCTCTTAAACACAAGTGTTTTGATTTAATGAAAGAGCAGTATAGTACATGGAAATTTTCATATTCGTTCCTGTCTCCATCTTTCATTCAATCTTTCTTTCTACTTCTGGGCTATGGGGGTCCCTGCATAGGTCTGACCACCACCTCTTCTCATGTACTACAGTCTGCTTCTAGAGCAGTTTGATTCGGTGTTACCTGCCCTGCCTCTGAAATTATGGAGCAGTTTCATAGGGCTTTATAAGGTCTCTGAATAACTAGTGTCAATAAACAGGAATGGGGGAAAACTAAACAAAATGAACTGAATAAGGCTATTCCTTTTTTGTTAAAGGTACAGACTGATAAACAAAAGATAATAAAATGAAGAGCCCTCTCCCAAAAGAACCTAAAAAGAAACAAAAGCCACGTTTTTGCCATGTGCATCCCTGGTCTTAAATCATAGAGAACCACTATCAAGCCACTGTGAACAATATTAGGCAAAAGAGTCCAATGGTCTGAGTCAATATGAAGCAACCTTTTATCTATAAACTTATATTCTACACCTGTGGTGCCAACTGGGACTCTAGGGGGCTCTTGCTATTCATATGGAAAAACAGCAATCTTGTTAACTCTTTTGTTATCCACATAATGCAATGAGCTTGCTGGAATTTGCAGGAAAGAATGGCAACATTGTGTTGAGCTCACCACAGGGAAGGCAGAAACATATAAATAGCTCGAGCAGGAGAGGAATAAGGTACTCATGAATGGCCATGAGAGAAGTACTGGAGGCATAAGTGTATGACAGTGAAATCAATGTCCATTAGAAGATGACCTGTGGCTATGAATATTTCTTGAACATGTGCATTTCCTTCCGCTTGACAAACCTCCTTGGGCTGATGAAGGGGTGGTAGGAATTTTCTGATCCTTGAATGTCTGAATAAAACAACTTGTGCTTTTGAAACATCCTGGCATGTCTTCCTCTTTGAGACAGAAAGCAGCTGAGAGATGAAAATATGCTCACACTCAAGCCTTATTTTTCATAATTTTGCATCTTCAGGGTTTCATAAGGACCAATTTAATCACTATTGCTGTTTAGAGTGCCATAACAGCCAATCACGTTAATGGGTTTGGTATTTGGTAGGAACCATTTAACACCCAAGAGCCCTTGTTTTGAGCCACTTGATGCCACTTAAGTTTGATAGGCAGCCTCTCATTAGCACAAGTTGCAAAACCTCCTGCATCAAGCTCATTCTTGTTAAACAAACTCCATTTATCGATTCTAGAGATCTCCAAGGAAAGCATTTACCTGACTTTGCTGTGCACAGGTCATCAGAAGGGTGTGACATCCCATGGATTAATAATAATAATAATAATAATAATAATAATAATAATAATAATAATAATAATCTCATCAGTGTTAACTTCCAGCTATAAAGTGTTCAAGTCTGGAAAGGTTCTCCTTGTGTCTACCTCCAATTGTATTTATTTATTGCTGACTTCAAATTCCAGATCAGCACGTCCTTGTTTACTATTTCTGAAATTCTTGAACATTTTTATTAGTTAAAAAACAAATATTTCTGGGATTGGTATGATTGATAATAGTACAATCTTTTCCTTCCAGTCATTAAATATGAATCCTAATAGAGAAGTGAGCAGCATAAATGAGAACACCAAGCAGTTATTTAATCATTAGGAGTACTTGCCATACTTCATATATGCTGCATGTAAATCATTATTACAGAAGTGTGACAAAGCAGAAGGGTCTTATTCTCCCAGTAGTGTTGATGGGATGACTGAAGCTAAGATATAAACTTGCTTCCCTCATTAACTCGTTCACACAATCCCTGATACCCAATGTCAAACAACCACTCACTGTAGTTCTCTGGCTTGCTAGACAGGTTGTCAGTTGCATAGTTAGCAGCCCGGATTCCACTTTCTGCTAGGAATATGAATATTTTTTCATTTTTGTTGAATATCAATGAATCCCACTCAGTTTTTCTTACTACCATGTTTTCTAATAGGTTTGATTTGATTACTCCAATGAAATTCATCTACATTTTGTGCTGTTTTCTAATGTGCACATTTATCCATATCCCTGATATGTGCTTTTATGTACATATTTTACCTAATTTACATAACCCCCATTGACTAGGATGTATTTTAGCCATTTTCCCCTACAAAATATATTCACTGTAGATGTTTGCATGTCAAAGTCTATAAGTCTTGCAAATCTGCAAATTCTAACGTAAAATACCTTTCTTCCTGCAGTAGGTCTTGCACAGTAAAACTGTTAAACATCCCTTAAACTAGGGGGGGTAGAATGTAGTGCAAGTGGATCAGTTAATGATTTCTATTATTATTAGAAGGGTGCTGCCCACTTGTTCAGTGCCTTCCAAAACCTGCAGCCTGGGAAGCCCCCCTTCCTAATCTTTGAACCTATTTATACCTAATACCTAATGTTCCTAATTTCTTAATCTATTTCCTAATTCATATCAAGGGAATTAGGGAATATTATTCAATAAATTTCACCTGACTTAAATTTAACGCTTGCACTATCCACCACGGAAAGGGTGCTACAAAGAATGCTCCCTTTCTCCCACCACGCCCCTTATCTCAAGCCAAAGGACCCCCTTGAAATTAATTTAAATAAATAAATAAATAAAATAAAATAAATAAATCTTTAACCTAACCCTCAATTAATAGCTATGATTTTCCCTAATTACACCCTTTCAGGCTGTAAAATTTTTGCATTGTGACCTGTGCCTACATCTAAATGAAACATTGCACAATATTGTACCCATTAGTCTCAACATGAACAAACATGTCTCTAAGATTCCACAGGTCAGCTTTAACCTGGAGAATTTGCCACTTGCCTGACCTCAGTACTGTGAACTCTGACTAGTAGTTGTTCTTTAGAGTTTCGGGCAGGAGTGTCTCCTTGCCCAGCCTAGATATGTTGGGGATTGAATGTGAGAACTTTTTAATGCAAACCACATACTCTGTTGAGAAGATGTGACCCCTCCCAAACTCTGAGCCTTCCTTATCTCGAAATGGGTTTCTTGAGTTAATAGATCAAGGGAAAAAGGAGTTGAGCCGCGTAGCCATCACAAACACAATTGCAAAAATAGGTTACAGGTGATACCTTCATAGGCCACTATTAAAAATAAAAAAGGAACATTTGCAAGCTTTCGAGTGCAGTCAATCACCCTTCTTCAAAGCAGGTCCCAGAAGTTCAGACACGGTGAAAGATGTTCTTCATCAGGAGGTTACTTTTAAAGTCCTTATTTAGATGATGTTCTTCAAATCCATGGCTAGATGTTGTTGTAGCCAGGACAGGATTCTTGTTGGAGGCAAGCAGGGCAGTTGTAAAAGGCTGTTTCTTAAGTCACACCCCCGTACTTCAAACAAAGAAACATGGGTCCCATTTGCCTTATTATCATTATCCAGAATGATTATTTTCAAGAATCCCTGTGCCGCTGTCCTCTACCAGCACAGTTACCAAATAATATTCACAAAAGGAAGGCATATAATACTGCAGAGGCAGTGCAGGCCAACTGCTGATCTGGTAGATACAGAAACGTGGACAACTGCGTTTTGAATCAGGGTCTTTTATGTCATTCCTAGAGTGGCTACAAACTTCCTTGTTTATTTATCCCATTAAATCACCTCTTATTTTCTGGTCTGTCTGATTTCTTGAATCCATTCCCTAGAAAAAATAGCTAATTATATGACCATTTGGGGTGGGAAGGGAAATAGTTAGTGGTTGTGCTGCAGCTTGTTGATGGAGGCACGGGTGACCAGCTAGCCCAATACCAGCCCAGAAGGCACAGTAACAATGGACTGCTAGTACTGAAGTGCCTTCAGCTCATGATTTGCTATTGAGTTATAACTTAGTTACCAGAAGTCGTCAAAGTCATCATAAGAACTAGGAGTCTGTCAACACAGAAGATGCACCTTCATTTTTAGTTTTTTAGATTTTTTTTTAAGTCTGGGACCCATTCCACTGTAGATAGGCCTCTGGGAGTGACAGGGATGGTTACACAGTGGTATGTGCTACACAAATCTGTGCAACAAAGGTTTTTTTAAAATGCACAGACAGCTAACAGAATTCCATCCCGCCATGCCTGTGAAGGCATCAGGCTTAGCTTCTAATTTCCTGGCTTTGTGGCACTTCAGCCAGCATGAGCCTGTCTTAGCTTTATTCCTAAACTGACAGGTTTCTGATCACTGAATCTATTATTGCACCTTATGCTCAAATAACATCAGACAGAGGATTTGATACTTCAGACGTCTGCTTGGCTATATTAACCTCCAGTTCCCTTGCTACATCCTAAAATGGAAGAACATTCTTTTGTTCCTATTCTTCATTTCCTCAAGGAGTTGGCACACATGGAGGGGGAAAAAACTCACTCCTTTCACTGGTAATTAAGAAGCTCCCTTGATGTCAGCTGCTCACTAATTCCCCCTCCTTCTGTTAATTACATTTGCCTACTTGAGCTGTCTGTCTTTTGCTGGGGATGTTTGGATCTTCCAGTTCAGTTCAGATAACTTTTCTCTATATTTTTGTCTTGCCCTAACTGCATTATTGTATGAGCTCAGAGCAGATGGAGACTGGCACGTAACAAGACACAAGGGGTTGATTAAAAACGAGTGGTGAATGTTTGGATTTTTTCCATTTTCTTCTCATCTTACTATGTGAATAATAATAATAATAAACCATTTCCAACTAGTTCATGTGTTCTAGCCACTGAAGATTTGAAAGTACACTTTTAAAGCCATGTCTGAGAATTCTGTAGGTTAAGATTAATGTGTGTGTGTGTGTGTGTGTGTGTGTGTGTGTGTGTGTGTGTGTGTGTGTGTGTGTACAGATAGATAGATAGATAGATAGATAGATAGATAGATAGATAGATAGATAGATAGATAGATAGATATAGATATATTCATGTATAGATATGTCTGTAAATATAGATACAGACATATACCTAGTATGGATATATGTGTGCAGAGAGAGAGGGAAAGAGAGACTTGATGAGATGTGAAATTAGAAATGATTTTAAAATCAGATTTACATATGCCTCTCTTTCAAGAAGGGACAATTCCTAAAATCCAGCAGTGTAATTTACACCATTTGAAGCTGATGATATCATCATCTCCAGCACATTCTGGGAAATTAAACATTTCTGATTTTTACTTCCAAAGGTTCCAAGGATCCTTTTAATTCCTTTCATTTTGGAGAAGCCACTGGGGGGGGGGGGGCAGGGGGGTGGAAGAGGTCTTTAACTTCTGACCATTGCTGTGATTGGTAAGATCTTCAGTATACTAACTGGAAAGTGTCAGTTGCTGAAGAAGCATTGGGCTTGATGGTGCCATTATCCTTAAGCCACATCAGTATTGGGTGACTTGTGTGCTTGCCTGGTCTGGTCCTGGAACATCGAGGTATCCTTGCTTCTTATGCACTACATCTTTAAATTGGAATTTGAACAGGCACATAATGAAGTGCAGGACGCTTTGAAAACGGGGATTATCTTCTATAAAGCCTATTGAGTGACAGTTTGTTCTCCTAAGGCAGTGCTTCACAACCTTGGATCCCCAGATGTTCTTGGACTTAAACTTTCAGAAGGTTCCACCACTAGCTGTGTATCCTTCCCCAAGAAACCACTGGAAAATTCAAATATATGAGCTCAGAAGTGATGAGATTTGTCATAATCAAAACAAAGGCTGATCTTGTTCAGCCTCCAGCCCCTTAAAAGTGAACCAGAGGCCAGTGAAAAGCCTAAAATGTATTTTCCTAGTAATATTCCATAGTAGCTGTTCTATAAAAGATCCCAGTTTTGCTCCTTCAGTTTGAAATGATATGACTACCTGCTATGTCTCTCATTTGTACAAGGATTGATATCTTTTTCTTTATAATTGTATCTGTTTTTCATCTCTCTAAATTAACTAATAGAGATGGGCACGAATAAAAAATGGCATTTCGTTTGTCGTTTGGAGGGTCCGTTTTGGTTCGTTTCTGTTTTTCGTGAATTTTTGCAAAAAAATTGTTTTCATTTCTGTTCGTTTTGTTACCATTTTGTTACCATTTATTTCAATTGTTGTGATTTTTTTAGGATTTTAAGCAATTCACTCATATTGCAGTAACGGAAACGAAACGCACAACAAAATGTCCAGTGTTTCTGTTTGTTTCATTTCATTTTAGAGACAAAATTCATTTGTCATTTCGTTACATAACAAAACGAAGAAACGAAAACGGAAACAAAAAATTGTTCGTTTCGTGCCCATCTCTATTAACTAATCTAATTAGAACCTAAATCCTGTTTTCAGTGGGTCAAAATTGTCTCATGCGTTGGTCCTGGAATACATTGTCAAAGTATGGTGGCACTCTAAACTTCTTTAGGAATCTAATGAGGGATGAGTACAAGGGTATATCCTGTGATGCCTTATGCACAGGGACCTTAAAACAATCTTTCTTATCACTTAAGGCATCTGCTTGGCTTTCCTTTTCTCTTCTCTATGCTTCTGTCTTACTTGCCTCTCCTTCGCTTGTGACCCAGGAAGAAAACTCAGGACATGGAATTGATTTTGCAAAATCAAAACCCCAGGAAAACAAGTACAGGAAAGGTGAAAGTTTTGCCTCTAGGATCCTTTTGCCTTTCCCAACCACTGTCCTTTGAATCTGGTCAATAGTGGAATAATTGAAATCACTCATGATCAATAGATTAGCCTTTCCAACGTCACCATTACCTGTATTAACAAAACATCTTGATTATGCTGCTTCCCAAGAGCACTGCAGTCAAATGTTCCTTTTATTCCTCCTGTGGCTAGTTCTTTATTCCCATAAAAGTCACCCAGATCATTACTGGAAATCTAAAATATAGGACATGAGACACCCCTCTTACATGTACAGTATGTGTCAGTACCAATCTTCCCTTTTCAAACATGGGAACTGAGTAGCAGAAAGGTAATTCAGTACTTTAAAAATGCTCAGAATGGTAACAGCAGTGACTGGGTTTTCCTGCTGGGGCCCAAACTGAGTGATGGAATTAATTACAATTTTAAAATAATGTTCCAAGTTCCAAGAATTTAAAAAAAGGCCTCTCTGGCAGGTCTGAATAAATAGGCAAGTTTGTATGGGAAGAAGTGTTTCTCAATGGACAGTGAAATTGTGTGGGTTTTAGCAGAAACCCAAAACACTACGCTGGTGGTGCCAAGGAGAGACTATGATTCTCTGTGCTTAGATAGCTGAAAACAATGAGGGAAATGAATTGTGGCTGAGAACAATAAGGAGTTTTCATTAAAGAGGGCACACCTTTCAAACAGACCTCTTGGCAGGGCTATCAGTATCATAAAAGCATGGAGCATTGGATGGGAGGGGATGAAGTTCAATGACTTGAAACAAGACAAATCCAGATCTCACTTCATATCAGAAGAACCTATGGCAATAATCTATACTCTGTCAGACCTTAGGTCCATTTAGCTAATGTCTCCACTGATGGCAGTGGGGTTTCAATTTCAGCTTTTTCTTGAGTTGCCAACAAGGTTTGAACCTCTGACTTACCTGGAGATACCAGGCAGAACATCTGGGACTTTTCTTCTTCTTCAAGTGCCATATCCTCATAGAATGTTGGATCCATAGCCTGAATTGGTTTCTATCTAAAGTTATTTTAAACAGAGCAGTTGTGCTCACTGCGGACCATTGGCTTAAGTTCTTAAGCTCTGGACTATACTTCCTGTCAATTTTTCCTTGAAAGGTAACTTGCAGCAGATGGTAGTTCTTATTGCGCATTATGCGTCTGAAATACTGAAGTTTTCTTCTCTTTACAGTATTTTCTTCTCTATTTGCAGGGAATCATAAGCAGGTGAAAACATCTGCTTGGGAATACCCTGAAGCAAATGGTGAGCCACCATGTGAGACAGAGTGCTGGACTGGATGGGCTGTGGCCTGTTCCAGCAAGGCTCTTCTTATGTTCTTATGTTCTTAACTCTTTGCTCCACTACTGAGCAATGCCTCCTCTCAAAACACTATAATTACAGGTTTTCCTATATAACCAACTCCTAGCCCTTGTGGCATAGGAGCAATGGAAAGAGAATATTACTATAACATATATTTTTAATCTTCCAGGAATAAATATACACAAAATGCTTGTTTTCCATTTCCTCCAAACACAAATCCTGCCTTGCTTCTTTAAGTCCAAGGATGAGCTCTTGTTCTGGAAGTACCTTTTGTAAGGCTTGTTAGCAACTTACTACACAGGGCATGCCAAGGACGTTTCTATGTCTTAGTGAATCCCAGATATCTTCCGTCAATCCCAGATATCTCTGCTTTATATACATTGTAGCAGAGAATTATCTCTATACAGATCATTTGTTTGTTCTATGTTCTATGGCAATGGCCTGTTGAATTGTTTATTGGTATATTTGAAATAGATAGGTATTATCACCCTGATGTCTTCCTTCAATCTGTCTTTACAAACTAACTGTTCAATAAGCCATAGTGACTGAAGCAACTGACTCGATCCATATGGTTTACTCTGGCTCAGATGTCTGTGCAAATGTGCCCCAGATCAGTCAGGGTTGGAAGTATTTTTCTGATGAAGGTCTCGGTAACAGAAAAGAATGTGCAGTTTCATCTCTCCAGGCTTCTGCAAGCCCGACCTATGTGACAAATAAAGTTCTATTTCTCATTATTTCATATAACACACTGTAGCATCCTGAAATGAGGGCATATTTAAGAGCATAGTTGAAAATGGGATGGGGAAGCCTGCAGATCATAAATCAGCACACCACCTTACATCTCCAATAGAAAGGGAATTAATCTTTCTGTCTCCTCCCTCCTGCAACTCTCTGCACCTCAGAGATTTCAGAGTCCAGCTCAATTATTTCTAAATCCTCCAAGTGTTCAGCAACAACAATAGAATCTTCTGTCACTGTGTTTCTAGCCATCACTGAACCTTTGGCCAGAAAAGCAGGGAAGTCACCAGTACATGTACTTTTACACCATGGGGGGGGGGAGGTGTCTGGTGGTACACAAAAAGATATTTCATGGAGCAATACAGATGCAGAAATTTTAGGGTTATGTGTGAAACTCTTTAGCTGCAATGTGGAAAAATTATTTTTTGGACTACAAGCCACATTTGTAGCCACTGTGGCCACCGGAAGCTGTTCCCTCTGAAGGTATTTTTTTCAAGATAATGGTGATGATTATAATGTAGGCCTGCACAACAGGTAGAGTGTGGGCTAATGGTAGCCCACCAAGGGTTCAAAAGCAGCCCACCAGATATAAATTTTAAAAGTGAGGGGATAAGTTTTCCACCCTTCTCTCCACCTTCCCAAGGACCACCACTGCCCCAACAAAGTTCTGGGTTTTCCAGCCCACTGTCTTAGCCAAGTGGGGCAGTTCCAGGGCCATGGCAATGTCTCCTGCTCCTCCCCACCAGCCAGATGATTGGCACGCCACTGACTCGTGACTAGCTGAGTCGCTGGTGCTGAGCGGAGGGAGGGGAGGGGAGAGGAGAGTGAAAGGTGGGGTTGCAAGTGTGCCCACCTTTGCATGGTGACATCTCCTCTCTTCTTCCCCCCAGAAAATTCCTTCCTCCCACCGTTCCCTCCTCCTCCCACCCCCACGGCTGCTTCACAGATACCATGAACCACCACTGCTCCTCCTGCACCCCTTCTGAGCTATTCCCTCCTCCTTGCACTGCCATGGCAATGCGATTGCCCCCCTGCTGGCTCAGCTCACCCCAGCTGCGTGGCGAAATGGCAGAGGTGAGTGAGAGCTGTGGGCGGCAGCGACAATGGCAGCAAGGGGGCTAGAAGGGAGAAGGGGGAAAAGAGGAGGAGGAGGAGGCTGGAGGAGGAGTAGAGTTGAGTCAGGCCCCAGGCAGGTTGGAAGGGACTGTCCTTTAAAAAAAAAAATCTTCCAGAAGCCACCACCGCTTGCCCGGGCTGCTCTCAAACATGCACACGCCTCCCTTGCACCCGCTCGAGTTGGGTGCAAGGGAGGCATATGCAATGTTGTGTGGGTTGCTCCTTGGAAGGAGCGATCTGCGCAAGCATGCACACACCTCCCTTGCATCTGCCCACACCAGCTCAAGCAGGTATAAGGGAAGTGTGTGCATGGTCAGTCTTCCCTTAGGAATGCATTGAAATATGTTCCCTCCAGAATGGATTAATTGATTTTCAATGTGTTTCTATGGGAAACCACTGTTCTACTTATAAATGTTTTTACTTATGAGCATGTGCTCAGAATGGATATGATTCATAAGTAGAGGTTTTAGTGTAGTAGCCCTCAGGCACTTTTGGCCGGAAAAAGTAGACCTTAGCCTGTTCAAAGTTGGACAGCCCTGTTAATGGGGCTTCTTGTTGGAAAATTCACTTTTTGATTACAACTTTTAGCCCTTGCTAGAACAGCCACTGGGAAAAGTAGTCCTAAATAAACAAATAAATAAATGTTCCAAGTTCTGTTTTCAGGAAGGAACCTGTGTTGACACTTGCTGGGGCAAAACAGGCATTGCCTTCCCTTCTGTCTGAGAAAGAGAAGAGGCCTAGATGAGCCACCCCCGCTTTGTTACAGAGAGAATTAATCAAAGACGCAGGAGGGGGAAAAAAATGAAATGATTACTTTTTTAAAAGAAACTCTTTAAAATGAGCCTGGAGCCCCTATTCTAAAGCCTTCCTTCATATTGTAACTAAGGCTCATCTTCTCCCTGCTGTGAAAAGAAACCCTGCTAAGTTCAAGCAAAGGAGAACACATGTTAGAGCTACAGAGCGGGAAGGAGAGCAAAGGCACACTTTCCATTTAATTTTATGGGAAGTCACGGAAATATGCTTAAATTGAAGGTGCTAAATATAGAGGACATGTTTTCCTTTCTTAATTTGACCCCTGCTGCTTTATATGGCAGGCGATTAAAAAGGAATACGTTTCATGTGCCATATAACAAATCTGGGCCATAACAGAGAACACACACACACACACACACACACACACACAAAACTTTAAGAGGGCAGACATTTTATGGCCCCTTACAGTTGCTTATATACCGCCCCATACCACTTCAAGTAGTCTCTGGGTGGTTCACAGTTTAATTACAGTATGCAGGGTACACATTTCCCCTCCAGCAAGCTGGGTACTCATTTTACCGACCTCAGAAGAATGGAAGGCTGAGTGAACCTTGAGCATGCTACCTGAGATTGAACCTCAGGTCGTGAACACAGTTTTACCTGCAGTACAGGCATTTAACCACTGCGCCACAGATGGTGTCTGAAGTCTAATCCCTGTTTTGAACACACCTTTCCTTCCAATCCCCATTGTGGATGGCCTGTGCCTTTCTACAGTGAACAGAGATGTTTGTTGGGCAGCAAGATTGCGGTGTCAAGTCCTAGCTTCTATGATTGTAAGTACCACAGGGCATATTTTACATAGGGCACCCTTCCATTTCATGACATGTCACAAGGCCGCCGCCACCCCATTTTGGAAGCAGTCCTCTATTTCAAGAGCTTTCCAGTTCAAGGCTGTTATAAAGATAAAGAACCGTAAAGGAGGAGATCTGGGATTCTGGAACTGTCAGTCCACAGCTAGCATTTGGACAGCAGATGAAGCAGACATGCACCTGTTCACACTCTTGCACACTCTCTTGAGATTTCTACTTTAGCTGCACTTATGACTTCTAATTTGTGTTTGTACCTATACATTAGCATATGCAGTGTATGTGGTGTGAGTTCTGTTGTCCTTCTGTTGTCCTTTTTTAAAGCGCTGCATGTCTTCTTTTTGGAATATGTGAATCAGTGTGCCCTCTATGCAAAAACAGTGCATGTACAGATGGTATGCATGTGTATTTTGTACACATAAACAAACATATTGCAAAACGGAAACAGAAAAGCTGCAGAAACGAGTTTTCCTCAATAGATCCGTAGTACAAGGGGGATGTCTACAAAACCCATTCAAATACACAACAACCATGCTACTGAAAAGCAATCATGATGCTGCCAGATTACATAAGGCCATTTTACCATATTCTTTTTCCTCATGCTGTAGACCTTATGCAATCAAGATTCTGTGAAATCAAGATCTGAAGTACTGTGAATGACTTTTCCTGCAGAATGGGGCCCCCCTATGCATAAGAAAAGAACAGTAGCAGGAGAAGTTTTGCAAGACACACCAGAGGTATATGACTATGGTTGAAGATTCAGGAAGGTCCTCAAGGAGCTAACAGGGAAATGTAGACATGCATGCCTCAGCTTAGCATCCCTAGAAACAGCCCCCTTTAGAAACAGAAAAGGCACTCGACTTATATGACACAAAGCTGAAGAGCCTACAAATACAAATTGGTAATAAAGATCAAAGCATTCTTGTTAGGGTAGATCCTAAATCAGCTTGCAGAAGTGTGGGCAGAGCTTGTGGAGGCTGAGCAGCTCACCTGCAGTTTCCCCTTTCCACACCGAACTGTATTCATTGTCTACTCATTCCTTTGGGAGAACACCCTTACCCACAGAATGCACACAGGGCCAAGGAAGAAAGAATCTCCTGTGCTTGTTAAACATCCATTCAAGGTACCGTACTTCTCACCTGTGGCTTTAAAGAGCTGGATATGGTTGTGATTTTGCAATACAGCCATTGAGGCAAATCCTTACGAGAGATGTTGTGAGAAATGACAAACTATCAGTTTTGCACATTGATTTGCAACTCAAGCAAGGCACCCTTGTGTTCCAAATGGGTTTTCTGAAACATTAAAGAGTTGCCATCCAATTCCATTCCCAGCATCCCAAATGGACATTCAAAAGGCAGTTGGCAGTTCCATTCCTGTATCTCCTTAATGCACACTACTCTTCACCTCACCATCCATTGCTGGGTTTCTACATATACACTACATTAAAATGGAGAGGCATAGCACAATCGTCAACAACACTGAACTCATATGAACAACTAAAATGGGACATACTTTTTTCAGAAAACCTTGGTCACACACATCATGCTTCCAAAATATGAAGAGTGTCTGATGGTATAAATTATTGCTGTTTGTTTATACAAGCTCAAACAAAGGGTGGCTCTTGGCTGGACTAGGTGCAACACTTTCCACAGATTAGTGTGATGAAGTGCTCCCATTCCAGTCCTCAACATACTCTGCTCTGGGGGGGGGGGGAGAATCTAGCCACAGGACCAAGAGTACGCAAGAACTCATAAGCATGTGGGCCTTGCTAAACAATCTGGACTTCCAGCAAAAAGTGGAGGCAAACACAGTGGCCTGTATCCTGCTAAGGTATAAATGTGCTGCACATTATGACCAGCAACAAGGAATTGCATTGTGCAACAGTGTAGTTGGTTGTGAGTCCTGGAATGAGCAATTACACAATGCACTGGAAGATGGGCTTTGGTGTCTGGATCAGCACTTGTGCAACTACCACAGGCACAGCCAGAACCTTGAGTGTGTGTAGCTGCACACTTTGGTAGTGGATAGTGATGAATCTTCACTAAGCCATGGAAACTCACTGGGGGAGTGAAACTGGCAATGCCACTTCTTAAATACCTCTCTTACCTTGAAATATCTATAATTTGGTTTCAACTTGATGGCACATAATAAAAGTTGCACAACAGGATTTTGTCATTATGAAGATTTGAGAAGGAACATCTGTCCAGAAACTACTCTTATCACTAGTTAACGTGACGGCCTTTCTCTCTCTTCCCCTCTTCTTGAGCTTTTTGTCTCTAGTTCCTCTTCATCTGTAAGAACAGACTTGCCCTCCCTTCCTCAAACGTGCCTGGAAGCTATATTTCCTGAGTCCTGGCAGGAGTGGTTTGCTGCCTCACCTTATTAAAAAAGGTGAGATAGGGTTTGATCATCCCTGTGCCTGAGATGCTGAACATGCTACAAAAGATGGTCAAGCAGCTTAGCAGTTTGCCAGCTAGGATTAGAAAGAGGGCAGCAATGCTGCTGAGACGGTCAGGTTGTTTTTCTCTCTGCCTGCTCATCTCAAACCCATCTGTTCACTGTACAACAGTGGAGGAACACTCAAGAGGAATGAATCAGGGGCTGATGTCATTCAAAGAAATGGCATTTCAGCTTTCATTACCAGAATACCTCCAAGAATTAAAGCTGATTTGCATTGATATTTGCCATCTGAATTATTAAAGGGCTTCTTTCCCCGTACCTCATCTCCCTCCCCGTTCCCCAGGCTTCAGTGCTATCCTTGACAGCAACTATGACAAGTTAGCCAACTCACTGGGGAAGAAATGGGCTTGCTACAGACCGCTCACAGGCTTTGGAACCGATGGCTGATGCGACGGGTGTGTGTGTGTGTCCAATATTTCTGCATATCTAGGAGAACAGAAGGCAAGAGAGAAAAGCAAAAGGTTGCTTTTACCTTCTCTCATCTGTCTTGCAATTGATGGCAGAATTAAAAAAAAAATTCTAGCATGAAGTGAAGCGCCAGGAGCCTCCTGGTTGCCAAGTATTAACAGCAATTTGAAATTCTAAAAATGAGCATAGACTCATTAACTGAAGAACACAACCACACCTCTTTATTATTTTTTGCAGAAGGATCTGCGTGTGACACAGACCACTTGAGCTATGATTTATCTTTAAGCTGTAGGGTATATTATAAATGGGCTGACCACTGTGAAGTGGGTGACTGATGCGGCACAAACTCTCCCCCAGTATGAGGGTTGAGGCAAAGCATCTAGGTCCATACAGTGTTCCTCTGACTACCATTCTCTGCCACCTCAGCCACATTCCTCCTTTTGATCCTTAAATAGCGTGGGTGCTTTCAGAAGCCAGCTGGCTATTTGAATAATGCGTTACTCTGATATCCTTCAGGTACCATGGGGTGAGTGACCCCCCCAAAAAAAGGGTGGGGGTGGGGGTGGGGAGGGATCCTGTGCCATGAAATGTGCCAGATTTTCAGCTACTTCTTCAACACAACTGGGCTCTCAAGACCTCCACCACCTGACACAACTTACCCTTGCCCTGGACACAACAGAGCATTTGTCATTCAAGACAAGTGAGGTGGATCACCTTTTCCATGACAGCAGTGTGGCATTACCAAGATCAACTGCAGCACTACAATTGTTTTTAGGCCTTTATGGTCTTTACATTGTACAGGAAGCAGCAACGAAAACCATCCTAAAGAAAAGAAAATGCAACAAAGCAAAGTGGCTGTCCAACAAGGCCCTACAAATAGTGGAGGAGAGAAGGGAGGCAAAATGCAAGGGAGAAAGGAAAAGATACAGGAAATTGAATGCAGACTTCCAAAGAATAGCAAGGAGAGACAGGGCGGCCTTCTTGAATGAACAGGGCAAACAAATAGAGGAAAACGATAGAAAAGAAAAAGCCAGAGATCTATTCATAAAAATTGGAGATATTAAAGGGACATTTCATGCAAAGATTCATTTATTTATTATTTATTTATTTGGAACACTTTTATACCACTCCTTTTTCCATAAAGGAACTCAGGACAGTTTCCAGCTAAAAACAGCTAAAACAACTATGACAAAGATGGATATGATAAAGGAAAAAATGGTAGGGACCCAACAGAAGCAGAAGACATCAAGAAAGGATGGCAGGAATATACAGAGAAATTATATCAGAAAGATCTGGATGTCCCTGATAACCAAAATAGTGTAGTTTATAACCTCAAACGAGACATCCTGGAAAATGAGGTCAAGTGGGCCTTAGAAAGCATTGCAAACAGCAAGGCCAGTGGAGGTGATGGCATTCCAGTTGAACTACAGTATTTAAAATCTTAAAACAGAGAACTCCAAGAAGTGCAAGCTGGATTTCAAAGGGGAAGAGGAACTAGAGATCAAATGCCAACGTGCACTGGATTATGGAGAAAGCTGGAGAGTTCCAGTAAAATATCTACTTCTACTTCATTGACTATGCCAAAGCCTTTGACTGTGTGGACCACAACAAACTATGTCAAGTTCTTAAAGAAATGGGAGTGCCTGACCACCTTATCTGTCTCCTAAGAAATCTATATGTGGGATAAGCAGCAACAGTCATAGCTGGATATGGATATGTTTTAAAATTGGGAAAGGAGTACAACAAGGCTGTATACTGTCACCTTGCCTATTTAACTTATATGCAGAGCACGTCATGCGAAAGGACTGGATGAATCACAAACTGGAATTAAGATTGCCGGAAGAAATATCAACAATATTAATTACATATGATACTGCTCTGATAGCAGAAAGTGAGGAGGAATTAAGAACCTCTTAATGAGGGTGAAAGAGGAGAGCGGGAAAAAATGGGCTGAACCTCAACATAAAAAAACCTGAGATCACGGGCACCAATCCCATCACCTCCTGGCAAATAGAAGGGGAAGAAATGGAGGCAATGACAGAGTTTATTTCTTGGGCTACTTGATCACTGCAGATGGCGACTGCAGCAACAAAATAAAAAGATGCCTGCTTCTTGGGAGGAAAGCAATGGCAAACCTAGATAGCATCCTAAAGAGTAGAGACATCACTTTGCCAACTAAGGTCAGGATAGTCAAAGCTATGGTTTTTCCAGTAGTGATGTATGGAAGTGAGAGTTGGACTATAAAGAAGGCTGATCACCACAGAATTGACGCTTTTGAGCTGTGGTGCTGGAGGAGACTCTTGAGAGTCCCCAGGACTGCAAGGAGATCAAACCTATCCATCCTGAAAGAAATCAACCCTGAATGTTCACTGGAAGGACAGATTTTGAAGCTGATGCTCCAGTACTTTGGCCACCTCATGAGGAGAGAGGATTCCTTGGAAAAATCCCTGATGTTGGGAAAGATTGAAGGCAAAAGGAAAAGAGGACAGCAGAGAATGAGATGGTTGGACAGTGTCATCAATGCAACCAACATGGATTTGTCCAAACTCCGGGAGGCAGTGGAAGACAGGACTGCCTGGCGAGCTCTAGTCCATGGGGTCATGAAGAATCTGAAATCACTTAATGACTGAACCAAACAACAACAAAATAGTCTTTACATACCAGTGAAATAAGTGGTTCTTTAGCAAATTGCTAGCAACTATGACCTAAATATTGGGAAATGAATTTAGCACATAATTTTAGGAGGAAAAGTGGAGCTGTGGGGAAGGTTTTATGATCTGGAAACATATCAAAGTGAGAAAGGAGTCACTTTGCAGAAGATCTGAGCAATTATGATGACTCGATAACAATTAATAACTGCACAGGATTCATAATTAACTACCAAGTCACACAAAAAGGTTCCAAAGGATAAGAGCAAAACCTTATCCATTGCATTGCATTCAAAGGAATCTCTCTGTGTAACTATATCAACTAGAGATGGGCACGACTCAGAAAAAATTTTCGTTTTCGTTTTCGTTTTAGTCTAGGGGTCCGTTTCGGCTCGTTTCCGTTTTCGTGAGCTAATTTTCAAAATTTTTCATTTTCGTTTCGTTACTAACAAAAACGAAAAATGAAAACAAAACGAAAAATTTTTTGTTTCTTCCCATTTAGCTCCATTAAGTGCTTTTCCAGTAACGAAAAACGAAAACTGGCTCAAAATTAGTTATTTCGTTTCCGTTTTCGGTCCTTTTTGAACCGTTTTTCGTTTTCGTTTCGTTACGTAACGAAAATGAAAAAACGAAAACGAAAATGAAAATTTCGCTAAGTCGTGCCCATCTCTAATATCAACACACACACACACACACACACACACACACATTCTCATCTTACAGGGGGCAAACAGAACAGTGTGCTTTTGAAGGGGGAGAATTTTGCCCAACACAGCTTTAGAAGTGTCAGCAAAAGTGGCTGCTATCAGGTTTAGTGAAGTGACAAGAGAATTTAAGCTATGACCTCTCATGGCCATAGGCAAACAAAACTAGAGCCAACTGTGGGTAGATGAGGGTCAACAGTAGGTGCAGTTAGGGTCAATGATAGGCATGCTAGGGCCAAGTGCTACTTATAAGAACATAAGAACATAAGAAGAGCCATGCTGGAT
This sequence comes from Phrynocephalus versicolor, assembly GCA_023846285.1. Classification (NCBI taxonomy): domain Eukaryota; kingdom Metazoa; phylum Chordata; class Lepidosauria; order Squamata; family Agamidae; genus Phrynocephalus; species Phrynocephalus versicolor. Next base: position 21,566,850 of record JAHTLZ010000007.1, read on the forward strand.
CAGGCCAAAGGCCCATCTAGTCCAGCTTCCTGTATCTCACAGCGGCCCCACCAGATGCATCTGGGAGCTCAGGAGACTAGATATCTGTCTCCTGATACCACTCCCCTGCATCTGGCCCTTGAAGTATCCTGGTTTAAAGCCTAGAGATTACACATCTCCATCATGGTCTGTAACCTGTGATGGACTTTTCCTCCAGGAATCTGTCCAGTCCCCTTTTGAAGGCATCCAGGTCAGATGCCATCACCACATTGTGTGGCAGGGAATTCCATAGACTTACAACGCGCTGGGTGAAAAAATATTTTCTTTTGTCAGTTTTTACTCTCCCAGCCCTCAATTTGAGTGTATGTCCCCTAGTTCTGGTATTTTGGGAGAGGGAGAAGAGCTTCCCTCTATCCACTTTACTCATACCCTGCATTATTTTGTATGTCTCAATCATATCCCCCCTCAGGCGCCTTTTTTTCCAGACTAAAGAGGCCCAAATGTTTTAGCCTTTCTTCATAAGGGAGGTGCCCCAGCCCACTAATCATTTTAGTCGCCCTCTTCTGCACCTTTTCCAGTTCCACTATGTCTTTCTTGAGATGCGGTGACCAGAATTGTACACAATACTCCAGGTGGGGCCTTACTATTGTTTTGTATAATGGCATTATAATGTTGGCTGTTTTATTTTCAATCCCCTTTTTGATCATCCCTAGCATGGAATTGGCCTTCTTCACCGCTGCCGCACATTGGGGAGACACCTTCATGGAGCTGTCCACTAACACACCAAGATCTCTTTCCTGATCCGTCACGGATAACTCAGAGCCCATGAGTTGATAGATGAAGTTTGGATTTTTTGCCCCAATATGCATTACTTTACATTTGGTTACATTAAAACGCATTTGCCATTTCTCAGCCCACTCCCCCAGTTTAGAGAGATCCTTCTGGAGCTCTTCACAATCTTCTCTGGTTTTTACCACACGGAAAAGTTTTGTGTCATCTGCAAACTTGGCCACCTCACTGTTTATCCCTGTCTCCAGGAGGTCCCAGGACAGAGCCCTGGGGCACACCGCTTTTCACTTCTCTCCATTGTGAAAATTTCCCATTGACACCTACTCTTTGTTTCCGGGATCTCAACCAGTTCTCAATCCATAAGAGGACCTGCCCTCTTATCCCCTGACTGTGCAATTTTCTCAGCAGCCTTTGGTGAGGGACTGTGTCAAAAGCCTTTTGAAAATCCACATAGACTATATCCACCGGTTCACCCAAATCCACGTGCCTGTTGACCTTTTCAAAAAATTCTAAGAGGTTTGTCAGACAAGATTTACCCTTACAGAAGCCATGCTGATTTTCTCTCAGCAAGGTTTGTTCTTTTATGTGTTTTAAGATTTTCTCTTGGATGAGGCTTTCCACCATCTTCCCTGGGACAGATGTAAGGCTAACTGGCCTGTAGTTTCCCGGGTCCCCCCTCCTTCCTTTTTTAAAAATTGGTGTGACATCTGCTATCCTCCAGTCCTCCGGCACTGTGGCCGTTTTAAGAGACAAGTTGCATATAACCGTTAAGAGATCTGCAATTTCATTTCTCAGTTCCCTAATAACCCTTGGGTGGATGCCATCTGGCCCCGGTGACTTGTCAATCCTCAATTTATCAATTAGTCCTAAAACCTCCTCTCTTTTAACCTGTATTTGATTTAATTCTTTAGTCAAGAGGGGCGGCTGAGGCAGCGGAATCCGCTCAAGGTCCTCTGTCGTGAAGACAGACACAAAGAACTCATTCAATTTCTCTGCAATGTCCAAGTCTTCCTTAACCTCCCCTTTTCCTCCCTCACCATCCAGAGGGCCAACTGGTTCTCTGGCAGGTTTTCTACTTCTAACATATTTAAAGAAGCTTTTATTATTACCCTTTATATTGCTAGCCATTCGTTCCTCAAAGTCTTTCTTTGCCTCCCTTATCATCTTCTTACATTTCTTTTGCCAGAGTTTGTGTTCCTTTTTATTTTCCTCATTTGGGGAGGATTTCCATTTACTGAAGGACCTCTCCTTGTGCTTTAGAGCCTCTCTAACTCCACTTGTTAACCATGCCGGTGTCCTCTTGGACTTAAATGAGCTCTTCTTTCTTTGTGGTATGCACTTGTGCTGGGCCTCTATTATTGTTGTTTTAAACAGGCTCCATGCACTCTGAAGAGATTGGATTCTTCTAACCTTCCCCTTCAGTTTCTCTCTAACTAGTTTCCTCATCTGAGGGAAGTTTGCCCTTCGAAAATCAAGGGTTTTTATGTCTGATTTGGTTGACACTCTTCCTCCAACATGCATGGCAAAGGTAATTGCAGCATGGTCACTGTTCCCCAGAGGCTCAGTGACATTCACACCCCTGACCAGGTCCTGAGTATCACACAATATTAGATCCAGAGTTGCCTGTTCTCGGGTGGGCTCCGTGACAAGTTGCTCTAAGGCACAGTCATTCAGCAAGTCGAGAAACCCAGTTTCTCTTTCTTGCCCGGAGCTTGCATTGGCCCAGTCAATGTGGGGATAATTGAAGTCCCCCATGATTACTATCCTATCCCTCTTAGCCACCTCCATGATTTCTTTCCTCATTTCAAGGTCCCCCTCAAGGTTTTGATCTGGTGGACGATAGAATACTCCAATGATCACATCACTCCTTGGACCTGGTAGTTTAACCCACAGTGATTCTATGGTGGAGTCAGACCCTCTGTCAATCTCCATTCTGCTGGATTTCACCCCTTCTTTGACATAGATGGCCACTCCTCCTCCAACCCGCCCCTCTCTATCTCTTCTATAGAGTTTATAGCCTGGGATTGCTGTATCCCACTGGTTCTCCGCATTCCACCAGGTTTCTGTTATGGCTATTATATCAATGTTATCCCTAGCTGCCAAATGTTCAAGTTCTCCCATCTTTGCTCGGAGGCTTCGAGCATTGGCGTAGAAGCACCTGTACAGGACCAGCACTAATGGGCTCAAGCTCAACCCATTGAAGACCAACGTTCTGTTCCTAGGGGGAGGGCAGGGCAAGTGAACAAGTACAGTGGCCTTCTTCCCAGTCTGGGTGGTAGGGACGTCCAGATGGTTGATAGAGTGAGGATTCTGGGCATTGTTTTGGATCTGGCATTTTCCCTAATATTCCAGGGAAAATCCCAGCTTTTCCAAAAGTTTCCAAGTCAGCCTTCTATCAACTTAGGCATATCGCCCAGATTCACCCATACCTTGATGAGGAATCCCTGAGGATGGTAGTGCAAGTACTAGTCATCAAGAGGATAGATTATTATAACACTTTCTACATTGGGCTTCCCTTGATCCTTATTCAGCGACTGCAGCTCATGTGGAATGCTGCAGCCAGGCTGGTAACTAGTGTAGGCAGAATTGACTGCATCAACCCAATATTGGCTCTCCTTCATTGGCTACCCATTGTCTCCTGAATAAGGTTCAGGGTACTGACTTTGGTTTACAAAATTCTCCATGGCTTGGGATCTGAGTAACTGCCAGAGCTTATCTCCCAAACGTCAGCTTCATCCCAGCTCACCAGAGCTTTGCTGGCCCTCTCGCTTTGGGTGGCCACCCCTAGGAAAGCCTGCAAGGTACAGTATTTTTCTGTGTATAGGACTATATTTCCCCCCCTAAAAATTGAGAATCATCTTATACAGAGAAGTAAGCTGATGAGAGAATCGTGTCTTTGCAAAAGTGTAATTTTGGCTTGGGAAAGTGGGGGTTGTTTTATACATGGGGGCATCTTATAGATGGAAAAGTACAGTATCTACCCATAATTCGGCCTTCTTGGTGGCTGGCTGAGTGCTTTGGAATAAATCACTGAGAGAGCTTCAGCTAGCTGAGGAGTTGCCAGCATTTAAGAGAGCCTTAAAAATTTGACTATTTAGAGAACATTTTGGTGATCACTAATTCATTTGGTTTAGTTACCCTTAGTTACCCTTGTCTGGTTATTTGATGCCCCCGTGCCTTTGTTGGCTATATTTGTGTTTTTAACTTATGTTGTTTATTGTTTTTATCTCTTTTGTTTATTTTACTTTGTTGTTAACTACCCAGAGTTCCCTATGGGAAAGTTGGTGCAGTTTATAAAGGTAAATAATAAATAATAAATAAATAAATATTATCATTCTCCTCCTCTCTAATTACTTTAGAACACAATTGTTTGTTGAAAATAATACACTATTATCCACCTCAAAAGAGGCACATTTTCAGAGGCCACAGCTATGGGCTCACAAACAAATATATTCAATTCTTAGAGGGGCAGAAAACCTATAAATATCTAGTCATACACAAAAATCTCAATATAAACCACAAGGAACTTCAAGTGTTATTCAGTATTACTGTATTGGCACTTTGCAAAAAAAAAAAAAAAAATAGTGGATTTTGAATTGCAGTTTGGGCACTTGGTCTCTAAAAGGTTCACCATCACTGTCATACAGCATCCTTTAACTCCTGTACTATGCATTGATGATGTAAGATAACTTCTTTGATGCTATTAGGAGAAATTAATAGGTGGTGGTGAAGGTGAAAACTGAAATTCCAGCAAGAAATGCAATCAATAGTATACACCCCTCACATCAAAATTACATCTAAGAAGTTAAAAGATTGGTTTGAAAATATACAACTTAAGAGTAAAAATAATATAGAAAACATTCCAAGTACAGTATACCTCAGTGGCTGGCACATCTACAACCACCTCTGATAACAGAACAGAGCAGTTAGACATTTTGAAATTCAGTGGATAACATTCTCCTGGCTCTGTTCAAAGTTCTTTCATTGGCTTATTTCCCTTATTCTGTCATTTCTTCTTGGCAGCATGTTCCATTGTGGCTCTTATTGTATGCTTCTCCAAGACATAGTTCCCTGTTTTTACTACTATTACATCTATTACTATGATAGCAACACCAACACAAGATTGGCAGAATACTAGATTCATCATCATCATCATCATCATCATCATCATCATCATCATCATCATCATCATCATCATCA
>JAHTLZ010000007.1:21571827-21585628 GCA_023846285.1 Phrynocephalus versicolor
CAACAACAACAACAACAACAACAACAACAACAACAACAACAACAACAGACTGGAACCACGTTAGATTGAAAGTGCTCTTGCTAAATGACAGGTCAGTGAATGATAAAACAGCTTGGATGAACATGCTGACTTGGCTTGCATTACAGATACCAGGTTGGATGACTTTTGGAGGAGTTAAGTGTTTGTGTCAGCTTTGCCCACCTCGGTCCTCTGTGTAAGAGCAGACCAGGGAGGGGGGAGGAGGTAGTTTAGAATAGCCCACCAAGATTCAATCATCTTCATCAGACATCTTGTCCCACAGACTACTGAGTCTGATTGTATGTAACGGAGAGTAAGTACCCAAGACAGAATAGGGATTCTGTTGGCATACTGCCCATCCTGTTGTGCAAGAGTGCTCTACCTGAATTAGCTGATTTAGCCTCATGTGTGACACTGCAGTTGCCTCAGCTTGTTGTGCTGAGGGACTTCAACATCCATGTCCAAGTTTGTCAGGAGGGACTCAGGACTTCATAGCTACCATGACAACTATGGGACTGTCCCAACTGATATCTGGTCTCACTCCTGCACTCTATCAACCCAGTTTTCTCTACTAGGCAGGAAAATAATAATAATAATAATTATTATTATTATTATTATTTTAATAATAATAATAATAATAATAATAATAATAATAATCATCATCATCATCATCATCATCTTGGAACTGCATAAATTGAGAGATCTTATAGATCATTGAGTCCAGGACACTGTCAAGGAAGCACAGTGTGGAAATGAACTCCCAACCTCTGGCTGGGCACATCGTGCTGGGCTGGATGGTGGTGATGATCTGGATGTGGAGAAATTGTCAATAGTTCTGTTATCATGAAAGTATTATTTCCTGGTAGTGTTTTTGCATGCCAAAGTGCTGAGCCTCTGCACAGCTGGGGGTGAATGGTAGGCAATTAAAAAATGTTCACCGTCAGAGACTGCTGAATCCAAATGGTTTTCTGATAGCTCTATGGGAGTTTCCAGTTGTTTTGGCAGGCAATCTTGTTGAGGCCTTAGTTTATTTCTGGAATGCTGACCAGCTATTGACAGACTTGCTTCCACTGAGTGCAGTCAGATTAGCTCCAGGGTGTACTAGCGAACTGGGGCTCTTGAAACAAATGGGACCAAGACTAAGAATGACCATGGCAGAAACCATGGAAGAGATCTGATCAAACATGGGCTAGAGCTCACTGGAAAGCCTACTCTGTGTTAGTGGTGGCAATATGAAGAAGCAGTTCTCTTTTGCTACAACTGCAAAGAGCCACACAGTGGAACATTTCAATTTTATATGTATATAAAATTATAATATGTACTCTCTCTCTCTCTCTCTCTCTCTCTCTCTCTCTCTCTCTCTGTGTGTGTGCGTGTGCGTGTTGAAAAATATGATTTCAACATGGCTTTTTAAAGTGTTAAAGTGTTTTCGAGTAAAGAGTCTTTATCAGAGCGTTCTTCCATCATCAGGAGGGAAATGCTTCAAAACAGTTAACAGCTGCGTGACAGGCAAAAATATACCTGACATAGTTTCTCTTTGCATGCTGGCACACTGCTAAAGAAAACCTCTGATTTTTTTTTCCATGTCACAAAGAAGTTGAATTCTGTGTTTGGCTTTATCAGAGCATTAAAACCTTACAAACAAGGTCCTTGTTCACACACACACACACAAACTCTTCTTCAGGTCTAAATAATAAAATCTTTGAAGAAACAAAAAGCCACCCCAACTGGCCAGAAGTAATGGCCATTGATCGCCTGTACATCAATGAGGCCTCCCTGAGGACAGTTGTGCAGGCCCTTGTGATCTCGAGGATTGATTACTGCAACACCCTCTATGTGGGGTTGCCCTTGACTCTTGTCCAGAGACTTCAATGAGTGCAGAATGCGGCGGCCAGACTGGTGGTGGGTGCTCATAGATATGATCACATCACCCCTGTCCTGGCATGCCTGCATTGGCTGCCCGTGGCTCTCTGGATAAGGTTCAAGATCCTGGTTTTGGTTTACAAAACCCTCCATGGCTTGTGTCCTGAATACCTGTCGGAGCATATCTCCCAAAGGTCAACTGAGGCCAGGTCCACCAGAATGTCGCAGGCACGCTCACTCCAAGTGGCCACACTCAGGGAGGCGTGGAAGTTGCTCATGTGCAACCGCACCTTCTCTGTGGTGGGCCCCTCGCTGTGGAACCACCTTCCCAGTGAACTGCGCCTTGCACAGTCCCTGCCCGCCTTAAAAAAGTTCTCAAAACCAGGCTTTTTAGGGAGACATTTGGCAACCTTTAATTTAACTTAATTTAATTTAATCTGTTCCACTTTTTTTCCTCCACCCTCCCGACGCCTCTTGCTGAGAGTTTTCCCTCTTATTGTTTTGGCTTTACATGATTTTGTTTTATATTGTATTGTCGATTTTAATCCTGTTGTAAACCTGCTGGAAGATGGGCAGTATAGAAAATAAATAAATAAATAAATAAATAAATAAATAAATAAATAAATAAATAAATGTCGAAGGTTGACTGCCAACAAGTCACCAGAATAAACAGGAAGCCTTGGTTCTGAGTAAAGAATAATGGTGCTGAAATTAAACTCTAACTTTATATTCCTATCATCCATTAACCCCCCCCCCCCCAAAAAAAAAATGGCACCAGTTTCTGATCCATGCTTGCGGTTTAATTTTGTAGCATTTCTTGTTCTGGAAATTTCATTTCTTGACAGCATTAATCTCTTCTAACATCTCTGCTCATAAGTCAAAATTCTTTTTCTTAGGAGGATACTATACACACTGCATGGATTTGATTCTGCCTTTCCCATTAACCCGAATCTCTAATGGGAATGACATCTTAGCAGTGGATGTACTGTATTCCAATACTTTGGATCTATCTGAGATTGTGGCTTAGTTGAAACTGATCTGAATCTAGACTATACAAATGGGGTGGTGGTGGGGAGAACCCAAAGTTGAATGTGCATGTGTCACACATACTAAGGTTAAATATCTTTCCTAAAACACAATACAGTACGAGTCAAATATTGGCAGTAATTACTTCCCTTTAAGAAGTAATGCAAGCTATTCATGATTGTTGTAAACATTAAAGTTTAAAAGATATTTAGAAACATATTCTGTGTACATTTCCAAAAAGATAATGACTAGCTATGGGCTCCTAATCAGATATATTTTTAAAAGACAGTTAAACTTGGCAACTGTTGACTGAAATGTGCCATATGTGCAATATCTCTTAAGAGCAGACCATTTTGGAGAAAACGATTAGCCTGAATAAAGCTAAAGACAGAGCAATAAAAACTATTAATTAAAAGTAGATGACCTTTATTTAAAACCATTAGAAAGAAATGTGGTCATGAGCAGAGTTTTATGAATGCAGATATAGAGTAAAAGTACTATAGTTGAAAAGAGGTTTTGGACTCTTATGATATATCTTTTTGTCTTCTCCCTGTTAAGTGAAGATTTGGCTCCTTCAACAGTTTTGAGACCTGCATGAGATGAGATGAAAGTTGTTGCTCTGAGCATTTTTAATAGTATGTGTTCTTCTGAGTTGATTATTCTCATACAATTCTTTGAGTACCTTACTGTAAAATCGCCACCATCATATTGTGGCATTTTACTGAGTGACTCACCATATAGACTAGTTTATGATATGTTCTAATGTTGATATGCTGTGTTGAATACTCTTGCTCTAAGTAAGATACTTCTTACTTGGTCTAAGTAAGATACTTCTAAGTAAGATACTTCTTACTTAGAGGAAGAGGATTGTTTCAATGGGCCTATTATGTAAATAAGGGTGCAACTGCATTAATAAATAATGAGGGAAAGAGTGCAGTGCCTGGTCCTTTACATTTCATTTCTGGCTAAAAGTGTTCTACGCCAATCCAACCAGAGGATATTTACATTGCATCCAAGAAGACGTATTTACCAGCTCCTGGCACAAGGGGTTTGTAGACAAGTTACATCTACTAGGTTTTTCTATAGATTTCCTCACTAAACAGAACTTTACAACTATTAGACCAATTATAGAACAATGAATCAAAGACATAGATTTACAGGACTCCCTAGCAAATGCACAGAGATCCTGCTCCCTCTGACACCTTGGACTAAAGTTTGAGTTCACAAAGCCTGCAGGATATTTATACAATCTCACCACCCTAAAATACAGGCATGCTTTCTCTAGGGCTATATTTAACTGGTGCCCTTCAGCAGTATTGGACGGGCGCTTTCATAACATCCCTTATAAGGATAGTTTATGTCATTGAGGACACAGTAGAGACCCTGATACATATCATGTTAGAATGCAGCCTTTATAGGGACAAATGTATTCAATTTATCCATCCAATTATGAATAAACGTCCCAATGAACAACTAAAGACAGGTACTGGTACAAATCATATAGGCAGTTACAAATCAGATAGTCACGGAGACAGTGGCAAAGTTTCTAGTCTGGGTTGTAAGATCTTATAAAATGCTCCATTAAGATAATGAAATGGTTTTAACTTCTGAAGTGTGTAAATTATTTATCTCTCTTTTAGCTGTACTTGTTTTAAATTTGGGTCCATGACCATACACCAATAAAGTAAAGTAATGAGGGAAATGCTCATGAATGGAACAGTCTGATTCATATTATTTTCCCTTGGCCACATGATAGACAAATAAATGTGAATCAACCTAGAGGCACCCCACTCACAATCAGTACTTTCCCCCCCTCTGCTGCTAGGTCTTCCACTTTTTAAAAAGAACCGAATGCAGTCACACTTGCCTGAGCTGATACAATGGGCTGGCTCTTCCTGGTTCTTTGTTTAAGGAGCGGAGACAAGGAGAAAAGGGGCACTTGCAGTAGTTTCATTTTTTCTTAACCAATTATCCCTTTGTCTTCAGTTCTCCCCAAAAGATTGGTGCTGGTGCCGAACAGCAGATAGAGACCCAGGGAGGGAAACAGTGAGCATAGAAGAAACTGACATCCGGCACTTGTTTGCAGCTTGTTAAGGTAACTCTATGGTAGCTATGCTTTCTGTAAATCTGGATGGTGACAGGAAACTCACCTTAACTTCAGATTGTCAATTTCCTCTGCTATGTCTGCTGGTTCCTTTGTGATTTGAAAAATAAAATTAACTTGAGGAAACTCAACCTCCTGGATGAGATTTCACAGTAGACGACTTCACATTTTTCCTGCTATGTGGTCAACACTCTAAGTCAATATCCATCTCAGTAGCCTCAACCACATTTATATTGACTTTGAAATTAGTACTATGTTGAACAATGAGAATTGCTTAATTTAAACAACTTTTAATTTGTTATGATTCTAATGTAATTCTTTAAAATCATTTTTAAAATGTCAAATGCAAGCAGGTGGGTAACACAAAACCTTTTTAATGCACTTAGCAGGATGGTCTCCTGGAAATTTGGGAGGTGCCCCACACTTGGTCTTTGAGCCAATACTACCAACTCAACATACATACAACTAGGTTATTAGTGCTTCTTCATCAAATACAGGCCAATCAACAATTTCCTAAAGAGAAGCAAAATATCTACACATTTCTATGGATGATTTTCTATCTCAGGAATAGGTATTAAAGAATTGTGAAAGCAGAATTATGTGAGGAAAGCGAACAGAATCCTTAACAGAGCTGTCATTCAAAGCACAGGTGGTCAGGCTCTGCTTAGGTCTCTGTCTCAGATATTTTTAACACAAGGATAATTCTCAAAAGGTAAACCATGAATGCTACATACAGCTGTTTGAATCAACACATGTATCAATCAAATAAACCCATCAGTAACTGGTACCTGTGTAGCTTCCACTGAGCTTACATTTGATAGCAAACATACACTTGCTGTTACATGGTATGGGAAGCAGCCCTGCAGTTGAGGGCTTCAGTGTCAACAAGATCTTAACATTGCCTTAAATGAGACTTGTAAGTTTTTTGTGTATCTCAAATAAATCCTCAAAGAACACATACTCAGGGAGTGCACTTCCTTTCCCTATTGATTACCCTTTCCAAAGAAACCAAACCTTATGAAGGTCTGGGTATATGCATTTTTCAAATGCCTATTGGCATGTCACCTTATTTGTAGCTTAACATGAGAAAAAAAACCCCTACAAACTGGTTACTGAATTTCCAACAGAAGTAATATGGACAAACATACAGCTGCTGGAAAGAAGTGAATATTGACACCATTGTAGAAGTCATTTAGTGATTTCAAAGGCTTACTCTGAATTCATTACGAGAAGGTCAAAGCCTTTTCACTTCATCTGACACTAATGATGGGATTTGGTTATTCCCATAATGTCTTTGCAATGAGAAAAACTACTTACTACTAACAAAAAGCTTTGCTAACAAGAAGACATAAAGTCCTGGGGTAGGTCATTGTACCAGTGTACAGTATTTTAGAATGCCTTCAGTATTTGCTTGATCCAACAAATGTATCTTTTCCGGGCTGTTTTGTACAAGAAAATATCCTCTAGAGAAATGTAGGAAAGTCTGACAAGATGAGATACATTGTGAATACAAACCAAGGCTTCCTACCTGTAGGGGTGAGGTGTCTCCAGGTGATGACAGGTTCAGGACGTCCATTTGCCATACACACCAAGGTCACATTGCTCCCTTCGTTCACAGTGATGTCTGAAGAGATGTTGGAGATCTTTGGTGGAACTACAGGAACAAAACAAAATTGGTCAATTTCAGAAATGCCAGTCCTCTTCTTTTCAGAGGAACTCAGTCCTGTCATTGGCTTACTGATTATCCTTTTTGAATGCAATAACCAAGAGTGATTTTTAAAGAAGATGAAAGTTTTATTTTTTAAAAAAGAGTTGCTATGGTCACTGATAACACATATTTTGGACAGCTTATTCTTACTTCAAAGTACATTTCATTCTTCACTATTACTAGATGTCAAATGAAGTATGCAATCAAATTGAACCAGGATACAAGAGACAGAAACAAAGAGAGAACGCCTGACATTTAACTTTTGACATGTCTTTTTATGCACGGATTTTAACACACATTAGAGTAAATTCATTTGTGTTCACTGATATTATCTAAAGACTATGCTCAGATGAGCTTTCTTCCAAGCAGCTGTGCATAGCATGATGTTCCTAGAGTCAAAATGCAAGTAATAGTATAAACCCATTGTTGAAGGCATGGACCTTCCAAACAATTTTAAAGGAGTGAAGTGTTCTGTTTCAAGTGGAGATATAGGGTGTGGGAGGACGTGTTATGTTCACATCCCACCCACTGTTTCCCACCCAGAAATCTACTTCTATATGACACTTTAGCTGTTTAAATGAAAATCGGAAAAAGAAAACAATACATATACAAAGTGGAAGGAGACAGTACGCCAGGTGACAATTTGGTGCAGTGTTTTGCCGATTCTCTTCTTGAAATCTCCCCATATCCTCACTGATGTTTGTCAAGGACCTCCCCACATCAAGATACCAACCCTCAAGGTTTGCCCAGTATTTATTTATTTATTTACTAAGACCATTCACAAGAGGCTCTCCCTGGAAATTAAAACACAATTGTGATAAAGTGAAAAAAACCAATCACTTGTTGTCCTTTCAGGTGGCTCAGTCAGGGATCTCAAGCCGTCATGTAATCTTGCCTACTGGAAAGGCTTGGTTCTGTGTTTGGTTCTGCCCATGTTCTAAGACAGGCATGTCCAAACTTTGGCCCTCCAGATGTTTTGGACCACAACTCCCACAGTCCTTTGCCATTGGAAATAAAGGCTTGGAATTCTGGGAGTTGTGGTCCAAAACATCAGGAGGGCCAAGGTTTGGACATGCCTGTTCTAAGACAACGGATCTTAGCATTACTATATGCCTCTCTCAAATGTGAAGCCCAAGCCCCCAAACCCATTGGAACCTCATACTTTCTGTATACCGACAGTTTCAATTTTGTCGGTACAGTTTCTGTCTTCTTTGGCATGACAGAAAAATTAATTTGCTGTGAAATCCCCTGTATGATGCATATTTTTGCTTCGGAATCTGAGCTTTCACTTCAAAGTGTCCTTGTGGTTCCATAAATAATTCTGGAAATATGAACCGAGTGCAGAGCAATTTTAGAGTGTCAGGCCAATACTATCTTTAGCAGCAGAAGTACAGCTGAGTAAAGAAAATGTATACAGTTTTTGCCTGACTCTTGCTTTTGCTGGAGCTATGAGTCAGCTTCCACAGTACACAGTAGGAACTCAGGATCACAGAGAAAATCAAATGACTTTGATTCACTATGGAGCCTAAAATAACCACAAGGTTGACTCATCTTAAGCATTGAAATCTTAGCTGAATCTTGTGCTCAAATATATTTGGTACACTGCAAGCCAAACAAAGCCTTTCAGCTTCTGTTTCTGCCTAGAGCAGAGCTTGTCTAATTTTCCCCGAGTCAGCAGGAGTGTGTGTATGTGTGTGTGTGTGTCAGTAAAGAGGTATAGTGGCCAAAGGAAATGGTACAAACTATACAATGCTCGAAAATCAAGGACTGTGGAAGTAACACGTTTGGCATTGTGGGTTTGATCCAAGTATTAAACAAAGGGTGTTTATACACGAACCCTAAGCTCCGGTGCAAATGGCTCCCAGCTCCGGAGCTTAAAAATGTTTCCCCACCAGCTCTGGAATTTACAGAAAATTAAGTGCAACCCCGCCCACCTAAACGCGACCCAGCGCACCTTTCAAGTACCTGCTCTGGGAGAGTGAAAAATTTTGATGCAGAGAGTGCCGGCTCTCCTCGCTTCTTTTTGTTGTTGTTGTTGTTGTTTGCCTCCCGCCCCTTTAAGAGGAACCAGGAAGTGACCGGGGGGGGGGGTCGGAGCAACTTCCACCGGCACTCCGGAGGTAAGAGTGCATTCTTTTCCCCCTTTTTTTCTCCCTCCCCTCACGCAGACAGAACAAGGAAGTGCGTGGGAACTTCCCCCCACGCAGACAGAACAAGGAGGGGGTGGGAACGCAGGGAGAGCGACAAACCCTCAAGATCTCTGGTCCGAATTTAAGGGACCAGCGGATCTTAGGGGTCGTGTAAAAAGGCCCAAAGTGTTTTGCTGTCATGTTAGGATCAAGTTAATTTAAATGCATAGGGAGAGGGAGCCAGCCGGTTTTGAAGAGAAAAATCACACTTCCTGATCACATAGAGGTGCTCCACGTATAGAGATGCCCTCACCAGATTTAACTCTCCTCACACAGAGATCTAGGAAGAGGAATGAGTTGGCAATATGCTCTTTCTGCTAATACAATCAGATTAACCCTGTCATGAACTCTCACAGGTTTTACATTTTTTTCACACTGCCTCTAGTAGGTGTAGCTGGAACTTTTCTGGGCTGGAGTGATTATCAATCTATCCAGCACTAACCAATAGTTTTCTCTTGCCTCTGAATTTAAATAGAGTTCTTCATCTCTGCTCAATACTTTCCCCCTCTTGATTCTGTTGTAATGCTGTTGCTGGAAGAAGCCATGTTGGTCAGTTTGATGTTGATATGTAAGTAATGAAACTTTGTTATTATTTATCATAGATGTCTCATTGTGGCTTACTAAGTGCCAGTTAGTGAAGGGAAAGGTTGGTCTACTCTTAGAAACTTGAGCCTATTTTGCTGTGTGAATCCCTTCAATTTATGCTGTGCAGCTAGGGGAATTTAATCAGAAACAATGAACATCTGAACAGAGCTTAGGACTGGGGCAAAAATAGTCCACACATTACTAGTTGAAAATAAGTGTAGTGTACTGTTAAGAGACGTATGGGGAATGGATAGTGTGAATTAGAGATGGGCACGAAATGAACATTTTTGTTTCCGTTATTCGTTATTCATTTCGTTATGCAACGAAACAAATAATGAACATTGTGATGAAATTGGAATGAACCGAACAGAACCATGAAAATTAGGTTCGTTATGTTTCATTTTTCATTAATGGCGACACACAATGAGATGAGCTGTTTTAAATGTTAAAAAACCATACTGGAAACCCATGAAAACACAGCAATAATTATTTATACTGTCTGATAATACCTACTGGGGGGTTGGGGTCCTTAAAATGTTTGTTTTTGTCTTCTCCCATCATAATGTATTTTTCTTTTCCCTTTAAGGATGACAAAGTGGATGTCGCCAGCCACCAAATGGAGGCAAGCCATGTGATGGGATGATGTAAATTCTTGGACAACTTCAGCCAATAGCAGCCCAGGCTCAGCCCAGGTTCAGCCCAGGTTGCAGACTGGTCAGGTCTGGCAGCCACAGAGGGCATAAAAAGCTCTGGCAGCCCCCGTCCTCCTTGCAGTCTCCGGTGGGAGTTAGGGTGGGATTGCTGTCTCTGCAACTCATTATTTTCACTTTAAGCCAGCTAGGCAGGTGTGTGTCTCTGTGTTCCTGCCGGCTGCAGCCTGGCTCTTAGGGGAGAGAAAGAAGAGATTTCTCTCTAGCTTCAGGTCTGCCCCACAGTGCAGTCACTCTGCGGCTGCCTTGCACCCTGGGCAACGCCCGCCGCTGCTTTTGCAGCCTCCCTGCATACCCAGTCTATACTGTGTCTCTGCCAGCATCATTTTTTTTTCGTGTTTTCCCTCTGGTCTGGGGCGTTGAGGGGCGCCCGCACACGGAAATGCTTTAAAAATTGTGCAAAAGTGGGTAAAAATGAAAAACGAAAAACTAATAAACAAAAATGTTTTTTTTCAAAAATTCACGAAAAATGAAAACAAACCAAAATGGACCCCTCAATAAAAAACGAAAAACCAAAAAGCCATTTTTTCGATTTGTGCCCATCTCTAGTGTGAATCAAGGATCTATATGGTTCATAGTTCAAATAACAGATACTTTAAGAGGAATATTGCCTATTGTATATTTTGCTGCTAGTTTAGCCAACATTTTCAGGGGGCATATGATCTAAGACTGAATATGGGCTGTATTTCATATTGTGTATGATCTGAAAAAAATAACCAGACAATACATTTGGAACAGTCTTCTAGTATCCTCTTGTACTGCACTACTTGAAAAGGCCTGCCCTTTTATATTATCATATCAAGAAAAGCCACCAGATAACTTTAAAAAAAAAAACTCAGCTGAAAGAAATTACTTATGTTACAGTAGGTGCTCTATGCCATAGCTACACTGTTTGAAACCCAGTTTCTAGGTTATTCATCCCTCAAATGGATTCCCTTACATTGGCAATAAACAGTGATATCATGAGCCAGTGTCACCCTACAGAGTTTGGCCAAGGAACCAACTTGTAGAAGTGATTTTTAGCAACATGTGTGGTAGGATTTCATTTACGGTAAGTAACTCTAGAGAGTCGAAGAGGAGCTAATGCCTCTGTCAAACAGGTTTACCTTCTCTCCTTTCCCCACAAACTTTCTAATACTTTAGGCTGATTGCCTCCAAATGCCTCAGGCTGGTACAAGTTATCCAACTGGCAATCATACTACTGGCAAGTTCACTAAGGCAGCCTGACTCACTTGCTTGGAGGGATGTAATGAACATAACAGTCTTGGAATACATCTGGGCTACAAAACGAGTCTGAATTTCACACTTTATTAATTCAGAGTAGTCTAGTAGTGAAAACTAAAAGTCTGGATGCTGTAAACAGGGTTGCATGGCAGAAATAATTCAGAAGATTCTGTTTTCAAGGCTGTTTGTTTTTCACCAAAAAAAAAAAAAAAAAACAGCAGAGGATAAAAAACAGCAGACTGAATTATCTGGAAGTTGAGTCATGGCAACAGAAATTCTTTTTCTTGAGAGACTGAAACATTTCACTGCTCATCTAAACAGCTTCGTCAGTCAGATGAGCAGAAAAACATTTCAATCTCTCAAGAAAAAGAAGTCCAGTTGCCATGACTCAACTTCCAGATAAATTCACCTGGATGATTGAGAATCTTTGCAGACAGCACACTGAATTCCCAATATTGTGCCATAGTGTACGTCATTCCAAAGTATTTGGTTTTAAGGTAAATGTGAAACTGAGAGGTGTACTCTTAACCACACACTGCTACTATGGGGGAAACACATAGGAAACCAAACTCTAAGCAGAATATTGGCCACCTGCCATATGCCACTAGCAGATGATGACATGGCGAGACCAACAGATCCACAGTGTTTTGCATATTACCATGCCTAGTCAAATGACGGAATAAATGGATGGAAGCAGAGAAAGAGAAAGAGGTGGGGAATCATATGGTTTAAATTTAAAAATAGGTACATATTTGTAACACACTTGTTCCCTGCCAAAGATTAATTCTTGAGGCTACTGCTTTCTGTTATATGATGACCATGTTCTTTACTTTGCACAATAATGATTGCATATTATCAAGTTGTTTCCAAATTATGGTCACCCTTGGTATACTCAAAAGCGGTTTACCAATCTACCTTCAAAGCCTACTCTGGAGCCAAGTATCCTGGCCAAGGCTACGCTGATAGGGTCTTCTCCTGGGAGGTACAATAGGGAACCAAACTCTCCATCAATACCCAACTCGTTGAACTTTCCAGTCAGGTCTGAACAACCTAGCCAGCTGCAGAATTACATGCCATCAAGCCAATTCTAACAGATGTCAACCCTTACTTTAGTGGCACTTGGGTATCATATAACTTGCCAAGGGCTACAACAGTCTGGGTCTTTTCGTATAAGGCACAGTGGGGAATTGAACTTGCTCTGTTTTAGTGACTGTCCAATATTGGGCTGAAGGTGATTTGTACTTGAACAGTTTTTCATCCATGTTCAATCGAAAAAGCTGTCTATCAGTAGTTCACATCTGGACTACAGACCAGGCACGTATATGCTCTTCTGGTCATAGTCTTCCTTGCTATGATAAGATGTGTTGTACTTCTATATAATTACAGCAATTTGTTCCAAATTTCCTTTTATAAAGAGGTTTATGGCTGTTTTATGCAAATTTATCTTATTATTTATCCCTTTTTCTAGTGATTATGTTGCATCTCATTTCATATTACTTTCTACACTGCTGGATGTCCTTTTCCTTACATTCATTAAGCACTGAGTAGTGCTCACCTCCTATTGAGCAGCTTGCAAGCAGATAGGATGTCCAGCATGTTGTCTACTACTCTTCATAGCCAAAACTGCAAGATATACTACCGTTTAATTGAACTGGGCTGATCTAATATAGTAGTACAGTATATCTTTTGTCTCTTGGCTTGCACTTTGCTCTAACGTGGTGGTTGCCTTAGGTAACCTGGGTGTTCTTGATCTGTAGCTTCTAAGAACCCCAGACAACACAGCTAGTATTGAAGGGTTTTGGTAGTTGCAGCCCAATACTAGTTGGATTATGTGAGGCTAGATACCGCTGCTCTAAGGAATTCACTGAAGTTTGAGTTGTTCCTGGGTGAATAGAAAGTCTTGCTTATTCTACTGCCCAATAGCTGCCTGGCCTGCTTTGGCATGAATGTATTTCTATAAAGGAAGGCATTTCCTGACTATCAGATACCATGTCACACCAAAGTGTTGCCTTGCCAGTAACTCTGTATTTCCATCTTCAATTCCCACTGGAGGCTTTTTGCCTTTGATGTAACCTCTGGGTTTCATGCTGGCATCAACACTATTTACAAACTAGGTACCATTTGATAGAAGGCATGTTTCTATGTGCATGTTTCTAGTCTCTGGCCCTAAACCCTGGATACCTCTGTCCCAAGAAATTCTGAAGGGGGGGGGGAGGAATGGTAATTGAACACAGAGCCCTACTTTCCCACTTTATAACTCACATTAGCCATTTTTGAAAACCAGAAGGGGGCTGTTGGCCACTTTGTTTCTTCTTCTTCTTCTTCTTCTTCTTCTTCTTCTTCTTCTTCTTCTTCTTCTTCTTCTTCTTCTTCT
>JAHTLZ010000007.1:21624325-21653588 GCA_023846285.1 Phrynocephalus versicolor
TGTGTGTGTGTGTGTGTGTGTGTGTGTGTGTGTGTGTGTGTGTGTGTGTTGTGCCATTGCAGCCATGACCGACTTCTTGTAACCCCATGTCTGTGGAGATTTCTTGGCAGGAATACTGGAGCGGTTTGCCAGTTCCTACTCCAGGTGCCTACAACACATGGTATTCCCTGCTTAGCTTCCAAATTGAGGCAAGATCGGATGTGAGGTAGCTATGCTCAAATAAACTCTGATTTGTTCCTTCCAGAATTTGGCATCTTTGCTGTTTTTCAAGTATAATCTTGATTTATTTGTAATCCCATTGCTAGGAAGCTGGAGTTACAACTGATGTAAGGTTTATTTGCATACAGTGTGTCAAATACAGTGGTACCCTGACTTACGAGCAGCTCAACTTAAAAGCAATTCGACTTAAGAGTGGAAAACTGTTGACATTTTAACTGCCGCCTTACAAATTTTAGATATGGTCTGATCGACTTACTTTTTTCTTCATTTTTTTGATTTCTTAACTTATTTTTTCAATTTTTTAGATAGGTACCCCAACTTAAGAGTAGTTCGATTTAAGAGCATGCATCCGGAATGGATTATATTCGTAAATTGAGGTACCACTGTACACAGAGAGATTACGTGCCTTTAAGCTCCAGCAAAAACAACACAAGTTAAACACTTTGTTAGAACTGCATTGGTTAGTTACACCTTTATAAGTGCAGTGCTATATATTACAATGAGAAATTTATTTATTTATTTATTTATTTATTTATTTATTATATTTGTATCCCACCCAACAGGCCTAAAAGGCCACTCTGGGTGGCTAACGACAATAAAATATAAGAATACAATAAGCTAGTTAGCAAAAAAAGAAAAAGAAACATAATCAACACAGCAAGTAGTCCTGAATTAAATAACCTCCAAATTCATCTGGTCAGGAAAAAAACCTAGGATCAGAATGAAGCTATTGCAGGACACCAAAGAAAGAGGGGGCTGAGGAGCTCCAAATTGGTATTTATATTATCAAACATGTGCCATGGTATGGGTGAAAAAATGGATCACATTAAGAAATAAAGACTACTGAACATAGTAGGAATTGATCTACAAAGGGGCTGGCATGCATACTTATGGTACATTAGGAATAAAAGGACTATATTCTGTAACCATTATATCCGTAGAATTTTAATACATGTGTGGGATAAAATTAGAGGCAAATTCTACAAGAAAATACCCAATGGATTTCTCCAATAGAAGCTATATTGCACCCTCACACTATAAACCCAGAAAACACAGCAACATATAAGATATTATTAGAGAAAGGAGGTCAATTAAAATCTCAAACTCAATTAGAATCTAAAGGCATTTTGAAATCGTGGTGGCCTTACTATCAATTATATGATAGGTATAAGCAAGACAAAAAAGAATATGGGTTCATGGATCAAGAATTATTAATTGACAAGATACTCCTAGGCTCAGAAAACAAAATGATTCAGAAACTCTATGGAGCTATGTTAGATTGGGAATCAAGAGATGAGGGAGTGAAGAACACCATGATTGAATGGGCAAGAAATATAGGCCACAAGATCCACTTAGAAAAATGGGAACAGCTGTGGAAAATTAATTACAAATTGACAATAGCCACCACATATAAAGAAAATCTATTAAATATGTTTTATAGATGACACATAACCCCGGAAAAAATAAATAAAATGTTTCCCCAGAACTCAGAAAAATGCTGGAAGTGTCAAAAACAAAGAGGAACATTTTACCATTACTGGTGGACTTGCCCTAAAATAAAGAAATTTTGGGCCAAAATCCATAAATGGCTCACCCAAATGTTACAACAGAATATAGAATTCTCACCAGAGCTTTTTATATTAGGTATGACTGCCAACAATTTAAAAAGGGAAGTGCTTTATTTGGTGGTACACATACTAACGGCAGCCACACTAACATGGGCTCAAAAATGGAAAATTAAAGCTACACCGACTGACAATGAGATAATTGCAAAAATATTGGAATGTGCAGAAATGAATAAGCTGACTATACCTTAAAACAAAAAGATGAAAGCAAATTTGCACAAATCTGGAATTTATTTTATGATTGGTTAAAATATAAATATAAAAAAGGAGGTGAATTATAACCATGAGACAAAGACGTAAGCAAAGACCAAATATAGACGGAACTACTCCACAATGATATATATAATCATGTAAATATTGTATCCTGGTTCCTTACATATTATTTGTTTTGTTTCATCTTCTGAATTCTTCGCTCCTCTGTCCCTTCTCCCCCTATCTCTTTTCTCCTCCTTTCTCTTTTCGTTCTTTTTTCTTCTCTTCCATCTTTTTCTTTTCTTTTCTCTTTTCTCTTCTTTTCATTAATATTTCACAATTTATG
Source organism: Phrynocephalus versicolor (assembly GCA_023846285.1). Classification (NCBI taxonomy): domain Eukaryota; kingdom Metazoa; phylum Chordata; class Lepidosauria; order Squamata; family Agamidae; genus Phrynocephalus; species Phrynocephalus versicolor. Next base: position 21,626,708 of record JAHTLZ010000007.1, read on the forward strand.
TAAACGGTTATGGATTGGAATTGTAAAAGTGTATAATTGTTTATTTACTTTGTGAGATACCAGTAGAAATAAAAATTCAAAAATAATTAAATAAAAAAACCCACAGCAAGTAGTCAAGTCAAAACTGAGAAAAGAAAAAATTAACAATAATGTTAAAATACATCAGCAACATCACAATTTAAAAATTAAGTTGAATTTAGACTTAGATGATGGGAAAGATAGAAAGGCTGAGCGGGTGTTAGAATCTCAGGTATACTGGGAAGACCTGGCAAAATACCCCTGTTTTAAGCTGTCTTTTGAAGGATTCCAAAGAGGGGGAAAGATGGAACTTGGGTGGTAGATCAATCCAAAGATGTGGGCCAGCCACCAAGAGGCCTCACAGTTTTATCTTCTCCTTCCATACTTTCCTTGAGGTTACTAGTCTTAGCCACCCAGTTTGGAAGGACCGTGTGCTACAGGCTGAAACTGGTGGCTTGAAGGCATTATGTCAGGTAGCAAGATCCCAAACCGTTTAGGGCTTTATATGTCAATGTAATAACCTTGAACCTGGTGTGAAAGCAAACAGGTTACCAGCGAAGTGTGACCAATGTGGGGGAGATATGATCATTCCCAACCCAATCACTGACCTGGCCACTTCATTCTGAACCTGCTGAAGCATCCACACCAGCCCCATATAGAGCCCACTACAGTATTCGAGTATTTAGACTACCAGTGCATGGACCAAGGTGATGAGACCCGTGGTGTCTAAGAAAGAATGCAGATGAAACTTGGCTGTCTGGACCACAGACACCATCTGGGCCTCCACAGAAAGCATGGGGTTCAAGGTCACATCCAGGCTGCAAACCTCATCCTTTGCAGAGAGAATCACCCTCCCCCAAAAGACAGGGATGTTCCCAATCCACAAGCAGCTGGAGCCCCTGCCTGTAAGATCTCCATCTTGCTCGGGGTCACTCTCAGTCTATTTGCCCTCACCCACCCCAGCACAGCCCAAGGCAGTACTCAAGGCACAGAATGGCATCATCCTCAGAAAGGTGGAAGGAGATGTAGAGGTGTGTGTCATCAGCATTTTGATGGCACGAAGCTCCAAATCCCTGGATGACCTGACCTAGTGAATTCATACACTCATAAATGTTAAATAGTATTGGTGAGATGATCGACCCCTCCATAATTAAGAGTCCACAGGATAGAGACTATCTCACCAAGATGTGGACTGTCCTCCTGAAAGACTGGAGCCAAGCCAAAGCTTGATCCCCAGTCCAGAGAGCCTCCCTAGGAGGATACCATGGTCAATGGTATCAAAGGCCTTTTGAGGGTGACCAGCAGGAACATATTGCCCCTGTCAGCATCCCTCAACAGGTCATCATGCAAAGCGACCAATGCAGTTTCTGTGCCGTGGAATGGCTTGAAGCCAGACTAGAATGGATCAAGGGCATTGATCTCCAGAAGTGCCTGAACCTGACCCGCTGCCACCTTACCAAGAAACAGACCCAGAATGTTAACAAGATGCCACTTGAAATGGTGACCTGCAAGAGATGCAATTGATGACCAGGGACAAGTTATGGTTATGATTTACATTAATAATGATTTTAGAACTGCAGAGGTGGAAGGGATCATTTGGATCATCAAGTCCACTCCCAGTCTCTAGCTCTGCAGCCAGCTACCTAAACCACTCAACTGTCCAGCAGTTGTTTCTGTAACTAATCAATAGCATTCTGACCACAGTGCATTTGTTTTGATAGAACATGAACACATTTACATGTACATAAATGCACACATAAAATAATAGTTACTGTGTGTGTGTATGTGCGTGTGCATGCGCGCAAATGAAGGAAGGAAGGAAGGAAGGAAGGAAGAGAGGTTAATTCTCTCTCTCTCTCTCTCTCTCACACACACACACACACACACACACACACACTAGATTACGCCCAAACCTTTTGCCTTGCACATGATCACATGATAAGACCTTAAGCAGTAGTTATGGACTAGGTGTGAGCTTCTGATTACATTATAGTAGACTACATGGGTTAAAGCAGATCAATTTTTTCTAGCAGCACTAATTGTTGACTTTCTGAGGTGAGGCAGTATCAGAATTGCAACAAATTTCTCACAGTAGTTGAGAGCATTCTTTTTTCCCCACCATGTTTGTCCTGCTTACCTTTCACATCCATGTTCAGGTCATCTCAGTGGTCACTGAAGGTCAGTTCATGACTACTGTAGTCTTTGTTATGAACAACATTTTATCAGCCCATTAATTTTGGAAAAAATAATGAGCACTAAATTGCTTTTGACCTATAACTACTATGGTCTAACATTCTGATGCGATTTTCAAACTGAGGGGGAAATCCAGTCACTGCCATTTTATCAATCTTTCTCTGTGTTGCTCTTATTATATGCTATCTAGTAATTTCAATTGCAATCAATTATAGGAACTCTCATAGGTTTTGAGAGTATGTGAGAAATGTCTGTAGCATTGATATCCCAGAATTAGTTTCCACATTTGTTCAGGTATTTGAATCTCCTGAACCTGTCCACTACACCATACATCTCCTACTTTTTAAAAATTAATGAAGGATAGTGTAAAAAATTACATTCTTTTGTTTTCCTTCAAGAATGGCCACAATCTAGGTTGTAATCATCATCATCATCATCATCATCATCATCATCATCAACATCATCATAATCATCTTTCAGTGTTTTTGAGAAATACAAAAAATGCAAGATGATTAAGATAGTGTTACTGGCTAACACTGTAAAGTAAACAAAGCATGTCAACACTACGCTAAGCAGCATTTCTCTCTCCCCTCTCCCATCCCCTGAAAGCTCTTCGTTGAATGCTTGATGTCGCACTAGATATGAGATCAACTGTGCAACAAGTTGCATGGTCAATTGTGCAAAGAAGAAGAGGGAAGACCACATAGATTTGGTTTGCACATGCAGATTTCACCAATTTTGACCCTCACAGAGAAGCAGACAGACATTCCTAAAGTTTACAAGTACCTAGGTTGAAGAGTGTATTGCAAGACAAGCAAAAATTTCTTTGAAATTTTGCCTTGATTATCAAGCAATGTGTTGCAATCCAAAGACTAGAGCAGGCAACATGATCACAAGTGAGCCAATGGTAGCTCTCTTTCTCTCTCCCTGCTGGATTGTGGGTGATTTGCGGCACAGCAAAAGGAAAAGAAGAAAAAACTGTGCAAATTCAATGTTGTTGTTTTGCTACAATTCCCAGAATTTCCCAGCCAGCATAGGCAGGGGCTAGGGGATTATGGGAGTTGTGATCTGATGAGTAAACTTTCCAACCACTGCTCAACCAGCTACTTCAACAACTGAGCCAGGCCTAAAGCTTCTAATAGGATAGTCAAATGAAAACGGAGTGATCAGTGAGAATGAAACATGTTTTTGCCTGATGTCACAGCCGCCATACCACTTTCTTCTATTTCTGCTGCTAATTTCCTTTTTCTAGATGAAGGACATTATATTTATTAGCTCTCTGCTTGCCCTCCTAGCCCATGGCCACTGCTGCTTGGACCTCCCCAATTCACTTTCCAATTAATTTCCCTGCTTCCAAGAAGCAGCTCAGCAGGAAATGTCTTGCTCTCCCTCTTTCTGCCCAGGTTTGGTTGGCTGAAATAGCCTCCAGAAATGTCTAAGTGAATTCTTTGGAGGCTATGGTAGATTGGAAACAGCTTTGTAGCAAAAGAACATGGGCTTGATGCTAAAACAGCACTTCTCTCCGTCTTGCTTGGAGACAGTCTATGAATCAGTCTATGAATCTTATGTCACAGTTTCACAAGGATATTTTTGATCTTTTCATTATTTGTTCTGATATGAGTAGTCCTACTTTAAAGTATGTGACTGCTAAGGCTGAAAACAGTTTTGTTATAGTGGGCTCACCAGGGCTATGTGTTGAAACAATAAATAAATTGCATCCTGTCCTTCTCCAGTGTTCATTAGAGATGGGCACGGATTAGGAAAATGGTGATTCATTTCAATTTGTGATTTGTCAAGGGCAACAAATTACAAATATATTAATTTATTTCAGATGAATCAATTCTTCATTTGCCTCTAAAACCCTGTACAATACCCCCTCAAGGCACCTAGAAATGCAAAAATAACAATGAAACCTCCCCAACTTACTTCTACAAGCCCAACAAGTTTGGGTTTCAAACATCTGAGCTATACACCCCCAAAGTCACCCCCCCCCCAGGAATGTGACTTTAAGCATCTGACTTGGGGTAATCCAATCTACATCAAACTTGTAGTGAATGTAGAAGAGAATTAGGAGAAGAGTTGCTGAAAGTTTGATGTTTAAGTGCCAGGGTGTGTGTGTGTGATTTTATAGCTTGTTGAATTGATAAATCAAAAATTTCCAAGGAAAATGGTCAATTCGTATTCATATTTAGGATCTTTAATATAATAAAGATACATAATACCTTGGCTTTCCATCCCATTGCCCTTGTCAGTATCCCAAAACATATACATATACATTTTTGGTCTATGACCGTAAATAAATAATCAAATATATACAGTATTCTACCTCTGGGATATACCAGTGGGAATGTGCAAAAGCAGATCATGAACATGCAGGCTTTGCACTAGACTTTTGTCAGATCTGTTTCTGAGCTACATTTATTAAAATCATTCAAAATGAACTGATGAATTACCAATTTTGGATGAATTTTGCAATTCATTTTTTAAAATTTGTGCCTATGTCCAAAGTATGCATTAGCATAGTTTGCCACATCAGTACACTTGGAGCTCCTACTGAGGAAGATTTCTGCAATAATCTCTTGTTCTTTTCTAAATCACTGCTTCCTGAGGATGAATCTAACTACCTACTGGAGATCATGTCCATAGCATTTAGATCCTAACATTCATGCTGCATATTTTGTACAATAACCCCCTATCTATTGCAGGACCCACCCGACCCGTGATAAATGAAAATCCGCAATATGCAGATGCACATCAGGTGGGGCCAGGGGGGTGGCGTGCGAAGTTTAAAGTGCCTTTAAGCAATGGAGCCAAGCACTTGGCCCTGTTGCTTAAAGGCATTTTAAACATTGCGTACCACTCCCCCATGTGGGGGGGGGTCGGGAGAAGCGGGGGGGAGTAAAATGCCTTTTGGGTTGCACTGTACTGCGGTCCCACAATATAGCAGGGCCACAGTATATGAACTGTGAAAGGATGGGGGAACCACTGTAATTCAAAATTGAATGAAAATACATTATTAAATAGGTTACAGATATATGTATAAAATGTTATCTTTTGTCTCATAAGGAACTGCAGATGCCATGACAGTGGACAAATTGGCTTTCTTTTTATGTCATAAACATAACACCCTCTGATGGCATGGTAGTGATGGTCCTGTTCACTCTACATTGCCTATCATCTCTGCTCTAACCACTGACATTGTAATTTTGTTGTCTTTAACTAACAGACATATCAACACGCTGAACTCGCTATGGGTCTTTGGGTGAAGATTTTGGGGACTGATTGGCTCTAGTCATCTCCCAGATCCAAGAACCCCACCTGAGGATTCTGGCAGTAATACATTTGGAAACAGCAGGAAAGTCAATAGGAACATTTAAAAAAAACCACAGATCTGCATGCCTTACTCTGGGACCGAAGACCATGTCTAAATCAAGCTGTTTCCTATGCTGCACCAAACAAAGTGGGGTTGGTATGAATGCTGAAATACTTCAAGACTAAAAGCTATGAGATGATCAACATCACGTTCAAGACCACCCACTCAGCTATAGTGTAGAGATCTTTACTCTAAAGTTTTACTTGCAATATAGTACTATTGCTTCTGGTGCATTTGTTTACATAATTCTTGTTTCCTCTGATTTAGCACATGGAAAAAAGCATTAGTAACACTCTTGGTTTTAAATGAACACTATTAATATCTATCTCTGTTAGGGACTGTGGAATAATTTTGATAAATGTGGCTCAGAAAGAGATCTGACACGAGTCTAATGCGAAGTCAATGTGTTCACAGACTATTTTTCTATATTCCAAGTGGTATATGCCAGATGTAGAATGTATATGTAGGCTGGAGGGTGGGGGCTGCCAGACGCAATGGAATGGAAGTGCAAGATAGTCTGTATCTTTATTGCATTAAAGGTCCTAAAGGTCTCAGTGCCGTCAGCATGACATTTTAAAATTGGATGTAGCTTGAACAAGGCATAATAATACAATGGAAATCCAAAACAAAGATGCTGTAGAATCACTTTTAATACACCTTGATATTCATGAAAATACACTCTCTTTCTTTTTAGAAAGCATGTATGAAGAAACTGAGAAACTAGGGGAATATGGAACATGGTATCCATCCAGAAGCTTCAGAACTTCTCTGTGACTGAACCCTGGCTGAAATTGTGTAAACCAGCTTATTCCCAGAAGAAAGGGACAACTGACACCTTCAACTGACCTCCTGTTAAAGAGAACTCAAAGAAGAATGAAAAGGAAATGAAAATTTGTAAGGAAGAGGGAAGAATGTGTTGTTGTTCTGGTAAATGAATGTTGATTGGAAGGGGTCACTTAAGGTAAAAGAGCAAATTAGATAAATTGGTTGGATAGTCTAGTCTGACTCTAAGGAGGGGCTTTGAACAGCTGCTATCAGTTTGCTGTCCTGCAGAGCCATGTTCCGAAAATATGCTACCTCTCCAAGGTGTATTAGGTAATCTATTGTAGCTTTGTTGTTTTCCAGTGTCAACTCTTGAGTTGCCAGAGTCTCTCTTTGTATTCTGCTACAAGCATATTTTGCAACCTTTTTGTAACATCTTGTAACATTTGTCTTTTACCGTTTAATAAAATACAAAAATCCTTTCAAACAAATGTCTGAAATTGTGCCTTGGAGGATCTGTGGTGCTAAAACCAGGTGTTGCCTTGATAAAAGTACTAGAACATTGTAATGTTTGAGTGGGTGTAGTGGCTCCTAACATGCAAAGCTGGCATGTGTACTGCCTTGTGAGTTCTTTGGACTCCCTGAGGACAGGTGTTTGGTTGGAATTTGTACTGCATCACTTATTATTATTTTATTTTATTTTATTTTATTTTAAATATTTATGTCCTGCTTCTCTCCTCAAAAGGACCCCAGGTGGCTTACATCATAAAACAGTATTTAAAAGCTAGAAACCAGAACTATATAGTACAGATTTTTTAAAAGAAATTAAACAAATATTATATTAAAATAGTAATAAGATCAATATTAAAACCAACTTAAAATGAAGCACAATGATCCATTTGAATCATAGCATCATAGAGGGCCATCTGGTCCAAACCCCTCAAGGGCCATCTAGTCCAAACCTCTCGCATGCAGGAACCCCATAAACGTGCTCCTGACAGATGGCATCCAGCCTCTGCTTAAAAAAACTCCAAAGAAGGAGACTCCACCACCCTCTGTGGCAGCATATTCCACTGCTGAACAGCTCTAACTCTCATGAAGTTCTTCTTAATGTTTAAATTGAATCTCTTTTCTTGTAGTTTGAGACCAATGTCCTGCGCCCTAGTCTCTGAAGCCATGGAAAACAAATCATTCCCTTCTTTAATATGACATCCTTTCAAATATTTAAAAATTGCTATCCCCTCTCAGCCTTCTTTTTGTAAGGTTAAACATTCCCAGCTCCCTAAGCTGCTCCTCGTAAGACATTTCTTTCAGACCCTCAGTCATCTTGGTTCCTCTGCTCTGAACCCATTCAAGATTGTCAACATCCTTTTTAAATTGAGGTGCACATAACTAGACACAGTACTCCAGGTGGGGTCTGACCAGAGTAGAATAGAGTGGTACTATCACTTCCCTTGATGTAGACACTATGCTTCTGTTGATGCAACCAAGAATTGCATTGACTTTCTTGGCCACCACATCACACTGCTGGCTCATGTTCAATTTGTGGTCCACCAAGATTCCCAGATCCTTTCTCAAACTTCTCTCAAACCACTAGTCATTAAGGGAAAGTCTGTCTGAAGAGAAAGGTATTTGCCTGTCTGTGGAAGGACAGATGGGGCAAGCCCAGCTTCCCATGACAGGGAGTTCCAGAGTAGGGGAGCAGCAGCAGAGAAGACAATGTAGTTGTTTAAATATATTGGACTCAAGCTACTTACAGCTTTATAGGTTAATACCAGCACTTTGAATTGTGCCGGGAATTGGATTGGTAGCCAGTGTAGCTGCTGTATCAGAGGAGTTATATGTTCCCTCTAGCCAAATACAGTAATCAATCTGGCTAAAGCATTTTGGACTCTTTGAAGTTTTCAAACACTTCCCAAGGGAAGCCTCATATAAACTGCATTATGGTAAACCAGCTTGGATGTAACTAGGGCATGTGTCAGCATGGCCAAGTTAGACGTCTCAAGAAATGGATGCAGCTGGTGCACTGGTTCTAACTGCGCAAAGGCACTCCTGGCACTGCTGAAGCCTGGGCATCCAGGGCTCAGGGATGAATCCAGGAATACCCCCACACTATTTGCTTCCTTGATATATAGATATAGATATAGATATGTTTCATCTGAAGCAGTGGTCCAACAGAGCTTATGTCAAATGAAAATTATTTGTCTTCAAAATGCCTTTAGAGTTTTGGCTATTTTCGCTTCTAAACTCTCCATTTAGTAATTTCTTAGAAATATGATGAAGGCCCATAAAAATGAAATGTAAAGTATTTGATAAACCTTGCATTCAGCAGCAGTCAGGTTTTTTATGGAAGGTCAAATTGATGGAATTATATGAGACAGAAAGACAGTTTAGCATTACAATAGCCATAATGAAAACCATGGCCAGAGGGACCAATGATATTTGTATATTTAATAACTAAGTAACGTAATCTCTACATGCATGGCCCTAATGCCCACTGTTTATTTCGTTCTGGACTATCACAACATGTTCCCTGTTATATAATTTTCCTTTTCAACTCTGGGACCTTCAGGTTGACCATAATTAAGGTGGCAGCTGAACCATTCAGGCTTTTCAGAATTGTCTATGAGACACGCATCATAGTTTCAGAAATCACATGTGGGTTTTTGGCTATACATTGGCCATGGCTATAACAGATGCTTGAAACATAAATATAGGGCTGTTAACTAGAGCAACAATGATGTGTTCATTTTTGCATTTGGCTGCCAGGAACTAACAAAATATAGATGATATGCACAAAGCCATCATCACAAAGATGATGTTTCTGGATTTAATTGTACGAAATCTGAAAACCAACTCCCTCAAAATGTTTATCAGTATGCAAAGGAGGCACAAGAGAAACCCAGGAGAAGATGTGTCCTCCTTGACATCCAGTTTAAGTTTCATTGGCATACATTTAGTGACATCCTGGAAGTAATGCATTACGAGTTATGAATTATTTCGGGGTGGAGTGGAGGTTACAAGGGCATAGCAAACAGAAAAGGGTCATGTTCATTCAAGAAACAATGGTTGAAATCCTTCCGAGACCATTTTTCAGAAATTAAAGACTCTCCCCTCACCCAATCCAGCAACATCCAATGAATTTCCCATTGCAATAAGTCTCCCAAAGGAGATGGGGTTATTTTTATGTACATTTTTAATTTCCAAAATGTTTTTATAGCTGAGTCTCAGCTCAGTTTTCCAGGTCACTTTTAGAGGCGACAATGCTGTTCAGATTTGTTTGAGTTTTAGACACTTTCTCACATACCTTTGCAGATCCTCCCCAAACGACAAAGTAGTAAGTAACACAAAGAATGAAAATATGTTTTTATAATGGTAATGGTAACAACTCGCTTTCTTTGAAGCACTCTAGAATGTTATAAAATTGTTTTTTAAAATAACTTTAGAAACTGCCCAAATTACAACTCATACGAAGCATGTTTAGCTTTCCAATATTTTTCATTTATTTTTTGAATGAATTTCTCAGCTGCTTTTCAAAATTACACTCTTCATTATTTCCCCTAATGTATATATTTTGCATACAATTTACTCCTTATGTACGCATTTCTATACATAGGTTTTGATCAGAATGTGCAAGAGCAAGGGACAGGGCAAGAAGGTATCCTATGAATCCGAGGAATCCTATAATTTATAATGTTAATGTATATAAATGGAGGCCTTAGTGTTGTATATTATGTATACAAGTTGCGCTAACACATCACTGCGAAGCTGCCCTGCACCCCCTCAGCCAGGCACTTTTGGAGAGATGTATCGCAAAAATCAGATTAACAAAACAAAAGATATCTAACTTCCAATTTGTGTTTTAGTTAAGCAGACTGTGTTGCTCCACATAAGAACATAAGAAGGGCCATGCTGGATCAGGCCAAAGGCCCATCTAGTCCAGCTTCCTGTAGCTCACTGTGGACCCACCAAATGCATCTGGGAGCACACAAGACTAGATATCTGTCTCCTGATACCACTCCCTTGCATCTGGCCCTGGATGTACCTTTGGTTTTAAGCCTGGCGATTACACATCTCCATCATGGTTTGTAACCTGTGATGGTCTTTTCCTCCAGGAATCTGTCCAATCCCCCTTTGAAGGCTTCCAGGCCAGATGCCATCACCACATCCTGTGGCAGGGCACTCTCCCAACCCTCAGTTTTAGTGATGTCCCCTGGTTTTGGTATTTTGTGAGAGGGAGAAGATCGTCCCTCTCTCTATTTTACTCATGCCCTGCATTATTTTGTACGTCTCACTCATATCCCCCCTCAGGCATCTCTAGGCTTTAAGAAGTGCATGGAAAGGTGTTTTTTTTTTCAGACTACAACCCCACAAATGTCTGGGAGTTGTTGTTCCAAAAAGTAACGTTTCCAACCTCTAACCACAGCTAACCCATTCTCTGTCCCTTGTTTGTAGAGACGGAGTTCTTCAAAAAGAACTCATTATGGCTTCATTCAAATATAAAGCCCCAAGCTCCAAGAGACTGCCGCACAGGTATTCAACATGGAGTATCAGTTGGCCATGAAAAGATCTTCTGGAAGACTGTGCAACTGGCTTGCTTTTGTCATTGTGTGGTAGTGACAGGGGTGGCGGCGGCAGCTTGCCTGCAGCTGTCAGAGATGTTTCCATCTGGTACAGAGATCAGAACCTATTAAGTAAAGAGGAGGATTGTTTGGAAGAGGAGTTCACAGGGGCAAGCAGGCTCAAGCTGGGCCAGCATAATTTCATCTTTGTAAAAGGGGGGGAAATGCCACCCATCCTTTTCTCACCCTGCAAAAGCTCTGAAGCCTATTGAGGAATTGTTTCTGCACAGCAACTCAGCTCTAATTGATCTGGACACCGCAGCTAATTTTCCCTCAGACATCTGTTAACACACATTAGTGTATGTCATTAAGTAGGAAAGCAGAGTTTAAATGGAAGGGGCAGAGCTCAAAGGCCTCATGTTTGGGGAGGCAGGAACAGGCCAAGGGGAGTGACAACAGGGAAGAGACATTTGTGTAATAATGTTATGGCTGGGTAGTAGAGAAGGAGGGGCTTAGATAAGGTCAACTGCTCCTGAGTAAGCACATTAATTTCTCAGGCGAATGTGCTTGCGGAATAAGCAAGCTTCTGAATAAATTTCAGCCATAGTTTCTAAGCATGAGAAGTATTTTTGCTGCTGATTGTTCAAGGGAAAATAAATAGAGAAACAAAGGCAGAAAAGAGAAGAACTGATGAGCTGAAGACCCCTGGGGACTGGTTGGAATGCAGCACAACATCATTGTATAGAATTGCACATCCAAAGTCTATACATCTCTGAGGTCCCTCAGCCTCTGATAAGAAAGGAAAAGGAAAAAGATTTTAACCAGTGGAAATGTATCATCAGAGAAACATAAAAGTATCTAAGGCTGCTTTTACACAACCCCTAGAATCCGAGGCAAATGGCTCCCAGATGCGGAGCTTAAAATTGCTTTCCCACCAGCTGCAGACTTTAAAAAAATTAAGTACGACCACACCCAGTGCATTTTCCAACTACCTGGTCTCCAGAGGTAAAAAATTTTCCAGTGCGGACTATAAAGCTGTGGATGCCGGGCTCTCCTCACCTTTTGTTGTCCACCTGCCCCTTTAAGAGACTGGAATGCTTCCGGGGTGCTCCACTGGCAGGAGAGCGGAGGTGAGCCTGCATTCTTTTCTCCCTTCCCTCACACAGACAGGAGCAATGGAGTGCGGAGAGGTGGGAACACAGAAAGCAGAACAAACCCCCACGATCTCTGGTACAAATTAAGTTGCCAGAGGATCTTAGGGGTCATGTAAAAGCACCCTAAGGTGGATTTTCATAAATTTAGTTGCAACAATACTACTGCATTTTATTTATTATGCTTGCATTTTATAGTTACAGGAGCAGTACCATTATTTTCAACACTACTATTACCATTTCCAACAAATCAGCCTGTCTCAGTGATTGCTAATCCATTCCTGACCAGATGGGCAACCTTATTCCTGTCTTGTTTCAAACCTACCTATCCCAGCTTGCTTTGTATTTTCTCTTCCTCTCCCCTGACATGACCTTTATCACGAGACTTCCCCAAATGCAGCTTCAAAGCAAGAGTTGAAAAATTCTTCAGCACTGTGAACTCTGCTAACTTCTAGCATCTAGTACCAATCAGATTAATCAAAAAGGAATCCAAATCTTGATGGGAAATAGTTAACACTGCTGTTTCAATGGGACAGTCAAAGTAGTCTATGCATATTAATACCATAAAACTGAACATGTGCATTAGACTAGTATTATTTCCAAAACTGTAGATGTTGAATCATCCTGAAGTTGAGGGACAGTGTCTTCCCTAAAATACTGCATCACAGCCTAAATACAGTATATTGCACCATTTAGGTAATCTCAAGGAAAATATATAGTTCAAGTTCACATACAGAGACCTTCATTTATTTTCCTACCTAAAAGTTGCAAACACAAAGTAATTCCAAGGGTTTTCAACAAGGTCTCCTCATCAGGAGATAAGAGAAACCAAATGAGTCACATTCCTTCTGCTGATCTCCTTCTGAAAACCTTTTCCACATGTTGGAATCTGCCCTCAAACCCAAAGTGAGGTGCAAAAATCTTGATTAAGAAATATGCAGAAATATTTTGATCGGTGGATTCCTGTATTCAGCTCTTTGCCTCTGTCAGGTGGTTCTCACTTACAATTTAGTGTGGGATGTTTCTGTTCTGATGCAACTTCTTCAAAGAATATGCATATTCCCTACCCAGCCCACTAGAAACACCAGCTATTATGTTAATTGTCTTGCATTTGGGTAGGCAATATCAACTATTTCATTTTGAAGTATTAACAAGATTTTCTAAGTCCTCTCTACTTCTATAAAGTTTGCTTTGTGCTTTCCTTTTCTGTTGTGCCTGCTACTTCTTACTTCCAGCAAAGGAAGGAATCCATCATTATATATATAAAAAAACACTGAACACACCAAATGGCAGAAACGAAAAGGAGAATTGTTATCTCACTCTTCCTCCCCAATGCTGTCTTGATGAACATCATAAACATCCTCCATTTTTTGGCCCTCTAGAGAACAGCTGGATGCAAGTTATGAATAAATGCTGGGAACATTGCAGCAGGGGTTAGAGATTAGAACAAAATCCATCTGCTTCCATTCTGTAAATATGTACAGCTCAGCAAATGGATGATGAATTTCAGCTGAGCTCAGAGTGATAGCCGACGAACAGCTTCTTGCAAACTCACTCCTGCTTTTCAGTCCAACAGGCAGAGATGAGATTGAGGGGCCCTACTGGTTTGCACATTTTTACAACATTAAAAACGGTGTACTGTGCTATCTACTTGGGCTGCTGAGGCATATGGGAGATTATGATGCATCTGAAATTTGGTGTGGAATCATACTTGTGGCAGCAAGTAGAAAGCCTGCACTTTGAATCATTCTTGATATTTGTTGTAATTTGGAAAAAAATCCTCCCTCCCTCTCTCCCTCTCTCTCTCCCTTCCCCCTTCCCCCTTCCTTCCTTCCTTCCTTCCTTTACCATAAAATGCTACAATCTTAAAAGCAGTGTGACTGGTTCTAGGAAGTGTAATGCAGAAATGTAGCTTCTTGAAACTCAAGGGTGGAAAAAGCACAATGACACATATTTTTATGATCCTGGTCATGGTGGCAGGGGATTCTTGCAGAGGTAGGACCAAAATTCAACTTTGTCAAACTCTAGGGTTGTGTAAGCACAGCAATGCCTCTTTGTGGGGACTAGGAAAAGCTGGAATGGGAACTTCTTAAGAAACATTGGTGCCGAAAACAGTGGGGTGCAATGGACAAATGTCAAAACAATATTCTGAACCTCAAATCTGAAAATAAAATAAAATAAAATAATTTTCTTTCATTGTCCAAAAACGTGCCAAAATGGAACACAATGGCCTGAAACAACAAATTCTAAGTAGGATAATCAAGCCAAATTAATGACACACATGACGAGGTGAGACAGATTCAGCAAGCCACAAATCGTCCTCAAAAACCAGTATCCATTCAGGGGTGGGTGGGAAACAATATTGTAAAAAGTTGTTTACGTTTCCCATCTAGCTATAGGAATGAGCCATAAATTTGGTTTGATTATCCTACCTGGAAGTTGTCGTTCTGGCCACTGTGTTCCATCCCCTTAGACTTTAGGGCAGTGGTTGTCAACCTGTGGGTCCCCAGATGTTCCTGGACTGCAACTCCCAGAAGTCTTCATCACTAGCTGAGCTGGCCAGGATTTCTGAGAGTTGCAGTCCAGGAACATCTGGGGATGCACAGGTTGACAACCACTGATTTAGGGCATTTAAGGGTTATTGAAACAGTAATATTATTCTGATATTTGTCCATTGTGTCCTACTGTTAAGCTGTTCCTGTCCCTTTCCCATTCCATTCCTGCTTTTACCTAGTCCACTCTTTATGATATCACAGAGTACTTCTGTAGAATTCAACTCAATAGTTTCCAAATGCCTCACAGTGATATTAGCCCATTCATTCTACATTGAGAACAAATGGGCTAATCTTACGAAAAGACAGAAAGGTCAGTACTATTGCTCTTATTTCAAAAGTGGGAAAGAGAAACAGTAACTTCCCTCAAATCAAAATGGCATTTGAACCTCTGCATCTCTTATCACTAGTTGACTCTAGCTCTTTGTTTTCTTTAGTGAGCCATTTGATTGTGAAGATGTCTCACTTTATATATGGCTAGAAACTGCTCTCAATCAAGCAAAAGATTCTGGAGTTGTTTTTGTAAGTCTGTTGCAAGAGCCATACAAATCAGGCTCTGTTCAAGAGCTACAGTGATACTAGATACCAGAGGCCATTAAATTATATTAGTCGGGTGATACATTTCCCAGCCATCCTCACTGGGCTCTTCTTTGGATAGTGGAATAAATGTAAGTACCTTTCACATTGACATTTTACATTTTGGGTAGGCTACAGGAAAGTCCCGCATTGTAAACTGAAATATGAAGTATGTCATCACTGTCAAGGATGTCTACTTCAGCCCCATTTTAACATCTGGAGCATCTCCTGTACAGATTGCTGTGTATTCTCTCACTACCATGTGTAGTCTTCTTGGCTCAGAAGTGCAGCAGAGAGGAGGAGCGTAATCAGGGGAGTTGACACCTGCTCACTTGCTCTTCTTTCAATTGTTTTAAATTCAGCAAGTTTCCTTGATATAAATATATATAAACAAACAGAGAGACACTTGTATCTCAATCCAGCACATTCTGCTTTCAAAGGTTCTTTCATCCCCCACCCCTGGGGTAGTTATTCTTGAATTTCTTCTCACGATACCTCAGCACTCAGCTCTGATCCAGTCACTTCAAAATGCAAAAGGGGAGGGGACTGATGTACAACCTGGGAAGAATGAAATCAGTATTGCTCTAGTGAATAAGGTTAAGAGATCTGTTTCTCAGGATAAATGGGGAGTAGCATTTATCCAGTACCCCTTCCAGATCCTAGTGCTAGGGCTATATCAAAAATTGTCCTACTAAATTTTTAGACTAGGTTGATGTACATTAATTTTTATGTGGTGCCATTTTCCCTTTTCTTTCTGTAAACTTAAGAGAAAGTTCTAATGGGACATGCCATGTGGCAGCTTGACTTAGATGAGTGTCAATTCACTTTGAAATTGTGGCCAGAATGCCCCAAAGGAACAACGCTACAGGGACAACTTTCTTGTCATTCCTTGTAAAATGTTATGGGTTTCTCTGTACCGTTAGAAAGATGTTATAAATCATCTGCACCACCCTCATTACTGAGACTTATGACATTTGAAAGACAAACAAGAAACATTTGGGTGGGGTAGAAGGCAAGTATTACCTTTCAAGGACAACAGCCCATCACATCAGTGGATTGCAGCCCATGAAAGTCCATATCAAATACTGTAAATAAAGTCTTTAAGGAGCTAGAAGACCTTTTATTGTTCTTCCTTCTTGAACACAGCTGCAAGTTGAAAATTTCCTTCTCCTCTTTCAGAACCATTATTCAGAGGGCATTTTTTTTTATTATTTTTGCAAAGCACGAAAGGCTGTATATGTCAGAAGGGAAATCTCCACATGAAAAAACAGGATAAGATAATAGAATGGAATCAGTTGCAATGAAACTCATCGCCCACCAATAAGCCGATTGAGGAATTAAAATTCTGAAAAGACTTGTGTTGTGATTTGTGGATATTCGAAATAAGGAAGACATGCTTCCTGTTCCTAAGGGTCCACAGTGTAAGAAATAAAATATTCAGATAAATTGCTCTGAAGTATTTAACCTCCACCGAACATGCATCATGATTCAGTTACACCGAGGGAATGTCATTTCATACATTATCACAGCAAACAGGTTTGTTGTAGAGTATGATCTGTTCTGGAGCCTATTTCACATCTCATTGGGCAACTGACCAAGTTCTGATTTATACATGTTCTCATTTTCTTTCCTTCAGCATCTTAAGATGATTGTTTTTCAAGGTAAGCAACCATTCATTGGGGGGAGGGGAGTATGCTCTTTTTATTATTCTAACATAGATCATCTTTTATGAAGAAACATTGAAAAATTATCAAAATAAAAGCAGCTTTGCTGGTTTTGAATAATTTAGAGTACCTACACTTCCCTGACATACAAAAAAGTTCTATAAAATGATTTCTCCACAGGACAAATAGCATCTATTGGCCTAAAGGCTATCCCTCAGAATGATCTTAATTTCCGACCATGCAGGGAATAAAGACCACTTCTGGTAACTGTTTCATTGGTACAAGGTATGTGATGGGTTGCTCTTTAGAAAGACAGCATGCCCAACATCAATGCTTCCAACGGATGCCTCCATACTAAATGGATGGAGTGGGTAGATTTTGTTGGATGAAGTTATAGGCTCATCCTCACAATTGTGACTTTACGGGAGAAATAATAAACATTAATCTGCAAGCATGGGTCTGCTGGTCTTACAGATAGAACCAATAATGATTAACTTAAGGAAAAGAAAATTACAGGACAAAACAGATATCTTTTAAACTAGAAAGAAACAACACAGTGGAGTAGAGCACAAGAGGTACCAGGTTTATGCTTTGGCATAATAAATTTGGCTGCTCCGGATCAAACTGACATTTGAAAAATTCTATCTCTTCTCCTTGGATTGGCTAAGTCACATAACCTGAATCCTGGAGTCAACTTAACCTAATTGCTTCCCACCCCCACCCCCCATCTGAGCTGCCCTTTCGGCTCTCCCTGCTGTCACCACTTAACTGAGGATGAATTTAACTCTACCACTGCACATTAACTCATAAGTGTAAGAAATAGCTTCCTGTGGAGTTAGACACAAATTATGTATCCATAGTTCTAGGGCAATGGTGGCAAACCATTGGCACTCCAGATGTTTTAAATCACAACTCCCAGAATTCCAAGCTTGTATTGCCAATGAGAAAGAAAGGACTGTGGGAGTTGTGGTCCAAAGCATCTGGAGTGCAAAGGTTTCCCACCACTGTAATCTAGAGGATCACAGAACCAAAATGTACTGAAGATACATTTTTTCAAGGTGCTGTTACATAATGGCCAAAATCCTATTTCAAAATACTACACTTATGAGAAAGTGTTTTGGTTTTTTTACAATTTTCTGCCTGTCTGTTGTGCATCCTGGTGTGCAACTGAACATGCCACTGAGAGAACAACCTGTCAGACTGCACAAGAGATAATCAAACAGCCACATCAGCCTTGTTTACAGTTTATGGACGCATAGCATTCAAACACAAGAGGAGCTTAGGCAGCAGAGGAGATGATTATGACTTACACACAGATAGCTACTTGTACAAACTGTGCTTGAAAAGTTATTTATGTGATGTTTATGTGGCAGACAACTCGGTAAAGACTCAGACCTTGGAAATAACATGTTAGAATAAATGTGTTGACATTAAATCTTTTGGGCCAACATTGGAAAAGGGTCTTGCAATTTAACATTTATAACAATAGTGTCTCCCAAGTAACACAAATGAGAATTTTATTTGTTAAAAACCTTAGTGCAGGCATTCCCTCTCCAGAAGCCACATGGTTCTTGACATTTCCATTTTCCAATGCATTTCCAAAAGTAAAATTTAGACTAGGAAGCTAAATGTTAGACCTACAGTCTGTTTTGGACTGGGGATGAGAAGTCAAAAGCATATTCTTTTGTCTTCCTTCCTTCATTTATTCCACCCACTAAAAACAAAAGGGGTAAATGCTAAAAGAAAGGGAAACAAATCAGGGCCACTGCAAAAGAAACAAGAAAATAACTGTCTTGATTGGGGTAGGCCAGCGGTTTGCAAAACTAGAGGCAATGCCAAAAATCCATGCCAGATGGGAAGAGGGCAACAGATCCTTGGAAGACTCAGTAGCCTGAGGACCCCCTATAACAGTGTTGGTGAACCTATGGCATGGGTGCCAAAGGTGGCACTCAGAGCTCTTTCTGTGGGCACCCAACACCGCCCCTTTACAACTACCTGTATTCAGGTTAAATTGT
The DNA here is from genome assembly GCA_023846285.1 of Phrynocephalus versicolor. Lineage (NCBI taxonomy): Eukaryota > Metazoa > Chordata > Lepidosauria > Squamata > Agamidae > Phrynocephalus > Phrynocephalus versicolor. The sequence goes on from JAHTLZ010000007.1 coordinate 21,645,574, forward strand.
TGTACTGGCACTTTTTGAAAAGTTAGTGGGTTTTGAATCGCAGTTTGGGCACTAGGTCTCTAAAAGATTCACCATCCCTGCCCTACAATATCCAACAAAAGCTGAATGAGGATAAGGCAGTCTAGGGAAGATTAGAAATCATTTGGAGAAGAAAAGTGAAAGTGAAGCAGGAAGATGGAGAGGAAGGATGGAATGCTTGGGTTGGAGACAGTGAGTGCTTGGAACCCTCTACAGAAGCATTCCTGTTAGTAGGATTCAGAGAAACTGTAACGAGGTGGGAATATGATGCACTATATTACTTTAGGTGCTACTCCTAACCTGGAAAAATGCCATTCTTCCACCAAAGAGGCCAATAAAGTATACCTAAGACTCAGGGGGACTGGCTACACTTGAAATATCAGCCACTCTTGAAACATTGGCCACATTCAAAGCTGCTTAACTTCAGAAATGCTGTTGCACTGTTCAAGTTTCTTCAGGGAAATCTTTATTTAACATAAAAGGGATAATTTAACTCAAATTAAGGGATGATTTTAAAAGATGAAACCACTCTGAATCTCCCTTTTACTATATTGTATGAAGCAGCTCAAAGAAACACACAAATTAACTCTATCAAATGATAAAGGCAGCGATTTATCAGTCTCTTCCTCTAAAAGCCAGTCTTTCTGTTTTTAAACCCTACTAATACCTCACCTCCATGGAATAGATTTTAGTACTACATAAAAATGATGGAGGAATGAAGCTTGGAACTCATACAACATACTGTGGAGCACAGGAAAAATACCATCTGTCTAGTCTTCTGTGTTTTCCTTTTCGCTGATCAATCTTCTGTAAACTGAGTCACTCAAATTAAAAATAAAAGTGGAGAAAACTAGGTAGATCCCTACTATTAGAACTGAATGTTCTTGGCCACTAGGACAGAATCAAACTGATGTTGCTCTACGACTCCTCCATGAACTGATGGACTATGTCTTTGCTGCTGTGCTAAGGTCACCCAGACATTTTTTTTCTGGGAGACATCAACATACATATGGAGACACAGTGTATGAAGCAGGTTTGGAGCAAATGAATGACATGGTGGCTATAGGCCTCTCCCAACATTCCATGGGGCCCATACATCAGAGATTACACCCTATACCTGGTGTTCAAATATGGACAGGGAGGTGATGAACATTGAGTCCCTTTTATCATGGCCAGATCATCTTCTGCTGGGATTTGGATTCCAGAACCTTATCCCTCCACAGGGAAGAGGGCTCCATTACCATGGACCAGCCCCAAAGACTGATGGAGCTTACTGATTTTCAAAATTATCTGGAGTGGGGTTCAGGTGATATGGCTGACACTTCAGTCAGTGCTGTTTATCACTGATATTCAGGGAGACCTGTTGATAGCACAGATCATCCCCACCTCCACAGAAGCCAAGAAGAAGGAAGACAGGCACCTGAAGATAGCACTTACGGCCTATGGATATCCAAAGTGAGCCTTCAACAAAGCAGTGTGCTAACTCAGAAGAACAAGGGATCAGCCTGAGACCCAGACCCAACACAGAACCTGGTCATTCCCTACATGGCTGGAGTGTCTGAGAAACTTAAAAAGATTTTGGGCAAACACCACATCCCTGTTTATTTCAAACCCACAAACACACTAAGGCAGAGACTTGTCCACCCAAAGGACCTGATACCAAAACAAGAAAGGAGCAATACAGTATATGTCAGGCCTGCCCAAAGTCTGGCCCGGGGGCCAAATCTGGCCTGTCAGGCCATTCTGAGTGGCCTGTGGCTGGCTGGCCTGCCCCTCCCTCCCCCTCCTTCACCCCATGTTTTTTTTAAAGAAAGTGGGTGGGGCTTGCAGTGTGGTGGCAGGGTTGGGGAGCAACCGGCCCCTGACACATTCTCAGCCACCAAATCTGGCCCTCCTTACAAAAAGTTTGGGCACCCCTGGTATATGTGGTCCAATGCAGAGAGGAGTGTGCAGACCTCTACAGTGGATAAACTAAACAGCCATTAAACAGAAGGATGGCCCAACATAGGAGGGATAACAGCTCAGGACTAGGATTAGTAGTACACCTCCACTTGAAGGACAAAGGACACTCATTCAATTATGAGGATGAACACATATTAGACAGAGAAGATAGGTGGTTTGAGACAGGGGTCAGGGAAGCCATTCATGTAAGTATTGAAAGCCCCTCTTTCAACATAAGTCGGGGACTCTGGTACAATCTGTCTGCTACTTATCAGGCTGTGCTTTCAACAATACCTAGACAAATCAAAAAGCCTTCACCACCAAGGCCATAGCTAATGACCCATACATTATGGGTTTCAGCAACTTAGGCCATTTTCACCTCAATGATATTGATACTCTGACTATTCAGGCCATTGTTCATCTTATAAGCCTATTTCAGACCAGGTTGACAAGAGGTCAAAGAGGATTATAAGATAGAGGGCTCGCAACTAGCTTTCTTCAGAGTGATGAAACTGTTTGGATGAGCAGTGAAATGTTTCTATCTCTCAAGATAAAAAAGAAGTCCAGTTGCCATGACTCAACTTCCAGATAAACTCACCTGGATGACTGAGACTCTTCACAGACATTTACTTTTGACTGTAAAGAGCAGGAAAGGAAAGATAATGATTTTTGAAGTGGCTTATCAACACAGAGCAACTGTATCTAGGGTGGAACAAAGTCTTTTGTGGAACCTTGGAGACTAACAAATGCAATGCATCATTCCCTTTCCTAGGGCAGAGTGCACTTCTCATGGAATATGCTGTCTTGCTGGCTCCCAGTATCATTGTATACTGGATCAATGGAGCAAAGAGATTTAGGCTCTTCCCCCAAATAATTATTCAGGTGAGCAAGAGAAGTTTAAATGAAACAGGGAAAAAAGTAGAGAGAACAGTCTTGAATGAGGCAGGTTGAGGAGAGTTGAGCTCTTTAACCAATACAGAGCCAGAATGAAGACTTACCAGAGGATGAATGTTAAGTCAGTCTTTCCCCCCTCTCTCTGTTTCTGTCTCTCGCACACATCTACATGAGTAGAATTCTACTGCAAGTACATGGATGAATACGTAAGCATCCATTGTCTGAATGTGAGTCATTGCGAAGAGGAGATAAATGGATTCCCATATCTCTGCCCTGTTGGCTTCTCAGGAAAATACTATATTATAGTAAATTTATTTATTTATTTATTTATTTATTTATTTATTTATTTATTTATTTATGTACTTGTTAACCACCAGAAACACAGGAACTCTGGGTGGTATACAACAAATTGCAAAAGCAACTTGCCCCAAACACAACCCCATAATACACAAAACAAATTAAATTGTAAAAACAATAAGAACAACAATAAAACAACAATAGAAAATCCATCAAGGAAAGGGCAGGGCCAACAGAACAACCAACAAACTCACAATTGTACACTCTGCCAGCCTGATCTCCAATGGCAGTTTATTCCAAAGTGCCAGGGCAGCCACTGAGAAGGCCACCTGGAGCAAAAAGGCAAGTGAGGCTCTGGTCGGTCAGGATGAAGCTAACCTCTGGGAGAACCGCTCCACCAGATAGTCAAGATACAAGCCATGGAGGGTTTTGTAAACCAAAACCAGTACCTTGAAACTTATCCGGGAGGCAACAGGAAGCCAATGCGGGTGCGACAGGATGGGGGTGATACAGTCATACTTGCCCGCACCAACCATCAACCTGGCTGTCGCATTCTGCATCCACTGCAGTCGCTGAACAAGGGTCAAGGTAACCCCATGTAAAGACATGACCAGAGCCTGCACTCCTGTCCTAAGGGAATCCATGTCCAGGTACAGGTGAATCTGGGTGATAAGCCTGAGCTCGAAGAAGGCTGCCCTAGAAACAGCTGCCACCTGGTGTTCCAGGGACAAAGCTGGATTTAGGACAACGCCCAGACTCCTTACTCTATCCGCCAACTGGAGGGTCAGTCCTCCCAAACTGGGGAGAGGGAGGGATAACAACTGTACCCATCTGGGGATCCCTTGATGAACAGAACCTTGGTCTTCCTGGGGTTGAGTTTCAGCTTATTAGTCCTTGTCCATTCCACACCCATATCCAGGCAGCAGTCAAGGGTCCGTACAGCCTCCGTTGCAGAGGTGGAAAAGGAGAGATAGAGATGTGTCTCATCAGCATACTGATGGCAGCAGACTCCATAATTCCGAATGAACTCCGTGAGCTGCCTCATATAGATATCAAAAGCATAGGGGAGATCACTGACCCATGGGGCACCCCACATGAGAGTGTCCATGGGGCCGACATATCACTGCCCCATTTCTATTCTCCGCGCAGAGGCATTGAGGAAGGATGGGAGCCAGCACAAGGCATGACCCCCAATACCTGCCTCAGACAAACCTGCCCAGAAGGTTGACGGTATCAAAGGCCGCTAACAAATTGAGAAGGACCAACAGGGTAGAGCAACCCCTGTCAGCCTCCCTCAGGAGGTCATCTTGCAATGCAACCAAGGCTGTCTCAGTCCCATGCCATGGCCTGAACCCAGACTGGAAGGGATCCAGGACATGAGCTTCCTCCAGGAACAACTGGAGCCTAACCGTGCCAACCTGCTTGATCACCCTGCCCATGAAAGGAACATTGGCTACCGGATGATAGTTAGACAAATCATCTGGGGCAAAGCAGAGTCTTTTAAGAATGGGCCAGATCACAGTCTCCTTCAGATAAACAGGAAGAGTTCAGTCCCTGAAGGAGGCAGACACGATCACAGCCACCCATTCCAGCATGCTCTTTACGGTGGTCTTAATCAGCCAAAATGGGCAAGGGTTGAATGGCGTAGCCACTGGCTGGCAATAAGCTAGCATCCTGGAGGCCTTGGCTGAAGTCACAGTCTCAGACTCAACAAATTGGGGAGTCTGGGGGGGAGCGGCACAAGCGAATCTTGGGGACAGACTAGTGGAACCGGAGTCCAGATAGGCCTGGATGGATTCTATCTTAGATTTAAAATGGGCTGCGTAAGACTGACTAGTGAAATCACTAGGAGGAGGCCTCCGCTGACCAGGATTGGAGAGGTCCTGAACCACCCTGAACAATTCAGCCTGGTCGTTCAAGGCCTCACAAATTCTCAGGGAGGCACAATATCTTTTAGCCTCTCTGATCGCCCTGACAGTTGTGGAAATAAATAACTGAAATATAGACACAGCTGGTGGTAAGCACCGGTAGCTGCCATGTTACAAAATTCCTATAGATGAAAAAAAAACTATGCAGAAAGAGATATAAAATATTAAGTGGCACACCAATTTATTTATTTTTTATTTCATTTTATATATTTTATACCTTCCCTTTGTTCTCGAAAAGGGCTCAAGGTGGCAGAAGACAATTTTTTAAAATTAAAAAAAATATATATTATAAAAGACTCAAACAAATAGCATACTAAAATGGTAAACAAAAGAGTACCAAAATACATACAAAGCAACAAGGCACAACAATCCATTTGAAAAACCCTCTTGGACAACCAATCATAGAGGAAAAGCTGCCTGAAGGGAAATGTTATCTTCTGTTTGCAGAATAGCAGCAGTAAAGTAGCATTAATAGCCAAAACTTTTCACCTGTGTCTTTTCCAGCTCTGGCATGCCTATTAGAGACTTGGTGATCTTATTCTGGTTTGGGGAATTTAATAGGGTATAGTTCCTTTCAAGTCACGTTAAGTGATTGTCTTGGTCTCTCTTTCCTGACATATACACAAAACTAAGCCCAACATGTAACTCCTTAAAGGGATAGCTCAGTATGAAAATCTAACATATATAAAGAAACAGTTGTCCAGCTTTCAAGAATCAGATGCTATGAACAGCAAAATACTATTGTTTTTGCTATTTATAACAGCATAACAGACCATTGACATAGTTTTAAACTGCAAATGCAATCATGATCACTTGTTAGTGGCTATGCATCTTGCTCAAGTTATATATGTTGAGCTCTAGATCCAGGAAAATTCTCAAGTCATTAAGGAAAATGTCTTCACTAGAGATGGGCACGACTTAGCGGTATTCCCGTTTCCGTTTCCGTTACTCGGTTCCGTTACTCTACGGAAATGGTAATGGGAATTACTCTGCCGGAATTCGAGCTCAAACCGACGAACGAACAATTTTGGTCTGATTTGTTGTGCTCGTTACTTGCATCGCGCAATCGCGCGATGCCACGCGGCACAGAAAAAAAGTTTTTAAAAGTTTAAAAAAACCGGTTCCCGGCCAAAAAGCAGGCGGAAAAATGCCTGCCGTGCCTCAGGGCACCTACCGGAGGGGTGGTTTGTTTCTGGAGGGGGGGTCCCGGCCTCTCCCCTCCGTCCTGGGCTGCTCTGGTCTGGTGGGACTTGCCGCAGGCTCGCAAAAAGCCCAGTCTCGCCGATGGCCGCCGCAAACGCAAGCGGCACGGACGGCGCATAGGAAAAAACATTTAAACTCTCCCCCCACCCATTCCCGGGCCAAAAAGCAGGCGGAAAAATGCCTGCTTGACTAAGGGCACCTACCGGAGGGGTGGCTTGTTTCTGGAGGGGGGGTCCCGCCTCCCCCCCCCCGTCCTGGGCAGCCGGACTCGAGTCGCCATGCCATGCGGTGCGGGCGGGGGATCCAAAATTGGGCGGCGAACGCAATATTGTTTTTGAAATCGTGGTCCAAAAACACACAAGCACAACAGAAACACGCGGAAATTTATAAACTGCCAGATTTTTCACAGTACCAGTGGGTTTTTTCTTGCAACAAAATGTCTCTCCTCTCCTCCTCTGTCCTCCATTGATTTTATTTTATTTTATTTTTTTACACCTGCGCAATGATGGGCTGGCCAAGTGGCCATGGCCAGCCATGTGGGAGTGGACGACCATGCAAATTTTTGGAGCCATCCCACCAATCGCATGGCCACTTGGCCATGGAGACTTCTGGGATGTGCCAAAAAGCCCCCTAAAACCTGCCCTAGCCCCCTAACCCTAACCCTAATCCTTGACTCCTTACCCATACGTCACAGACTGTCTTCTTAGTGGGTCAGAGAGGCACCCAGAGGTGCAACCCACTAGCCCACCGTAACCTTACCCGTCACTAGCCTAACCCTAGCCCTTGCACTAACCCACCTTAACCCTAAGCCAGATCTACTTGCATTGCACTACACGCAAGTACGATTCCCTTCTTTGTGGGACATGGCAGGTGCGACCCAGTCTTTGACGGAGGGTCGTACCAGTGGACTGGTCTGACTATCTGCAATAGTGGTATGCATATCCATATGGTTATGCATGCCATTTTGCAGCAGCAGGTGAGGAGGGGAGACCCCCATGTTGAGGGGTCTCTTGGAGCCTGCTGCTTCCCCTTTCTAGTGGGTGAGGATAGGAGGCACCCACGGGTGCCTCCAGGAGCCCGCTTTCCCTTCCTAGCGGGCCAGAGGAGGCACCCACCCCACAGAGGTGCCTCCAGGAGCCCGCTACCCCCCCAAAAAAACCAGTACTAACGAAAATGAAAAAAACGAAAAAACGAACTGACTAATTTTTGCGAATTTTCACAAAAAACAGAAACGAGCCGAAACGGAACCGGCCCGACTAATGACAACTCGGAAAAATTTTTTTCAAGTCGTGCCCATCTCTAGTCTTCACTAGGGATGGGCACAAAACAAAAAATGAAATGCTGTTTTGTCGTGTAATTAGGTAACAAAATGAAACGAAACGGCACAAAGAAAAAACTCCCACACTCGAGCGCCGATCAGCTGTCAGGTGGGGCTTGGAGCAGGAAAAAAAAGTTTTTTTAAAAAAGCCCAGGGCTTTAAAAAAAAACTTTTCCCCTTCCCCCAAGCCCTGCCTGCCGGGTGATCAGTGCTGGGGTGGGATTAAAAAATCTCTCTCTCCCCAGCGCTCATCACCTGGTAGGTGGGGCTTGGGGGGAGGGAAAAAGTTTTTTTTTAAAAAAATCCAAGGGCTTTTAGAAAAACTTTTTATTCCTCCACCACTTTCCAGCCCCCCACGAACCAGTTTGTTAGTGGTTCGTTTTGTACAATTTTTTTTTGAAAAAAACTGTATGGAA
>JAHTLZ010000007.1:21659329-21683324 GCA_023846285.1 Phrynocephalus versicolor
TATGTATGTATGTATGTATGTATGTATGTATGTATGTATGTATGTATTACCCATATAACCTGGACTGGCTACTCTGGATTGTTTACAACAAAAAAGGAAAAACACCAATACTAGTATAAATATAAATACAACATAATAAATTGTAATAAATAAAATACAATTTGTACTCACAACTACTTCTTGTCAGTAAAATTCCTATTTTATTCATGCCGAAAGAATTATAGTGAAATCAGAAGTTACAGAAGTGACTATTTGGACTATAAGATACAGTCCCACCCCACACATTAATCTAGAGAAGACCCTGTAATATTTACAACTGGTTTCACTGGAGTTCCCTTTCAGTAGAATAGGAATGAGAATAGTGAGAAAAGGAGACGGTGCTTTTTCAGCTACATTTCCAGTGTTGACTGGGACTTCTAAAAATTGCAGTCCAAAAAAGTAGCTTCTTTCAGTTTCTGGAAACTTGCAATGTATCGACATAAGAAATGACAATCAAATCCTCTCTGTTGATGCTGCCAGAGGTTTTTGCCTTGTTAACTTGCTCAGTTAACCTTAGTCTAGGCCACCTGAACTCACCTCATGCCATCTTCTGCTTTACACATAGAAGCCCACACTTTGCTAACAAGGCAACCACCTATTTTGTAGAATACAATCATCCCAACTGTACCCCACTCCAAATGGGTGAATTACAGCCCTTCTATCCTCCTCTTGGTTTTTGGAAGAGGTTTCAAGAACTCTTCCGGCTTTTCTTCACTTTGTGTCCTAGCGATAAGCTTATCACTAAAATTGCCAACAGTGTGAACACAGAGTGAATCGTTTTTTCAGTTTTCTCCCCAAATTTACCCAAATTATGTTATAAAGAGCAGATGTAAAACATTAGGGCTACAAGCTGCATTTTCGGTTTGTTACAAGAAGGCATCTGTTACATTATTCCATTTATTCTGTAACCATAGCTTCTGACAGTTTCTTTTGCCACTAGATTCATGTATGATTTGCTTACTCTACTCCCCCCCACCCAACTAGGCAGCTTTCTAACATTTCTAGCATTTTCTGAAAATGAGACACCCCCAGCTTAAATCAGGTTGTCTTGTCTTTGTTGCTTGAAGAGAACTCTGCTCATATTTTACCAATTTCATGCTGTTTGCTTAATATCCCTAAAAAGCCAGGTAACCCAGAGGTGAGAAGTATGGAGAACAGGGACGTTGGGCACCCAGGGACACAGTATGGTTTGCCACTTGGCATGTCCCTCATTGCAGTTGGCATTAACAGTGGGGTGTCTACTAGCAGGAGGATGGAGTAGCAAGGCTTGCAGACTCCACTAGTCCTTTATGTGCAAGTACAAAGAAGCTCATACACAGATAGACGAAGGTGTAACTAAAGACTGAGGTCAGCCCAAGAGAATATAGCCACAGCACATCACATATATTTTCCCCTTGCGGATTAATTAATCTTGAGTAACTAGTACTTGCTGGCACGATTATTCATGGGTGGAACTGAGTCACTAATGCCTTATAGTCTCTTCTAACAAGAGTACCAATTTTCTCAACATTGCCCTGTGCCACTGCCTACAAAGATGAAGGCAAGGAAAACACTCTGGCTAAAAACAGAGGCAACCCTAAAATATATATCAAAGAAAACATTCCACATTGCTTGGTATATTTTGATCTACAGATCTAAAGCTCTGTTCAATCATTGCTGATCACAGCTTCCTGAACAAGGTTAGAGATGATTTGTCAGCAATCTGGATCACATATTTAATCTACGCACAAGGCTGAACTACTTTCTCCTGCATTATCGTCATCGTCGTCATCGTCATAATTACCAACATCATCATGGCTCCAGAAAATGAAAATAGGAGTGGGGAGATTGAGACTAACTACTCCCCTCTAATCTAGTTCAGGAAACTGAAATCTGTGCTTTGCCTTATAACAAATCTTTAAGGGCTCTATCACATGTCCTTTAAAATGCTGGTTAAATTTCAAGATAAAGCATTTCCAAAATAATTGTCCCCACGGCCACTGGGCTTTATAAAAAAAACGGTTATGCCCCCTTTAGCGAGTTTTCCAAGACCTACCAGAGAAGTTGGGAATTTTTTGCTCCAGTAAATAATGTGAGCCAGAAGTCCGTGGGAGCCCGCATATGATCCGGTTTTCTGCTTTTTTTCCTAGCCCTGATCAGCTCATCCTGGGGCGCATCAGCACTTTAATTTTTTTTTATTTTTAATTTCCTCTCCCCCCCCCCAGCGCTGATCAGCTGGCCTTTGGGCTGTCAGCACTGTTTTTTGTTTTTTGTTTTTTTTTTTTTTTCTAGCACCACTTGCTGGCCCTGGGGCTGGTCTGCACTTTTTAAAAAATCCTTGTACGTGGAAACGGACATCCCACATCTTCAGTCATGTGACCAAGAAAGAAGAAAAGCTGGACTTTCACAATATCTGGATCTTCCCCCAGGTGACGTAGCAGCCTAAAATGTAGAATGGAGACTCTCCTTAAGGAGGCTGACTGCAACAAAATTATATTCTGCCCTGCTTCTACCACTGCTTCTAAGGAATATTATATGCTACTTGAAATCCAGTATATGGTCTGGAGTACTTCTCCAAATAAATAAATAAAAATTCCCTATGCAGGTTGAAGTTCCCCATGGTTTCTTAAACTGAACACTCAGCTTCTTGTTGCTGCTCATCTCCTTTTTAGATTTTATTTTATTCCTAAGGCCCAAGACAGTAGGCAAAAGAGGAAGAAACATTATGACTTCTCTCCTTGCTCTCAGAAAGGACACTGGCAAGGGAAAGGCCATTTTTATTGTTGCTCTTCTCCTATTTTAATATAAATTTTAATTATTTCCTGTAAGCCACTCAGAGCCTTTGGGAAGGAGCAAGACAGAAATTGAATAAATAAAATAAAATAAAATAATGATGACTAAGATTTTCTTCCTAATCTATTATTACTACCAGAGCTTCAACTCCTTTAATTTTTGAACCATGTATTAACTCTCTACAATCTGCAGATCCTGTACAGAAATGCCATTCAACCCATTAGAAGGGAAGCTAGAAGAAATCAGCAAAGTACTGCACTAATATGGAAAGCCCACTGGCCTTTAAATACCATCCTTCCCCACAAACTGATGTCCAAACTAGGGACCCATGGATTTTCCAGTTTCATCTGCCTCAGGGTTTTGAACTTATTTACAGACCACTCGCAGAGGGTAGGAGTAGGGTCCTATATGTCTACAGCTCTCAGTCTCAACAGCGGTTCATCAAAGGGCTGTGTGTTGAGCCCCCTACTCTATAGCCTCCACACTCATGATGACTGTATCTCTATCCACCCTAGCAATACCATCATCAAGTTCACAGATGACATAATGATAGAGGGGCTCATCTCTGGGGGGGGGGATGAGACCACCTATTGCAAGCATGTCCAAACTTTGGCCCACCAGATGTTTTGGACCACAACTCCCCCAGTCCTTTGTCATTGGCAATCTAAGCTTAGAATTCTGGGAGTTGTGGTCCAAAACATCAGGAGGGCCAAAGTTTGGAAATGCCTGGCCTATTGGGACAAGGTGAAGCAGCTGTGTAACTGGTGTGGGGATAACAACTTGGTCTTGAACACCACTAAGACTAAGAAACTGGGGGTGGATTATAGGAGGGGAAAGATGGACATTCACCCTTTGTATATTGGTGGGGACTGTGTGGGAGAGGGTGGCTGCCTTTCAGCTTCTGGAGCGCTAATACTGTGGCTCTGGTGAAGAAGGCCCAATCAGACTCCTAAAGGGAAATATTCTAAGCAAGGAAGAGAGCATTTTGACATACTGTGTGCTTGGTTTTCCAGCTGCACAGCTGTGGACAAGAAAGCGCTCCAGAGGGTTATTACCACAGCCCAGAAGATTATTGGCCACTCTCTCCCATCTTTGGAAGAACTATAGCAAAAAAAAGTGTTCTGCTTATATACCGCCCCATACTACTACAAGAACAGTCGTGCAGGCCCTGGTGATCTCGAGGATCGACTATTGCAATGCCCTCTACGTGGGGTTGCCCTTGACCCTGGTCCGGAGGTTACAGCGGGTCCAAAATGCGGCGGCCAGGCTGGTGGTGGGTGCTCGTAGATACGAGCGCATCACCCCAGTCCTGGTCCGCCTGCATTGGCTACCCGTTGTCTTCCGGATCAGGTTCAAGGTCCTGGTTTTGATTTTCAAAGCCCTCCACGGCTTGGGACCAGAGTACCTGGCGGAGCGCATCTCCCAGAGGGCATCCGGTTCCAGACCCACGAGATCGTCGCAGGCGCGCTCATTGAGAGTGGCCACACCCAGAGAGGCGCGGAAAACGCTCACGCGGAACCGCGCCTTCTCTGTGGTGGGGCCCTCTCTCTGGAACCATCTTCCTTCTGAGCTGCGCCTGCTGGAGTCCCTGCCTGCTTTTAAGAGGGCCTTGAAGACCTACCTCTTCAATGAAGCCTTTGGTGACATTATTAGTTAGTGGTTTTTTTTTGTTTTTTTTGTTTTTTTGTTGTTGTTTTGTTTTTGTTTTTCCCTGCCCCCTATTTTTTACCGCCATCTTGCACTCCACTGTATTTGTGTGGAGATCTTGCTTTTTATCTTTTTGTTATTGTTCGCCGCCCAGAGTTCCCGTTTAGGGAAGATGGAGCGGGATATAAGTCCTTAAATAAATAATAATAAATAAATAAATAGTCTCTGGGTGGTTTACAATTTTAATTACAGAGTGCAGGCTACACATTGCCCCCCCAGCAAGCTGGGTACTCATTTTACTGACCTCGGAAGGATGGAAGGCTGAGTGAACCTTGAGCCTGCTACCGGGGATTGAACCCAGGTCGTGAGCACAGTTTTACCTGCAGTACAGGCATTTAACCACTGCGCCAAGTTTCCGTTTTCTTAAAAAGGCAAGAAACATCTTAAAGGATCCATTCCACCATGGACATGGTCTGTTTACAGTGCTGCATTCAGGCAGGAGATATAGTCCAATTAAAACAAGAACAAACAGATTAAAAATAGCTGTAGTCACCTTAAATGCTGATAAAGTTTGAGTGTAATTCGAGGGAGTAATGGTGGATGTGTGTGTGTTTAGATTCTTTTTTAAAGTTATATTTGTACTTGGTATTAATTTTGCTGTACAATGTACCATGACAATAAAGTTATACAGTATCTATCTACAGTATATCTATCAATCTGGCCAAGAATACAACTGGTAATTCCAGATGTCACAGTGTTGCCCCACAGAAATGATGTACAGATTCCTCTGTGACTAGCTGGAGAAATCCCAATCAAAATAAATTGAATTAGATTTGAATTGGGTTAGGTTGGGGTTAACATGGCCTTCTCTAAAAAAAGAAATCAGCAAATTCTGTTAATTGGGAAGATCCTCTCCCTGGGCAATGCAAGAAAGAACAACACCTCCAGAGAAGTCCTAAAATGAATAGTGGGATCCCAATAGGCCCACCTGTCCTCTGTGCTTTCTCCAGTTATTATTTTCTTCTTGCTAGCACTCTGAAATACTGTACTTAGAATTCTTAGGTGGAAACTCATTCAGCTCTGACTATCCTTTCTTCATTATCACAACAGCCCGAGAGTATGAATAATATCAGCATTGGAGTGTACTCTTCAAATGCAATCTTATTTTAATCTTCATTCCCTTTTTTGGTGATGGTCAACAGCCATCCTATGCTTACCCCTGGTCCTACAGTCAATTTATTCCTCCTGGACAATGACACTTTTAGACTTCAGTAAAGAACAAGAGATTCATGTCCAGCAGTGATGGCTCCTTCTCTGCAGTCTGGAAAATAGGTCGGTGAGCACTAAAGGTGTGTGTAAATTTATAGAGATTATCTGTAAACTATATAAATCTATAGATGAAAATTGCATTATATTTCAGCATGCTTGCATATGCTTCTTTGCTGCTTTATTTCCAACAGGACTTTACTCCTTGGTCCACTATCAGATCAAGGCTTATGATTTTAAGCAGAAGTGCACAGATTTGTAGTTTGAACTGCATATCCCACAAATCCCAATGTGGTTCTTGTTGTATGTCTGGGGAATTCTGGGAGTTGTAGTCCAACATACAAACCTTGACACCTCTAAGTAAGAGCATCTGGTTTGCTTCTTTTATTACTGGTATTTCATTCTGCTTTTTTAAAAAGAATAAAATATTCAGGAAATTAAAGCAGTTAGGCCTCAATGGCCAAGTACACTGGACATTGATGCAACATGTTGATTATTTTTTCTTTTATTCTTTGCTGTGTGAAGAATGCCATAAACAATTTCTCATCGTGTTTAACGAGGAACAGAATAAGAAGCAACGTTTCACTCAATCCGCATTTTTCGTTCTGTGTAACTATATAAAAGCCGTAAGTCTCCAGAGCTGTTACTCTCTCACCTTTTGTCAGCTGTATTCACACAAGTATATTTCAAGAGACAAAAATATAGAGATTGGAGTCTAAAGATAAGAAGACTATTTAGTAGTGGGGCTTTCATATGATTTTTGGTGGGGTGGGGGAATTAGACATTTACAGAACTCTGCAAACTGAATATTGTTATGACCTGCGTGTTGAACACTTAGCTTTGCTAAAATAATCTCAGTTGTTTATTCTGTTATTCTCATTGGCAGACAAACCTGTGTTTATTGAATTTATTTCTGATCATCATTGATGACAAGGTGTAAGGTGGCCATGTGTCTTGTGGGCAGTCCTCTATTTCAAAGAAAGTCATAGGACATGTTTCTTCTGGAGTAAATTCTCTGTTTGGAGAGCTATATGATCTAAGTCTATCAACAAAGTATTGTAGGCTTTGAGGTTTCCCATCTACCACAGTAAGCACATGGGCACAGATCCTTAGTTAGGTATCATCTTTCTGGCAGTGGTGAAGTAAATATATTCTAGAACTTGGGAGAACCAGGTTCCAGTCTGCGCACAGTCAAGAAACTCACTTGGTGTGCTTACTGGTGACTGGTGAGAACTTCCTGATTCATTATGCAGTTTAGATGCCTCGGTCAACCAAAAGGGGGAAGATCAACTTCCAGGTATAAAAAACACATTGTGTACTACACTTGGCCGAATTATTGCATCTTAATAAAGATTTATATAGAAAGGTGCTTTAAAAGGACAGTAATGTGTGTTAAACTAGTAGTAACAGCATATTAACAGACAATTTAAATGATGTCCAGGTAGCCTCTGCATATCAGATACTAAGCAGCTATAAAGAGAGAGAGAGAGAGAGGCTTTACATTAATAAATGCACAGTAAACGGAATGCTGAAGGAGATGTAAAAAATAGAGGTGTTGTACAGTTATAGATATATTAGTTGGGTGACAACTGGCATATTAAAAGGACTTCCGGTTCCGGTTCCTGTTGGGTGAGGAGGCACTCTGTTGTGCTCTCTCCACTCCCTTTAATATATCTTTTAAACTCACTCCTTTTAACCTTTTAACCTTCTAAGCTTACCTTGCACACAAATCTTACAGTTTTTATTGCCAATAATTAACGACCGGGAGCAGTTGCGTGGAAGGAACTGAGATAATATTTTAACCCTGACCTCCAGACGTCTGCCGTTGAGATAAGATGCCTAGGAGGAAGAAACGCCAAAGAATTCCTTCAAATTCTCCTGCCCAAGAAAGAAATGCCAAGAATTCGAAACAGCTACGTCTTGATGATATGTTAACGCCGAATCTTGAAGAAGCTGTGAGTACGCTGATACAAAATTCTTCACCAAACAGATATGCTATACTAGCTTCAGATAAGACTAACCTAGGTCTGGATAGTATTGATGTGGAGATCCCTGCTTCTCAATCAACCTATCCCCAAGCACAGTGCTTCTCCTCATCCCAGACAATTCCCCCAGAATCTAATTCTACTACCAGCACAGCAGGGATAACTAACACAAACCTGGAGATAGCTGAGAGCCACATAATGTCCTTGATGAGTGAACTGGCTATAATTACTGGGAGAACTGTGTTGGCTATATTCCAGAAGCTGGAACAGATAGCTGACCAAGTGGCCATTCTGGAAGATTCCCTCACCAAAACTAAATTCACTCCCCACTGTACTCAATCTTCCTGTTCCTTTAAAGAAACCTCCCACAGAAGGGAGCACTTGGAGTTAACAGGAGAGCCTGTGAGTAATACTTTAAGCAGACAACACTCACAACAACTAATAGTGACTCAAATCATCTTAGAGGTTGCCAACAACAACATAAATAAGGGGAATTGGTCCAGTAAACAGAGGATACTTACATCTTTAAGCAAACTATTACAAACAGAGATAGGACAAATTGATTTAAACTACATAAAATATCTTCAAGGTTCACGGAGGCTGACCAAGATAAAATTGGACTTCCATAAGCCAACTATCCCTCTCATGTTATTCCGGATGAAAAAATTTCTTAACAAATTCTCCATAGCCCCAAAAAGAGTATTTTCTACTCCAGAGCATGAGGTCATGCAAGAACCACTGGATTCAACTGAAGGACTGCTTGCACAGGCACAGGCTGGTAGCTCCCTCCCTAAAGGGGAACATCCACAACTCAATCCTACTAGTCACTCACTCCTCTCG
Organism: Phrynocephalus versicolor; assembly: GCA_023846285.1. Classification (NCBI taxonomy): domain Eukaryota; kingdom Metazoa; phylum Chordata; class Lepidosauria; order Squamata; family Agamidae; genus Phrynocephalus; species Phrynocephalus versicolor. The sequence goes on from JAHTLZ010000007.1 coordinate 21,667,879, forward strand.
AACTACCATCCTCCAGCTAGGTTCAACCAGTCAGGTGCAAACAGAGGCTTGAATGCTCATATCAATCTTAAGGAATTAACATCTTGCCTTGGAAAATCCCTCCAACAAATTGAAATCTTTCCTGGGCCCCCTAAGAAGCTAAATTCAGATCTCTCAACAGCTCCCACACCTCTGGGATCCCAAAACGTCTGCTCAGCACAGGATCCATTAGACTCCTCCGTTTCCCCTTTTGAAATCAATAACCCAACAAAGCCATCTTCAGAGACACCTTCACCACAGGAGAGAGCTGATATACTCTCACCTTCTGTTCTACCCCTGGCAGCAGCTCTAAGTCAACATGATTCTGCTGAATCATCCCCCTGGGAAATCAACCTACAATTGGATCTTGACAATGAGGTCTTATCACAGGAAGATCTTACTACCCTAAGAGCACTCTCTGACCAAAAGCGACAATCTATTCTCAGAAGGATTGAGCTGCTCCGACAAGAATTATTGAAACTAAATGGGTCCTCTCAATCCAAATATCCCATGGAGTGTATAGCCCCCTCTCAAGAGCATAGAAGGGAACATCCCAGAAAACAGTCAATCCTAGATGAGATTCACATGGGACCTGACCCTGTCTCTACTTTTCCTCTTTGCTCTGTTAATGCCTTGTATGAGAACACAACTCCAAGTATTAAAAGGCCAGCCATTCCCTCTGAGAGGACATCTCCCAGTTTTGAGCAGCTTAAATATTTGCCATCCTTAAAGGCTGTTAATCCAACTCAAACTTCAATAAATCCGTGCTGGGACATTCAGTCTTCTACCAAACTGGATAACCCTACTGAATCCTTACTTGACAATGATCCTCATTTTGTCTCTCATGCGGCATTGATTCACTCAGCCTCTACTTCTGAGACACAGGACCAACGTGCCACTTTCAATTTCAGGCCTCTGTTGGACAAACCAACAACTGAGGAAAACGAGCTAGGACCAGAGTACTCCGCATCCTCCCCTTTGATGGAAGAAATACCAATACAGTCACTTAATCATCAGGATATCACAAAATCCCCTCCAAGATCATCCTCTCATTTACTAGCTCACAGTTCATGACAGTCGGAGGACCACCATATAGTCTCCCTTTTAACTTGGAACGTGGCCGGGTGGCTCTCTCTAATTAGGGATCCTTCCATCGGAGACTATTTGCTTCACCATGACATTGTACTGATCCAAGAAACATGGACTGCTGATGAACTAATTCTGAATGGATTTACTGCCTTTTCCTTGGGGGCAGTGCCTGGCACCAAATATGGAAGAGCGAAAGGTGGTCTGGGGATCTTTGTTTCCACAACGCTACATGCAATTTCAAGGCCTCTCCCCTCACTGAATTCATGTGCCATGGCAGTACTAGTTCAATTCAAGCAGCACTCCTTGATTCTAATCAATGTTTATATGCCACCCGTTAGAAAGATTGCCCAGCTTAGAACTCTCTGGGCCGAGCTAGAATCATATGTTGGGGATCTTATAACCCAAAACCCTAATGCATCAGTAGTTCTGGGAGGAGACTTCAATGCGAGGATGGGTCCTGATGATCACACTCTATATACAGCCTACAAATGCATCCCCCCCGATCATGAATATATTGGCTCCCTTCTCCCCCGTCTTTCTAAGGATCAGAAATTCAACTTTGCAGGCCTTTCTTTGGCCCAGCTAACATATAGATCCAATCTCTACATCCTAAATGGTACTTCTACAGGTGACTACCCAGCTGAATTTACCTACATATCTGGATCCAAAATGAGCTCTATTGATTATGTTTCTGTTTCCATGGATCTTCTCCCCTACGTTAAAAACTTACAAGTACTTCCTAAATTCGACAGTGATCATCTCCCCATTTTGCTTCTCCTAGATGCTTTTACTCAGGAAGTGCACACTGTCACTCACTATCAACCTAACATAATTCCTTCAGGAAGAACTTATCAGCGTATCAAATGGTCCCCTGTCTGGAACCAACGAATCTCTGAAATGTTGGCATCTGATCATCTACTGGGACTGCGCCTTAATTTGTTATCAGCAAAGACACCAGAGGAATCTTTGGAGAATTATAACATCTTGATTCAAGAACTAAATAAAGAATTTAAAGCCAACAGAACCACATCTTGGAAGCGACATAATTTCTACTCTCAACCTTGGTTTGACAAGGAGTGTGTAGATGCTAAAAAGGCTCTAACTGCTACTTATCAACTCTATCTATCTAGTAGAGCTCCATCAGCTGCACAGGATCTTCTTTTGCAAAAGAAAAAATATAAACAACTATTAACACATAAGAAAAAGATTGCTACCCAAAATAATTGGGCACGGCTAATACAAGCAGCTAAAACTAATGACTCTGCTACCTTTTGGCATCTCACATCTTGCATCCGCAGCTTTGATAGGCCTGTACCTGATTGTCACATCTCCTCAGAGACCTGGGAAGTATACTTCCAAGAGCTATACTCAGATCCATCTGCTGCTGGGAAGGGACCTTACATCCAAGACCTGAGTAAACTCCCACAGTGGCCCCCTGTGCCTCAGTCAGAAATTAAGAGCTTGATTACCCTACTAAAAGAAGGGAAAGCTCCAGGAGAAGACCTAATTCCAGCAGAGGTCATCAAAAACAACTTGGACTTTTGGTCTCCCTTACTAGCTTCACTTTTTACCTCTATCGATAGATACGGACGAATCCCTGAAGACTGGGGGCTGGCTATTATTATACCTATATATAAGAAAGGCAAAAAGGATGATCCCGCCAACTATAGACCAATCAGTCTTCTTAATACAATCAGTAAACTCTATGCTAGACACCTACAATGGAAATTGCAAGACTGGATGGAACAAGAAAACATACTTGCGGAAGAGCAAGCCGGCTTCAGAGAAGGCAGATCGACTATAGATCAATGTTTGGTGCTCCAACATCTTATTGAAAAATACTCTCCCTACAATATTTCCTCCCTTTATGCTGCCTTTATAGATTTTAAGGCAGCATTTGATTCAATATCACGAACTAGGTTATGGGAGAAACTGGAGGCTTCAACAATAGACAGACGTCTATTTCATTTAATACGCATGCTCCACGAAGGAACCAAACTTAAGATCAGATGTAATCCCCAGGGTCAACTCACCAATCCTGTCACCACTGATAAAGGTGTTAAACAGGGATGTATTCTGGCCCCTCTTCTCTTCAACTTCTATATTAACTCCATAGTGCCCTATCTTGACCATGGGACCTTCCACCCTCCAAAACTGGCTGGAAGGCATATCTCTGTCTTGCTTATGCCGATGATGCGGCAATCCTCTCTAGAACACCTGTAGGCCTCAGAAGAGCTTTGAATGCACTATCACAATTCTGTGAGGAAGAGCAATTAAAGCTCAATTATCAGAAAACTAAAATTGTGGCCTTTGCTAAAAGACCCAAGGTTCATTCTTGGAGTATCAATGGGCACAAAATTGAACAGGTTTCCTCCTTCAAATATTTGGGAGTAGTTCTTCAGGCTAATGGTAGCAGAAAAGCCCATGGAGATTATGTTGCCAACATTGCTCAAAGAAGTTCTCTAGCCATTCTTAAATATCTCAAGACAGCTGGCGGCCAATATATTCCTGCAGCAATTAAATTATTCCAAGCCAAGTCAATTTCCCAACTTCTATATGGTGCCCAATTAGGTCCCCTTTCCAATTACGCTCCACTGGAACGGGTACAATCTAAATTTGTAAGATCGGCCTTACAAGTTCCCAAATGTGTCCCAAATGTTACTCTCCGATTAGAGTTAGGCCTCATGAAAGTGGAGGCTAGAGCTTGGGTGGCTATTCTTACCTACTGGATTAGACTGCATTTCTTCCCTAAGGGTTTAGCCCCCCTTATTAGAAAAGATGACTTTAAATCCAAATGGGAAGGGGCTATAATATCTAAAATCTTATCCTTAGGTCTGTCCCAAGACATCCTTTTTACCATGAAGTATGATCAGGCCAAAGCAGTCATTAAGCAGCGGGTTACCGACTCAGAACGGCAACTGGATCTAGCTTGCTCCCCTGCCTTTATTGTTAATGACTCCTGTAGGTATCTATCTCTCCCAATGAGATATTTAGCCAAGCTTGAGATACCCACCCACCGGAGGGCCTTTACCTTGGCCCGATGTCATGCCCTCCCTTCTGCTGTTCTTGAGGGACGATATCGGAGATCTCCCTATTCGGAGAGGCTATGTCCCTGTGACTCTGGCGATATTGAGTCAACGGAACATGTACTTCTTTACTGTTCCTTCTATAAAGACACCCGGGCTAAGCTTATATCTCCAATAATCTATAAATATCCAGGACGCTCTGGTCATTACTATACTCAATTACTTCTATCAGATATGAATTTTTCTGTAACATATAGTGTGGCCAGGTTCTGTGCCGCAGCGATCAAAATCCGCAGGACAATGACCAGCGTCATCACTTAACTAAAAGTACCACTTACAATACATAGCTCCTAAGTAACAACAACTCTTGACTAACAAACAAATGTGGGATGTCTTATGTGTATGGAACAGTATGTATATACAGTATGTACTTTGATGTCTTTTGTATATCTCTATCTTGATCTTCCTCTACGGCTCGTTGACATCACTAATTCCTCAGATACTAATAAGGTATAGCCTCGTGATGGTCAGGATGGATTTCTGGGCAGTTTCTATATTATATTATATATTTTATATATAATATATTTTATATTCTGTATTTTATATCTTATCTATTTTACTACTATTTATATACCGTATCCTATTGCTGGTCACTGACCGTAATAAAGATTGATTGATTGATTGATTGATTGATTGGCATATTAAAATGTGTTTTTTACCATATGTCCTTTTAGATTGTTATTACAAAAGCTTTATATCAGTTTAAATGGCTAGTTAATAAATTAAACACTGTAATCTTAGTAAAGAAAATCAATATTTAAGTTTTAAAAGATGCATAATCATTCTGGTTTTATGAGCTGCACCCTGTTATTGATCCTAAATCTTAGAAAATGGCAAACTAATTGAGTTCCACTATGAAACACTTACTACATAATTATGTTCATGTCTATTCAGAAGCCATTCCTTTTCACTTCCGTGGGACTTATTTTGAGGTAATGGTTAATAGGATTGTAACTTTAAAGAACCTTCATAAAAAAGCATAACAACACAATAGCCACAGTTATTCTAGTTTCTCTCCCCAGAAGGTGTATTTGTTTTTATCACTCTCTTGGTCTTGGAACCTCTCTGATTTGCATCTTTTCCTGTTCTTACTCCATAAAAATCCGGATGGGAACATATCAATTACCTCTGCTTGGCTCTATCAGTATTCAGTTGCTTCTGTTGTTTCAGCCTACATATTTCATCATCACACATTCCCCTCTCCCAAGCCTTCTGGGATGCAGATGTGTTTTCCTGTCAAGAGCAACCAACCATTTTGCTGAAAATTGCAATACGCTATGGAAACTGGTATCAGTGTCAGCAGGAGGAAGAAAAAGGAAAAAGTTCAAGGTCACATTAATTCAAATCTGCAAGCCTTAAAGTGTCCTCAATCCTATTTATTTATTTTTTTATTTTGTTGCATAAAGTCTCTACTTTTAGAACTTCCCATTAAACAGCTGGTTTACTATACATTCAGAATTTCCATCATTCTTACTGCAAAGTTGCATAACAGAATTATGCTGGGCAGAGACAAGAACTCCGTTTTCATAGTTCCATTGGGCAGGAATATTTTGAGAAATTATGCTATCATTACCCATTGATGCATTTCATTTGTTAGTCACTTTAGTGAAGTCTTTTAAGCCAAGGGTGGATCATAGTGCATCTGCCTCATTTTCTACTACCCCAGATTCCACAGATAAAACAACCCATATTTCCAAAACTGGGCAGAAGTGACTTAGTAGTTGATTCTGGTTTTGAGCTGAAGCTATTTAGAATCTCAAAAGGGTACACCATAATAGCCTCATATAGAATTGTGCTCCCTGGTGGCTTCTGGGGATGTAGTTCTCCTTTCTGGGGCTGGGATATTTTCCAGTAAGAGGAGAAAATGCCAAGGGTTCCTGGAGCTGCATGCCTGCTGTATTAAGTCAAATAGAGAACTGCATTAAAACTATAACACAGCAACTGATGACCAAATCCAATAAAATAAATAAAACAAATTGCATTAAATGTCATTTCATAACTAAAACTAGCTGAAACTCAAACCAAATAGAAAGCAACTACCATTAACAGAGACCGTAACAAGATGGTGTATTTCAAAGGTTTAAGTATCTGGTTATGCATCCAAAGGTTGGGAATGTGCTTCTCCACTGTGAAAAGAGCCAGCCTGTATGGCCTTGGGCAAGTAGCACAGTCTAGGGCAGTGGTGGCAAACCTTCAGCACTCCAGATGTTTTGGACCACAGCTCCCAAAATTCTGAGGCTAGATTGCCAATTTATTTATTTATTTATTTATTTATTTATTTATTTATTTATTTATTTATTGGGCTTATATACCGCCCGTCTTCCCGAAGGAACTCCGGTCGGTTTACAACATAAGAAAATGCTGATAACAACTATTGAGTTAAAACAATTAAACAGTTTAAAGACAGTTTAACACAAATAACCAGACTATACAATAAAAAATGGCTTTACAGATGGCGGGGGGAAAAATTCAGTCACCAAATGCCTCCCGGAAAAGGAGAGTTTTTAATGCCTTCCGGAAGGCTGGCAGGGACTCTGCTAGGCGCACTTCTGCTGGGAGATGGTTCCACATAGTGGGGCCAGCCACAGAGAAGGCTCTGGTACGGCTGGATGTTCTCCGAGCCTCCCTGGGCGTGGCCACACGCAGCATGTGCGCCCGCGACAACCTAGTCGGACGGGCCGATGTTGACTGCTGTCAAAGACAAAAGGACTTTGAGAGTTGTGGTCCAAAACATTTGGAGTGCCAAAGGTTCGCCACCACTGGCCTAGGGCAATCTAGAAGAAGAAAGAGGTAAACCTCAGTAGCTTCTACCTGGAAACCTCTGGAAAGATTTTTGAGGATTCAGAATAGACTGGATGACACATAATGATGGATTTTCTAAAGGCTGGGAGAAAAAGAAGTGGCAAAGAAACAGAATTGATGGCCTAACAGGCATTAAAATGGATGCTGTATTAATGCATTCCACAACAAAAGGGGCTGTCCCTGAAAAGGGCTTCTCCCTCATTGCCACCCTTGAGAATGCCGAGTGATGCAGGACAGGAATCAGAGAAGGACATCTATTCATAATCTTTGGAGAACAACAAATATGGAGACACATGGATGAACAGTGGAGACCAGCATGCATAAAATGTGCTGAAATTTTGTTGATAGATGAAAGAACCATCTTCATCAGTTGAAAAGACAGTTATGTAGCACCCTAAAGACTAACAGGTATGTGCAGTTACTGTGCAGTTATGAATAGAACAGTAATAGCTCAAGGACTGAGCTAGGTGAAATTCTCTGCACCTCTGCATTTCAGGGACATCTCCTTACTCGGTGCACAAGCCATAGCATGCCACAAAGCTTTGAAAAGTATTTCTTTCTGGATTACCTCTCTCAGAATCCTGGCTGGCTAGAACTTCGTGGAAGTTGTAATAGAAAAACAGAAACTTTTTTTTAAAAAAAATCTAGATGACACTTATAGAATCTGGTTATAGTTCAAGAACAAAACCGTACTCAGCCTTTCTAAAGGTGCATGTAAGCAGTGCTTTATTTCCATCATTGTTCAGACATGGAGGGTAACAGTATCTCCAGTGGATCTCAACACGGTTTATAATACTGGGAAGTCAGGATTTCAAATCATTTGGACAGCCTCTGAGAAGAGATGGCACATACTGTGTACATTTAAACAGCGCACTTTTAGAAACTCTGGAAAAGGTTGCAGTTGGAAGTGATTTTCCTAATGGTAACCTTCTGGAAGGTTCACTTCATCTTGAAATAAAACCACCAGAAGAATTCTTAGCAGATCTTAGCAAAAAGAAAGCAGGACTGGAAAATGCATTTGTTTGAAAAAAGAGCTGTGCAATCTTTTGCTTCAAGCAAAATCGCCCTCCTTCTGTGAGCCCTGCCACCTGCTAAACTCTCCACACAAAGCTTCCCTTCCCTTAAGGATCACACTACCGCAACTGCTGACTGAGCCAACTGTAATCCTGCCATTTCACAAGCATTTGCAGGATTCCGTTAACAACTTCCCTTGCCAACCATCCTAGCCCCTTGCCACTTCTGGTGCCAGCAGCAAAATGGCAGAAAGGGAAATAAAAAAGCGGGATCAAATGCTGCTTGTTCAATGTGAAACAACACTGACTTCTGGTAAGCAAGCCAGGCAAATTCTCTAATGTGTTGTAAAGTGTGATCCTGCAGTTGTCTGACACAATACAGATTGGGGACAAGGGAGTAGGTGAGACACATCACGGAAACCTATATAAAGATGGCTTTTACTGAGGCTTCTTATTCTGCTCATCATAGAATCATAGAGTTGGAAGAGACCTCATGGGCCATCTAGTCCAACCCCCTGCCATGCAGGAACCCCTTCACAATATTTCCAACAGATGGCCATCCAGCCTCTGCTTAAAAACCACCAAAGAATGAGACTCCACCACCCTCCATGGCAGCATATTCCACTGCCGAACAGCTCTAACTGTCATGAAGTTCTTCCTAATGTTCAAATGGAATCTCTTTTCCTGTAGTTTGAAACCATTGCCCCGAGTCCTAGTCTCTGAAGCCATGGAAAACAAACATGTTCCCTCTTCAATATGATATCCTTTCAAATATTTAAACATAGCTATCATATCCCCTCTCAGTCTTCTTTTTGAAAGGCTAAACATTCCCAGTTCCCTAAGCCACTCCTCATAAGACATTTCCTCCAGATCCTCAACCATCCTGGTCGCCCTCCTCTGCACCCACTCGAGGTTGTCAACATCCTTTTTAAACTGAGGCGCACAGAACTGGACACAGTACTCCAGGTGGGGTCTGACCAGAGCAGAATAGAGTGGCACTATCACTTACCTTGATCTAGACACTATGGTTCTGTTGATGCAACCAAGAATTGCATTGGCTTTCCTGGCCACCGCATCACACTGCTGACTCATGTTCAATTTGTGGTCCACCAAGACCCCCAAATCCCTTTCACAGGTACTATTCTCTAGCCAAGTGTCCCCCATCCTATATCTGTGCAATTCATTCTTTTTACCTAGATGTAGCACCCTACATTTCCCTCTGTTGAAATCCATTCCATTAGCTTTGGCCCAGCATTCTAATCTGTCAAGGTCCTTTTGGATTTTCATCCGATCCTCTAGGGAATTAGCAACCCCTCCCAATTTGGTATCATCTGCAAATTTAATTAGCATACTCTCTATTCCTTCCTCCAAGTCATTAATAAAGATATTGAACAGCACTGGACCCAGAACAGAACCCTGGGGCATCTTTCTTCTTCATAATCAAACGCTGCATGTTATTTTGAAAATGAAAGAAAAGCCACCATGATGAAATCACCTTTTGACCTCTCTTTATTATCCTAATTGTAGATTCTGGAAGATATAATAAGCACTCTGTAAATTGTGCCCTATTGGAAAGTCACTGTTATTCTTAGGCTGACATCTAAGAGGTTTGCATTTTAAAAAGCTTGGGCAATGCATATTTTTCTTCACACTGATGCATAGGCGAAATGAATTGCTGGAAAACATGCATTTGGAATCATATAGTCGCATTTCAAGGCTGACAAATCAGACTTTCGACTGAATTCAAATTTACCTCTCAAAACCCAACAAAACAAAGCAAGTTAATTTACAAACTACAGGAGGTGTGAAAAAACAAAACACCAAACGTATAGTTCAGCCCTCAGCCTTTGACAAATAGTGCTGCTATTTTGCTTATGGCCAAATATTGGGATAAATGGAGAGGCAAGGAAAGAAAACAAAGGAAATGCATATATTCGTAAAGCCAATGGAATAAAGCCTCATGCAATAAAATCTGGGAACTGTATTAAAAATAAAATTGAACAGCAATTATACACAACATTCCACAACAAGGAAGTTCTATGATAAAGGTGCTGTGTGCAGGCAGATGGTGCAATTTATCAAATACTTGATCTTAAGTAGTATTTATTTAATTATTTATTTAGAAAAAAAATTAGCTGCCCCATTACCAAGTGGTCTTTGGGAAGCATACAACCATATGTTAAAACTATAAAACAACATAATTATTAAAACCATAAAATATAAAACAATTTTTAAAAATCAATATACAATACATGCACCCAGCTAAAAAAGCACTGTCTAATTAAAATGCTGGCTGAACAGGAATGTATTTGCCTGGCATTGAAAAGCCAAAAGCATAGGTGCCAAGTGGATCTCTGCTGGGAGGGCATTCCACAGTTGGGGGTCAACTGCTGAGAATGCTATAGATTTATTCCTACCATGAAAACATATATAGAACTCTCTGTGCATAATAGGGTATAATTTTTGGAGAGCACCCTACTACTTGGTAATACAGCATCTCATTCCAACATGGCTCAAAAGACTGCCACACACGTCCTCTTCAGAGGGCGTAGAGATTGTCTTGCTGTCTGGCCTCTGCTGTGCTGCACAGAAACATATTGATTTGATTTATTTACTGATCTGCCAAACATCCTCACATGAGCTTCAATCAGGCATTTGCTCATAGTGCAGGCAGCTAATATGGTCTTTTTGAAAACACAGCACAGATTCTGGCTTGTTTTTTAGGTCAGCAGAGGATTCATCAATTTCCACTTTCCGTCCAGCCAGAAAACTCCCTTTGATCTTGAATGATTGAGGAACCATAATTAACTTTCTGATCACGCCAATTGAATGAGCTATCCAGACAAAAATAGAAACCTACCTTGCCACTGCTATTTTGTCTCCACAAATAAACCCAGAGATTTAGAGCAGCGGCTGTGCACAGCAGAAGAGTTAAATGGGTTTTTTGCATTTCTGCCCTTGTTTCGGGATTCATGTTTGAATCCTGAAGAATCAGAAACAATGCAAGGGCAATCTGGTTCACCTGCTTAGAACAACCTGTTACATTCATGCCATCACTGACGCACATTGAAGTTTCCCAGATGGTTCTTCAACAATGTAATTTTGTGCCTCCTTAACTGAACAAGAATGTCCCAGTATGCCAGAGACCAAGAGGGAAAACACTCCCTCATTGAGAGTGTTCATCCTTACCCTTCCATTATAGACATGCATACCCAAGAGGGTTTGGAAGAAGCATTATAGTAAATATCTGAGAAATGGAGGCAATAATATGGGAATCAGAAGAGATAGATCATGAAAAAAGATGCAATTGTTGAATCATCATCATCATCGTCGTCGTCGTCTTCTTCTTCTTCTTCTTCTTCTTCTACTACTACTACTACTACTGCTACTACTACTACTACTACTACTACTACTACTACTACATAAATAAATAAATAAATAAATAAATAAATAAATAAATAAATAAATAATGCCACCAAGTCAATTCTGATTTATGGTATTCCAGGTAAAGAATACTCAGAGAATACTCCCCTTCAGTGGGGGGTAGGGATAACTTGAGAATATGTAGATTCTCCAAGGAGACACAGTAGGGAACCAAATTCTCAACCTCTGGCCCCATTGCCCGATACCTGATTCACTGAGCAAGTCAGTGAAAGCTGGTGCTAAATAATACCTGTTAGTCTTTAAGGCACTACAAGACTCTGTTGTTTAAGGTTGGGAAAGTCTCTTTTTTGGACTATAGTCACTAGCCATGCTAATTGGTTGACTATGGGAGATATAATCAACCCCCCTTCCAAGTGTCCATGTAAGTGAAGAAATAAAGTAAAAGAAAGAAGCTTGGCTGGAACCCCTAATTATCCAGCGTGTCCAGGCAATTCAAAACGGTCTGTACTATATCAGAGAATTACAGCACCTGGAGCCCTTAAACCTGGATGAAATACAAGATGGCAATCAGGCAGATGGAAGAAAACAGTAACAGTTCACAGAGAATAAGGAGAGGAAAAAGATATCATGGCACCCTCAATGCAGCTAGTAAAGAATTAGCTGAAGCGAAAGATTAATAATGCAAAGAGCAACTACTGTAACTCTAAAAGAAATTGGGAAGAAAGGAAAGAAAACGAGGACAGGGCTGAGACACCGAATGGGTGAGGCAGTGCCAGAGGGGAAAAAAAGATCCAGGGGGAAATAAAAATGAGAGTTAAAGGCAACTTCAAAGCCTTCTGTAGTGCGTCTTCCATGCCCAAATGCAGGAATGATCTTACAAACACCGGAATGATCAATGACACAAAGCAGCAGCAAAGTGAAGCACAGAATCAAACATTAATTAATCAGAGATGATATATAAACAGACAGATGACATTAGCAGACATGTTTCTCATGAAACCAACAAATGAAAGCAGATTCATCTTCATAGGAAACACTTTTCTCCCCCAAAACATAAGAGCAGTTTGTGCTCGAAGTATGGGAAAACCTCTTTAAGAAGCCAAGTACCAATACCAACATCCTTTTTACAGTAATCGAGCATGACACTTCATGCTTTGTACCAGCAGAAACCCTTTTGATGCTTAACACCATACAGAGACCTTCACAGAAGGTGTAGGTGGAGGGAAATGGGGGTGCCGTGGTGTGTTTTGTTTTAATTTGCACATATCTGCCTTTCTGCATAACATGGATGGATCTTGGTTGCCTTGAGTTTGAGACCACTGCATCATGGGAGAAGCAGCCAATATTATGTTCTTTTTGGCTGCTCTTCCTTCCATACCTTGGATCCAAGGGCCCTCAATGCTGGACATTATCCACAGGTTTAGATGAGAAGGAGTCTGGAAGTTGAGTCATGGCGACTGGACTTCTTTTTTGAGAGATAGAAACGTTTCGCTGTTCATCCAAACAGCCTCATTGGTCTGAATACAGCTAGTGCTGGAGTACTTGCACTAGCTATACTCAGACCGATGAAGCTGTTTGGATGAACAGCGAAACGTTTCTATCTCTCAAAAAAGAAGTCCAGTAGCCATGACTCAACTTCCAGATAAACTCACCTGGATGACTGAGAATCTTCACAGACATGAGAAGGAGTCCTGATGTGGGAGCAGGGAGGTGGCAATTTGAGCTGAACTTGTGCAAAAGACACTTGTGTGCTGGAGAGGGCAAGTGGGAATTATTGTAATAATACTGCCACATTTTCTTGTCCTCAATGAAAATAGGAACTTAACACATCAAAAGGAATGGGTGTCTCCCCAAGATGAAAACAATTTTCCCCTGCACTTTCTGTTATTAGCAGCATTATTCTCACCAGCAAAAACTACCCCCAGAAAAACAATGTTGTATTTTGCACAAAATATAATCTCATGAACAAAATGCAACATTTTTGCTCAATTATGAGGTTTTATACAAATTGCTTTGTAATTTTTAAGAAGTCAAAAAAGGAAGAACTCTCAGAATCCCAGCAGGAAAAGGATTTTAGAAAAAAATGTTTTATTGTCTCATCTGCAAGAAGAAAATAAATGATTGCTTACATCACTACGATGCACACATACTGTACCTGAGCAAACATAGGATTAACTGAGTTTAAAATATATGTCAAGAATCCATGCGATGCTTCAAATCAGGCCCCTAGAAAAATGTCATTTATCAACTTGGTTGGGGAAATCCGAATTTGGAGGGATTATACAGGAGAGTAAGGGTATCCTACTATCCTTCTCTTCAAATCTGGTGTCTCTAGGTGCCTTTGGGCCCTTTTATCAGCCCAAGAATTAACAAATCTAAATTTGCTAAACATTCATCAATTTGTATTTTTGGGAGACTTTTGTTTATGATGAATACAAATTGATGAATTTAGATGAACAGCCAAATTAGTCAGAAAACGGCACCAGGGCCTGGATCCAGATCACCATTTTCTGGGCCTTCCTCAGGGTAGCCTGGCAGGAACAGGTGGAATGGGCTGAAGATTTTAAGAAGAAATACTCCACCTGGTATCATGATACCAAATGACTGCAGGCCACGGACAAGGAGTTATGCAATGTGGTATAGATTCTTGTCTCTCCAGGTGCATACTTAAAGTACCTTGTATGTTATGCATATTTACAGGCAGTGCAATCCAAACTCTAACACTCACCCACGGTTGTGGAATGTACAAAAGCAGTTGGGAGGCAGAATAGCTGGAAGAGAAGGGCAGGGCAGGGAAGCGAAGGGAAAGAGCTGCCTTATGGCAGATCCAAGCCCCTCTCAGCCCAGACTTAAGAGTGACTAAGCCAGCACCATGTAAGAGCAAGGCAAGTGTGTCTGGCTTAATACGAGTATTAAATATACAATGGTACCTCTACTTAAGAGCAGCTCGACTTAAATAATAAAGGAGACAGTTGCCACAGTTGTATTCCCTTTTCAGAATGCTCCACTGTGTGAATAGCTGGACATTTTCAGAGCTTGTGCAATGCTGTACAGTGGTACCTCTACTTAAGGGCAGCTCGACTTAAGAGCACAAAACAGTTGGCGTTTTAACTGCAGCCTTACACATTTTAAATGTGCTCTGCTCTACTTACGATTTTTTAAAAATTATTTATTTATTTTTTAGATAGGGCTCCTCTACTTAAGAGTTGTTCGACTTAAGAACATGCATTCAGAATGGATTAAATTCGTAAGCAGAGGCACCACTGTATGTAGGAATCGATACAGAATCATATAACGACACCATGGTAATAATAACCAAAAAGCCAATAAGGAAATGAAGAAAATATGCAGAAAATGATACTTTAGAGATCATGTAAACAAACTAGAATGATTTGGAATGAGAAGATAAGCCATGACAAGACAAGACTTTTAGGCAGAGTGAGTAGGTTACGTCAAGCAGCTGATTTTGTAAGCCATGAAAGGGAAAGATTCATGTTATTTATTTAATGCATTACTTTGTACGTAATTATTTACTTTATTTTTAATTTATGAATTATTATCATTGTCATAATTTTTACTTTTACATTTTTATTCCTTCTCCTCCTCAGGATGACATATGCTATCTGCTGCTTTCTCTCTGGTAGCAAGATGTCTTAGAAGTATGTAGTTGAAAGAGTTTTCTACATCAAACAGAGCAGCCTCCTTCTTGATACATGGCCTTGAACTAGCCCTAGAAGTAAATCAAACAGTAGGAGAACTTTCCCAGATTTGGCTATGAAATTATGTCATGAATAGGATAGCCACTTCCCTGTTGCTAAAAAAAGGATGAAATGCGTTACCAAAACAAAGCTGGAAAAAGAGGCACAACTTTGCCTAATATTTTCAAATGTTGGTTTAGATAGATGTATGAAATAAAATAACTGAAATTTCAGTAAGTACATACAGCCTTGCAATATATAATTTTATTTATTAATTAGATTTATATACTACCCATCAAGCTACCAGGCCTCTCTCTCTCTCTCTCTCTCTCTCTCTCTCTCTCTCTCTCTCTCTC
>JAHTLZ010000007.1:21683334-21700786 GCA_023846285.1 Phrynocephalus versicolor
CTCTCTCTCTCTCTCTCTCTCTCTCTCTCTCTCTCTCTCTCTCTCTCTCTCTCACACACACACACACACACACACACACACACACACACACACACACACACACACACACACACACACACCTACTGTATAGTGGAGAAAACTATGACCAGCTGAGTGGTGTGTCTGTCTGCATATTCTGTTGACTCTGCAAATGGATAATTCTCCAGCTGCTTCCTGCTCTTTCTACAATTTGTTTGCTGTAAAATGGACATGCATTAGATCTCTCTTCAAACAGTGAGCAGCTTCAGTCAGCACTGTTCTCTGTAAAGCAGTATGTGTGGCTTTCCTACAGTTTCTAAACTGTAGCGGTGGGGTGCCTCACCCAAACTCTTTATCAGGGTAAGGAAACACTTGATGTTATGTGTAGTCAAGAATACTGATAGCAACCCTAACAGGGCTTTCAAGGAGGGGATATTTAAGGAATGGTTTTGTCACTTCCAGACCCCCAGTATGTTTCCATGCCTGGGTGGAAATGTGAAGTCCGGTCTCCTGAACCCTAGTCCATCACGCTAGCCACTACTACACCCGGGTGTCCTGGTAAATTTCTTCCTCTGTTCTATTCATGGAAGGGAGAACTATCCAATATTGCAAACTCTTTAGAATAAATTCTCAAAAGAATATACTAGTGATATTCAAATCCATTAAAAACTTGTGCTAGGTCCAGTTACTATGTGAGATTCAACCCTAGTATCTACCCCCTTGTGACCACCATATTCATTCTCTAATCCTCCATAAACCTCTGGAATGTTCTGTCACATCACTTTTCCTTTTTCCTGCTGCCCCTGAAAGGTTATACCCGAGTTCCATTTCCTCTTGGCTCTTCCTTCAAGTATTCTCTTCATGGTGATTTGTCTTCATCCTTCACTCAGGCATCTGTTTCTCAAGACACTTTCAAGCACACTTCCTCCTTTCCTGCAACTGCCCTGCTACATGTACATGGATTAGCTGATGAATTAGCCATGTGTGTCGATGCCAACAGTTGAACACATTCATATGGAAGAAAAGCAGGCACTGGCCAAAAACCACAGTGCTATGCCACCCAACGCTTTGTCCATAAGCAAAGAGTTCCTTTGGAGATTACACCCGGTGACTCGCTATGCTTTCTCAAAGGAATGCAGACCTTGCAATGAAGCTTTTATACACAGGACATGCAAAACAATTTGACTGTTTGTCTATATCAGGCCTGCCCAACAGGTAGACTGTGGGCTACTGGTAGCCCATGAAGGGTTCAAAAGTAGCCCGCCGGCCATCAATAAAAAAAGTGAGGGGATAAGTTCTCCACCCCTTCCTCTCCCATCCCAAGGACCACCACTGCCCCAGCAAAGTTCTCGGTCTGCCAGCCCGCTGTCTCAGCTGAGCGGGGCAGTTCAAGGGCCATGGCGCATTGGAATCTGTTCCCTCTAGAATGGATTAATTGGTTTTCAATGCATTCCTATGGGAAACTGCTGCTCTGCTTAGAAAAGTTTTGTTATGAGCATCTGCTCGCAACAGATAAAATTTGTAAGTAGAAGTTTTAGTGTAGTAGCCCTCAGGCACTTTGGGCTGGAAAGAGTAGACCTTGGCCTGTTCAAAGTTGAACAGCCCATGTCTATATAAACTTTCTATGCTTTCATGGAAATATATAAATCACACGTCTCTCTGCAGCCTCTCCATTACATTTTCCACAAAGCTCCGTCTGTCTCTCTGTCTGCTTGCCCATACCTAGCTAGCTAGATAACCGGAGGAATTTGGAGTTTTCGTATTCATTAATATTTTGTTACAAGGAAGGGTGTAAAGCAAGTAACTCTCTGCCTATTAGTACAGAAGGGGGAAAGTTTTTCTTCCCTTTCCAACATCTTTTTTGAGTTTTCTACATGTCATGGATGTGTCACTCCTATCCACAGTGGGCTCGAGGCAGGAAAGGAGGCAGAGAGACAGGATGCTGGGAATAAGGCCTCGTGGGAGCTTTGATCTGAACTCACCTTCATCCCTGCACCCACAATGAGCCTTTCCAAAGGCAGATGCAGTTATAAATAAATAAGCAGAAGAGAGAGAGAGAGAGAGAAAGAAATGGCAGGCTTTGTTTGATGGAAATATTTTTCCTGATGGGGGGGTGGGGGCTCCCCTCTCCCATCCTCAGCATGAAAGTCAGGAGCTGATAGATAACTGATGTTGTGCAGAAGGGAAGTAAAGAACTGGGAAGATCAATTGATCCCCCAGAGCAGAATGTGGGTGGTGCCTTTTTCTCATATGAGGCCTTGATGCTAAATTAATAAAGAGCAGGCCCTTATTATATATCAAATTTTATTATGCCTGCAGAATTCCAGGATGCCCTAGAACAGTGGTGGCGAACCTTTGGCACTCCAGATGTTTTGCACCACAACTCGCAGGATTCCAAGCTTGTATTGCCAATGGCAAAAGGCTGTGGGAGTTGTGGTCCAAAACATCTGGAGTGCCGAAGGTTCGCCACCACTGCCCTAGAAGAAGGGAATCGTACATCACTTCTGAGTTTTTGTTTTCATTTACCTAGAAAACCCTGGAAGTGGTTGCTATAATTCAGAATCAGCTTGATGGCACCATTTCCAACATGTAAACGTGACCTTCTGGAGAGGAGGCAGGTGGCCTGTCTGAAGGAGAGCTAAAAAACTGAAGCTGCTTCATGGAGAGAGGGTATCTAACCTCCCCTCTTCATACGGCTGTTATAAGTTGTTGTAAGTTACAATGGATGGAGCGAGGTTAATATGTTCGCCTCAACATTTGAGGTTGCATATGGTGTATAGCTGAATAGGGCTTCGGAGTGATTCAGCAATGGCAGTGGTTAATGGGGGAGGCAGGATTCATAGTGATGGAACAACTGCTTCGTCTGCTTTGGTGGAGAGAGTCAACACAGGTGACAAATGCTTGGAGGCAGAAATAGGCTATTGGAGAGAAAGATGTGAGCCACATTTCTGTCATTCCAAAGGTGCAGTAGATATCATCTCCCATCAGCCAGAATGATCCCATTGCTAGTCCAGCTTCCTTTTGTACATGAATGGGAAGGGGTGTCAGTTCCTTCTTCATCTCTTCTTCTCCTCAAAATATCTTGCATTAATATGCTCTTTGATCTCCCTGTTTGCACATAGAGCTGTAGTTGTGTTATTTTTCTGGCCTCTGAGACTCCCTCCCAGGAGCCATAGGATTATAGTCTATATTTAAAAGAAATGCGGAGGAGGGAGGAGGGAGAAAAGAATGGGGTATCCCTGGCTAAATGTGAATTATGAGGCTGCGATAATCTCACCTCCCTATACTTTCCTTGGATTGTTTACAACAGGCTACAGAAGTAATCTCTTTGCATTTCTAATCCATTCCGCTATGACCTCAGGGAGGTTAAAATGAAAAAGGAAAAAAGAAAAAGAGAGAGAGAGAACAGCTACATGCATGAGAAGCCTTCTCAGCATCTTTAAAGCCCCTGGCGGTATAAAAGCAGTGATATAATGGGTTTTCACACACTCACTTTCCCCCTTGACAGTGGTTTAGCACCACAGAAATTCAAAGTCCTTTTATCTCTCTGCTTTATTTAACTGGTGTAATTAAAATAAATTGATTTCCCAACCAATTAGTTATCAAATATCTTTAACTACTTTAAAGCTCTGGCATTATTGCTTAATCTCAGAGGCCCCCTGTGAGACATGCCAACCTGCTGTCTCTTTACGTGAACAACTACCGTTATTAGCCTACTCCTAGGTAAGAGAAGCCTGAGGTGTGAAATCTGCAAGGAAGAGAGAGAGAGAGAAAAAAAGAGGAGGAAATGTTTGCTCCTTTCCTAGAATATTAAGAAGCACATTATGCTGGCCTCAGTAGCAACTGGTAGGCGATGGCAGCTCAAGACCACCTGTTAATCAAGGTGTGCAAACCAAATATAGCCAGTAGCCACCCACAAATGAATGGCATGAACAGTAGATGGCATGAACAGTAGACAAAATTGCTGACTGGGGCAATGCAGAAAGCAGATGGCACTGACAACAAAAGTCATCATCAGTATATGTACCAAGTTTATCAACAGCAGTTGCCAGACGGATGTGTGCGTGTGCGCATGCTCTCTCTCTCTCTCACACACACACACTTATCTCCTTGCCCATGTGGATGGAAATGACTTTCCTGATGTCCTTGGTTGAGTTCCCCCATTAATCAAAAATGATGTTGGGTGCAAAACCGGTCATTTTCATGTAACAATATTCCGCTGTACAGTTTGCATGGGCAACCTGCTACAATTGGTCACAATTATAGGAACTACATCTTTGGGCCATTTCACACGACCCCTAAAATCCGCTGGCCACTTAAATTCGGACCAGAGATCTTGGGGGTTTGTTGCTCTTCCTGCGTCCCCACCCCTCCGCACTTCCTTGCTCCTGTCTGCATGAGGGGAGGGAGAAAAAAGGGACAAAAGAATGCAGGCTCACATCCGTCTGCCGGTCCAAGCCGCCCCGAGCCCCGTTGTAGTCCTGATTCCTTCTCTTAAAGGGGCAGGAGGCAAAAACAACAACAAACAGAAGTGAGGAGAGCCCGGCACTCTAGGTTACATCCAGATCTGGGATTTTTCACCCTCCGAGAGCAGGTACCTGAAAAGTGCGCTGGGACGCACTTAGGTGGGCATGGTCACACTTAATTTTCTGTAAACTCCGAAGCTGGTGGGGAAACAATTTTAAGCTCCGGAGCTGGGAGCCATTTGCGGCGCAGTTTAGGGGTCGTGTACAAATACCTCTAGTTCAAGAATCTGAAGCAGTTTGGTTTGTTAGCTTTTTTTTAAAAAAAATCAACCTGCCAGGCTTTATATTCTTGATATGTGACATTGTAGACATTTTGTGCCAATTACAAAGACCCTGATGGAAGAAAAGAGATCAGTGTGTGTTGTTCTCAGCTAGAGGGAAGTTTTTTTCATGAAGCTTTAACATTCCTCACTTCCTATTTCTCAGACATACACTGGTGTATGGAAAAGCTACCAGGTTCAGTCCTTTGCACAACGGAAGGCAACCATGGTTCCCTTCCGAGATGCTGGACTTCTGTTTGCATAGGGAACTTATATAAACAGTCTGATATAAACATAGTTAATGGAGTTACAAAGTTCCAATAACACTGTCTTCATTTGGGGGGGAAAGCAACGGTCTGTCTTCGTGCATAATTTATCATCACATTTGTGTCCTTCCTTTCCTCCAAGATGCAAGAAAACCAGCACATGCATTAGGTCACAATGTTTTGTCTACAAAAGAGGTCTACAATGTGGCCTCTTCATTTCAACATTTGATGCCTCAGATAAAGTGGGCTTCAGCTCCCAGAATCCCTAGTCAGCATGTCTAAGCAATCAGGAACTCTGGGAGATTAATTCCAAAATATCAGGAGGGTGAAAGACTGAAATACATTTACTAGTATGTAGATTAAGGTAACAGTAGTAATTGACTTAAAACTCCATGGACATGGAGTCGCAAAGAGTCGGTCATGACTATAATGATACAACACACAGTAATTGACTTAAGGCCCCTCAGCTCTGTGAATTAGCGACGTTCCAAACCCAGAACCTGTGAATTCAGTTTTCTAGAACACTGTTTTCTGTTTTCTAGAACACTGACGCCTTGCCTGAGCTAAATGTTTGCATTTCCCATCCTGGCATTACCAGAGTCATTTGTTCTCACAGCCATAAATTTTCATCTGTTGTTGTTTCAATTAGACTGTATCAAATGAGACAATTCATTTCATGATTTCTCATGCACCTTCTTTCCTGAGACTCAAGGCAAAGTCATTTCCAGTCCAAAACTTTTCTTGATTGATGAGGCTAGTCAAGAGGCTTTATTGTGATACAAATAAACATAAAAATGTCCAGCAGAGTCAATATCAGTTCTTGTTGGCCTCGTGCATGTAAGGTCTTTTTCTTAAATAGTACTAAAGCTTAATGAGTTTTGCTCCTGAGATGTTTTCTGTAAGGACTGAGTATTGATTGATTAGACAAATTACAAAATGGCAGAGTACATCTGGGATACTCATCAGTGGAGGAAACCAAGTGTTTCTACAACTCTACAGGATCTTCTTCCAAAGTTCAAATCTCCTTGGTCTTCAAGTAGCCTGATCCACAAAACACAGGGCCTGACACAGGACAACTTAACTCTAGCTATCTCTTGGATGATTGGTCACAAATCCTGGGCAGTTTTGAGGCTCTGGTTAGTAGAGATGGGCACGACTCAGCGAAATTTTTGTTTTTGTTTTCGTTTTTTCATTTCGTTACGCAACGAAATGAAAAATGAATTTTGACTCCAAATTGAACCAAAACGACACAAACATGAAAAATTTTGTTGACCGCTTTGTTTTCGTTACGGCAAATACATTGAATTGTGCTAAATGGTAACGAAACAGCAATTTTTCGTTTCCGTTTTTGGGGTCATTACGTACCAAAACGAAAACAAATTTTTTGCAAAAAACCTCATGAAAACGGAAACGAACCGAAACAGACCCCTAAATGACCAAACGACAAACGAAACACACTTTTTTTTGAGTCGTGCCCATCTCTACTGGTTAGCCATTGACTCATTTTGGTATAAATTTTATAGGTCTATGGATCGCTGAAGGATTGTTTGGGATCAAGAATCTATCTCAGGCATGTCCAAACTTTGGCCCTCCTGATGTTTTGGATCACAACTCCCAGAATTCCAAGCCTGTATTGTCAATGGCAAAGGACTGTGAGAGTTGTGGTCCAAAACATCTGGAGGGCCAAAGTTTGGACATGCCTGATCTATCTCAACAACAGCACAGACCATTAGGAAATACTGTATAGTGGCTATCTCTTAGTCTCCTGGGAACTTTTAATTACTTGAATATCTGATGTCTAGAGATTGCTGTTGATGATGAGGATGAAAATGATGGTACAAACTGGTGGTCCTCATCATAGTTTTGACTTTTACTTCCAAAGATTTTGAGGGAAGTATCATGGAATGTAGATAGCAGAGTAGAAACCCAGAAAGCCTTGAAGGAGGCTTTGATAGTTTACCATTAATATATTTGAGATGAAGCCCTAAAATGGCCATCTCTCCCCTGTTTCAGGGCTTCTGTAGGGCTGCCAGAAGATACTTCTCTTTTTGAAGATACCATCTATTTGAAGGGCTGTCAAGCCCTAAACTGAATTCAAGATAAAGCATCTAAAAAGGTAATATGTGTGCCCTTAAAGTGGCTCATTCACAGTTAAGTACCTGGAAATCAAAACTAGCAAGCATATTGTATGGATCACCTGGCCCTAGTCTTCCTTGTTCAGCTAATAAGTCTTATAATTCCATTTAAATTATGAACATTATTTCCAACTATTCACCTATGCATATATGTTCCAATTGACACTCTCCTGTGCCCTCCTTTTTGGTTATATAATGTCCTCTTATTGATAATGTTTAACTGGGCAGTGTAGGAGAATGTGGCACTTGCAGCTGGACTGAAAATCATATGGGAAGGGACACTCCTTGAAGCTCATTTTCTGAATGCCACTAAGATAAGATGGCTGCGCAATTCATTGTTCATCTATACCATAGGATATATTGTTCTGACATACGGGAGAAACTAGCTTTGGGAGAAATGATTAACTCCCTTTGCCTCTTATAGAGAGAAAGAGAGCTAGAAACAGATGGATATGTAAGAAAGGAAGACAAAACAGTTCACTTTGTTTTAATTTTGCACCAGTGGCTGCTGCTGTAGCTAAAAATAGATCCTCAAAAGAGAGACAGCAAGAGAAAGAACAAATGTATGACATTTCAAATGTTTTCAAAACTGGGGTTCTGTGAAAAATGATAGCAGGTCTGTGAAAAAGGAGAGGAGAAAAGGCGGGGTATACATTTATACTTCTGATAATTTCTATCTCCCATTCCCTTTCTCTTCTTTTTTTTCTATTATTTTTGGCAACTGTATATTTCTTCCATGTAGCACTTACCCAAACTCCTAGAAACCTATGGGGAAAAGACTACAACTTAATGTTTCTATAAGACTGGTATCAAAGACTCAAACACCTATGGAATTGTAGAGCTACATAGAAGGGATGCCATGAGTCATGCCATCTGTTGTCTAAGCAGCAACAGCAGTGACAGGCATAAAATAAGAGTTTGGCATTTCCTTTGTGGATTACAGCTCCCATAAGATAGTCCCTCATTATTGTAAGCTGCCTTGGGTCCTTTTCCAAGGAGAAAGGCAGGGTAAAAATATTCAAAACAAATAAATAAATCCTTGCTTTGGTATATCTACTTTTTTTTTACAGCTGCAGGCTATTTAACCATACCATACATCTTTAGTCCAGATAAATCTGAGTTTCTGTTCAAGTGTTTGCTCATTGCCTATTCACACAGATAGGCTTGTTTCTTCCCATAAGCAACGGGGCACAAACAACGGCCTGCATGCCTTGCAGCTCCAATTTCTATACATTATTTCTATAAACTGGATGAGGAAGAACAAACTGAAACTAAATGCAGACAAGATAGAGCTGCTTCTGGTCAGTCGAAAGGGAGATCAAGGGATAGGGATGCAACCTGTACTGGATGGGATTAACCCCCCCCCCCTTGAAAAAAGAAGTGCATAGCTTGAGGGTGCTCCTGGACTCATCCTTGAGCCTAGATGCCCAGGTCACAGCTGTGACCAGGAGTGCATTTGCACAATTAAAACAATATGTCCATCAAGCCCGTTTCTTGAGAAACCTGCTCTGTCCATGGGGACACATGCCCTAATGACCTCCCAGCTGGACTACAGTAATGCACTCTATATGCGGCTACCAATGGAAAGTCTCAGGAAACTTCATGGGGTCCAAAATGCAGCGGCCAGATTGCTGACTGGGGCAGGTTACAGAGATCACATTACATCCCTACTAAAGCAGCTCCACTGGCTGCCAATCAGCTATCAGGCACAATTCAAATTGCTGACCTTAACATACAAAGCACAAAATGGCCTGGATCCAAGCTACCTCAAAGACTGAATCTCAGGTGCTAAAGTCATCATCTCTCCATCCCACCATCTTCACAGGTATGTCTCATAAGAACACATGAAAGGGCCTTCTCTGTTGCTGCTCCCAGATTTTGGAACTCCCTCCCACTGGAGGCCAGGACTGCCCCATCTCTGCTGTCTTTCCTTCCTCTTCAGGCAAGCTTTCCCTGAATGAGGGAATACCTAATATGTGACTTTTATCTGGATTACCATGCATGATTACATTGACTGATTTCATAAGAACAACAGTGTTTTCCATGCTACTTTCTACACCTCATAATGGCTTTTTCTTTTCTTTTTGTGTGCTCCTTGTAGCTTTTGTGTTACCTTTTAATGTTCTAAGATGCCTCTTGTAATTACTGTTCTTAACTTGAATATGTCTTAAATGTTCTAGGTTGTATATTCTCCCTCATTATTGTAAGTCACCTTAGGTCTTTTTCCAAGGAGAAAGGTGGGGTAAAAGTATTCAAAATTAATTAATTAATTAATTAAGGTCACAAACCAACTGGCTAAATTGGTAATATAACAAATGCACCTGTTGGTTTCAGTGGGCTTGTGTTTGTACAAGGAATTATATTAAGACCTCCTTATCTATGGGATTGGTACCCACTGATTCACTTATCCACAACCTGAAATATATTAAAATTATTTTTTTAAAATCGTAGAAATATAAATTTCTAAAGATGAAGTTATCAAAATTGACCACTAGAGGAAGCCAGAAACCATTGATATTTTTTTTTCTTTTTGGGCTTTTTTAAATTGCTATAATCCACATTTTTCAAGATCTTCTGCAGAGGCTTGAAAGCAGTCCCTACAGATATGAGGGTCATCATGTACTAAATACAGTACAGCATGCACAATCTCTGAAAAAGTCCAACTATTTGCACAGTGGGGCATTCCGGAAAGGGAATACAATTGCAGCAACTGTGTCCTTTATTATTTTATATACAGTGGACCCTTGTATAACAAACGGTTTGTATAACATAAAATCTGTACAACATAAAAAACATCTTGAGATAGGGGAAATTTGCTTAACAGAATCATCTATGGGGGCGAATCCGTACAAAATAAAAATGGTCGTGATTAGGGATTACTCTGTTTGCAATGCATTCCTATGGGAAATTTGTATAAAGGAAAATTTGCTTAACGTAATTTCATTTGGAACAAATTAATTCGTTTATACAAGGTACCACTGTACCTCCATTACTTGTCCACTGGTTTCCTTACCCACCCCTGCTTCCATAAATGAAAGATAACCAGTGTTCTGATCCCACTTATAATTTCAAATTGACAGAAAAAAAGAACAATGTCTTGAATCTAATTGGTAGCCCTGACCAGAGTAGACCTAATGAATAAATGGGATTTATATATCTGTTCACTCACTATTCGGAACAGATGTGAAGAGTTCACTCTGAGATTAGTAACCAGCTTCAATCCAGTATCATTAGTAATGTGCTGGCAATCTAGCTGGTAGATAATTAGACAGTCTAGTTTGTGGGGTCTTTCTCCTGGAGGAAAAGAGTGGAAGGTGTAGTGTATAGTGTATAGGTTATTTTAAGAGAGAGTCATAGAGCAGCTGAAGACAGGTGGACCTTGTAATGAGGTAATGCCTAGTGGGGTTGATTGGGGGGGGAGTTATAGGTATTTATGGAATGTGTGTGTTGTGTTATGTATGTAATTTGTGGAATAAAGAAGACTACCGGAGCTTGCTGTTGTGTCTGGACTCACAACATAATACTGGCGACGAAGGCAGTAATACAGCAGCCCACAAAAGAAGCCCTTCCAATCATGATATGTCACTAACGAGTGGTGGCAAACCTCCAGCACTATAGATGCTTTGGATCACAACTTCCACAGTCCTTTGCCATTGGTAAATTAGGCTCGGAACTCTGGGAGTTGTGGTCCAAAACGTCTGGAGTGCCAAATGTTCACCACCACTGCACTAAGCTGCCTAGGAGTGGTCAGGCTGAACTCTGCCTCCTCCCGCTCTGCTAAACAGAAGATTATAAGGGTAGCAATTGAATAACAATTTAAAAAAACAGTATCATTAGTAATGTGCTGGCAATCTAGCTGGTAGATAATGATACAGTCTAGGTTGTTTTATATAACCAAATTACTTATTTCTAATATGTTCCGTTTTTAAAATGAAGATGCAACTATTTAAAGTTCTGGAGCAGAACTAACGCTTCCTCCATGAAAAGGCACACCTGCTTGATAACAGTATTTTTCCATATGTTGTATAAATCGTTAACATTGTTTACTGCCATTGGCTAATTAAATGTTTACCGGTAGTTTTTTTTCCACTTTTCATTTGGCATGCGAAAGAAACCTTCCAGATTTTTTTTAGCTCCTGAGATCTTTATTAGTGGTTTCTTTCTTAATGTAAGAATGAAAACAAGTTGAAAATATAGCACCTGTTGCAACCAACCATCTCAACTGAATTTGTAATAGCAAATTATCCTTTGAAATGGAATACATTTTCTCTTCTCTTTTTAGCCTCTGTGATGAAAATGAGCCAAAGAGAGTATTGAGTGAAGACAGAGGTTATGCAATGATTTAGTGGCAGAACTGCTGTAAAAGAACCCAGGAGCCCTAAGTGCTAGTTCAATTCTTCATTCACAAAAATAATTGGATGGGAGTGAAAGAGGGAAACAGAGGTTACTGAGAACCAATGAACTTGCATGGAAGGGCAGAGGGCAAGACAGAAGATATTGGGAAAGAAGATAGTGGAAACTATCTATTCTGCTCTGTAGCCTAGGATGCCTTCCATGAAAAATAGTCTCATTGCCAATAGCAAGTTCTGTATCACTCATATGTCACAGACTTCCAGTCTGTGAAACTAACTGTGTATTGCTATACATATCTAACTTTTCGACGTTGCACTTTGAGTGCTATTAACTATGCCAAGAATGTCTAATTTCTTACATTTTTCTCCTTGCTGGGCACAACCATAGAATCATGAAGTTGGGATAGGCCTATATAGTTATTGAGTCCAATCCACTGCTTACTTAGTGTGTGTGTATGTGTGTGTGTGTGTGTGTGTGTGTTGTGTCATTATAGTCGTGACCAACTCTTTAGTCGTGGCTGACCCTGCTTAGCTTCCAAAATCAAGCGAGATAGGTTGTGCTTAGGGCATCTAGGCAGCTCGCTTACTTAGTACAGGAACACAAATAAAAAGGGATTTTATGCATTTCCCCCTTGTATTTTAGGATATTTTCCATGAAAAATATCCAGAAGCCGTTTGAACCCTGGCATCTTGTATAAAAATGCAAATATTTTTGCTCAAAAATACAAGTCTTTTGTTAATGCTACTGCTAACAATAATTTTGTTATTGTACAGAGGGCAAAAAATCTAGACATTTAAGCAGCTGATAGTTCTTTTGAGGGGTTTCCTGCTGTGTTAAGGCACTTCCTTTCATTGAAGATGAGAATGTGTGCAAGTATACTTTACATCTGCAATGTCTATCACTGTTGTTGTTAAGTTCCATCGTGTTGGAACCATCTTAGAGTAACCCTCATAGGGATTCCAAAATACCAGGTTCTACACACTCAGTGAGTTTCCATGTCTGCGTGGTGATTCAAACCCAAGCCTCCTGAGTCTTAGATCATCACTGTAACTGCTATAACACATTGGGTGTCCCAATATCTATTATCAGTTCTATAATAATGAGGTGTGTAATGCATTTTAGAATATTTAAAGTGCATGCATTAACTAAGTAATCATCCTAACAACCTAATTAGATAATGCATGATTATCTATACAGATGAGGGGAACCATAAAAACACTTTACAATCAAAGAATTAAGTCCAATGATTCATTCCATATAAAGCAGACTTGGGGAACCAACAAAACTTCGGTAATTCAACTTAGTAAAATTTTTCAATAGATTTGCTTTCCTTGGGATTAACAGATGCACATTTAAGAGCAAGAACATGTGTTTGTTTGTTTGTTTGTTTCATAGGCCAACTTTCTGCAGATAAGGGGACTCAAGGCTGCTTCCAGTGTTAAAAATAATTGAAAAACCAATAAATTATACATTAAAACAATCAAATAGTTACTAAAATACAGTGGACCCTTGTATAACAAACAGCTTGTATAACATAAAATCTGTACAACATAAAAAATTCCGGAGATAGGGGAAATTTGCTTAACATAATCGCCTATGGGGAAAATCTGTACAACATAAAAATGAGATTACTCCATTTTCAATGCATTCCTATGGGAATTTGTATAAAGGAAAATTTGTTTAACATAATTTCATTTGGAACGAATTAATTCCTTTATACAAGGTACCACTGTACATTGAATGAACAAAAGCATGAAAAGCATTAATGGCGTGTACTTTAAAAGCCACAATTGTTAAAAGTCTGCCTGAAAAGTGTGCCTTTAGCTGTCAGTAGAGGAATAAAAGGGAGGGGTCAACCTGATCTCTCAAGCATTCCATAATCTGGGAGAAGACACACAGAAGCCTCTCTCTTGTGTCCCCACTGGACATGCCTGTGCTGGCAATGAGACATTTCTTTTTTCTCTCTCTCTCACTGTAACCTCTAAACCAGGAGTAGGTGGCAAACCTTCACAGACACCCCAAGATGTTCTGGACCATAACTTCCACAGTTCTTTATCACTGGCAGTATAAGCTTGGAATTCTAGCAGTTGTGGTCCAAAACATCTGGAGGGTTGAAGGTTCTCCACCACTGCTCTAAACAAATAGCATCTGCTGGTTTTGGAAACTAAACAAGAGAAAAAAAGAATACAGTAACCCCCCCCACCATTTCGCAGGACTGCAGTACATGCTGGGGCTCCAGCGGATTAGCGCTGCGGTGGGGGAAGAAAAAACTTAATTTCCCTACCCCAGCGCCAGTCTGCTGGAGCCCGGGGCTTGGGGAAGGGGAAAAAAGGTTTTAAAAGCCTGGGCGTTTTAAACCTCCCACCCTTTCCCACACCCGGGCTCCAGCTCATTGGCGCTGGGGTGGGGAAACATGTTTTTTCTCCACCACCCCAGTACCAAGGCATTTTAAGGCATTTAAAACTTCGTGCACCGCCCCCCAGGCCCCACCCGACCTGCATTCGCATATCACCGATTTTTAGTCAATGAGGGTCAGGTGGGTCCCTAACCCCCATGAGGGGTGGGGGGGTTCTATAATAAATTCAAAGAACCATAGAACCATAGAGAGGGAAGGGGCTTACAAGGCCATCGAGACACTGTGATAAAAGTTACTAGAGGCCAATGTGGATGATTGTGCACACCTCATGTAGGATCCTGCTTTCAATTGTTCATCACTGCGGTTTGTTACAAAAGCCTTCTAATCAGCCCATAGTTCCATCTATTCATTCTGTGTCCCTCTCTCTCCTCTACCGTAAGGGACACTGGTAGGTCTACAGGAAGAGTAAGTACTGTTCAATAGTGCCCTAAATCAAGAGTGACTTCCTCTCTGGCAGGCGCCAACACAAGTTGCTCTAAAAAGCCGTCATTTATGATGTCGGTAAATTGCCTCTTCAAATCATGCCCAGATGTGCAATTGAAAGCTCAGTCACCTTGTCTTTTTATTTCTGCCTGCAATGCCTTGTGCATGCCTGAGTCATTCTGCATGCCATAAATCATGCTCAAGCACATTAAACACACCTGTTATTATTAGTATTATTAATTATGATTATTGCATCAGGAGATTTTACTGCTTCTGTAAGCTCTGCAGCATGCTCACATCTGCATTCATAGCTTTCTCTCTGATACGCATGGTGGAGAGAGAGCTCAAAGCAAAGACCTTCACTGAGGAAGTCCCTTGCAACATGTACTATTTGCACCACTATAAGAGTAACATGAAAGTAGCTCTATAACGCTTGCCGTTTGACTGAACAGGATGTTCGGCTTATTACACGAGTTGAATTCTTCTTTTAACTTGTTTTGCTTCAATTGGAGTTCAATTCTGAATGCCAGAAGGATAGTGATAGGCAACATACAGAAAAAGCTAGGTGCCTTGTGTAGGCGGAGTATGGCAGAGTAATGAGACAGATCTACTTCAGAGTTGACAAGACCCTAACCATGGCACCTGCTGAGTGGACTGATTCCAGAGTTCACAGTGAAGCTCACCCAAGTGCTGCCATCTGCTGTTAGCCAGAAGGTAATATGGTACACAGATGGATTCAATGTTAGGCACCAAGGCACCTAAAGCTTGAGCTTTCAGATTGGCCGCCTGCCTTCTCACCAGCATGATCTTTCAAGTGGTGAGATTGCAAATGCTATAAAAAGGAATGATCAATGATTATTTTTTTATGATTCAAAATTTAGGTAATTTTTGACAGATACAACCTGTTTATTTATTTGGCGTGTTGTGATAATTTACCATGTTTGTCGTGTTTTCTGCCATTAGTGCATTGCACTAATATGGCAGTAAATAAATAAATAAATAAATAATCCAAAATTGGGGGGCACTGGTCTAAATGTATAAATGCAAGCTTGATAATTCAAATTTCTACTGTATAAACAGAAAGCCTCTCTCACCATATTGGGACAGATTATGCTAAGAGGCCTATGCTTCTTGTTGATCCGCTGCCCAGTCACTGATAGTAGTAATATGCAGTGATTGTGTGTAATGTGTTTCTCAGAAGTTAAATACACTTCAACCGTTCTTATTTTTACGTTTGGTTTGGGGACATACCTATGTTTGGAAGCCATTCTGTGGTAGTTCAATATATTATACATTTTATGATACCACTGATTGAGTTTATGTGCATTTGTATTTTGTGTGCTTCATGGTTGTTGTTAACCAGCTGAAATCTTTAGATACAACTTGTTATATTTAAATGTCAGTCAATCAATATATCACATGGCTGGCAACTTCAAGCCCTTATTCCCCTTTCCTAGGATTCTTTATATTTACATCAGCCTGGAGGAAACTCTCAAATAAAGAGCTGGTGCCTGATAAAGAGGGTATAAGAAGGCCTGGTACACTATGGCAGAATGGCACCTAATCTTCCTCTTTCAGCTCATTCTGTGTGACCTGTGCTTCCTTGTGCCTAATATGCTAAAAAAATCTGGTGCTTCCTGGCCTTGTATCTTCCAGTTGTGAAAAAGTAGTTCAGTAGGCCTATTATGTTTGGATCCAACACAAATTTCTTTAAAAATCCAATAATGCCTTAATATAATTTCTAAATATAATGATGCGCTTAGGTGTTCCGAGGGGTAGTGCCCCCACACTCCTCTTAACAAGGAGAACTGTCTTTTCTACCTTTTTAGTCTCCCTGTTTTCAAATGATGATGGCCCTACCCCTTTCCAACCCTTTGTTGCTAGTTTGTTGGAAGACAGAAGCCTGGTATTGGCAACATTGTCTGCAATCACACCATTTTCAGACCCTAAGATCCACTGGACCGATATTGGCCTACTATTTTTCCTAGGCTTCTTTAGGGATGGAGAGTGGCCTGCTGCAATGTGATAGATAACAAAAGAAATGAAGAGGGCAAACCATGTGGTGAATCACAATAATAGAATCATAGAGTTGGAAGTGACTGATTTCCCTCAGGGGCCATCCAGTCCAACCCCCTGTCATGCAGGAACCCCAATCATAGTACTCCCAGCAGATGGCCATCCATCCTCTACTTAAAAACCACCAAAGAAGGAGACTCCACCACCCTCCATGGCAGCATATTTCCACTGCCGAACAGCTCTAACCATCACAAAGTTTTTCCTAATGTTTAGATTGAATCTCTTTTTCTGTAGTTTGAAACAATTCCCCTGAGTCCTAGTCTCTGAAGCCATGGAAAACAAACCAGTCCCTTCCTCAATGTGACATCCTTTCAAATATTTAAACATGGATAGCATATTCTTTCTCAGCCTTCTTTTTGTAAGGCTAAACATTCTCAGCTGCCTAAGTTGCTCCTCATAAGACATTTCTCCCAGACCTTTAACCACGAAGGAATTCTCTGTGCAAAGTGCTCTACACAGAAGATGCAGGGCAAGCAGATTCATTTGTACAGGTAATTCTGGTACCTTCTCTTCCTATGTGTAACAGGAAAAGTAAAGGGAATGTTTGATCAAGCTGTTGGTTTCAAAGGTGTATCATGTTGTTGGGATGTGCACAAAGAAATCTTTCAGATTTCATTGATTCTAGGGTTTGCTTTTAATGTGTGTGTACACTTTAATCATTTTCTGGTCTTTTGTCTACAGCTTTTTTCTTACACATTTTCTAGTTCTTATGGATATTCTGTCTGGCATTCATACACAAGCTCTAAAGAACCCTTCTTAAACTACTCTAATAAGTAGGGACAATGCAGGTAATAAATTCAAAAAACTTAAAGAACCCTTAAAAACTAATTCAAATAGCAAAAGCAAGGCCACTGTAAATTAACAAACAACACAATTTGTAATAACAATCCAACAGAAAAAAGCATCCCTCACCAAACAGGGAGAAAAGGGTTAGAAAGAAAGAAAGAAAGAAAGAAAGAAAGAAAGAAAGAAAGAAAGA
>JAHTLZ010000007.1:21709890-21727286 GCA_023846285.1 Phrynocephalus versicolor
GTGAGTGAGTGAGTGAGTGTGTGTAGTCCCCCCACTATTACAGCCCACGTAACATACCTAGACAAAAAATGTCCCATGTCATTCTGCACCAACCTTGAGGCCAAGGAGTAGAAGATACAAGAGTCTAATCCAAGCTATCAGGGAAGGGGTGAATTTGAAAGCATGAGGAGGAAAGGGGTTAGAACAGGCATGTCCAAACTTTGGTCCTCCAGATGTTTTGGACCACAACTCCCACAGTCCTTTGCCATTGGAAATACAGGCTTGGAATTCTGGGAGTTGCGGTCCAAAACATCAGGAGGGCTGAAGTTTGGACATGCCTGGGTTAGAATTAGGGTTGAGGCACAAGAAGGATTTTCTGAAGAAGAGACAGTCTGCTACATTTGGTGATTTCCCAAATGTGATTTGGCACCCTGATGTGTTAGGATCCCCATTGTGTAGGGATCAAGTTCAGGTTTAACAAAAGCTTTCCTCTTCAGCTAGGCCCTCTCCTGGTGGAAGCAGCAACAGACTGGTGGTAGGACTAGATTTTTCTCTCTGCTCATACATCTGAATGAACATTTTTTTAAATGCTTCCATAAATCTGTAGTTTAGTTGTCTCCAAATTGGCCCTATTTGGAAAGGATGGCTAGAATACCCAGGGAGTTCAAGAAATATCAACAATTTACACTTATCCCTAATCATACTACTAATCCTTGGTATATTGGCACGCAAATATGCACATAGGCTCTGTAACTCTCATACCAATGATTCAGTATCAAAATATATGAAAATGGTGTGTGGACTAATAATTTAAAAAATTCTGAATAGCCTCTTTTGCCTTCTTTCTTGAATTCTGAAGATTCAAAGATGACACATTCCAAACTGCCATATGCACAGGAATGCTGGAGCATTTAATCTGATCAGCATTTCTAATCCAAGTGATTTTATTTTCGCTTCATTGGCAACTAGTGCACTCTAAAGTCCAAGACATGCTGAGTTTAGAATAGGCAGAAGCCTCTTGTGCCAGCAGCATTGTAGTGGTACAGGGCCCAACCTCCAGTCCGCAGCTTGATTTCCAATCTTCTGGCACAAATGGATCTCCCAGCACAGCTGCTGTGTTAGCTGAGACAGCCAGTCGAAGAACCACAAAAGGGGAAGACAAAGAGAGGGCTAGAAGAGCTTCTGAGTTACATTAGATTCAAACTCTTCTTACACAGCCAGAGACACCATGCCAACATAAAGTTAAGCCTAGGCATTTATCCTTTGGAAGAGTTTGGATTGTACAAAGACTCCACTGGCTTTTGTGTTAATCCTCTGGATTCCAAGCATCTCTAAAAAATTCGCTGTGGATTTTGACCTATAACTGTGGGTACAAATATGTTTTTATCTTCCAGGAAAGCTTGTGTATAAAATGTATCTACAGTGGTGCCTCTACTTACGAGCATCTCTACTGATGAGCAATTTGACTTAATAGTAGAAAACTACTGGCGTTTTAACTGCTGCCTTATAAATTTTAGGTGTGGTCTGCTCTATTTATTTACAGTTTTTTATTTTTTCTTTATTTTTCTTTATTTTCATTTTTTTAGATACAGCTGCTCTGCTTATGAATTGTTCAACTTATGAGCATGCATTCGGAATGGATTAATCTCGTTAAGCAGAAGTACCACTGTAATAGGGAAAGTTCTATACAAAAATAAATGTGATTTTGGGGTTCTGTTTCAAAACTTTCTCTGGCAGATTGGTGTCAAATGTGAATAGAATGGGCTTATTATCAAAGGTACGAGGAGTTGCAGGTATACACCACTATTGAGCTATTTTTGGATTCCAGTGTCCCATCCTTGACAGTTTAATTTCCAGGCTGAAAACTTTTCTGAATCAGAAAATGCCAATTTTGTACATTATAACAGGTAAAAAACAAAGTGCTCACTCACATTTATTTCCTGGAGCAAGTTTAGCTGTCTGAACTCCCCCCCCCTTTATTTTTTATTAGGTCTCCAAAGATTATTTCTCAGTATCTGAGACAATGAGGACTGCAGTATATAAATTCTCAGTTGTTGCAAGCCCATACTCAGTAATTAAATAATAAAAAATCCATTACACTTCTTTCATTTACAAAGCATCACTGCATTTAAGAGAATTTTGAAATTGTCTTACAGGTTTTATATCCGAGAACATGTTTCACACAGTGCTGCTCTGCCACCATTCTGTAGAAGGAACATGCTGCCATTTCATAATTTTGACCAACACTATATCATCATAGGGAGAAAGTAAAAAGGCTTACTAATGGAAAACTTTGAGATTTGTAACATGTACGCAGAAACAAAAAAGCTGTTAAATTTAAGGTATAGGAAGGGCCTGATACAAATGTCCTCTTATCCTGTTAAATTACCTGGATCTGTTAAATGGCCTCAGCCCATTCCTTTCCAATTTGAGAATAGCAATACAGCATTATTATAGAGGGCTCTTTTAACAGGCACTCTATATACAATATTAACCAGAGATTTATTTATTTATTATTTATTATTTATTATTGACATTTCTAAACCCCTGCTTTCCCAGAGATTAATAACATAATCATATTAATGACCTTTTCACTCATCATAAAATATTCTAGATATCAACATTTGTGTTGGGGCTTACATGTACATCCATGCTTCCATAGGATGATTATTGATCTAACATAAGTATCTTAAAATATTCACATAGCAATGTGATGTATACTCACACTGAAACATGTTCAATATGGGTAAGGAAAAGAGGATCTTGGCTCAAAGTGCTGCTATTTTTGTGGCTAGGGATGCCAGGTCAGCATCATCCGATATCCCCAAAGCCCAAAACCAAAGGCTAGTCCCCTATAAAGGGCACAGAGATAGACCTCTATGATGTCTTCGGATGAGTCTTTCAGCCTAGGATAAGTGGCTCACTCTTCCATAGGACTGAGAGAGGCTAGGAAAGGTATGCTACAATCATTGGGCAAGTCTGAAATTCCATGGAGCTTAGTGAAGGGGAAGCTACATGGCCCAGGAATGTTGAGTCCTGGATCGTCTCTGTACTGTACTCTTAAATCTGGTGTTAACCATCATTCATTCTCCCAAGGGAGTCTTGGGGACTTGAGCAAAGATCAATGATAACTGGAGCAGATTCACGACTTTGACCTTTTATAGCATCAGTACGAGTGTACAGAGTGCAGATATGCTGATGGTGTGTGTGTGCATTGTGGATGTGGTTATAACATTTGTTCAGAACACCAGGTTCCAAAAGCTTTGACCTTGGTCTCCATATTTTTCTCACTTTACAAGCTCCAAACTAGAGAAAAACATCCAGCATTACCTCATCAGTCCCTGACAACCTTCTCAGCCTCCCAAAATATTTGCTGTCACCACTTTGTCCCTAACCTTGCCCCTTTTCTTTGGCAAATGGTGGCAGGAACACTGATTTTTATGCAAAGAGGGAGGAGAGGAAACACATCATTTCCTTCTATCTCTCCCTGTTCCTTTCTCTGCTTCACAGGTGAGTAGCACAATAAGATTGCAAGCTGACAGAGCAGAGTATATCCCTATCTATCTATTCTAGTTTTCCTGGAGTTTCTTAATCAATAACTGAGGGGCAAAATCAATTGTGGTACTGGGGCAATGGCATAGAACCATGGTGGGGAGAGGAGTGATAACAGCATACTCAATCCATCAGATATTGCAACCAAAGAGATTTAAAGACAGGCACTAACACTGCTTTCCTGTGAGTCCACCGTGACAAGACACATCTGAAGGATACAAGGCAGTTAAAGAGATGCACCGCAACATGACAAATGGATGACTCCTCCAGAGGTTAGAGGGCACAGGTGACTAGCATTCCATCCCAGGTCTGATGTTAACCTATTAGACTAGGTAACACTTTGACGGAAGAGCAGTGTGTAGAACTTGATGTTAACAATTTCTTCATGACAACAAGGAAGCCTCCTCAACAAACTGGCACTCACATGATTTTCACATTTATTTATTTATTTATTTATTTGAGTAATGTCAATCATTGCAGCTCAACATGGTAAGGGTCGCCACCATACATGGGTGTGGCATTTCATTTCGGAAGGGGTCTGGTTCTGAAATGAAACACAGCAGCACAGATACCATTCGGTACCGGGATCCACCTTCCAGAACAAAATCAACCAGTCTCTTATTTTGTTTTGGATTGTGAGGGGCTAAACTCCAATAAGGGAGCCACTTCTAATGTGTCATCTTTCACTCTCCCTGGTGCTGGACGATCAGGAGCTGCGCAGGGACATGCATCATCCCGCCTCCCTGTCTTATTGGCCAGTGTCAAGCTGCTTCCTAGTTAGAGTTTAGCCCCGCAAAACCCAAAACAAGGTAACAAACAGATTGATTTCATTCTGGAAGGTGGGTCCTGGGACCAAACAGCAGCTGTGCTGCTGTGTTTCATTTCAGAACCAGACCCCTTCCAAATTGAAACACCCATCTCTACTAGCCATTTTTCACTCACGTTCAGAAACACCAGGAAAGGGAAACTGTTAAGGGACACATAAACAAATGGATTTAGCATTGTATATCACATGCTACGGGTAGTTATAGCTTTGCCATCTTGAAACTGGCTATCATGATGGACCTTAATCAGAAATTTATCTATTCAATGCAAAAGGCACAGGGAGACTATACAGTTGAAATAATTAATTAAAACCGCCACTACTCAGCTATGAAGCATCCATGTAACATAATATCTTATAAAGAACAAACTTGGGTAAATGAAAAAAAAATGAAGTTGCTCTATAACAACTGAATACATAGAAGGAAATTCACCTGTTAAGAAAAGGTCCTAATGGAATGATGGAGTATTTGTGTTGATGCAAATGTTATGAGAAGGGTTGTCACCATCTCTTCTGCAATATATACAGCAGTATAGAAAATGTTTTAATTGTGCTTTGAAGTAAGGTTGTACATGTACTAGGAGAACAATGCACAAACTCATAAATAACAATAAAGGTGACTAATGCAAAATGTTTGGCATCAGCAAATTAACATTAGCACTCAAACCCAAAGGACAGAATTCTGAAGAATACATTCCTGCATTTCAGGAGGTCCTAAAATTCTAACAATCTGGCACCCAAGAATTGATAGCAGGAAATAATTTGGACAATTTGCTAAGTATCTAAAACAGGCCTGAACTGATGGTGTCTGCCAAATTTTAGACCATCAGGGGCTCAATTTGCTTTGCAAAGAAGTCTTTTCAGTAGGCTGAGTTTGGTGAGTCATGAGTAGTGTAGGGATGTGTGATTTCACTGAGTCCCACAGGGTTTCCCATGTGTCATTTCCTGGATGTAGGATTCACACTGTGCATTAGCTTCAAAAATAAATAGCAACAAGAATAGTAGCAGTATGAATTGCACTGTCTAATTGCCAATTCTTAATTTCTATCATATGGAAGTAAGTTGCAGAATGGACAAGAAACTGCAAGAAGCAATGACAAATATGACTTCTCTGCTATAAGATGACTTCTGGTATTTCATGAGATCACTCTTTGCCTCACATATAATCCAAGTTCTAGACCAATCTATCCATATCTAAACAATAACAAATCACACTTTTCTGCACTGGAAGCCTGTCAGCAAATATTTACAGCAATGGACTGTCTTCAATGAAGATGAAATTTTGTTAATATGAAATACAAGTTTGAGAGAAAGAGAAAACGGATAAGGTCTGTTACCTCCACCTACATACATAAGAGAGAGGAGAAATTGGTGTAGCAGACATGAAAGTCAAAGCAGAGAGTATTGATTTATGGGTTAAGGTAGCAGAGATGCAGAACAAAAACTGAAAGAAACTCTAATGCAGCTATTTCTATCTCTAGCACCTTCTATTTCTAGTGAAACTCAGTCAGTTGTGCAAGTGTGACTGCACATTCTTCACTTCTAACAACCATATACTGTATTTCCAAGAGTACCAAGACTTAACATTTTGTCCATGAATTTGGGAGTGGTTAAGGAAACTGCCAACAGCCTCTTCGTAGGAGGCTAGGACCCATTTTGCCTCTCGGAATGCCTTTGAAAGAGATACCTGGGCACGAGCAATGCAGGTGACAGCTTGACTCTAAATTGGAGAGTAAAATCTGTGACCCTGGAAGAAGAAATAAGGCTTTGCCCTTCAGATAAGACAGGGTGCCCTTCCATAACAAGGCAGGCTGACAGAAGAATTGGAGAGCTCTCTCTCTTTCTCTCTCGTGTCTCCCTCCCCATCTCCTCCATTATCCTCTGGCTGTCAAAATCCTTGGGATTTTATTAAACCGGTTTTTAATCTCTTTACATGACATGTAAAGGTTCTGTGCCTTCTTGCTTCAAATGAATGAGCACTCTTCCAAGATTGTGTGTGTGTGTGTGTGTGTGTGTGTGTGTGTGTGTGTGTGTGTGTGTGTGTGTGTGTGTGTGTGTGTGTGTGTGTCAATACAGTTGTGACCGACTCTTTTTGATCCCATGTCCATTGAGTTTTCTTGGCAGGAATATTGGAGTGGTTTGCCAATTCCTACTCCAGGCGGCTACAGCACCTGGTATTCCCTGGTGGTCTCCCATCGAAGAACTAACGAGGGCCGACCCTGCTTAGCTTCCAAAATCAGGTGAGAGCCGATGTGCAAGATTTTAGTGGTTCATAAAAGTGCTCCTCTGGCTCCACTCTAGGTTCCTTGCAGCATGACCTTTTTGAACGGTCTGAAGCATCTCCTTCAGGTGGGTTTTCTTTGCGCTATTCTTTCCCTACAAATTAATGGGTAACATGGAGATTAGACATGGGCACGACTTAGCGGAATTCCCGTTTCCGTTTCCGTTACTCGTTTCCGTTACGCAACGGAAACGGTAACGGGAATTACTCCGCCAGAACTCGAACTCGAACCGACGAATGAATAATTGGGTCTGATTTATCGTTGTCGTTCCTGGCATCGCGGCAATCCCGCAATGCCAAGCGGCACAGAAAAATTTTCAAAAAATAACTGATTCCCGGCCAAAAAGCAGGCGAAAATAGGCCTGCCTGAGTGAGGGCCCAGCCTCCCCCCCTCTGCTCCTCTCCCTCCTGGGCTGCGCTGGGGGCGGGCATCCTCGTTGTCCCGCCAAAGTCGCTGCCTCACCGGCTCGCCGCCATTCAAGCGGCACAGAAAAAAAAGTTTTTAAAAGTAAAAAAAAAAAAAAGATTCCTGGCCCAAAAAGCAGGCGAAAATATGCCTGCCTCAGTGCACCTACCAGAGGGGTGGTTCTGGGGGGGGGCTCCCCCTTCTCCTGTCCTGGGCTGTTCTGGTGGGGACTCACAAGCCGGACTCGCCATGCCATGCAGTGCGGGTGGGGGGGGGATCCAAAATGGGGTGGCGACCGTAATATTTTTTTTGAAATCGTGGTCCAAAAACACACAAGCACCACACAGAAACATGCGAAAATTGCTATTTTAAAACTGCCAGAATTTTTACAGTAGCAGTGGGTTTTTCTTGCAACAAAATGTCTCCTCTGTCCTCTCTCCATTGATTTTATTTTATTTTATTTTATTTTATTTTACACCTGTGCAATGATGGGCTGGCCAAGTGGCCATGGGAGTGGACCATGCAATTTTTTGGAGCCATTCCACCAATCGCATGGACACTTGGCCACTGAGACTTCTGGGATGTGCCAAAAAGCCCAATAAACCCTGCCCTAGCCCTAGCCCTAACCCTAACCCTTAGTCCCTTACCCATACGCCACAGTACACTGTCCTCTTAGTGGGTCAGAGAGGCACCCAGAGGTGCACCCCAATACTCACCCTAATCTCACCAGTAACTAGCCAACCCTAGCCCTTGCGCTAACCCCGTTGCCTAAGCCAGATCTGTACTTGCATTGCACTACACGCAAGTACAATTCCCTTCTTAGTGAGACACAGCGGGTGCAGAGAGTCCACCAGTCTGGCTCTGGGTGACTCCTGCAGGCTCGCCTCGGCAGCATGTGTGACATGCAAACCATGCCCCCGAGGCCTGACTGATGCAGGGAAGGCACCCCAAAAAGAGGGGTGCCTCTGCCAGTCTGCTGTGTCTCTGCATGCAACTTGGTATGCATATCCATATGGCTATGCATGCCCTTTTGCAGCAGGTGAGGAGAGGAGACCCCCATGCCATGAGGGGTCTCCAGGAGCCTGCTTTCCCTTCCTAGCGGGTGAGGAGAGGAGGCACCCACCCACCCCAAAAAGAGGTGCCTCCAGGAGCCCGTTTTCCCTTCATAGCGGGCCAGACGAGGCACCCACCCCACAGAGGTGCCTCCAGGAGCCCGCTACCCCCCTAAACCAGTATAAAGACAGACGAAAAAATGAAAAACAAAACGACTATTTTTTGCGAAGTTTTGCGAAAAACGGAAACGAGCCGACACGGGCCGCCTCCGACACACGACAACTCGAAAACGTCATTTTCCCTAGTCGTGCCCATCTCTAATGGAGATTATTCACACTAGCTCTTTCTGGGCAGCCCAGCCAATAAGAGATTCATGCAAATCCACTAGGTTTGCCCAGTGATGTGACATTAGTGATCTGACTCCCTGAGTCTTCACAATAGAAGACAGATCTCAAGGTGAAGAGATGGAAGAGCAAGTGAGGATTTATTGTGTGTAGTGGCTTTAATGTCTTGGTATCTGTCTCCTTCCTCCTCCCATCTGGCACCACCACTCACTAGCTAAGTGCAATGGAGTTGCCATATGTTTTATACACATAATAGACATTTATGGGGAAATGTAGGCAATCCCTTTTTCTACCTTTCTTATGCCTGGATGCACACACTCAGCTGGAGTTGTTACACATGGGCCACTTGTGGTGTTAACTTCTGTGATATCACAGTGGTCCTGCCCTTATGATAACACAAGGGC
The DNA here is from genome assembly GCA_023846285.1 of Phrynocephalus versicolor. Taxonomy (NCBI): domain Eukaryota; kingdom Metazoa; phylum Chordata; class Lepidosauria; order Squamata; family Agamidae; genus Phrynocephalus; species Phrynocephalus versicolor. Next base: position 21,718,733 of record JAHTLZ010000007.1, read on the forward strand.
ACTCACCCTAGCATCAGATTTTGTTAGTTGCTATTCTGACAACCCTAAGAGCCAATCATAGTAATACAGTATTTTTCCATCCATAAGACTCCCCCATGTATAAGACAACCCCACTTCTCCAACCCATTTTTGCAACCACACACTTCTGTACTTAAGATACTTCAATGTATAAGATGACCTTAAATTTTTTGTCTAACAAATTTAGACAAAATATAATCTTATATGCAGAAAAATACTGTAATTACTTCTGGGGCTCAGACATCTTCTTATCCCTATGTGTTCTCTCTGTAGCACTAAGCAAAATTTGTGGTGTCATGGGGCAGCATATTCCACTGGCAGCATATTCCACTGCCGAATGCCAATATAACAATTGCCATATTTTTGTTTACTTCTGCCAGTAAACAAAAATATGGCAATTGTTATATTGGCATTCTTTACAATCTTTAGCAATGCTGGATATTCATTATAGGTGGCACACCACATATAATTTTCTTCTGCCTTTCTCCTCTCACTAGGAGCCAACAGAAATAATCCAACCCAAGGAGTATTATTGAATAGGGGGAAGGCATGCACCCCATATAGATCTTCTCTTTCTTTCGGTGGCAGAGCTGTGAACACTATGCCAAAACCTTGGCAAAATCTATGAGAGGGTGTTGACTCTGCTTCCTATCTATCATGAGAAAGAAGGGCCAGTTCACAAGGTTTCTAGAAATAAAGTTGTCTTCTGTAGCACACCTGAGTGGATGACTACATCACAAGGGCTGCCTTTTAATGTTTATTTTTGTTCTTAGGTGTTTGTTGAATGTGCTGTCAGGATTACTCTATGTGTGAGTGAATACATATCGATTACAGCACATGTATTGGTGGCTTTCTCTAATCGGGTCAGTGAGTTATGTCTTTCAGTTTCTCCTGGGCTGGAAAACTGCATTAACTATTATATAAATTCTTCAATATTGTTCCTGCAAAATTAGAGCTCCACAAAGTGGGTTTTCTAAAAGTGGGAAGGTGCCACTTTTGGAACCTCAAAATGTCAGGTAGTTCAAGGAGAGCTTATCAACATCTGATGGCCTCTTCCAGTCACAGAAAAATTCAGAACAGTAGTCAACCGGTTTTTGAGACTGCAATGGTATGACCCCACGGAGGACAACCCAAGAGTCATAAGATATAGTCTACTGAGAGTTATGAAAAAAAATAGTGGCAGCAGAAAAATCTACTTGTGTTGGTCCTCCACTGCCTATGGAGAAGGCAGAAAAATATATTTCAGAGATGGTCCATTGGAATAAATGCCTTCCAGTCCCAGCATGCCCCAACAATAGAAAGGAATGTAAGCCAATGTCCAACAAAGACTAAAATCCATGCCCAACACTCAAATAATGCATCTAATCTTCCTTTTGCCTTGGGTGGACAATTCTGATGAACTGTGGTCTTGCCTAGTCCTGGAGCTTCAGTAACTCAACCACCCTCCGCGGCAGCATATTCCACTGCCGAATAGCTCTAACTGTCATGAAGTTCTTCCTAATGTTCAAATGGAATCTCTTTTCCTGTAGTTTGAAACCATTGCCCTGAGTCCTAGTCTCTGAAGCCATGGAAAACAAACCTGTTCCCTCTTCAATATGACATCCTTTCAAATATTTAAACATAGCTATCATATCCCCTCTCAGTCTTCTTTTAGAGAGGCTAAACATTCCCAGTTCCCTAAGCCGTTCCTCATAAGACATTTCCTCCAGACCCTCAACCATCCTGGTAGCCCTCCTCTGCACCCGCTCGAGGTTGTCAACATCCTTTTTAAATTGAGGCGCACAGAACTGGACACAGTACTCCAGGTGGGGTCTGACAAGAGCAGAATAGAGTGGTACTGCAATAAATTATTATTATTATTATTATTATTATTATTATTATTATTATTATTATTATTATTATTATTATTATTATTATTAATCAATGTACGACATGACATATAATGTGCCTCTCCTTCCAACACCAAGAGCAAACTTTGGGTGTTGTAGCAAAGCATTCTGAGAACTGGAATTCATCATTACAGACAGGAGAAGACTCAGCAATATTCAGAATATAGATAGTAGTGACACTAGGTGAACTGTTGCACAGTGTATGGGTAGTTGCTATACATATTGAAAAGGGGCAGTCATAAGTCGAATGTGGTAATCAGGGCTCTAAACCAGTATGCTGAATTTAGAGGCCATACAAACTTGTACCTGAAGCAGCACAAACCTTCCAGTTGGTATTTGCAACTTAAAGGAGCTAGATTTGCCTCTTGCATGCAATTACCGTTGTCCCCTGCCCTTTCATGGTTTATATACTGCGGTCCCGGTATATCACAGTTCTGCAGTATACGAAAAAAAGGCCTCCTGGCGTAAGGAGGAAAGACCTTCCCAGGCCCGTTGGAGGCCCCCAAAGTGCTTCCCCGCAAACCGGAAGTGACTTTTGGTAAACCAGAAGTGACCTCCAGATCACTAGAAAGCACTTTTGGGGGCTCTAAAGCCCCTTTTAGGCCCATTTGGGGCAGCTCCAGGCCTGGGGTAAGTACAAGAGCCCCCAGAGAGCCCCCCAGTCTCAACGCAACCAAGCATCCACATATTGAAGATTTTCAATTATTGCAGGTCAGGTTGGGTCCCTAACCCCCGCAATACGTGTGTGGGGGGGGGTTTATTGTAAACCACCTCTGGCCACTTTTTCTATAGCAGATGGAAACACAAAACAGGTGGCCTCAGTCCAAAGCATGTATGTCTCTCATGAGCTCAGACTCGGGCATTTTTCTCCATCCCTCTCACTTCTCCCAACCTATGCCACCTGTATATGAATCAAGTGTAACTAATTGGTCAGTGAAGCCTCAGATGCCAAAATGATTAATTATGGGTCTGAGAAAAGGTGATTGAGGAATTGGGTGGCCATGAAGACACTTTTCAACTTGAAGGGATGTCAGCGGAAAGTATTCTATATGAAGTCCTATTCCAGTGACGGCGAACCTTTTAGAGACTGAGTGCCCAAACTGCAATTCAAAACCCACTAATTCTTTCAAAGTGCCAATACAGCTATTTAACCTGAATACAGGTGGCTGTGAAGGGGCGATGTTGGGTGCCTGCACAAAGGGCTCCAAGTGCCACCTTTGGCACCCGTGCCATAGGTTCGCCAACACTGTCCTATTCTATTTAAAGAGTTGTCCAGTTCAGTTCCTGTTTCAGGGTAAAGAAGCCTGCAAAAGAGAAAACAGTGGTCTTGAAATATTCCAGACATTGGATTGGGCAGGCATACAGGTAAATAGATCCCACTCATCTTCCCCACTGTGGTTAAATGCAGTAGATCCTTATCTATCTATCTATCTATCTATCTATCTATCTATCTATCTATCTATCTATCTATCTATCTATCTATCTATCTATCTATCTATCTATCTATCTATCTATCTATCTATCTATCTATAAGGCACACACACACACACACACACACACACACACACACAAAGTCGAGTGGTCCAGAAAATACAGAGCATGTGACCATATCAAAGAAGGAGACCATGTGTGTGTTGGCACAGCCTTGTTAGCAGTGACATTAAGGCAATTGACATGACAGACAGAAGCTTATATGTAAAGGAGGTAAAGCTCTGCCAGTTCTTTTAATCTTTTACCTATTTTTCCTTAATTAGTTTTGCTGTTACAGCCCCTCCTCTCTAATACTCATACATACAAATAAATACATAGTCATTTGCTTCCTTCTGCCAAAGAAATATTTGACTATCAAACTGCAGAAAGGGGTGTACTGGCTTAACAAAAATGACCATGAACTTATGTTGAAAGTTAGACCAGGTATACTGTGGAAGGTATTTGATTTTTTTTTTCATCTTTCAGAGATGAAACAGAAGAATGCTTTGTATAGCTCTATTTTCTGTTTCCAAAGTTTCAGGAACTTAACTATGTCAGCGTAGGTGAACTCATTCACAAAGAATCTGGATATTTGCGCAGCTGGTTGGTTGCCTGGACAAAGCATACTCTGGCTTATTGTATTCATTCACATTGTTTAAGAAATCTTAATGAAGATGCAACTCTAAAGAATTATTACATTTCAGAAAACAGTGAGTGCTCTCACAATCAGCTATGGCGACCGAGAGATGTAGAAATGATCCATTTTACATCTGATTAAGAGAATCATGTTCACCTGTAGTTTTCTGGAATGTAACAGAGGAAAAGGTAAACATGTGTAATTCCCAGCAGGATTTATCCCCCTAGTTAAGTATTTAAGTCCTTTTGATATCAATGGGAATTAGCTGTGTTAGCTTTATCCAACTTGTACTCATTATAGCACTAGGATAAATTTATGAGAACAAAAGAAAATTTCAAGGCACCAGATATGATCCAAAAGTATTAGGGAGGTAAATAAAGCCCTAGGCAAGTAGATCAATCCACTCTTGCAGTCAGCCTATTATCCAAAGAGGCAGCACTGGCAAATTTCATCTAACTGCAAATAATTATAATGTTTTGCCTCTTCAAATGGCAGCCGTATCTTGAATCCTGTTTTCTCAACAGGCTGGCAGCCAGTGTTCATTCAGAGATGAAGATTTCTAGCGGGGTGGGTAAGAGGCTTCAGTTTCCATTTGGTGGATCTGGCTCACACACAGAGTCAATAACTGGAGAAAGAGACCGGATGAGAGTCTAACCGAGCTCACTGCCACCAAAGTTACCATACTGAGATGATGTACATTTCTTGTTAGAGGTTCGTTCCAGAAAACTACACTACTGGACATTCTAATGTGTTTTCCTGTAATGTTTTCTGTTAATGCCCCTTAATAGAAGGGGGAGGCAAAGTGTAGCTGGTGGGTCGCTCTGGTCTCTTAACCTCTTTTTTTTTGGGAAAAAAGGAGAGATTTAATTGCAGCTCCTGGCAAACATTCAATTTTCCAGTTTCCATTTCTTTCTTTCTTTCTTTCTTTCTTTCTTTCTTTCTTTCTTTCTTTCTTTCTTTCTTTCTTTCTTTCTTTCTGTTCATTTTTGGTGGCTTGTGATCCCCATGGAAGCAGGAAATTGGTTCCTGGACCTACCGCAGGCAAGAACCCCTTCATTTCCTAGTCTTAGGGCCATTTCGGGCATTTGCAAAGCAATGGATCTGGTTTCACCACCATTTGCACACTCAACAGGGAGCTGCTGCCTGTCCCATCAGATAGAAATGTGACACATATGCTTTCAAAATTATCCTGTTTCCACATCAAGCTTTTCATGTTTTCAAGTGTGCTTTATTTTTAAAAGGCAATGCCTTAGTCATATTTCTAAAAAGAATTGCTAAAACCCTATTGAGGTTTTGATGGCAGTGTATTATAACGGGCACAAAGGTAACTGACACACAGAGGCAAGTTGAGAAGTTGGGATGGACATTTGTGGTTTGGCAATGAGCTACACAACTCACGGCACAACAATAATGCCCTGTTCTAACTACTTAATTTGTGGAAAGTTATCACTGAGATAATACTGGCTAGATGCCCTAAGCACATCAGATCTTGCCTGATTTCAGAAGCTAAGCAGGGTCAGCCCTGGTTAGTACTTGGATGGGTGACCACCAGGGAATACCAGGTGTTGTAGCTGCCTGGAGTACGAACTGGCAAACCACTCCAGTATTCCTGCCAAGAAAACTCCATGGACATGGGGTCACAAAGGGTCGGTCAAGACTGTAATGACACACACACACACACACACACACACACACACACACACACACACACACATCACTGTGATTTACACCAAATGGCTGAAATCCTCAATGAAATGAACAACAAAACACTGAAATGAACAACAGTGAAAACATCACCAGTAGTGCTAAATTGCTGCTGGTTAAAGGTGTCCTTTGTTGTCTGATCTGTTGATCATAATACAGATCGCTCAAAGGTTTCCTTTGGGGATTTTAGGATGCACTCAACTTTGTCACATTCTTCACAAGTTGTTTGCATGCCCAAAATCTCTTTTTAAAATTACCTTTTAATGGAGAAACCCCTTTGACCACCAGCAATTTGCTGTTGCTGATTACACCATCACTGGTATACAACAGTCATTGCCAGGCATTGTGTTGCACTGTAACTAACACAATTTTGGCCATTGTGTGATACATCCTACACATGATTTACAGCTGTCACTTGAAGGAAAATTATTTGAAAGTGATGTTCCTCAAACTCTTTCCTCCCGTTTCTACAAAAGAAAAGGTGGGCAAAGTTGGCAATGGACAACATAAGGCCCCATGCCTGATTTTATAAGGCCTTCTGCTCAGTTTTAAAACATCCCCTACAAATACTCAGTTCAAGCATTTGCAAGTGTGTCCCCCAAAAAACTGCTCAATAGAAAATAAGAACAGAAAGATCAGAGAAAACTCTCACAATTGCTCCCAGTAGGCATTGGGGGCGGGGGCTGACAATTTTTTGTCAATGATTTTTATCTTTATTCTCTTCAAGTTTCAATGAACAGAAGGAAAAACAAAAAAACAAAAAAATAGTTCTGCCTCAATAAAGAATCCATGATGTCAAAGGACCTTGGCCACCCACCCCCAGAAGAGTGTGCAAAACTCTGTTTCTTTTTCATATTCCGCACCCACAAAAGACAGTTCTCTGGTCCTCACCTGTCAGAGTCAAAGCAGAAGCTTTTTAGACTCTAAATATACCTAAGGGCTGTTTTTGAAATATTTCCAGCAATGAAAGAAAAGGTAAGGAAAGTGCATCCTTGTTGATTTTGTCACAACATGTTGGCAATATATGAATCTAGAAATTCCACAGGTCAATTCGACAATATGGATGTTATAAACTTTTGCAATTACTTGCCTTAGAATTTGGAATGTGCCTAACTAATAGTAGGGCTGCATATGGGACAATTGCACATCACATGTAATTTCTCTATCTTGATTGAGAAGGTTTGAAGAACTTTGTCAGTCAGATATGGGGATTATTCAGATATTTTCCCGAAGCCTTCCTCGGTTGTTATTATGCTACAAAGGGGGTGCCCCTGGGGGGGGGGAATCATTCTAACTGAATTGGGATTCAGAAGCCCAACTGCTAAATGCTCCCCCGCAGGCTGGGGGAGGGGCTATTGCAGTTTCCCGATTCAATTAGAATGTTTCTTTTCCCTAGGGTACCTCCTTTGGAGTTTAATACATCAGCCCTCTGACCCTCAAACCACTCCAAATTTGGGGGACTTACAGGGAAGAGTCCAAAGAAGCTCCTTTGTGATTTTGGTGCTTCTAGAACCCAGGGGAGCATGGTGCTTTGTTTTATAACAATACTTTAAAAATTTGTTACTAACAAAACAAAACAACTAAAGAAATGAAACAAAACACTAGATTTCCGTATCATGCCTATCTCTAGACAGAATCTACTTAACCACTGTAGTGATCACTATGATTGTTGATATTTCTGAACCAAGACCTTCATATATCATTTATTCACAATACAGAGCATTATAAGTCTGAAGAAGTACTCCTAATTATTGAATCCTAAGAAACCATAATAGTGACTGAACAAAATGCAGGACTCCTACATGTCAGAATTATAAATTCAGTACTCAAACATTTTTGGAACATACAGCCCAATTTAGATAACATGAGTTGAAGAAAAAAGAGGGTTGGCTCTTATATGGGATTTCATATAATCTAAATGAACTTTTTTTTTGAAATTTAAAAAAAAACCATCAAAGGGGACCTCATTCAGAAAAAAATATGACCAAAAAAGTAACTTGTCCTTTGCCCCTGTGCGGATTATAGCACCTGTGGTGGATCCCACAAACTGTCCACATCCTACCTTTGCTACCAGCCTCCGTAAGCCAGGGCATCAGTGGCAAGTGAGCATGACTGCTGTAGAATTCTGAGATTTGTAGTCCATAAAGTAAAATGTCCAGGCTGCTCAAGAAAAGTACAAGGAGTGAAAATGAATGCAGTGGGATCACTAGAGATGGTGACATACAATGCAGTTTTATGCAACTATGCTTCACTTCCATTGAAAAGCAAGTTTGAAACAATTACCGTAATTTTTTTTAAACGTCAGCCTCCAGAATACTCCAGTGATCATGCTTGCTGGGGGATTTGGGGACTTGTAGCCTAAGAAAGATACATTTCAAAGCTCTGAAGAAGGGACACTAGTACTATACCTACTGCTCCACTAGCCCAGTTTATTCATTCTATTTATATATTTATATTTTATTTTATTTTATCATTTTGCTGCTCATTCGTTTGGGGAAGGCATGGGAGCAAACTGTCACATATGTCTGTCTGTCCAGTATTTGAAAACCAGATTTTGTTTCTTGCACAGCACCCTCTGCCTCCTAATGAAGCTGCCTTATGTACCATTTTAAACAATTTCGCTTTCTTTCCAGTACTTATCCTTGAAATCCTTCTGGTCCCTAGTGACGTGCATGTGTTGCACGGCAAAGACCTGGCAGGCATACAGAAAACATGAAGTGCTTGGTAGGGGAATACAAAATGCCACTCTTGCAAAATAAATAACTTAGCAAAAAAAAGGTGTGTGTGCGTGTGTGTGTGTGTGTGTGTGTGTGTGTGTGTGTGTGTGTGTGTGTGT
>JAHTLZ010000007.1:21727687-21783442 GCA_023846285.1 Phrynocephalus versicolor
TATATATTACATGTCTGGTGGTTGCCATTCACATCACAGTCAGATCTTACCTTTTGTGACATTGCAAGCTCATTAAAGGGCTGTTGGAATGACGAGATTACACTGAAGGAGAGAGGGAGGGGACAACCTGGGGAGAGGGTGGGAGGGAGATCAAGAAACATTCCACTGGCGGCACTTTATGATTAAAGCAACAACCTAAAGTCAAAAGTGAAGAGTGTTGAGAGCCAAATTTCTAGAGCCAGCAAATTGAAACTAAAAAGTAGAGGCAGAGGAGTAGGAAGGGAAAAGTGTGTGTGTGTGTGTGTGTGTGTGTGTGCAGATATTGCAGATTGTTTTTCTCCCCCATCTCTAATGGCAATCCTTTCCAAGAAGAAGGAAGATAAGCACCTGATGACAGCACTTAAGGCCTGTGGATATCCAAAATGGTCCTTCAACAAAGCAGTGTCCCAACCCAGAAGAACAAGGGATCAGCCTGAGACCCAGACCCAAGGGAAGAACCTGGTCATCCCTTACATGGCTGGAGCATCTGAAAAGCTTTAAAAGGTTTTTGGCAAACACCACATCCCTGGTTACTTCAAACCCACAAACACACTAAGGGAGAGACTCGTCCACCCAAAGGACCCGACACCAAAACACAAGAAGAGCAATATAGTCTATGCAGTCCAGTGAAGTGAGGCATGTGCAGACCTCTACTTTGGAGAAACTAAACAGCCATTACACAGGAGGATGGCCCAACATAGGAGGGGCAACAGCTGAGTACCTCCACTTGAAGGACAAAGGGCACTCATTCAAAGATGAGGATGTACACATATTAGACAGAGAAGAGAGGTGGTTGGAGAGAGGGGTCAGGGAAGCCATTCATGTGTGTATCGAAACCCCCTCTGTCAACAGAGGTGGGGGACTCAGCCACAATCTGTCTGCAACTTATTAAGCGGTACTTTCATCATACTCCAAACAAATCAGAAGCACTTCACACCTCCACCCCCAAGGCCATAGCTAACTACCCATACTTAATGGGTGTTGGGAAAGGTTGGATAGGTGGGACTTTTGACACACCCTAGGCCTTTGTCCACCTACCAAGCCTATTCAGATCATGGCCCACCTATGAACCTATTCAGCCTATTGTCCACCTAACAGGCCTATTAAGGCCATTGTCCAACTTATGAGCCTATTCAGACCAGGGTGTGTGCAAAATCAAGGTGGACTTTAAAACGGAGGACTCACCAATAACTTTCCTCAGACTGACAAAGCTGCTTGGATGACTAGCGAAACATTTCAATCTCTCAAGAAAAGAAATCCAGTTGCCATTGCTCAACCTCCAGAGAAACCCTTTTCGGGGTTTTCTAGGTAGAGAACACTCAGATATAGTTTGCAATTCCCTTCTTCTTGGGGGGGGGGGTGTCCTGGGACTATGCAGCTTACTCAAGGCCATACATGCTGGCTTTACTGGGATGAACAGTAGAAATTTGGCTCCCCAGAGAGCTGCCTAACTCACTGAGCTATCTAGCAAGCTGCTCTCAACTAGAGTACATCTACTGAATCAATGGGATTTACAGTAAGTGTTAATTTCACAATCCAGCAAGTGATTGGATAGATCCACTGTAGCTGAATTTTCTCCTTGCTACACAGCAACGAAGACCTGCATTTGTCATGGGATGACAAACTCCCTTTTCTAAACTTTAAAGATTTAATTCAATAATCATTTGTTGAAACTACTTTTATAAGCAGAATGCCCCAGACCCTGGAATTGGATGGGTAAAACCTTTCTCTTCCAGTATCTTCCAAAATGAATTTTTTTAAATGGCTACAGTCTTTATATCCAGAACCTGCGGGATGCAGGGAGATTGCACATTTATCAAAAATGATGTGAAATGAAATTCACTCCCATCTCTAGACCTGTCTTTTTCCACTCTGATAAATAAAAACAGCAAGCTCTTTCTACTAGCTCCAGTGATGCATGAACACAACAGGTCTCATAGGTTGTCAGCTACAACTCTGAATAGATATGAACGTTGCTGCCAGTCACCACCTGTTGACTCACCCAAATTACTTGTCTACAATCTGCATGCATAAAGATCCTTTCCATGTGATCTTTTGTACCTCCTGCATTTTTTCAAAGTAACGTACAGATAGTACAGAAAGAGCTTACAGAGTTCTATACTGTACTATGGCAAGGGAAAACTCCTCTGCACTTGCAAGCAGTCGCTTCTCTCAACAAATTGAGTGGGTTTCAGTCACAGTCAACTGTTCAGAAGTTCATTATCTTGACTTCTGGAAGAAACTCTTTGATATTACCTCTGCAGATCGAGTCATGGCTTACCATCATTCCAGTGTGATGTCCCCATTTGGGCTGCAGCATTTTTTTGTATGTTGACACTGTTGTGCAGTTTTGCTTCAAGAATCATTCACCTTTTTAAAATCACCTGACTTTTGACACACCACCTTTTATTAATGCTCTTGTCACACTCTAAAGTAACCATACACATCTACCTACTTTTGACAAAGGAAATTACAATACGCACAGAACAGAAGGTGTTGGCAGATATTTCTATGTCACAAACATCCCAAGAGATCAAGGATGAAATAAAAACTCTTCGAGAAAAAACTGGCCACATCATACAGACAGATGAACCTTTTCTAGCCACAACTGCAGGTTTTATCTCTCCTCTTCCCATTAAGTTAAATTGTACATACAGGTTATACATGGAGGAAAAATTTGTCACAGACAAAACTGAATGTGAACAAATAACCATGAAATCTGTTTTTTAAGAACGTGCACAGATTTATTTATTTATTTATTTATTTAATTGCCAGCCACATCTACTTGAAACCAAGCAGTATGCGTCAAAACACTTTGTAAACTTTATTTAATTCTATACTTTCATCTCCGTGCTAAAACATGCCCAATGAAGTTCACTATAATGAAATACAGGTTAAAAACAAACTATAGATTAAAAATATACAAAACAAATAAATGAAAAGCACAGCCATAAAAATGTAGTCAACTAGATTATATGATGAAGACATGTCTGAATAAGGGTGTCTGCCTCTTGGCAGAAGGACAACAGTAAATGGATAAACCTAACTTCTCTCGACAGAGAGATCTACAGTTAGGGATCAGCTACTAAGAAGGCCTTCTATTGGGTGTTGACCAGATATGCCTTCAAGGATAGTGGAACCAAGAAACGACTTTCTCTCACAACAAAAATGCTGAGCAGTCTTTGATGATCTTTAAAATTGCCTTGTCCTAACTCATACACAGCTTCATCTGATCTCTTTATATATACAGTACTTCCATTTGCAATATCATTTGAAAGCTGCTATTAAACTGTGCCATCCTGGTCCATGACAAATTCTAATAAGGAACAGTTTTTCAAATTTGTTTAGCCTACTTATTCACAGTCAAGTAGCAACTCAGGGCCTCGGTCTGGCTCCCCATCAATCCCAGTGATCCAAATCGTGCCCACTTTACTCCTGCATAATCCTAGACAAGGCAAGAGCTATGCAATCAACCACCCGCAACTACAGCTACAGAACTTTGGGCAGAGCCTTCTTATTATAATCCCGTTTCACCCACTCGCTCCCAGACACGAGTGCCAGGCTCGTTAATGTCGTCCTCCCTGCCATGAACAGCAACCGAAAATCTAGCCAACTTCACTTCTGTTGCCACAGGTTTACTGTGCCTTAACTTGTGCAACTGAGAGATCATCTTGGGGCAGAAACCAGGCCAAATCTTGATTCATCCTACTTATTCAGTCAGATGGCAACCCAGGATTTGCATCTATTCAAACCAGGGAGGGAAGTCTTATAAAAACCTGGTACATTTGACCGTCAGGAAAGGTAATAATAATTAGAAAAGTCAAAGACAACAGGAAAAGGGGAAAACCAAATCTGAGATGGCTTGATGCCATAGAGCAGGGGTGTCCAAACTTCGGCCCTCCAGATGTTTTGGACCACAACTCCCAGAATTCCAAGCCTGTACTGCCAATGACAAAGGACTGTGGGAGTTGTGGTTCAAAACATCTGGAGGGCCAAAGTTTGGACACCACTGCCATAGAAGAACCCATGACCTTGAGTTTCCAAGCATTGTGGAAAGCTGTCAATAATAGGACATTCTGCAGCACACTCATTCATAGGATCACTCTGACTTGGGAGGTGACTTGACAGCACATAACAAAAGCAAACTGATAAAAGACACTTCTACCGCCATACACTGAGAGGGCTATATAAAATGTACTAGGCTTGGGGAAATTGATAACATGAGTCAGAATTCCACTGTATTAAGAATTCAGCTTAGGGTTGGTCTTTTCAGGCTAAGGGTTTCATCTTCTCCTCCTGCTCCCAGAGCCTAGACATTAGAAGGCTCTTCCACTTTGGATGCAGCAACTCAAAGCAAGGACACTGTGTGGCAACCAAACCAGCCTGAAAAGATATTTAACTAGCATTATCAAAAAGGGGATTGAAAATAAAACAGCCAACATTATAATGCCATTATACAAAACAATAGTAAGGCCCCACCTGGAGTATTGTGTACAATTCTGGTCACCGCATCTCAAGAAAGACATAGTGGAACTGGAAAAGGTGCAGAAGAGAGCGACTAAAATGATTACTGGGTTGGGGCACCTCCCTTATGAGGAAAGGCTAAAACATTTGGGGCTCTTTAGTCTGGAAAAAAGGTGCCTGAGGGGGGATATGATTGAGACGTACAAAATTATGCAGGGCATGAGTAAAGTGGATAGAGAGAAGCTCTTCTCCTTCTCACAAAATACCAAAACTAGGGGACATCCACTCAAATTGAAGGCTGGGAGAGTAAGAACAGGCAAAAGAAAATATTTTTTCACCCAGCGCGTTGTTAGTCAGTGGAACTCCCTGCCACAGGATGTGGTGATGGCATCTGGCCTGGATGCCTTCAAAATGGGATTGGACAGATTCCTGGAGGAAAAGTCCATCACAGGTTACAAACCATGAAGGAGATGTGTAATCTCCAGGCTTAAAACCGGGCTGCTTCAAGGGCCAGATGCAGGGGAGTGGTATCAGGAGACAGATATCTAGTCTCATGTGCTCCCAGACACATCTGGCGGGGCCACTGTGAGATACAGGAAGCTGGACTAGATTGGCCGTTGGCCTGATCCAGCATGGCTCTTCTTATGTTCTTATGTTCTTATTACAGTGAAAAATACAGTGCCTTCCTCCCTACCATGAATCCTTCCTACGAACAACCAGAGCATATCACTTCTGATTTGCTGCATTGTGGGGTCCACAAGGAATGTAATCAGCCATATTTTTTTTGTCCCAATTAGTTGCACTAGAAAGCAAATGCAGTTTGATAGTTGAGATATTTGTCCTGGCAGTTTTATGCTGTTAAAATAGCCACACAGTGATCAGTTATAGACATGTGTGTATAATGAAGTATGTGTGTTTGTTTAGAATTGTTCAGTCAACAGTGATGGCTAGCCACCTTGTAGATCTAGTTCTATGAAGATTGATTCTGCCACAGAATCTGATTCTAGGGGGTGAAAAAATATTCTCTTCTAATGTTTGTGGATTAAACAAGAAGTCTCCAGCTAAAGGCATACTTAGGAGGCTGCCTTATTTTGAGTCAGTGCATAAAATTCTCTAGTTCAACATTGCCCTCCATGATTTACATCATCCCCATGGGTTCGGAACACCTCATTCCCATGGAACGAGGTTGGAGAGGGTAGAGAACCACAAAGTAATGACATAGTAGTAGGTATTAGCACTGGGAGAATAATGGGATGTGATTGTCTGCTGGAATTAAAAGCTGCAGGGGGGAAAGAACAAAGAAGCAGCCATTCTTGGTGGACCCACGGTACAGGTGTTTCTAATAGCCATAACAGAAACCTGGTGGAATGCAGAGAACCAGTGGGATACCACAATCCCACGCTATAAACTCTATAGAAGGGATAGAGAGGAGTGGGTTATAGGTGGACTGGCCATCAAAGAAGGGGTAAAATCCAACAGAATGGAGATTGACGGTGGGTCTGACTCCACCATAGAAGCATTGTGGGTTATACTACCAGGTGCAAGGAGCAATGTAATAGTGGGGTTGTGCTACCATCCACCACCAGATCAAAAACTTGAAGGGGATCTTGAAATGAGGAGACAAATCATGGAGGTGTCTAAGAGGGACAGGATAGTAATCCTGGGGCACCTCAATTATCCCCAAATTGACTGGGACAATGCGAGCTCGGGGCAAGAAAGAGAAACCGTGTTTCTCAACATGCTGAATGACTGTGCCTTAGAGCAACTTGTCATGGAGCCCATCCAAGAACAGGCAACTCTGGATCTCATACTGTATGATGCTCAGGACCTGGTCATGGATGTGAATGTCACCGAGTCTCTGGGGAAGAGTGACCATGCTGCAATCTCCTTTGCCATGCATGTCGGGGGGAAAGTGTCAAGCAAACCAGACACAAAAACCCTTGATTTCTAAAGGGCAGATTTCCCTCAGAGGAGAAAACTAGTTAGAAAGAAATTGAAAGCTTCTTTAATTATGTTAGAAGTAAAAAAGCTGCCAGAGAACCGGTTGGCCCTCTGGATGGTGAGGGAGGTAAAAGGGAGGTAAAGGAGGACTTGGAAATTGCAGAGAAATTAAATGAGTTCTTTGCATCTATCTTTACGACAGAAGACCTTGTGCAGATTCTACTGCCCGGACGGCCCCTCTTGGCTAAAGAATTAAATCAAATGCAGGTTAAAAGAGAGGGTGTTTTAGGTTTGATAAATTGAATATCATCAAGTCTCTGGGCCCAGATGGCATCCACCCAAGGGTTATTAAGGAATTGAGAAATGAAATTGAAGATCTCTTAATGGTAATATGCAACTTGTCTCTTAAAATGGCCACAGTGCCGGAGGACTGGAGGATAGCGGATGTCACACCAATTTTTAAAAAAGGAAGGAGGGGGGACCTGGGAAACTACAGGCTGATTAGCCTTGGTCTGTTCGAGGGAAGAGGGTGGAAAGCCTCATCCAAGAGAAAATCTTAAAACACATAGAAGAACAAACCTTGCTGAGGGAAAATCAGCATGGCTTCTGTAATGGTAAGTCTTGCCTGACAAACCTCTTAGAATTCTTTGAAAAGGTTAACAGGCATGTGGATTTGGGTGAACCAGTGGATACTGCCTATCTTGATTTTTAGAAGCCTTTTGATACAGTCCCTCACCAAAGGCTGCTGAGAAAATTGTATATTCAGGGGATAACAGGGCTGGTCCACTTATGGATTGAGTACTGGTTGAGACCCAGGAAACAGAGAGTAGGTGTCAATGAGCAATTTTCACAATGGAGAGAGGTGAAAAGTGGTGTGCCCCAGGGATCTGTCCTGTGACTGGTGCTTTTCAATTTGTTCATAAATGACCTGGAGACAAGGATAAGCAGTGAGGTGGCCAACTTTGTGGATGATACAAAAAATGTCTGGGTGGTAAAAACCAGAGAAGATTGTGAAGAGCTCCAAAAGGATCTGTCCAAACTGGGAGAATGGGCTGCGAAATGGCAAATGTGTTTTAATGTAGCCAAATGTAAAGTAATGCATATTGGGGCAAAAAATTCAAACTTTATCTATCAACTCATGGGCTCTGAGTTATCCATGATGGATCAGGAAAGAGATCTTGGTATGCTGGTGGACAGCTCAATGAAGGTATCTCCCCAATGTGTGGCAGCAGTAAAGGCCAATTCCATGCTAGGGATCATCAAAAAGGGAATTGAAAATAAAACAGCCAACATTATAATGCCATTGTACAAAACGATAGTAAGGCCGCACCTGGAGTATTGTGTACAATTCTGGTCAATGCATCTCAAAAAAGTCATCGTGGTGCAAAAGAGAGTGATTAAAATGATTACTGGACTGGGGCACCTTATGAGGAAAGGCTAAAACAGTTGGGGTTCTTTAGTCTGGAAAAAGGCGCCGGGGGGGGGGGGATATGATCGAGACACACAAAATAATGCAGGGCATGAGTCAAGTGCATAGAGGGACACTCTTCTCCCTCTCACAAAATGCCAAAACTAGGGGACATCCACTCAAATTGAGGGCTGGGAGAGTGAGAACAGACAATATATATATTTTTTAAATCCAGTGTTGTTAGTCTGTGGAACTCCCTGCCACAAGATGTGGTGATGGCATCTGCCCTGGATGCCTTCAAACTGGAATTGGACAGATTCCTGGAGGAAAAGTCCATCACAGCTTACAAACCATGAGGGAGATGTGTACTCTCCAGGCTTAAAACCGGGGTACTCCAAGGGCAGATGCAGAGGAGTGGTATCAGGAGACAAATATATAATCTCATATGCTCCCAGACACATTTGGTGGGGCGCTGTGAGATACTGGAAGTTGGACTAGATGGGCCTTTGGCCTGATCCAGCATAGCTCTTCTTATGCTCTTATGTTCTTAAATCAGGCTTCAGATAAAGTCTTTATTACCTATATTTAAAGATACCAGTGGTTAAATACAGGGCCATCATCAACAAAGAAGCGGCTCTCCCATTGAGCTATGACCTGACCCTTGCCTAAGTCTGGGTGATTCTTGATTGCATTCAGTTTTCCATGAATTATCACACACCAAAATACTGTAGAATAACAAAACCTAATCTGATTGAGAAATCAGAAGGCCTGTGCCTGGTATTGAACCCCCCTCTATCAAGCCAGCCTTCAGACTGATAGTTCTGTGTAGGCAAATGTGAGAAAAATGGATCTGGGACAGGAAGGTGTGACCTGGCTGAACCTCTAGTGCAAACATATGTATCTTCCTCCCTCTTTCATTCTTTTGACTCTTTTTTTGTTCTTAGGTAAATATGCAATGGATGTCTTGTCTGTAAAATAGGCCATATTCCCTCTGTTTTGTTAAGCTCCTCAAGGGAAACATTATTGCCTTAATTGCTTAATTTCAATTTGCATAATCCAGTAGCCTGACAAACTCCAAAACTGGGATGCAAAGAGAAGATTTACAGGCTATGGATGCAGACTGCCAGCCTTTTGCATTTCGGGACACTGGAAATGGGGAGCAGTCCTTGGATCAGCGATTCTCTTTGCTCACTCACCCTGCTTTCCTCAACGTTCCTTATCTTACTTATAAAATGATTTGCAGTTGCAGTTTTATTTCCAAATATAATGTCTCTGTGGGGGGGAAAAAGTTGAGTATAGTATGGTATTTTGTATGCCCTCTAGTGGTGGTTCTCATTGCAGTACATATGAGACTGGAGCATACATCTCTTAACCCTAGATACCTTCTCGTGATCGATAATGTGTCCATTTAGACTAGCGTCTACCCTGATTTAAAACAACAACAACAGGAAAATGATGTGTTGTGGAATGTCAGCTGCATCATTATTACAATCATAAGGCAGTTCTTCTAAGACTAGACTGACAGCAGGATTTCCACATCCCATCTCACTTCTGTTCGTTACACATACTCTTTGTTAGCATGGCCTGGAAAAGAGACTTGTGAACCGTGATGCCCAGGCTCTCCCTGTCGCCTTGACCATTTCACTCTGAAAGAAAATTCTACTGTCACACAGGTGAAGGTGGAGTTGTACATGTTGCTTGCATATTTTGCTGATATTTGAAATAATCGACTACCTTTTCACTTCACCACATGGCATCAATAAAAAAGTACATAATTTCCTTGCACTGGCTTTCTAGTCACAACAAGAATATGTGGAGCAGCCTTTCCCCAGAGTTTCTGAACAGCAGTCCCCATAATCTCCAACTAGTGCTGCTAACGACTATGCTGGCTAAGGTTGGTTGGTGGGAGTCATAGAGATGCAAGGAGACAGCCTTTGGCCTCTTAGGGAAAGACTCATGAAGAGCAAGTCTCAGCAGGGAAATGCCGGACCACATGCCTTCCTCAGTCTTACACCCCTGAAAATTACACCAAGACACTAGTGCAGGGCTGTTCAACTTTGAACGGGTGGAGGTCTACTTTTTTCCAGCCCAAAGTGCCTGAGGGCTACAACACTAAAACCTCTACTTACGAATTTTATCCATTTCGAACACATGCTCATAAGTAAAAAAAAAAGTAAGTAGAGCAGCAGTTTCCCATAGGAATGCATTGAAAACCCATTAATCTGTTCTGGAGGGAACAGATTTCAATGTGCCATGGACCTTGAACTGCCCCACCCAGCTGAGACAGTGGGCTGGCAGACCCAGAACTTCGCTGAGGCAGTGGTGGTCTTTGGTACGGGGGAGGGAGTGGTGGATAATGCATCCCCTCATTTTTTTAGTGATGGCCAGTGGGCTACTTTTGAAGCTTTCGTGGGCTACCAGTAGCCTGTCGTCTACCTGTTGTGCAGGCCTGCACTAGTGTATAAGCATATTGGAAGGCGGAGTAAGGATAACAGGGAAACATGTTCAGACTACAGGAAAAGATATTCAATTCAAACATTAGGAAGAACTTCATGACAGCAGTTAGGCAGTGGAATATGCTGGCACAGAGGGTGGTGGAGTTTCCTTCTTTGGAGGCTTTTAAGCAGAGGCTGGATGGCCATCTGTTGGAAATACTGTGATAGGGGTTACTGCATGGCAGGGGGTTGGACTAGATAGCCCTTGAGGTCTCTTCCAACTCTATGATTCCTGGATTCTATGACTCTTCTTTTGCTTGAGCTGCTGAATTTCTTGAGAGATAAACAAAGGCTGCTCAAAACATACAGCTGGCTTCCTGAGAACCTCATGTTTCTCAAAGCCGCCTCTCAAGACCCCAAATATAAACAGCCTTGCTTGAGAAAGTGTCTTTGCCCTTCTAAACAACCCCAAAGAATCACTGCAAAGGGATTAAAACTAGAAAGAAAATAATAAACGCTGTATCGACGTGACGAGGGTATGGAAATAGAACATGAACTACTAAAGCAATGTCTGTAAAATAACTGATTGGGATCATAACTAAGGAGAATAAAGCTAAGGAAAAGAACAGGTTCCCGCAGGCAGGATTTTGCTTCTTCTTGACATAGTCTGTTGAAGAGGTGTGATACAGCCGGAGGCTATTTCCAGTCTAGTACACCTGGGAGGGAAAAAATGAGTCGTGTAGCTTGTCTGATAAAGAGGGTTCAAAGACACAGAAATGTGTACGTTACCCTACACTGATAGCGAAAATCCAGCAAGGCAGGGAAAAAAATAGTCAGGGTTACATCTCAGAAGGACGGGATGGGGGTGCATTAGAAGAAGGGCAATAGGTTAAGCACCCCAAGTGCCCAAAGGGATCCAGATTGGCAAAAGAGAAAATTTGAAACCATGTTATTGGGATGAGTGTTTTTTTTTTTTTTTTTTGAGCTCATGATGGAATCCTTCCTGCTGCTTGGTGACAAAAAAGAAAGAAAAGGGGACAAAAATCAAATGTGGCTGCTTTCATTCTCTCTCTCCATAATGTAGCAGCAGCAAAGGCAAAAAGCTTTTAAGGATATATGAAGAGCTCTAGAGGATGAGGCAGAGCACGAGTCAGGGAAAGAGGCAAATCAGAAGGATAACGAGAAGAGGAAAAGTGGAAATGGTGCACATCAAGCTAGGAAAATTATACCAGATCACAGCAAAGGGAGATGCCTACTAAAGGTGCAGAAGGAGAAGTGAAACTGGTCCCTGAGAAACTCTTGTACACACATGGGGGCCAAAAGGGCTTGCTATGTATTTTTTCCCAAAAGGTGTTGCCAGATATATAACAGAGAAGGAAGAATGTTCTGCTGAGTCTTGTGGCTGAGAAGTGAGATACGGCACCACTTGCTTCTGACTTCACAGCTCCTCGTGGCTTGGCATCTCTTGCTTGTGCTAGCTTCAGCTTTTACAGCAGTGTTTCCCACCTGGGGGTTATGTATCCCAATGGGTTTTCTGGGGTGGCCATGGGTCCCCTTATATGAGTTCTAGCCCGCATTAAATAATTTATTCCTTGACCTTTCAGAGCATGATATTAAAGAAAGTGTGTGTGTGTGTGTGTGTGTGTGTGTGTGTGTGTGTGTGTGTGTGCGCGTGTGATATAGAGAAATAGGCCCTTTGAAGGGAGGAAGAAGCCTCTACTGAGAAGGGATGGCTTTGCCACTTTAAAAATGCCTTTTAATGAAAATAGGCAGGAAGCTTCCCAGGTTACGTGGTTATTATAAAAGGGATTTATGGTTCAGAAAAGGTTAGAAATCATTGCTTCACATGTTGCATGTGAAACAGTCACGTGTAGAAACTGAAAACTGTGGCTGCCGTTTTCAGTTTCTGAATTTCTTGCTGTTAAAGCAACGAGAAATTTGATTCAATCATCTATTTATCAAATGATCTAATTTAATACATTTATTTTAGAATTGCTGAAAATAACTATAGTGTGTTAGTACACTGAGAAACATTAAATTAGTATAATTTGCCTTTTAAACAATTAAAATAACAAATTGCTAACCCAGTGCTCAAAATTTAAACAAATTAGTGTAATAAAATCATTTTTAATGAATGATTGTCAACTCATGTGTGAGGATTGGAAGTGGCACATGGATCACATGCACACTACAGCATGTCACTGTGACTAGGCTTTGCTGGTTAATCCAAAGAACATGAATATGACCCCTACATGCCCCAAGCAGTTTTGAAGCTACCATGATAGGCAGTTGCCATGCTTTATACCAGGGATGTCCAAACTTTTTTGTAATGAGGGCCAGATTTGGTGGCTGAGAATGTGGGGTGGTGGTGGCTGCCCCCCGCCCCTGCCCCCACTGTAAGCCCCACCCACTGACCCCTAAACCCCACCCACTGTTCCTATACCCCATCCATTGACCCTAAACCCCACCCACTGACACCTTGCCAGCTCCACCCACTGACCCCTCCTTACAAAACAAGGAAGCTGGAAAAGAGGGTGTGCATCAATGACGAAGCCACCGGCCAATCGCTCCGGGTCCTGGGACAAGGAGAAAAAACAGAAGGGGAACCTCAGTGACCACCACCCAGCATGGGTGGGTGGTTTGGGAAGGGGCTCCACAACAGCTGAGACCCAGCCTGGATCCTTCTCCTTTCATACCTGTCAAGTTTTGGCTGCCGCTCCTTTCCTGCCCCTAACTGCCAGCTGGCTGACCACGCATCAGCCAATTCCCGTGCCACCGCTGCCACCACATTTGCCCACTCTCACTTGCTTACTTCTAGTCACCTCCCTTCCCTCCTTCCCTCTACCCTCCCACCCTTCCTTCCCCTCCCCTTGTCCCGCTCTACCACATCTGCCTCAGCATCCAACAAAAAGTTTAGCAAGGGACTCCGTCGCTTGAGAAGTGGTGGTGGTGGCAGCAGGAGCAGGAGGAGCAGCCACTGACTCGCCCAGCCAGAGCAGGGCACCCGGGGCAGCATGCAAGTATTGGAGGGTGGGCAGATTTGCCATGCAGGGCTCCCCCAACAAGTGATGGGGCTGTAGGGCCAGCCGTGGCCCAGTTCGCTGGCAGGAGCAGGGGAGAAGGAGAGAGAAAGATTGTGCTTCCAGGCCTGTCTCGGTGGTTTGAGAGGGGCAAAGCACATGGTGTGTGCGTGCACATGCATGGGTGGGTGGGTGCATGCATGTGCATTATGCCTTTCTACTTCTATCCCGGGCGGCAACAGCCAAAAATTGACAGGTATGTGCAAAGAAGGGAGGGGGAGGGAAGAGAAAGGCCAATCAAAATGGCCCGAAGGGCCAGATCTGGCCTGCTGGCCAGACTTTGGACATGGCTGCTGCATACAGTCCCTTTGTACAACTGGAAAAGCCCAGAAAATGTAAAGTTTAAGGAAATGTCTTTGAAGGTCAAGCTAGATGTTCATAAAATGGGCTGCCCTGCCTTCCACTAAAGCTCCAGTTATTTGGGCATGGCAGGAGAGTTAACATGCTATATCTAAGCTTTATTTCTGAATCCACATGCTCCTCTTCATTTCTTTTCTCTAATTATCAGACCATAACATTTTGGCTATTTCTATGGAAATACATACTTATTTTTATAAAATTATTATTCCTAATTCTTTCTGACTTCAAAAGTACCCCCTTCCCCAACACACACACACACACACACACACACACACACACACACACACAGAGAGAGAGAGAGAGAGAGAGAGAGAGAGAGAGAGAGAGAGAAAGAGAGCAAATTAAGTTTCCACACACTACTAAAAACTTTGTTAAATGGGTCAGTATGATATATTAGACAGTGTGTTAGATTAAGCCATGAGAATACTAGATTCAAATCCCCACTCTGTCAAGAAACACACTGGGAAAGAAGCCAGCACTTCTCAGATTAATCTTCCTTCAATATCACTCTAACACACACATACACACATAATTTATAAACGATATCGTAAACTCAGAAATCTAACAGATCAGCTCATCTCCTTTTCTAGTCTATAACACTATATTTTGTCTGTACCTACCTTTCAAAGCAACACAAAACCAACTCAGTTTTTGTCAGCACCAAACATTTTATATATATATATATATACTGAAGAGCAACAAAACAGGGCCTTTTCACACGACCCCTAAGATCCGCTGGCTACTTAAATTCGGACCAGAGAACTTGGGGACTCGTTGCTCTTCCTGCGTCCCCACCCCTCCGCACTTCCTTGATCCTGTCTGCGTGAGGGGAGGGAGAAAAAAGGGGACAAAAGAATGCAGGCTCAGCTCCGTTTGCCGGTCCAAGCCTCCCCGCCCCGTCGTCGTCCTGATTCCTTCTCTTAAAGGGGCAGGAGAAAAAAACAACAACAAACAGAAGCGAGGAGAGCTGGGCACTCACTCCTTTACATCTGGATCTGGGATTTATCACCCTCCAAGAGCAGGTACCTGAAAAGTGTGCTGGGACGCGCTTAGGTGGGCGTGGTCACACTTAATTATCTGTAAACTCTGGAGCTGGTGGGGAAACAATTTTAAGCTCCGGAGCTGGGAGCCATTTGCGGCGGAGTTTAGGGGTTGTGTACAAATACCCACAGAAGAAATGGCATGGAAAATGGAAAAGTCTAAGGTAGAGCATTTAACTTCATCCTCTTATGACAGGAACTTAAAAATTTGAAGAAATCAAAGAAGGATGTGTGGCCCTTACACAATACAAACCAGGAGTAGGTGACATATTTGTTAGACCACTAAAAATAATACAGCCTGCTAGCTTTCTTCTTCAAGCATGCACCAGTGTCTCATTAGTGCAAAGAATGAAGACGTATGGGTATCATGCTTTCAGCCTCTCACATAGGCTTCTTTTGAAGCTACATGTTTCTGTTCAGCTGAGGAAAAGGGCAAGATAAGAAACTATATTTCATCCAGGAAATGGGGTGAAAATCTAGTAAACACACTAGACAGAGCCAACTGGAGCCAAATTCAAGTCAAATTAATATTATTATTATCTAATGATTAAATGGATGGATGATATTAAGAGTTCATGTTGTTTTCTTGTGGGCAGAGACTGGAGTAGGAACTGGCAAGACACTCCAGTATTCCTGCCAAGAAAATTCCATGGACATGGGGTCACGAAGAGTCGGACACGACTGTAATGACACAACACACACACACACAGAGAGAGGCAGCAATTCCTGATATCTTCATAGTTCCATTTTTTTTTAAGTGAGCCATGTGGCCTTTGCATAATGCAATGCAAGAGTAGGCAATAACTTTATCAGGCCACTAAAAATAATAATAATCATGCAATCTGCTAGTTTTCATGGATCAAGGTCCACTTCTACAGGTAATCACTGGTGTTTTGTTAATGTGGAGAAGTTGAGTCCCAAAAGTTGATGATGGATGGGGAGCCCAGATTGTTTCTTGGATGCAAGATAGAAAAGCTAGAAAAAAATAAAAAAATAAGTCCAAAAAAGTACATGTTCTAAATATCAGCCAAGCAGGAGTACAAAGTGAAGGAGACACCTTGCATGCAGCTGTGGTGTCATATCCAAGCAAAAGTTTCCTGAGATGTAGTTTGAAAGCCGCACCTCAAATGCAACCTGCACCTTTTCTAACTTACCTCTAAGAAACATGCCTGGCCACAAACTTTTGGGTCTCTGCTCTCTAAATTCTCTGTACGAATGACAAGACAGGAGTGCATGCCTGAAGACATGAGCTTTGATCCACAGGAGCTAGTAGATTGTTTGACTTTTTTAGTGGTCTAATAAAGATATCACCCATTCCTGCATAGTATTTACTGAGATTATCTACCTGCAGTATTACACAAAGCATTAAAGAGCAGTCTCAGATACATAGACGCTGTTGCAACTGTTATCAGTATCTTGGGATAAATGCATCTCTCATGGACCACTCCGTTAGCCCTATGTAAGCATTTTAAAATCCATAGAATGCCCCACCTGCACCCCCAGTTTGGCATATTTATTGGATAACAAAACTTAAGGGAAGAGAGAGGGCTTTGAATATATGTTGGGATCCTAATTTTCCAGGATGTGGCACCCAAGGATAGCAGTGGCTCTCCTTCTTCATACTTAATAGTAACAACAACAGAAGTGACAAAGGAGTGTGAAAGGGAAGAGCTGGAGCACTCCCTGATATGGGGGAGTGCCCTGAATGCTTTAAAGTATCCAAGTAGGGTTCATGCCTTTTATTCCAGCGTACCGATCTCCCACATTACATGGCACCCTAGAGCAGTGGTGGTGAACCTTCGACACGCCAGATGTTTTGGACCACAACTCCCACAGTCCTTTGCCATTGGCAATCTAGGCTTGGAATTCTAGGAGCTACAGTCCAAAACATCTGGAGTGCCGAAGGTTTGCCACCACTGCCCTAGAGGAAAAGTCATGGGGTTTTTTATTTCAGTTTGCTCACAGCATTGCCACTTGGTTAAATTTCTAAAGAGGATTTGAAGGGAAGAACACAGAGTGTTTGGAAGGATATCAGGCTGATTGGGAAGGTATTGGGGAAAGAGCTGGTGGGAAACTTCTGAGGAGCAGATGTTGGAAAAGTTACTTTTTTATTTTAAAAAAAATCCCCCGGGCAGCCAGGTACCAGAGGTGGTAGCCCCCCCCCCCAATCGTAATTTTTCCAAGCTCTGAGAAGGAAAGGGTTTCTTGTTTTCCAAAATAGCCTGGAAAAACAAAGCAGGGGATGTCTGATTTAAACAAAACCCCAGCTCATTTCTCAACTACTCCAAGATGAGCGTTGGCATCTCTCTCTCTCTCTCTCTCTCTCTCTCTCTCTCTCTCTCTCTCTCTCTTACCTGTGCAGAGGTTCCACAGTAAACTGAATGCTGCTAGGCATCACATGATTCTCGCTGATGCATAGATTTATTTCTACAAAGGTGCAGTTCGGAATTAATATAGCATTGCTGGGGGGCAGGGGGGCGGGAAACAAGTGTGCCAAAAACTGCTGCCATAAGCAGGAGCAGGCTTTGCCTCTAATGAGAGACCCCCTCTGCTCATATATCATTCTGCTCTATTCTTTGCATACCGTCCTGTGATGTGCAAGGACTGCCTTGCCCTGCCCTGCCCTGGGTTACCATAGCTTTCTATTAGAGCGGTGAGGATGGCTGGAAGAAAGGAAAAGGGCCACCCTTGATCACATAAAGCCTTTTCTTTCATCTCGATATCCTTTCTTGGGATCTGCACGTGCACTGAAGCCTGCTTCCTTACCTTTGCCGAAACTCATTCCTGAGGCAAAGTTGCTGACTCCTTATTATGCACCTTTAATACAACGGCAAGCGCTGAGCTGTAATCATTTCCAGTGAAAAATGTCCTGTCTTTAGAAAAAGACTCCTTTACCTACCTAAATGTGCAATCTCTCCACTGGCCCCTCCCTCCTTTTCATTTTCAATAGGGTGTAATCAGTTTTCAGCTCTTTAACCTTATTCTGAGTGCTCTCCTTTTTAACAATTTGCTATTCCACCCTAAAGCACTCAAAGGGAAAGAAACAGACACATTTTAATTAAATTTTGTTCCATCCCCCCCCCTTTTCATTTGCATGCATGGTTCTCTAGGGGGGAAAGCAAATAAGGAGGGAGAGAGAGAGAGAGAGATGTGAACAAAACTTAAAAGGTAGCAGGGTTATGAATCCACATCAGGGGTAAGCAAGTGGTTCAGCAGTTTGGGCCCCATAAGAAATATGGAATGAGCTAAAGGGTCACTGCTTATTTCCATATATCTGCATAATATTGCCCCCCACCCACCCTTCCTAAGACCATGCCGAAAGCTTCCTATGTGTGGCCATATTGCATTTGGTGTAGACATTCTGATATTGAAATCTTTACCCCAAATGATGAAAATTTGATGGGGTCTTGAAAAAAACCCATGACACCAAGGGTCAGAAAATGTTGGGAAAGCATAATTAATTTGACCACCGGTGATCTGTTTCAACACCTTCCATATTTTAATGTTGTTGTGGGAAGGGTTGCCTTCTATTTTTGGATTTGTTTTGGTTTTGGTTTTTGGTTTTGTTAAAGACTCTCTGAAGATCCTTTTGTCTGTATCTTTGGTTTTTGTTTACTAACCAATTGCAGAATTAACTGTGCTGTTAAGCAATTTCTGTTGTTGTAGCAAGTCTGAGTCAAGGCATAGGTACGAGTACACAGAAATGAAGAGTCACATAGGTGTGGCCAATCTGTCAGAATCTCAGTGTCTGAGAATATTGTGTTGTCAAGTTGACCATTTGTTGCTCACAGGTGTCAACAAGAGGATTCACTTCTTAAATATTATTTTATATATATTTACCTTGTGGTGCCACTGGAAACTCTCTGTCCCAGACAGGATGAGCTGAACTTGGACCAGCGACAGGCCCCTGCTACAGGCTGGCTGATCTACCCAAAGTTGCATCAAATAGTGGACCTGTCCACTGATAGAGCATGCTTCAGAAATGATATACCCAGGCGTGGTGTGGCCTGGGTGAAAAATGGGCTAGGGTTCTTGATGCAAGGACAGCATCAAGATGCAAGTAAACAAGTCCAAGTCCATGGTGCAACCATCAATATCAGCACACGGATCGGAAGAGCAAATGAGCTTGCCGCTGTACTCAAACAGCGGTGAGTCGACATCTGCGCCCTTCAGCAGACAAGATGGAGTGGAAGGAAATCACATGACATTGGCTATGTCTGTAAGGTAATCTATTTTGGCAGACCCCAGACAGAAACTGGGGTTAGCATTGCTGTACAGCAACAGTTTTGTGATGCTGTGGCAGAGGTTGAGCGATTAAGATTGTCATCATAATGGCAAAGGGCCGCATCCACTTCTTCAGTGCATACCCCAGCAGTGAAAAAGAGTTTTTTCTGGAAACTTCTCAAGGAGAAATCCATTGCTGTATCAGCCAAGGACTACCACATTATCACTGGAGATTTAAATGGTCACATTGGAGCAAGGACATATGGTTTCAGCCGTAACAAAGATGACAAATGAATCCTTGACATCACTGACACTCAAAAGCTTGTCCTTGCCAACACACAGTTTTGCAAGCACCCATCACACCTCATGGCCTACTACAGTGGCATTCCAGCTTGACTTTGTACTCATCCTGAGATGAGACCTTAAAATAGTACTCAACACCAAAGCCATCCCATATGTGACAATTGCTCCCCAACACCGTCCATTTATATGTGACCTCTGCATTGACCCAGCCAGGGAAAGCAGAGCAGAACATAATAGTCCAACAAGAATCAAGCGGTGGAAACTATGGCAAAAAGAGGAAAGAATCATCTCACAAATAAAACTGTCTCCTATTATGACAGTAGACGGTTCTTGGGCCAAAGCAAAGCAGGCAATTAAAGCAGCTGCCCGGGCTGAACTTGGTGTGACAAAGCCTTGTCATAAAAAGATTGACAAGCAAACATGGCTTTGGACAGACAAAGTTAAGGTGGCACTCCATGAGAAAAAGCGGCTCTATCATGTTTTCCTATCTGAAAAGGCAGCTGACAACTGGCAGAAGTACCACAACAACGTTGGAGTGCAAAGAAAGTTGTAGCTAAAACAAAGTCTGCACAGTTTGAAGAACTATACATATGCCTCAATATGCACTAAGGTGAAAATGACATCTCCTAGCTAGTAAAAGGCCACCACAAAAAGACTGAAGATGTTCAGAAACTCCACAGTGTCAATGATGAGAATGGAAAACTGATCAATGATCATGTCAAAGCAACAAAGCACTGGCCAGATTACTTTGAGACAATTTCCATGGAAGAGTTCCCACACCTCCTGATCCCATATGTTTCCCCAGTCCAAGGGCCTTTGCAAACAATGACAACCAAAGAAGTTGCCATGGTGATGAAACAGATGAAAATGGGTAAAGCTACAGGACCAGATGAGGTGGTGCTTCTTTTCATTCTGGTTATGGATGTAGTCACTCAGGATCTGTAGAATCCATTGCCCTGGATGTTCCTTTACACTGATGATATCATGATTGCATCAGAGAGTAAGGCAGATCTTGAGTATCAAGCCCAAGTATGGACTGGTTTGTGCCTGAATGTGAAGATGGAACATCTGATGACCAACCCAAATGAATATTGTATGATCCAAATTGATGGTACTGACCTACCAAGAACTGGTCCCACAATCACAGCTGACGGCAGCCTGAGTCATGAGGTGACATCGAGAATCAACAGGGCCTGGCTGAAATGGCATACAACATCAAGGGCCATGTGTGACAAAAAGACCAGCGACCATTTAAAATCAAAGATCTGTTACACCATTGTTCAACCTGTTGCACTCTATTGTGCAGAGTGCTGGCCAGCATCGCCTTGGTGTCATGGAGTCAAAGATGCTGTAATGGACCTCTGGCCTCCTATGAAAGGATGGTGTGTGCAATGAGGACATCAGAGCAAAATATAGCACTGCACCTATCGCTGGCAAGATGTGTGAAGCCTGACTGCCAAAAAGGGTCTCACCCTGCAGGTCAACAAATCCTGACTGAGAAGTAGTCCAAAACAGTGCTGGATGAACAACCTGAAGTATGGCATGATGTTGTCCCAGGTTCACCATGACTGCACCAAGTGGACAGCCAAAACAAGAATAACGGACCCTACCACCAAGTGGGACAAACCCTAAGAAAAAGATTTCATGTTTCACTTAGCACAGAGCTAAATATTGAATCCTCAACTTTCTAGTGATGCTCAGTCGAGGAATTTCAAATGACTAGATAAGGATTGTTCTCTTCCAGTACCACAGCAAGTATAGACTCTCTTTGCTAGGATCAAGTCTGCATAAAAAAATAAAAATAAAAAAATAAAAAAATTAAAGGCAGAATAACTGGGACAGGCTTTAACTCCTTGGGGTCATACTAGTATGTAGTCAGGGATAGAAATTTTTTTTCATCTTAATCCTTGACATCACATCACACATACACACAAGTGCATACACATAAAGAACAGGTAAGCAAGCTAGAACACTCTGTGTGACTTCTGCATGTTGGATGAGATTTTGAAGGAGAATCTACCTATGACTGTGTAAACATTCCTATGCAACACCAGTATCTTTGCCCATCATACATGCATTAGATCTTTGTATATTGGCCACCCGTGTTCCAACTGGGTGATTAAGCCCTCCTGCTGTGACAACAAGCCACCCTTATAAGGTGTGGCTAACATCTTCATAGTGCTATTGTCACCTGCTAATTCTACAGTTAGGAGTAAATGTAAAGGGAAAGTTAAAATGTGTATTGATCCATGGCTAGGTCTAGGCTAATGGGAAGGCATGCTTCATCCTTATATTTCTTGTAGCACTTGAAGGAAGATGTGCTGAACATTTTATTAGTTGCCACTGGTGTCAAATGCCTAAAGACAAGCAGGGCAGCAAATGAATTGCTTTACTAATATTGTATAACTACATTTATCCATAGGGACCTTGAAAAAAATTCATCAAATCGATAGTTTTAAGATTAATGGAAGTAAATTTGCCAAGGGCCATTTTAACAAACATAGCTCCTGATCAGGAAGTGTTGGATTACAATAGCTGGGTGATAATGTACAATTAAGGAGCCTTAGCAGTTAATAGCAATTTTATTTCTCAGGTGGCATTTTACGAAGCATGTGAGTGTTTCTGTATATCTGCGTGGATGCTTTAGAAACAGGCCCTTGCTTCCTTGCCTGTACAAGCAATTTCCTAGAGGACATCATAACCCATGATTGTTTGGTTATGATTTAGCTAAGCTTCCCACAGACTCTTGATCTTTTCTGATTATGCTCTTGACTAATTATCCACACACCACCATATTTAAAATGTTTGTTACTATTGGTTGTGTGTGTGGTGTCAGGCTATTTGTCCTTCAGACACCTTCTTAACTTTAAATTAAATTATATTAATTTAATTGATTAATCTCATGCCTCGATCTGCCAAAAATTATGTAGCCTTCCATCAAGTTGTCTTATTTGATTAATGATTTCCCAATTTTAAAGGACCATTCTCTGGGTTGCATAAACCCATGTGTCCACCATACTTAGCTCTTCTGCCTTTTTTCTGTTCTGTTCTGTTCTTTTTCCTTCTCCTTTTTGCTCATGGCTTGTTAATTTTGAATTAAGGGTCAGATACTACCTCCTGTGATTTTAATAAGGTACAGTGTTCCCCACCCTTTTGTGGTACATATACTGTGATCCTGCTATATTGTGGGGCCGTAGTAAGGCCCCCTGGGTTAAGCTGGATGGGCCTGTTTCAGGCCTCCTGTACGTACTCCAGGCCTGGCATCACCCTGAATGGGCCTCCAAGGGCCTTCCCAGGCCTGTTGGAGGCCCCCAAAGGACCTTCCTGTAAACCAGAAATGAACACTGAAAACCACTTATGAGGACTCCAATGGCCTTCCTGGGCCTATTGGAGGCCCTGGGAGTGCTTTCCTATGAACTAGAATCACTTCCGGAAAACAAAGTCACTTCTGGATTGCCAGAAAGCACTTTCAGGGCCTCCATGAGGCTTGGGAAGGCCATCAGAGGCCCATTCGGGACAGCACCAGGCCTCAGGTAAGTGTAGGGGGCCCCAGACAACCCCCACCCAGTCCTGACCCAACCCAGCATCTGCATAGCATGGGTTTTCAATTATCTTGGGTTGGGTTGGGTCCCTAACATCCATGATAGGGGGTTTGTTACTGTATGTTTAAAAGCAGCTTTCCTGTTGATCTTGGGCACCCCTCCCTTTTTAAATTATTTGATTTTTCAAGTAACTTGATAAACATTATATCCACATAGGTCCCATCACTGCATGTAAAATAAAAGCTTAAATAAAGCACAAGGCCCTCATTCCCCTACATATGCAATAGGAAATAGGAGGTCAATTGCCTTGCACTTATCCAACTGCTTTTAACTTATAAATAGGAGAGTACCTAACCACTCCCATCCCCTTCTGTTGCCATTTCCCTAATATGATAATATGATAACACAGTGGTACATCGGATAATGACTTTAATTCGTTCTCCAAGGTTAGTCATTATCCGAAACACGTCATTATCCGAAATGCGGTTTCCTATAGGAATGAATGGGAAACCGATTAATCCATTCCAGAGCCTAGGAAAAAGGCACAGATACCTGGTTTTTTGCTCAAAGCTCTTTATAAAGTGCACTTTAAAGGTACAGATGCAATGCCACCTTGGATAACTCTTTTTTACTGATGCATGCTGGAAATTCGTTATCCGAGGCAGTCCATAGGGAAAATTCGTTATCCGAGGCAGTCCATAGGAAAATTCATTATCCGAGGCAGCCCATAGAGAAAATTTGTTATCTGAGGCAGACCTTACCTAGAAATTGTGATTTGTTATCCGAGGCAGTCCATAGGGAAAATTCCTTTTCAGAGGCAGTCCTATACCCAGAAATTTGCAGTCGCTATCCGAAAAATTCGTTATCTGGGGCAGTCATTATCCGAGGTACCACTGTACTCTGATATCCCAGCATTCTTGCTTAGCTACAGAATCTCCATGGGGATAGAAACCACATGAAAAAAACAGCATGTATGGATTGTCAAATCCAACTGGGTCAGCAATGCCTGAATATGAATAATGTGTGCTTCCCATATCTCCACCCAGTGCCTTTTTAGCTAGCTGCAACTCAGTGACCTATTGGGTGCCTGACTGATGCTTTAATGGACTGCACCCAGTGCGGGTAGCTAATGTTTTGTTACTAATGCTTTCTTACATAAGTGATACACAATCTAAGCAGCTGTCCCTGGTGGAGGCACAACCTCACAGCCCCATTCTGAGTATTATTCCCCTTGATGTTGCACACATGTGTAAGAGGGATTAAGTCTACTAGTAGCTGGATAAAGAATTTCAGTGGATTGGGACAGTCCACTTCTTATTATTCATTGGGAATGTGCACTACCTTCAGACAAATGTGTGTGTTGTGTTGTTACAGTCGTGACTGACTCTTCATGACCCCATGTCCATGGAGTTTTCTTGGCAGGAATACTGGAGTGGCTTGCCAGATCCTATTCCAGGTGCCTACAACACCTGCTATTCCCTGGTGGTCTCCCATCCAAGTACTAACCAGGGCCGACCCTGCTTAGCTTCCAAAATCAGGCAAGATTGGATGTGCTTGGGCATCTAAGGCAGCTCTCCCTTCAGACAAATATGTAAATACAAACAAAATTAGGGAAATTGTACATTTTTAAGGGTGACCACAGGGTGGAGCAAAGAGCCCAGGAGTGCTGGGAGGGGGAATGGAATCCTCATGTTGCATCCAGCATTCTCATATTGTGGTTTAAGTGAGGAAAGAGAAAGAAAAACTTAAGGAAAGATGCTCAGTTGGTGGCAACTGAGAAGGATCCTGTGCTCTTAAGAAATAAACCTTTTTTCTCTGATCTGCAGAAAAGTCATTGATTAGATCATCAAAGCCTTGTGGCTGCAGCTCCATTCATATCAGATCCAGGGAAGACAAAGCTGGGCAAGGCTAAGAGAAGGGGAAAGGGAAGAGTGTAGAGAACAGCAGGCTCCTTGCTTTACCCTTTTTAGGAAAGAATCAAAGAGGGCCATGCCTTGTGTCTTTATAACCTCCTTCCCTTCCTTTTGGCTGACATAGGAAGCTGCTCTGCTCACTAGTGAGAATGGGGCAGGCAGCTGGAAAAGAAGGAGGGAGGAGTAAAACTTGTAATGAAACAGAGCACCCAACTGTGCGGACTGCCCATGTCTTGGCCTGAAGCCCTTCTGTTCTGGCTGCACTCTTGAGTCTGTGACCGGTCTTGCCCTTTGCACTTCCCCACTTTCAGAAACTGGGCTTTCATGGAGAAACAAAAATGCACAAATATGATCCTTTTGGGACACAGCTTCTCCAAAAGGGCACAAGAGAAACTGGACAGCAGTCTGTGTGCCTTTATTTAGGCACAGACCAGGAGAGTAGCCAGATCTCCTATAGCAAACAAGAAATGCATACTTTAACAAACATATAGACAAGAAAGAGAATGCCCATCCTTTGCTGTGTCTAGAAATATACCTATAATGCAGGAGTGGGCATGGGGAACTTCTGGCCCGCCCAATGATACTGGACTATATTTCTTTTTCTTGTTGCCATTGCTGCTGCATAAGAGTGGCTGATGGGAGCTAGAGTCCAACAGCACCTGGAGGTTCACAGGTTCTCCACTCCTGCTCCAGTATTTGATACGCCAGTGATCAGCATTCAGCACCACAGAGGTTCAGAGAATTCTGGTCCAGTTTTTCCAAAGCTGAATAGTTATGCCTTTTAGATCATACATTGATTCAGAGGTGTTTCATGCCCTTTTCACATGATGTTCATATCTTTTGAACATGCATTGTGGGAAGCAGGATTCTAATTACTCCACCATTTGAACTATCTCTGCATGCATGTGAATCATGTATGTGTGGCCAGGCACTGCAATCACCAAATATCTCCACCCATGGTTGCAGAGATAACATGTGTATAGTCTGAGTATATATGTTTAAGTGAATTTTGTGTGGGCTGCCACTACACTCCAATTCCTTGTACAGACAACAGAACTACAGTTGTAGGGAACAGAGAACCAGAAGTGAACTCACCTAACTTGGGCTATAAAGGAAAAAAAGATTCATAGATTTCAGTTGCACTGACTTTGCATGTTCTTACCTGCTATCTCAAGCTGCCTAGATGCCCTAAGCACATCCGATCTTGCCTGATTTCAGAAGCTAAGCAGGGTCGGCCCTGGTTAGTACTTGGATGGGAGACCACCAGGGAATACCAGGTGCTGTAGGTGCCTGGAGTAGGAACTGGCAAGCCACTCCAGTATTCCTGCCAAGAAAACTCCATGGACATGGAGTCACGAAGAGTCGGTCACGACTGTAACGACACAACACACACACACACCTGCTATCTCACACATGATCTCACTGCAGGTGGGAAAAGGCGAAACATGAAACATACTCTGCCTTTCGCTATCTAAAGGTATTATGATGAAATCAGTCTCCAGCACTGGTCAAGGAGAACAACTAGAACCTCAAGGTTGTGATCTAGAGAACGGCTTCTATATAGGCTCATTTTATTTCATTTTTGCTGCCTTTTATCTACTCAAATTCAGCTGCATAAGTTCTACAGATATGGCACTTCTAAAAGGAAATGAATTGAAATTAGTTGCCCTGATGCTGCCCCCTAGGGCTATCACCTATGGAGTTGCTTTCCAGTTGTCACAGGAGTAAGCCTTTCTATACTCTTTGCCTCTGAAATCCCAGCCTCACTTGCCAAAGTGTAAACACTGTTAAATGAAAACTTTTTGCAGCTGTCATAGCTACTCACTGACTCAGTGCCTGCAAACACCACTTGACTCTCATGCGTTAATGCATTTACTGTACTGGTAATTAATGCCGTTAGCTTTGTAATTAAAAAAAAACCCACAACTTTTTGCCTCTATACTTGGGGTGACAATGCTGCAACTAAAAAATAATTAAAAACGAGACAAATTGCCTTCAGTTGAATGGAATGGAGAGGGAGACAGAGCAACAGGGGAAGGGAGAGGCACCAGTGCCTTGCTAATGAAGCAAAATGATGTTGTTGGCTTTGGGGAGATACCTTTGCTTTTCTTCTTTTCTCTTCAGTTCCAGTTTAATAGACTCTGAAAATATTGGCTGGCAGGGAGACATTATGAGTCATAGGTAGCTGATGTTTTGGCCATTGCTAATCATGCAACCTACAAATGTAAAACTCCCATGTTTGTTGAAGCCACTCCTCCTTTCTCTCCCATCTTTTTACCTGGCTAGATGAAGTAATGGGCTGTGAAATTAGCTTTTCTATTATTATTAATTAGATCTGATGTTGGGTTTTTATTTTTCCCATTTAAGGAAGGGAAAGGAGCTAATTGTTGAAAAGGAAGCAGAGACATTAAGAGTCTGTGGACCCTGCATAGGAAGGGTCACTGTGGCTACCCATAAAAGGCCATAGCAAGCCTGATGTGCACTGTTACTTTCTCATCCCTCAGTCTTACCTTGATTCCATGCAGTTGTTTATATTTTTAACTCTGCTAATTATAAAAGAATTACCAATTTCCACAACAAAAAACAAGCCATGAGAGATGGTATGGATTATTATCCCATATTATGTAAAGGTCCTGGAATTCATGTCTCTCTTTACAATTTGAAATTTAAATAATATGATAAAAACCTGTTTCCCTGTTCTGCAGCTCCAGCCATATGCAGCACCAATTCTAGACAGGGTGATCTGTATAAAATGTGATAGGAAGATATTTCTGATACGGCATGGTCTAGAATGCTGTCATGCATTGATCTAAGCACCCTAGAGATCAACAAGAAAATGAACTTGGCCTAACTGTGACACTTCTTATTCAAAAATGCCTCTCAGTGACAATTTCTGTGTATTATACATGATATGGGTTAACACTGCATTGAACGCGTGCCAGGTTTTCATACTCTGCAGCCTGGAGATACTTTGTTAATAAAAATCAATATTTAAGTATAATAATACTAACACAAACACTTTGTAACCTAGTTTGAAAGGCAGAGTCAAGGAATCAATACATCACTTTCAGTTTTCATATTTATTAGATGCAGCTAAAAGTATTTGCCCACCTGGAAGGTCTGGAAGAACGGCTGAGGGAGCTGGGAATCTTTAGCCTTAAAAAAGAAGGCTGAGAGGGGATATGATTGCTATGTTTAAATATCTGAATAGAGGAGGGGACTGGTTTGTTTACTATTTATTTATTTATTTATTTAATTTAGGTGCTTATATACCGCCCATCTTCCTGAAGGAACTCCGGGCGGTTTACAATATAAATACAGAAAAAGCAAACAATAAAACAACAATAATAGTAAACTGTGCAAAGCATCAAAACAAGCAAAAGCCAAAGAGAACAATAACAATGATAACAATAATGAAAAGAGAGAAAAATTAGCATGATGGCAGGGCAAAACAAATAATAATTAAAAATTGACTGTCGCCAAATGCCTCACGAAACAGCCAGGTCTTTAAGGCTTTCTTAAAGGCAGGCAGGGACTGTGCAAGGCGCAGCTCACTCGGGAGATGGTTCCTGAAGGGGTTCCAACTTGGAAATATTAATATGCATCTAGCAAGCTTCCTGCAAAGAGTCCTGTGGGAATATTGATACCCTGCTGCACGGGGAGGCCCTGGGAGAAGGACAATGGACCCATGAGATCTGACACGCAGGAAGCAGGTGGCTGGCTATCTCTTCCTCCTATGACATGCCCAGAGGGACAAACAAGACCATCCATCATCCTCCTTCCTGCCCTGCTCACATCATGAAATGGGAGGTCAGGAAACAAGCTGCTGAGAGTTATCCGTCATTCAGTCCCTCGCTAGGTGACACCCCACATCATGGAAAGCCCCTCCCGGAAGTCCAACAACCCTATGACAGGCTGAAACTTAGGATACCACGCAATATCTGAAACCTTGCCTTTGATAGCTAATAAAAGTGCCAGGCCTCCTGATTGCTGTGTGAGACGGCGCAGAGAGACAGCAGTGAGAGGTTACAGACGAGGCGGCCTGGCTTCATGGAAAACTAACGTGTGTCCATGTGTGGAATCATTTTCCTACAGGTTCCAAAGCACTGGGCCAGCCACAGAGAACGCTTGGTTACGTGTCATTGTTTTCTTAGCCTCCCTGGGCGTGGCCACCCGAAGTGAGTGCGCCCGTGACATTCTGGTTGGTCGGGCCTCAGTTGGTCTTTGAGAGATTCGCTCTGCCAGGTATTCAGGTCCCAAGCTGTGGAGGGTTTTATAAATTAAAACCAGGACCTTGAATCTTATTCGGGACACAACATGTAGCCAATGCAGGTGAGCGCACACCCGCCACCAGTCTGGCTGCCGCATTTTGCACCCGCTGAAGTTGCTGAACAAGAGTCAATAGTCTATGGCTTCAGAGATTATTACTCAGGGCAATGGTTTCAAACTACAGGAAAAGAGATTCCATTTGAACATTAGGAAGAACTTTCTGACAGATGGAGCTGTTCGGCAGTGGAATAAGTTGCCACAGAGGGTGGTGGAGTCTCCTTCTTTGGAGGTTTTTAAGGAAAGGCTGGATGGCCATCTATTGGGAATACTGTGATGGGGGTTCCTGCATGGCAGGGGGTTGGGCTGGATGGTCCTTGAGGTCTCTTCCGACTCTATGATTCTATGATTCTATGACTTGTGTAATGTAAGGATGAATCATACATTGTTTGGGTGGCATGGGACCCACTTCTTAATTCTTGCTTTCCATACCAGTCCAAGAGGAAGCAGACATGTGACCTGTAGCCATCAACACAGACAACAGGAAGGAAACTCTCTCCTTTCCCAACACAACATGCTACTTTCAACAGGTGCTACAGCCTTGTGTACGAAGTAAATGCACAGAAGCAGTTCCAATACTTTTGAAGTAATTCACACTATCAATCAGGAAACAAATCAGTTCCTAGATTGGTTAAATGGATAATCCTATTTGAGGATTACATCATCAGTGAATACACTGAAATTTTATATCCAGATGTGCTCCCCGAACAGGTAAACACCTTGCTAATAATGACGCAGTGGGACTGTCTTTTGGCACTGATGAAAACAATTGTGAAAATGCCCCAGCCCTTAGCTTACATTTGGGCTGTAGGGAGACCACCTGTTTGAGACAATAATCATTGCTAATATATTTAAGCACCAGCTAGTGCACAGAAACTAATTAGTCCAATACACATTTACTTGGAGTAAGCCCACTGCCATGAGATTGCATAAACATGAATACAATCTGGATTTACATATGTCATTCCTAGCACACTTTCAAGGAACTCCAACTGAACTGGGAAGATGATCCCAAAAACCTTTTAAATGATTTTTTTAAAAAAAAAATACAATATTTGATCCATGTTTTCTTTCCACTTATACCAGTAGGCACTTGGCACATGCTCACTGTGAAATCACTGCTAACATTACAATCAATATGGTGCTATCATGATTAATTATCAGTTTAAATAACATGAATGGAATAACTTGAACAGAGGCTGGGGAATAAGTTGAACCAGGACAAGGTACTGTGGAAAATTTCTTAAGGAGCATTGCTTTTGAAAAATGGTGACACAACCACCACAAATATATTCATCCATTTCTTAACATCTGCCAAGATTCCCTATGTCTGTTTTCCCTGCTGCTTTGGGGTGTTGCTCCGTCTTTTCATTTCTTTCCAATAAATGTCAGGGATCATGGTTAGAATAAGCCATTCAATGTCCAAACACTAATGCTTCAAACAGAATAAATAACAGTGTTGTAGATCACTGTGTTCTGACTCCCACAAGGGAAAAGAGCATTAGGAGACACAACACAAATGCCTGAGATTAATAAAATAAAATAAAAGAGCATCTGTATCCACTGACATAACTCCATTGTGGTTGTACAGCATCAGAACTTTATTATATTAATATTACCCAGAAAACACCTTGGCCATGCTGGCCGCCATCAATTCTTCATTACACCCATGTTTTGCCTGAGATCTATGGAAAAACCAGCAACGACAGCAAGAGAAAAATCACAGGAGAACTGAAACATTTCTCCAGATTTTCTAGATTACACTCTATTATCAATATCATATTTGAACACCTATGTGTGGCCTGAGCTCAGCTGGGTTTTTAGATTGGTATACTGTTTTTGAAGTCTGTAGAATTCTACAACAGAACAGGAACAGGAGGAGGAATAGGAAGAAGTTCTTGTTTGAGCTATATAATTCATTCTACAAGGCAACTTTACACAGCAATGTGATCAGAGAAAAAACTTAGAAAAAGAGAATGAAGAAGTCAGCAATGCTCACTGTGTACCTGTACAGCAAAGAGATGAAGGACACTGAGATATGATAAAACTAATCTGAATCAATGTTGGTGGCATTTTCAGCCCAACACTTTTCCTTTTGCCAAAGAGCAGTACGTATGTAAAGCAATGTTTGAGTCCATACTATATATTTGCCATATACTCCATACTTGCTGTGGTGATGGAATCTGACCTAGATACCTTTAAAAGGGGATTGGACAGATTTTTTGGGGGGAGGGGGAATCCATCACAGGTTACAATCCATCATGGGGATATGTGTTATCTTCACGCTATAAAGAAGGGAAGTTAAAAAGTGTCAGATGCAAGGGCTTGGTATCAGGAGATGTATTTAGTTGTTTCATGTACTCCCAGAAGCCTCTGGTTGGGTCACTGTGAGATACAGAAATATGGACTAGATGATCTGATCCAACAGGACTCTTATATAGCAGTGATGGTGAACATTTTCGAGACCAAGTGCCCAAACTCTGATTCAAGACCTAGTAATTAGAGATGGGCACGGAACGAACATTTTTTCGTTTCTGTTACCGTTTGTCATTTCCATTACATAATGAAACAACAACTGAAAATTGTGATGAAAATGCAACAAAACGAACAGAACCAAGAAAATTGTGGTCGTTAGGTTTTGTTTCTGTTAACGGAAACGCGCAATGAAATGAGCTCTTTTAAATGTTAAAAAACGCCCTGGACATCCGTAAAAACGCAGCAGGTCTGGCAGCCACAGAGGGCATAAAAAGCTCTGGCAGCCCCCGTCCTCCTTGCAGTCTCTGGTGGGAGTTAGGGTGGGATTGCTGTCTCTGCTGTGACTCTAGCTTCAGTCCTGCAGCCTCCCTGTGTGCGTGTGTGCTGCGTACCTCTCGGTGAGTACTCTCCCTTGCCCCGCAGTACAGCCACTCTGCGGCTGCCTTGCACCCTGGGCAACGCCCGCCGCTGCCTTTGCAGCCTCCCTGCATACCTAGTCTATACTGTGTTTCTGCCAGCATCCATTTTTTTTAGTGTTTTCCCTCTGGTCTGGGGCGTTGGGGGATGCCTGCGCGTGGAAATGCTTTAAAAATCGCGCAAAAAGTGGGTAGAAATGACAAACAAAAAACGAAAAACGGTAACAAAATTTTTCCAAACATTCATGACAAACGGAAACAAACCGAAACAGACCTCTCAACGACAAACGAAAAACCGAAAGGCCATTTTTTTGTTTCGTGCCCATCTCTCCTAGTAATTTTTCACAAAGTGCCAGTTCAGCAATTTTACCTGAATACAGGTGGCTGTGAAGGGGCAATGTTGGGTGCCCACAGAAAGGGCTCCGAGTGCCACCTTTGGCAACCATGCCATAGGTTCGTCAACACTGTTATACTGGAAGCCTCTGAAGTCATCAGGAGCCCTTATTTGTGAAAATGCCAGACAATATGGAGAGTCACGGGTGTAGTGATGGTCCTTGTTTTCAGAATATTGCATGACACACAAGAACAGCAATAAGATAGATGCAAGGACTCTCTCTGTCCAGTCAGCATAAGGCTCATGTTGACCTTCAGAAATTCT
This sequence comes from Phrynocephalus versicolor, assembly GCA_023846285.1. NCBI lineage: Eukaryota > Metazoa > Chordata > Lepidosauria > Squamata > Agamidae > Phrynocephalus > Phrynocephalus versicolor. The sequence goes on from JAHTLZ010000007.1 coordinate 21,760,312, forward strand.
TTGATATCACCTACAGAACTCTTTTCTTGTCCTACTGTGGCCATCTAGAAACACAGCGTTAACTCTGCAAACTTTCAGCCCTTCCACCTCATGATTTCTTGTTCCATCCTATCTTCTGTACTGATACAATTGCATGCAGAAGGAACATACTCATTCATACATTGCATTTCTAAATTCTGGTTTCCCCATGTGCTCTTTTTCCTTATGATATTTTCTCATAATAAGGAAAAAGAAACCTACACCAGAATCAGCTTTTAGTATTGAAGAAAGAAATTAAGATGATATTAATTTCCCTCTATATTTGGGCTCAAATGGCCTCCGGCCTGCCTCAGGTCTTTGTGACTACTGCAATCACACTACAATAAGATAAGAATTAGTGTTTGAAACTGACCAGCACCACAAAATAAGTCTCGGAATCAGAAAATCCAGCAGATTCTTTCTGCCTCTTGCATCAGCCTCAGTAATAAAGTTTCCATAGATGGATCATAGCTGGCAGTTTTACTGCTGATGCATGAAGTAAAACCGACTCCGGCTCATTCTTCTTAGCTGTGTCAGCTCCTGGAGGGCTAAGCAGAAGGGACTGTGACTTGAAGAAGCACATACTTTGACCAAATTCTGGTTCAATTACTTTTCCCAACTCTGACTGATAAAAAGGCCTCAGCAAACTAATAGTTCCTGCAGTCTGAAACCAGCTTGACTACACTCCCTGACTGGCCAAAATTTGCTATTTGTCAGTATGGAACTGATGCTGGAATTGCCACAGGGAACTTGAATAATCTCCATTTGATATAGCTGGTAAAGCAGTGGTTCACACCTGGGTGTTGGGACCCCTTTGGGGGTCGAACACCCATTTCACAGGGGTCGCCATGAGCCAGTGAAGAAAAAGGCACAAACAGCTTGGGTCTGGAGGAGGAGGGGGAGGAAGGGGGGAAGAGTGAGTTACAGCTTGATAGGTTGGAGGGCATGTCTGCCAATGGAACCAGAGTCTGAGATTGGCTGAGGGTGCCTGTAGAGGGAGGTTCCCTATGGCACCTGCAACAGTATCCTGCCAAAGGGGGCTTGTGGCCTCTTCCAAGCAGGGCAAGGAGTCACCACAACATGAGGAACTGTATTAAAGGGTCGTGGCATTAGGAAGGTTGGGAACCACTGCTGTAAGGGAAGAATGCTTTGCTCCTTAGACTATGCTTAGTACAGAGTAGAGATGGGCACAAAACAAGCAATTTTTCATTTTCGTTTTCATTTTTTTCGTTTCGGTATGTAACGAAAACGAAAATTTTCCAAATGAAAACGAAAACGAAAAATTTTGCTGTGTTTTTCGTTTTCATTGCGGCAGATACATTGAACTGAAAAGAATGCTAACGAAACAGCAATTTTTTGTTTTTGTTTTCATTTTTTCGTTACGTTACAAAATGAAAACGAAAAATTTGCAAAAAAAAACCAACGAAAAATGAAAACAAACCGAAACGGACCCCCTAAACGACAAATGACAAACGAAAAACCATTTTTTTGAGTCGTGCCCATCTCTAGTACAGAGCTATTCAGTTGGAAATATAAGGTAGAATACTGTAGAGGAAATGTAAAACAGGTTGAACAAGCAGTTTCCTCACCTTTTACTGGCTGGTGTGCAGGTTATAAAAAAGAAGCGCACAACCAGTTACTGGACCAGTAGCACAAAGGACACCCTATGGGTGGCAGGACAACTTTCACATTTGCTCTCACTTTGTTGAACACCAGTGGTAATCCATTCTGATGTATTAGAGGTGGTCCAGACCACTGGTCATATATAGAGAGATTGTGTTAAATCTGAACACAACTCCTCTGTCATACCAGTATGTATTAATAAAGCATCAACTACAGAGATTTTTCAGAATTTATGTATTAATTTGTTTATTTACTATTCTTTTAGGTTTAACAGATATCATCTAGTATGCCCTAAAGAGATGTCCAGCAGACATGCAAAAAAAGAAAATAAAGAGTTTAAGGTTTCCACTTATATGCTGAACATAAGTGGAAGGCCTTTAAACACCTCTCTTCCATTGCCTTTTCCCATTCCATACACTGAGGTATCAGCCCTGTAAAAGGGGTTAAAATCTGTACTTTTTGATATAGTGGGCATATTTAATGGCTAAGAAATGAAATAACATTCACAAAATGTATATTTTATCAATAATATCACAAATCATGTATCAGCTCTAAAATAATGCAGGAGGTCGTTGTCAAAAACATCATTTCTCGTTGTGTAATGAATGATATTACTTTGCAAACAAGGGCTTGTCTACACAATACAATTTATGTATTGTCAATGACAGATGCAGCTGCACTGGCACTGAACTTGAACTGGATCCAGTGGTTGTCAAAACCAGTCACATGACTCTCAGTTCTGAAGGGGATATATTTAAAGTACCAATAGTTATATACTATATACTATATTTGCACATTTTAGACATATACTATACTTGCACATTTTAGACAGAGAAAATAGGTGGTTTGAGAGAGGCGTCAGGGAAGCCATTCATGTGGGTAGTGAAAACCCCTCTCTCAACAGAGGTGGGGGACTCAGGCACAATCTGTCTGCTGCTTATCAAGCTGTCCTTTCATCAATCCCCAGACAAACCAGAAGCACTTCACACTTCCACCAGCAAGGCCATAGCTAACAGCCAATACTTAATGGGTGTTGGAAAGGGTTGCATAGGTGGGACTTTCACACAACCCAACGAGCCTATTCAGGCCATTGTCCAATTTATGAGCCTATTCAGACCAGGGTGTTGTGAAATCAAGGTGAACTATAAATTTGAGGACTCGCCACTAACTTTCCTCAGACTGATGAAGCTGTTTGGATGAGTAGCATAAGGTTTTGACCTCTCAAGAAATTAACTTCAGTTGCCATGGCTCATCTTCCAGATAACCTCACCTGGATGACTGAGAATCTTCACAGACATTTCTCTGGACTGTTAATCCAGACAAGATAGGATTATTTGCTGTCTTTGCTGCAACTGTCTAACACAACTACCCACGCCAAACCAAAGTATAAAAGCCTTTTTGCATTTCCCTCTTCTCTTTTGTTCCAAATGCAAAAGTTAACCTTGTGGCAGCCCATATCTTAACATTAAAGTTTACATTTTCATAGCTGTTTAGGACTGTACTCTAACATATCCTAGACCTAGCCAGAATGCTGCAGCACAATGGACTAAGACTCAGGGGGTCAGAGTTCAAATCCCTGCTCAGCTGTGGAAACTCATGAGTCTCTGTGTGACCACTGTAAAAGTATACCTTAAATGCATCACTAACCTTGAAAACTGTATTGGGATTGCTATAAATTCAATGTGACTTGATAGCATCTAACAACAGCGACATGTATATGGTTCCTCAGCTACAGCGTAACATGCAAACATGAAAAACATATGTTTGGGAAGAGATATACTTGTCCAGGAGCTAGGAATGGTTCTTGTTTCATGTATACCTGTTATGAAATCCAAACATTGCACCCTGTAAGGTGTGAACATCCCTTTAGGCTGCTGTCCTATAAACACATCTATGGGAGTAAGACTTAAGGAACAGAAAAGGATTACATTATCAAGTTGCAGTGTTTTCCCATCTACAGAATATAACATAATGACATCTCCATGCATATTTTCCCTTAACAGGTGGTTCAACATACATAAGAACATAAGAAGAGCCATGCTGGATCAGGCCAAGGATCATCTAGTCCAGTTTCCTGTGTCTCAAAGTGGCCCTGCCAAATGCCTCTGGGAACTCACGTGACTAGATATATGTCTCCTGATACCACTCCCCTGCATCTGTCCTTTGAAGTAACAGGTTTTTAAAGCCTGGAGATGACTCATCCCTATCATGGCTCGTAACCTGTGATGGACTTTTCCTCCAGGAATCTGTCCAATCCCCTTTTGAAGGCATCCAGGCCAGATGCCATCACCCCATCCTGTGGCAGGAAGTTCCACAGACTAACCACACGCTGGGTAAAGAAATATTTTCTTTTGTCTGTTTTCACTTTCCCAACCCTCAATTTGAGTGTATGTCCCCTAGTTCTAGTATTTTGTGAGAGGGAGAAGAGCTTCCCTCTGTCCACTTTACTCATGCCCTGCATTATTTTGTATATCTCAATCATATTCCCCCTCAGGCACCTTTTTTTCCAAACTAAAGAGCCCCAAATGCTGTAGCCTTTCCTCATAAGGGAGATTCCCCAGCCCGTAATCATTTTAGTCACTCTCTTCTGCAACGTTTCCAGTTCCACTATGTCTTTTTTTTTTTTTTGAGATGCAGTGACCAGAATTGTACACAATACTCCAGGTGCTGCCTTACTATCATTTTGTACAATGGCATTACAGTATAATGTTGGCTGTTTTATTTTCAGTTCGCTTTCTGATAGTCCCTAGCATGGAACTGGCCTTCTTCACCGCTGTCACACACTTGCCATTTCACAGCCCATTCTCCCAGTTGGGAGAGATCCTTCTGGAACTCTTCACAATCTTCTCTGATCTTCACTACCTGGAAAAGTTTTTTGTCATCTGCAAACTTGGGCAAACTCACTACTTATTCCTGTCTCCAGGTCATTTATAAATAGATTGAAAGGCACCGGTCCCACGACAGATCCCTGGGGCACACCACTTTTCATCTTTCTCCATTGTGAAAATTGCCCATTGACACCTACTCTCTGTTTCCTGGATCTCAACCAATTCTTAATCCATAAGAGCACCTGCCCTCTTTTCCTCTGACTGTGTAATTTTCTCAGCAGCTTTTGGAAAAGGACTGTGTCAAAAGCCTTCTGAAAATCAAGATAGGCAATACCCATTGGTTCACCCAAATCCATATGCCTGTCGACCTTTTCAAGGAATTCTAAAAGGTTTGTGAGGCAAGACTTCCCTTACAGAAGTTGTGCTGATTTTCCCTCAACAAGGCTTGCTTTTATATGTGTTTTAAGATTTTCTCTTGGATGAGGCTTTCTACAATCTTCCCTGGGACATATGTAAGGCTAACCAGCCTGTAGTTTCCTGGATCCCCCCTGCTTCCTTTTTCAAATATTGCTATGACATCAGCTATCCTCCAGTCCCCCCAGCTTTGTGTCCATTTTAAGAGACAAGTTGCATATTTTTGTTGAAAGATCTGCAATTTCATTTCTCAGTTCTTTAATAACCCTTGCTTGGGTGGATGCCATCTGGGCCTGATGACTTGTTGATCTTCAGTTTATCAATTAAACCTAAAACAGCAAGGCTTCTGAACTTATATTTTTTGCATGTCATTTGAGACAAAGTTTGGCATTTTTGTCCATTTCTGAAATGGGAAAAGTTAGCTTCCCATCTTTGATCCACCTTTCAGCTGTCAGAGGCAGTTACTCAGACTGTCTGAGGGAATGTGGATGCATAGGAGACTGGTATGAACATTAGAATGACAGAATAAAAAGCAGATCCATGGGTCATATTCATGGGGTACATGCTTTCTTTGTATCAGTCCAGCATATAAAATCCTTCTGAATTCTCCTTTGGTCACAGTTGCTGATGAAAGAACTGAGGGTGTTCCTGTGTGGAGATCTAGAAGAGGAAAGAGCAAAATAAGCCCCACTACAAGGGGAAAATGTCCAAAACCACACAGAAAACAACCTGCCTGGAGGGTGGAGGAGAATCGAGGCCTCCACAGATGAGTGCTTTTAATTAGGAAGAGGGCTGAACAGCAAGAAGCTTATGATAATGAGGAGCCTATTTTAATCAGCTTATTTTGAAAAAAAACACAGCATTTTGTAACAGTCAAAACAGGTCTGGAAAATGGTAATTATCAGTAATGCGTTAACAGGGAGGGGGGTGTTTCTGTGGGCAGAAATTAACGAGTTTCCTGTTTGATAGCGGCATACACAGGACACAGCAGCTACCAAGCAGGCGGGATGGCTCTGCCAATATGCTGGCAATTCACTGATTAGCCATAGCCAATAATTTGCCTTGTTTCCTAGAATTCTAAATCTCTACCTTCCTTCAATCAATTTCCTTTGGATGTTACTTTCTTCTTCTCTCTTTATTTAGCTTCCCCTTGTACCCAGGAGATGGGCTGGGCTGCCTGGCTACTGGAGGAATAAAAAAAAGACTGCAAAACTCTGTCTCTGCATAAGGTATTGATGAAGCAGGGGGCTGCCAACCCTGATGGCTCCTTGAGCCTCCCCTGCAGCAAGGTTTTTCTGACATCTCCTAGCTAGGGGTGACCATCCAAAAAGGGGGACATGCATCACAAAATAAAGGCAAACAAGGACTCGGGTTTTCATGCCAATGTATACATATAGATGCAAAACTCTTAACCAGTTTTTACAATGTAAACAAGTCAACCCACTTGAATGGGGAAACCAATGACCGTGTTTGCCTACGGACGGTTCTCTGTCACCCAGGTGACAGTATCTGAGAGTTGAGCCATGGCAACTAGACTCCTTTTCTAGAGAGATCAAAATGTTTGGCTACTCATCCAAGTAGCTTCTTCTGATGACCGGGGGATCTGCACACCTGCTATCCCAGAGTTCAATAGGGTACTGCTGGCATGTCAAGATCACACTACTTATGGTTCCTTGTCTTTAAATCGGACTCAGGCTGGACAGCACTTTAAACAGGGAACATATTCAAAATGGTGATTGTCTTCTGTTGGTACTGTACTTGAACTGGAGGGCTGTCACATCCCCCCTTGGGAGCCTTCTTCAGTCCTAACCTACCACTGCATTGCTAGTGCAGTATAGCTTGAAATGTAGGTTTGAGGAAGAGCGTTGTTTATTGGTAGTGGAACATTTTACACCATTACCCCTATGGGGTTGCTTAATCACTTTCACACTCAACGAGTTTTAATGAGAGCCAGTTTCCTTTTCTGAAAACAAAGAAATTGGATTTTGTAGCACTGGCATGTGCCAACACAAATGCCAGTTTGCACAGTCCTGGTTTGCTTAAAAACAACAACACAGCCTCATGCCAAGTGTACAGTGCCATCTGCTCTTATAAGAGCTGCCATCCCCAATTTTTAAATAGCATGTATGAAAAAAAGACCTACTAAACATCACTCACAGAGCTTCTCAACAACCTTGAAACTGAAAACAGGAGAGGAATGGATTATGTGCGTTGAGGCACAAAAGTGCAGTGCAGGTGGTGGTGGAAAGCATGAGAGAATGATCAATGAGCAGCAACATGAGGAGTGGGTGACAAAATTTTTAAGGCAGTACATATATCATGTACATACATCACTGCTTATAGGCAAATAAAATTCTAAACACTCAGAGATGTCTCCTGGCTCGGCAGTCACAACTTCCCATCGACATTTCGTCTAGCTGATATCAATTACCTAGCAATAAAGTCTACTTTTAGTCCCAGTTCATTGTTTTATCAGAGCTGAGGAATAATATATTTTTCAATTGTGTATCCCATAATTATTTCACCAATATGGCAAAATAATGGTAAAAATGGCCATGCTATTCTAAGAGTTGTAGTTGCATTGGCATAGGGAAAAGAGCTGTGTTTTCAAGCCACCTTCCCCTATCTCAACCTATGCAGAACCTTCAAATGTGAATGACAGCCTATGTGCCCAAACATTCAAAAGACTGCAAATGTTACTTGGGCACCAGTCTCAGAACTTCACAACCAAGGCTGGTGGATTCTGGGATTCAAAAATGTTATTTTTCAAAATTCTGCAAATACTTATGCAACTAGAGATGCAAGCAAAGCAACAAATCTACCTGTACAGCCATTTAGACAAATAGGTGCAATGAAGATTCTATGTTTTTTCGGACATAAAATATCTCTTTCGCAATGAGAAACACTCTTGTTTGTGAAAGGCCTTGAGATGCAGAAATAGATTCTCTTTAAAAAGGGGGAGGTCTTGATGGGAAAGGTCTTGTTCTCCAGTGACCAACAATAGATTTTAGGGGAACAAATGAAAGGAGATATGGAAAGAAATGACCAAGGAAGACCCAGATTAGAGAGTGCTCAGTTTGAATCTCCAAAAGGTATCTTAAAGTGAAGGAGAAGACTCCACTTGGTTTTTTTCCACTTGGATGGTGATGGAAGTTGAAGTCAGGACAAGCAAATGGGCCTCAGTGAAAGTGAGAATGAAGTGATTTTTGTTAACATTATTTGAAAATGTGTTTTATGGTGGCAGGATGTTTATCAGGCCATATAAAAGGTACTAAAATAGTGTGCAAGCTCTGGAGCTCTTTAAAACTCTTCATTGGGCTAGGTAGGAACAGTAACTAATGCCAATGAACAGAAAACACATTCACCTCCATATTCTTTTTCTTAGCCAATAGCCTATAATGTCTTCAGTTTTACATTGCAAGATCTTGGATGGAGGCCAGTTTGTTCTAAATGGTACCCAGATTCAGAGCTTGGACCTGCTGCTTTTCCTACTAAAGCTCCCAGAATCCCCCACCATCTCTGCTTCCTTGAGGATTCTGTGATATGCAATTCAAAAGGGCAACTTTCTGCAGCGTTGCTGATGGATATGTACAATTGAGTGGTAGAGCACATACTTTGCATGCAGAAGATCCTAGCCCAGGCAGAGCTGGCAAACAATCCTGCCAGAAACCTTAAAGGGTACTGCCAGCACTAGGCAAGGTGTCCGGACCAATGATTGGATGCAATTTAATGGCACTGCCTATATTCCAAATATAGCAGTTTGTCTTTCAGGCAGGAGCTGTGATTCAGAATTTTTGGACATCCTTTCAATGATTATTAAAGGTAGCAAAAGAAATACATAGGCCTGGGGGCATCTGGCATTGTATTTCACAGGGATATTCATAAGGATGATTGTTCACCCTGGGTAAACATGGGGGCAGAGAAGGCTTGGGTCAATGTGTTTGAGGCAGCAATGCAAGCAAAGAGTAAAAATAATGAAAAACAAAAAATAAAAAAACTAAACAAAACATTTAAAAATCACTAATGGGGAAGGCAGAATAAACTATCTCTCCATCATCTCATGGAAGCTCTCTCTCTCTCTCTCTCTCTCTCTCTCTCTCTCTCACACACACACACACACACACACACACACACACAAAGGACCGGTGCTAGTTTTTTTTGTGCCCTAGGCGAGGGGTGGGGGAGTGGGGTGGTCAGCGGGGGTGGGACGGGGCAGATGGGTGGGGGGGCAGTGGGTGGGAGGGGGTGGGGGATGGCAGGGGATGGCGACGGGTGTGGGGGTGGGCGGCGATGGGCGCGGGGGTGGCGGGCAGATGGTGACGGGCGGCTGGCGGGCAGTGGGGGGACGGACAGCGGTGGCCAGCGGCAGGGGAGGGGCGGCAGGGGGGCAGCAGGCTGGCCAGCGCCCTCTCTCCATTTTGGCGCCCTAGGCAACTGCGTAGTTTGCCTTAATTGATGTGCCGGCCCTGCACACACACACACACACACACACACACACACACACACACACACAATACTTTCTCACATTTTTATTCTAATGCTATTTGTTTCCTGTCTCTTTCATGGATTCTGTGTGAGATTCAGGCAAAGAGTTCACTAACGGCTGTAAAGCATTCTGGCTGCTGCCTCTACAGGGGAAAACCTGTAAGTCCCACTGTAATAAATGTGGGCACTTACAGAAAACATTCACTCCAGAGTTCTTCAGTTGAGCTCTTATTACATTTATAACCCTGCCTCTGTTTGAGGCTGTGGTGCAGACTCAGTAAGCATAGCTGGGACTATCTATCAATTTCTCCCTTGTAGCAAGCTGAGGGAGTTTGTTTGTTTCTATTTTTTTTGTACAAACAAAACCAAAAGCATTCTGACTTCAAGTCCATCTCCTATTCTTCTTCCGAGGTGTTTGGCCCTTGCAGAGAAACAACCAGCTGTAGGCTGCTTAAACAGGGCAATGTTCATTAAACCCAACCCCGGACCACATGAATTGTTTAATATACGACAGGGACAAAAGACTTATGTCTTTGTGTGTCAGCTCTAGTTAAGAGCCTCCTTGCCCCTCTTGCTGCTGGCACTAAACAGGATTAGCCAGCCTTATACTTAGATATGCTGAGCCTGCACATGATTCGTACAAGCAAATGAGAATGTGCACCAACCAAATGCAGACAATGCTCACAAGCAAGAAAGCACATTGTGCAGCCCAATAAATACAGCTTTTGTGCATATCACACAAAAGCCAATAAATGCCTGACACATGTGCATTCAACCCACATAGAGAAACATAAAGACCCTGTATACAGAGAGGAAAATTCACTACACACAACAGCTGACCACAGGCAGGTTGAGTCTCACAGCTCCCTCTTGTGTGTTGCCGTGTTTACTTAGCCAGCTGTACATTCTTCTTTTTGTTGCTGATCCTGCTGTTATTGCCATTATTTGTTTTGCCAGCCATACAAAATCCAAGTACAGTACTGTAATTATGTTGAGGCTCGTAACCCGTGTCAGTAGTGACTTTTCACTACACAACTTAAGAAGGGAGCTCAACAATGGTGTGCTCAAGTAAAACCTGGCGTTTGTACAATCGTTTTAATTATTTGGATTATACCTGTGAAAAATATCCAGATTAAAACCCCCAACATTGCCTACCACTAGCTAAATGATCACAAGAACCAACATTCCTGCTTATAGTAGACCAACAGTTGGGATGAAATGACAAATTGGGCAGCAATGTTGCAATACAGTCATCCCCTGCCATTTTGCGGTTCAAGTACTGTGGTCCCACGATATCACAGAAGCGCAGTAGCTGCACCTTGGAGCCGTGCGGGGGGGATGGCGGGGGATTATCGCATCACCCCGCACTGCTCCTAGGCCCCTCTGAGAAGCCTCGGAACCACATGCGGGGGGCGATGCAATCGCCCCATGCCCTGAGGCTTCTTGGAGGAGCGCAGGGGCGGCATTGGGTGCTACCCCGCAATCTCTATTAAAATGCATTGAGCCAATGTATTTCAATGGGAAAAATTATCTCCACTGAAATACATTGAGCCAATGCATTTCAATGGAGATGCCCCGGACGGCTGGAGGTCAGACCCCCCTGCCGCCGCCGGCGTGCACCGCCCCAAGACTTCTTGGACTGGCGCACGCCGGCGGTGGCAGGGGGATCTGATAGCCCCCCACCCCCAGGCCCCACCCGACCCGCTTCCGCATATTGTGGATTTTCAGGCCTCGCAGGTCAGGTGGGTCCCTAACCCCCGCAATAGGCAAGGGGTTACTGTATATATTTCTCATCTTAACATGTGTGTTATGAGATCTATTCTTAGTGCCATGCAAATGCAAATATGCGAGTTAGAGATGGGCAAGAAACTTGGTTCAGAGGTTCATTCCCGTTCATATACAAGGGGCCTCAGATGCTGTGCATTCCCTTCTCCCAACTCCCTGTCTGGGTCCCCCACTCACTGGCCAGTCCATGCTTCTTTTCTCTTCTTCTTTGGCTGTTCTGCCGGTCTCTGGCAGGAGCAGAGGCTTCCCTGTTCCACCTGCTTGGCTGATCACCCACTCAGATAAAGTGGCAGGACAGACAAACCTGTGCTCCATCTGGGGACTGGCTGAACAGCCAAAGAAGAGAAGGTGAAGAGTACACTGTGGCTGGTGTGTGGGTCATAGGCTGGGGAGGTGGGGCAAGAGAACATGAAGCATTTGTGGTGCAACGCATACAAACTGGCACAAACCTCTGACTTTGCTAATAACAGAAAGGCACAAACACTACATTATGTTTGCAAAAGCAGGAAGTGTATTATATATTGCCCCCACATTCCATAGTTTAGAAGTAGTCTTGTGCTTGTGGAAGAGCATTGTTGGAGACTGACCACTACTATTGTAAATACTGTATAGCATGGCTGTTATTTTCGTAAAGATGTCTACTGGTAACCAAGCATTTAAAAAAAGCATGTTCAAAAGACACTCAAGTTTCAGTTCCACAATTCTAGGGACCACCATCAAATAAATAAAATGGAACATTTCCTTCTAAATTTCTGCAATATGAACCACATTCACAAGTTCAGATAAAGCAAAATAGTCATAACTATTATTTGTGCGAACAGCCTAAACTGTGCCAATATGTGTCCAGGCACACACACTCACACACAAATGCAGAGATACTTGTGCTGTAGACATTCCATGTTTCCCAGCGCAAAATTCTCTTGCAACTATTGGTTTACCTGGATAATCTGAAAGTCCTATTGTACAAATTATGACCTATATTTTTGAAAATGTAATTATAGTGAAGAGGTTTTAGTAGCCTCAAACAGGAAACAAGTGGGCCATCCCCCCCCCTTTTAGTATGCTTGTTCTCATAGTTCTCATTGTTTTAAGCAACAAAAGCAATGTAAGAATTTTCAGTATATAAAGGGAGCTGCAAAGCACAAACTTTGTACCAACTGATGGGACGGTGTCACTGTTTCATGTCGTGAAATCAGGGCATGGTGGGAGATTAAAGCCATCTTGCATGCTGTGCATACAACCTCCAGGCACATAAAATCTAGAAAGACAGGTACATAATGATATATTTGCTAAATCATAGGGTAAGGGAAACCCTGTGGCATCTCTCTCTACAAAGAGGGTAATCACTTTCCCTTCTCATCAGTTTCCAATTGTCCAGGTTTACACTGGAAGAAATATTTCCAGAGTTATCCCTCAAGCTTGGGGTGAATGCACTTGACAGATTTCAGTAACGTGAATACATAAAATCCTGAAAACTCAAATCCTTAAGATTTATTAGCTGTTGATACTTGATTGATGAAATAGGAAGAAAAATGGCAAAAGCAGTGTTTATTTCTCACGTAAATGCCTATAAAATGTAGAAATAGATGTCTCTGCAACAACCATCAACGGCCAAACACAGAATATGGGCCAGACTTTCCGAAATGTGTTACTGATTTTTTTTTTGCAGGAATTTATTTTGTCCTTCCTTTTTAACTACCTGGTATAGTATAACTGGTCTTTTACTACAGTGTTTCCAGGGTATGCAGAGTCATAGCGATTTATATCATTCAGTGATCAACGGAACATCCGTTTATATATTGCAGTAGTAAATGCTGGAGTGTAGATGTTCTGCCTGTTCAGATAAATACAAAACCATCCAATCATGAGAGAAGATGAAGGATGTTTGATTAATAAGTGAACCTACAGAACAATTTGTAGTTTTAACATTTTAATGCTGCAGTTAAAATTTTATGGGGGGGGGGAATCAAGGCAACAATATTACATTCTTATAGTAATGCCATTACTTGCAGATGATTAGCACTCTTTTCAGTATTATCCCAAACGTGGCTCTATGATTAAAAAACAAATTGGAATAAACACACACAGTTTTGCCAAATACAGACAAAAGTAAGAGGATTGTTTAATTTTCTATAAGGAAAAGTGGGTTCTAAAAGAGAGATTGACAGAGCTGAAATGGAATAACTCTTTGAGGTATATCAGTATTATTACTCCCAAATTAGTCATGTAGACCTGGGGCTGAGATAGGTTGTTTACCAACCAATTCTAAACCACACATTTAGTTGTATTTGATTAACCCATGGGCTTACTCTTTGCCCATCCCTTTAAGTACTTCACATGGTTACCCTCAGATTTGTTGCAAATTCAATTTGCTCTAATATCCAAACTGATAAACTATGTTTTATGTATCCCGTTCATAACAGTGCTACAACCAAGGACTGTAGGCAAACTTTTTGGTGTTCATGTCTTTAGCCCAAAACACACTGCAGTAATACCTTAGGTTATGAACATACTTTGTTCCAGAAACATGCTTGTAAACATGCTTGTAAAAACACTCTTATATCAAAGCAAATTTTCCTACAAGAAATAATGGAAACTCAGATGATTTGTTCTGGGGCCCTGTAGACCACATACTGTGCACACAAAATGCCAAAACTCACAAAAGAAGGTGGCTGGAAGTCCATGTCCACACCATGGTTTAGGTACCTAGCTGCGGAATTTGCTCTGCTTGAAACTAACAACTGGATTTTACTTTATGCTTTTAATGTGACAATAATAAAGTGCATTTTGTAGCCATATGTGCACTTTACTACCTGCCCCATGACTGGTAATTGTTTGAAAACTATGAAAGGATGTTGAAAACAAATTAAAGAAAAATATAAATATAAAGAAAAATAAAACCCTGACTTGCACTCTCCTTTGAAAACATTCATGGCTAGTGCAAGGGAGACCTCCATTTCTCTCTTCTCTCTATATTGGAGGCAGTCTGAGACACAACATAGCTGGCAATTAGAGATGGGCACGACTCAGGAAAAATGTTTTTTTGTTTTTTGTTTTTCGTTTAGGGGTCCGTATCGGCTCGTTTCCGTTTTCGTGAGCTAATTTTCAAAATTTTTTGTTTTTGTTTCATTTCGTAATGAAAATGAAAAACGAAAATGAAAACGAAATTTTTTTCGTTTTTCCCTGTTTAGTGCCATTAAATGCTTTTGCTGTAACGAAAAATGAAAATTGGCTCAAAATTAGTCGTTTCGTTTCCGTTTTCATTCCATTTTGGAGCCAATTTTCGTTTTTCAGTTTGTTGCGTAACAAAAATGAAAAACGAAAACAGAAACGAAAATTTCGCCAAGTCGTGCCCATCTCTACTGGCAATCACCCACAATCCAGCAGGGGGAGGTGTGGCAATCTGCTTCCTAGCAGCTAGGTCAAGAGAAGACTCTCCTGCCTAGGCTCCAAGCTGACCTCAGCTATGAGGGGAGGATCCTCATAAGAACATAAGAAGAACCATGCTGAATCAGGCCAAAGCCCCAGCTTCCTGTTATCTCACAGTGGCCCCACCAAATGTGACGGGGAGCACACAGGACTCAGCTTCTGCTTGTGTTTAGCCAATGGCATATAGGCATCCACAGGTTTCTTGACCAGTCCTGGCAAGGTGATGTAACTGCTAGCCTATAGTAAAGGTTTATGTACTCATTAATTAGTAAACAGCATGGTGTAATCTTTTTACTCAATAAAAAACCTGATGACCTTTTGTCTTCAGTCGACTTCTGCTGGACAGAATGTGTCAACATTTATTTCTGATCTCAGTCTTCTTATCTATCTTGCACTTCTTTGATCTCTCATCTCCCTGCTCCTTAAGAGACGATCTGTTTTCCTTCTGCTCAGAAGGCAGAGACGGGCTGCTTTTTCTCCTCAAGAAAGCAGCCTCTTGCTCCAGTTCTCCTCAACTCCAGTGCTTGTATATCAAGACATTGCTTGTTGATCGAGGCAAAATTGAGAAGAAATGATTGCTTGTCTTGCAAAACGCCCTTAAACTAAGTTACTCTTAAACCAAGGTATTACAATATTGCTGTCTATGTAGATAAAAAGCTGTTTGCTTTTAGTGGCTTTTCTCTTTCAGATCCAAGGATTAAAAGTCATATCAAGTGACTATGAACTGATTCAAATTAAAACCAAATAAATATTCATAAAACCACATAAATCTAAACTGCAATCAGAAGTAATCACAATACCAAAATATAAATGCTTCCATTACAGCAACCTGTAAAAGACCAGCTAAGATGCTTGCATTTTGTGGCATACTTCCTTTGTTATGGGCAGCAAGTGTGTATTTTATTGCTGCTGTCCATTTTTATTTTATTTTAGTAAGAAAAGGAAATATTTGACTTGAGCAAGAAGAAAGGAACTGAACGTAAGCATTTGTATATGTTCAGCATGCAGGAAGAAATCATATAAAGGTGTAAGCACCCTCTTTCAATAACTCACATGACTGGTGCAGTCAAGACAGGGGCTGTTTTGCTGAGGCTTGCACTGTAAGGATGGAATTTTTTTTGCTTGTTATTTTTATATTTGCCATCAGACACTGCCACGCTCCATCAAACCTAGAGGCTTAAACACCAGAAATTGGAAGGAAGAAAAGAAATCCATCCAGAGTTACAATGTGTTTGATGGCTGCATAAGCATAAACGCTGCTGCAAAACTGTTTGTTCTACCTGTCTTTGGGCTTAAGAGACAGGCGGAGGCAACAAACTCATTACCATGAGAAACAGCATGATGTAGTTTGAAAGGATATTGTATTTAGACCATGGTGATCCTTGTTAGAAGAAGATATTCCTTGGGGACTCAGGTTCAAATGATCACTCGGGTATGAAATCCTTAGGCTTGGTGGCTAATGGATATGACAGCCTAATTTATTCAGCCCAAATTACTGCAAAACAAAAACTATAAAGGAGATAAAAGATAATATTTAGGATAAATAAGCAGTGCTGTTATTATCTGCAGAAAAAAAAAATCCAAACCACCATTAAAAATATACTGCATTTTTCACCTCATTAGACACACTTTTTCTGCCTCAACAGTAAGGAGAAATGTCTTTCTGTCTTATGTGGTGAATGCACCCCCTGCTGGGAGCCTCCAGAGTGGCTGTGACAGAGGCCTCCGGACCCCGTGAAGGTCCAAGCTGCAGCAGAGGCTTCGCCACCTGGCTGTTATAAAATAATTACCTTGTATGATTGATTTGTTCTATAGAACAGGAGACAGAGATCATTCTGCCCAATTGAAGACAATAGAGATAACAGGCTAGAGAGTAACCATCCACCATGATGACCATAGAGCTTCAGCTAGAAAGTAACCACCCACCATAATGACCATAATTATCATAGAGATGCAGCTCTATGATCATCATGATGGGTGGTTACTAGGGACGGGTACTTCATTATTCATTTCATTACCTAAAGAAATGAATAACGAACCCCAGAGTGAATTTAGAATGAATCGAACTGAACCGAACCGGAAAAAAACTGGTTCGGTGCGGTGAGGTTCGTTAATGGCAGTGATGTCTCCTACCTGGTGCTGGTCTTCAGTCTTCCTGGCTGCAGGGAAAAGCCCACTAGCCCACACTACAGCTGTAGCATGGGTCACGTGGTTGGAAGTAAATAAAAATAAAAATAAAAATAAAAATAAAATAAAGGAGGGCCGATCTGGCCCAGAGAAAACAGTATTAAAAATAAAACCAGCAGGGAAAAGCCCACTGGCCCACGCTACAGATACGGTACTTACATTCTTTTCCCAATTTATTTATTTATTTATTTTTGATGGTGTTTTAGATATGGCTGCTCTACTCACAAGTTATTTGATATATGAGGATGCATTTGGAATGGGTTAAACTATACGTAGAGGTATCCATGTACTTGGAAACTAGTCCTGTTAATATTTTGGGGTGAATTAAGTCTGTTTTACTGGTATTGGTCAACTTTTGCCTTCTATAGTAGCACTCAGAAATGATGGTTGTTTAATTGGCTGTCACTTATTGGGCTAAAAAAATCTTAAAGTGTGACTATACTCGGATATGTGTTCCATAATCCCTGCATGTTATGACAAGGGGACTATCATTGTGAACAGCAGGTCTGCCTTGCTTCTAGTGTCTGGTTCCTACATCTCCTCACTTGCTGAGATTAACACCTGTTCATTTCATTCTCAGGGTCATACTTCCTATTGATCTCCTTAGTTATGCAACACCTGTGCTAAATCCAGTCAAACATGACTATTTACATACTCTGAACAGGCCAGAATTATACTAGTGGCATACCTCGTTGTTGTATAATTCCTGTCAAGAATGATGGTACATTTGAGGCCCCGTGTCAGTTTGCATTTTCTCAGGACTGACACTCCTAAAACATTTTTTTAATCCCAAGGAAACTCAGAGCAATCTGGTTATTTATGCACAAATATCTTGACCACTGGCTACTGGCAAGCACTGAAGGATGACAGATGAGGAAAGAATGTGACATTGCACTGGTGCATAACCGAGGGGCCTCAAGATTGAAGAAGCGAGCACAGAAACCTGGCAGGCAGGCCTATTTGTTGATTGTGCTCCTGGGACTCTCTCTCTTCTTCAGTACTTATGGGGAGCTTGCACAGATTTTTCCACTTTAGAAATAGTTATACCCAACTTTTTGTCTCTGAAACAGAAACAGGGATTATCTGTTTGCTTTGTTTTGTTTTGTCTGTATGTTTGTTCGTTTGAACATAGCTCAGCATGATGTGCAGTCTGGAAAAACCCAGCTTCTTTCTGTTATTGAGAGTCTTGCTCATACAAGTATTGAGGTAGGCTTAATGTTACAGAGGTTTGTGTCCCCCCCAAAAAAAATTCCATTCTCTACACAGCAGAAGTACAGGGATTCACAGAGCAGAATACTTTAATTTCCTCAGATTAATCTGCTTTCTTTGATTTGGGCAACTTGTATTAAAAATCTCAATAACTGACTTGGAGATATTTGTAGGAGAAATAATAAATACCATTTTCTTTACTTACAATTGTGAACAAATCAAACAGCAAACTGACAAACACATCTGCTTTCAACAACAGACCTCAACAGTTTTGAGAGGGAGAAAGACAACCAGAGCCAAGGGGGACAGCATCTTTGAATTCAGAGGTAGGCAGCCAGGTAGATAGTACATATATCAAATAAGTAAGTAAGTAAGTAAGTAAGTAATTTTAATCTCAATTGTTGCTGTATACGCAGGTTTAAATCTCTTATCTGGAAGAAAGACGGCCTGTAAATTAAATCAATAAATATGTTCACCCTTGACAAGAAGAGAATGGCTATGTATATCAGAATACTTTTCAATTGTTGTGATGGCAATGTATTCCTTCATGGAGCAGGGGGTTGTACTTGATGGCCTTATACAGGCACCTTCCAACTTCACTATTATATGTACTATAGTAATGGAACAATTACCTAGGGAGAATGGCTTCCTTCTTGCTGGAGGGCTTCTGGCAGAAGTCGAACTATCCTCTGTTGAGAATGATCCATATCTGGATTTACTGGACCAAAGAAGAGGTTGGGCCCAATGTCCTAAAGAGGTCACCAACTCTCTAAATCCCCAATTCTGTCCTCTGTAGCTGCAGTGGACTCTCTGTCTCCATTTCCTTCTTTCTTTTTCTTTCTTTTTTTCTCAAAACACAGAGTGGTAATAAATAATCGAACGACAGCAGGAACTGAAGCTTTAAGCAAATTACTCCAGGAGTCACAAAATGTGCTAAGCCTCTGTGAGAAATCAATAGGATTTATTTCCACATAATATGTTGAGAATCATAGGGCCAGAGTCACACCGTATTCCTCTAGCCTTTCATTGTACTTGTCTCTTCAACTGCATTTACAAGGCCTGCATTCTCATTTACTACTTCTCCCAGTGTAATGACTTATGAAATGGCTCTAATAGCAGTTTCTCTAATAACTAACTCCATTCTGTTCCACAAGCATGTTGTACGATCTGCTGAGTCACCCTCCTTTCAGAATCACAGGCTTGAAAGAAAGAGAACCTAATCCAAACCTGGGTTGCAAGATAGGTCCCTGTGCCTAAAACAAACTGGGCAGAATAGTGAGGGTCCCCAGAACAGCCCTGCCCCCCACCCCACCCTGCTCCACATAACTATGGAAAGAAAAGTAGTGGGTGGACAGGAACTCCAAACAGTTGTGCTACCCATTGTTCTGCTGCAGAAAACAGTAATTGCTTCCAATTTTACATCTAATTGCCAGATGAAATTCTTTAAAAATAAAAGCCTTCTTGCATTTGGTTTTTGTCTGTGGAATTGTGAAAACAGCCACCACACAAGAGGCCAAGTTCTGCCCCCCACTGTCATCCTGTTCTGATCTGAGGTCTGGTTTCCATCTCTTGAGGAATTTATACCATCATAAAACAAAATGACATGAAACCCTGGGCAAATCATCCTCCCCATCATCTTTACAACCCCCTCTTCCTCTTCCCCCTCCCCTATACACTCAGTAGATATCCTCCTCCCCTATCCACTCAGTAATGGCCTAACTTCAGCCCTCTAGATGTTTCGGGCCACAAGTCCCAGAATTCCAAGCCTGTATTGCCAATGACAAAGGACTGTGGGAATTGTGGTCCAAAACTTCTGGAGGGCCAAAGTTTGGCCACCACTGATTCATGCAAATACAGATACCAGAGCCAATGAATATTTGGTATGAAATGGATATCCCATCACCTATTGTAGTGATGGCGAAACTATGGCATGGGTGCCAAAGGTGGCACTTGGAGCCCTTTCTGTGGGCACCCGACATCACCCCTTCATAGCCACCTGTATACAGGTTAAATTACTGTATTGGCACTTTGAAAAAAAATTAGTGGTTTTTGAATTGCAGTTTGGGCACTCAGTCTCTAAAAGATTCGCCATCACTGACCTATTGTATTGCACAGCTCATTCTGCTGCTAGATGTCTGAAGAAGTGGACGTACAGTCCATGAAATGTTACATTAAAATATGAAAGTTAGTTTTTAAGGTGCCACAAGTTTTGTGTCTTTTGTTTTGTTTTTCTTTGATTTTGCCTGTAATGAAAAGCTCTGTATCTGTGGTCAAGTTCTTGATTTCACTCCCCTGATTCTCAGCCCCCTCACACACACAACATTCCCTACAATTCCCTGATTTATGTACCATCTGTATAGGTCAAAAGCTTATGACATTTGTGACATTTCAGTGACTCTAACAGGAGTATTACAGACATTTTTTAGAAGCAGGGATTTCCCAGATCCTTTTCGATTTCTTCTATAGATGTGCGCCCTCCCCTTTAATGGCTTACAATTTATAACGCAAAAGCAAAAGGAGAAAAGGAACAGGGCAAGATTAACACATCTAGAGACCTTTGAAATAAAAACAGTTCTCTTATCCCTTCCATGGTTTTTAAACCTATCCAATTTAAGTGAATCAAACATAGCTGCTTATTTGAAACAACTGCTTCCAGGTATGTGTACACACCTGGAAGCAACTTTTTCAAAACTATTAATATATTTGACAAGATTGAGCTCAGGTGATTAGGCATGTGGATTGGAAAAACAGAAAATCTTCCTCAGCTGTTCTACTAGGAAGAGACATAAAAAATTGCAATAACTGACAGGCAAATAAAACTTATGGCAACCAGGGGGGAAAAGTTTAGCCAAGTTTGTGAAGTAAGCTTGTTTTTTCACGACCCCTGACATTTCTCCAGTGTTGGGTGGAATATATTATTAGCATCACAATCACATAGATGACTCTATATATCCTGAAGGTTTAAAAGCTGCAGTTTAATAAAGGAAGAACAAAAAACAACACCCTACCATAACTGCATGGCATATATTTGTAAAACAAAATAAAAGCAACAAATCTAGAAGAATTCCCAAACAGATATAAAATAATTTCCACACTTCTACTTATGCATATTTTCAAAAATCCCTGAAGTCTGTCCCTGTTCTTCTATTATTTATTTTATTTTATTTTATTTTTAGATTTATAAACCACACCAATTTTCCCAGGGGAACTCTGGGTGGTGATTAATGGGGAGATAGGGGTACCATGAGGCCTATTTTGCTAGAAAAAGCATCTGCAGTTCAGCTTAAACATGAGCCCAATGGCAAAGCCTTAATGTGTTCACATATAAAGACAAGTGCGAATTTGGTTTCAGTTTAATTTGTATAATAAGTATTAGCCCAAAGTTCCAATGTTTTTCATAAATGGAATAGGAAGACAGGTTTAAAATACTCAAATATAGGAGAAACCAAGACAAATGCATCTATACAGGTTCTACACTTTTTGAGTGTTTTGCTTTTTAAAGTCTGGATTTAGATCACACTGTATATTCAGCTAATCCTAGTGCTGAATTAATGATTACTAAATTATTTTCTGGCTATTTTTCCCTGGCTAACTAATTTTCTGATAGGCTTCTCATCTTGAACATTTATCTGAAAAGGCAGGTACAACATGGTCTGCATCATGATGGCAATAGATGTAACTGATTAATTAGACAAGTACCAGTGGGCGCAGTTTCCTTTCAATGTGCATTTGAGGAATCTGATAAAATTTGCAGATTTTGACAGAAATGACTTCCATTTTTTTTAAAAAAAATCTGAATTCAGAAGAGTGTGAAGCTGACAGATTTTCCTATATGTCATTGAAGGATGGGACACCTAACATGGTGTAGTTTAGTAATGGCAAACCTTTTAGGACCGAGTGCCCAAACTATAAGTCAAAACCCGCTAATTTTCCGCAAAGTGCCAATACAACAATTTAACCTGAATACAGGTGGCTGGGAAGGGGCGATTTCGGCTGCCCACAGAAAGGGCTCCAAGTGCCACCTTTGGCACCCGTGCCATGGATTCACCAAACACTGGTGTAGTGGATAGAGTGATGGACAAGGATTCAGGAGGCCTGGTTCAGATTCCCAGGAAACTCCTTGTTGGTTTGGAACAGATACGGCTCGTCATAAAACTTTTCACTTGCTTTGAAAGCCTATAAGGGTCACTATTAGTTGGTTCCAGCTTGCTGGCACATAATAGTTAAAAAGACAGTTACCAGCGATGTCATTTTGTGCTTGGGAACCGATTCTAGGATTTAAAAAAACAGCAATTAAAAAAATAAAAATAAATCAGCAAACAGCATGCTGGACATGCGTAAACTGACACACTATTTAGTTATCTCACATGCAAGAAAACCATGACCAGGTCAGTCCTTACTAGGACACAATCCATGGGCAACCCAAACCTGTCTAAAGAATATTAAAGGTGGGCTGGGTATTCACACAAGGTTTATGAAACTTGACATGGGTAATTATGACTGATTGGTGAGGTGCTGCAGTTTGTCTAAGTTGCATGCCTTGTCATAGGCCTGATTATGCTACTAAGATGAGGACCAGCAATTGTTTAGATGCAACTAGCTCCAGCAGGTAAAAGAATTGTTAGATTCCAACCATTGTATTTCAGTTGACAATGAAAGAAACACATTCTATTATAAGACAACACAATATCTATATACACATTAAAATATAGTTCCAGTAGAGGCAATAATATCTCTAAATTTTAAACAAAGAAGTTATATTAGCAGCATATAAATTATAAATTCCATTACAATTTACCTATAGATATAAGAATACAGAATAGAACATATTTTGGAAAAGAAGACAATAATAAAGTCACAGATCATAACCCAGAAAGCTTCTTCTCCAACAATTCTTTCACTGATCTATCATATTAATAATACCAGAAATTAATTGCAGCACAATACTTGTGTATTTTGCTGGGGAAACATGGAATTTATTTGCATGCCTTACATGCATAAATTATACTGTTCAAGTGTAATTTCTTTCTGGGGATAGGATTGCAACTGCACAAAATGATATATGTAGTCCTCACTCTAATTATTATTCTCTCTCTCTCTCTCTCAACACACACACACACACACACACACACACACACACACACACACACACA
>JAHTLZ010000007.1:21783452-21804242 GCA_023846285.1 Phrynocephalus versicolor
ACACACACACACACACACACACACACACACACACACACACACACACACAGGGTGGGGTAGGGTGGAGGAGGCTTGTTTATCCCTCTTGAGAGCTATCTGGCATACAAATGTGTACTTAGCTGAGTTTTCCATGCAGCTTTTCACCTCACCTGGACAAAGCAGAATTCTCCTACACAAAATTTTGAATCAGACCAAAACCAACCAACCAATAAACAATGACCCAGCTGTGTCAGCATTTTCCTTCCATGCAAATTACAAACATGGAATATGTTTTTTTCATAAGGACTGGTCACTGTCCAAAAACGTTTGGACTGGGCCATTTTCTAGTTTAGCCTGCTTAATCAGCACTCCCCTCTTTATCCGATCAAATGCAATAAAATGCGTAATTAATTTCTAAACGCTTCTGTTGAGCAGTGCAATTTGTCAAGTCGAGTTGTTAATAGAATTAAGCTTTTTATCAGCGATTAGCAAAAGAAGGCAAAAAAAAATTAATTATGGAATTGTATGCCTCCCTGCTTCAAAGCCAGGTTTGGGATTAAATGTTTGATAAAGGTTTCTTGGAACATAATAACACATTTAGCAAAATTCATTCCCCCTTCTAAATGCCATGGTAAATTTTCAAAACTATCTCTGCTTTCTCTTTCTGTCTTTCCCTTGCACACACACATACACAGAGCAAGGAACACTGGAAAACATATACAAATTGTCTCTAAAACTGAACAGGTTTTGCATGTTTATAATTCCAAATGTGTTGGCATGTGATTGCAGCCTTAAAGAGTATGGATATTACTGTTATATGGTAAGTTTTCATGCTAATTTACAAATTACTGCTTAAGACGCCTATAACAGCTATATCAAATATAGACAAACTGCTATGTATATGTTTTGGAGTGAAAGAAGAGGTACAGTACATCTAAGATGGATGATGAGCTAACATATGAATTAAATGATGAAAATGTAATTCTTTGTCAGCAGTAGCACAATAAATAACAATGAAGCAGCCCCTTCCGAACCATTTAACCACTTAATATCCAACGCTAATTTAGTGGAAAATTATTCACTTTTGAGAAAAGGATGAAGATGCAGGGCTGAGCTCCAAAAGCAAACATTTTAATGCCAGGGGAAAGTCTGTATGAGTGACATCAGTACAACCACTCCTTTTATATATCATATACTGTGAAAATGTTGGCAGTGCTCCTGTGACTCATGTGTGTTGATGGGACATAACACACACATGCACACAAAGGCTGTCCCTTCTGAAACAAGCAATAGTGAACCACTTCAGGGTACCACAAACACAAGTTGTACATTCGTGGCCCCAGGATGAATTCTTATTCCTCATCCAACTAGCTAGAACAACATCTGGTTCCTGTGAGATTTTAAGTTTAAAATGTAAACATTATTATCCCAGTTTTCCTGCACACAAGTTGCCCAGAGTAGCTTATAGCTAAACTACTAAAATATTATAATTAATAGTTGCAAAACCAAATGACAAGGTAATATAGCATATTTTTAAAGGAAAAAGAATATGAGAGCTGGAAACCTCCATGGTAGTTATATGTTTCCAAATGTACAATTTTTTTTCCAGCAGATCACTTTCTGTCCAATTATATGCCAAAAAAGCATGACTCTCCTTATTAGGAGAAAGGTGGCCCATAAATATGAGAAATAAATGAAATAAATTAATATAAATTAACAATAAGTTGAACTCTCCCCCCAAACCCCCAACATTTTCTAAGTACTAGTCGCAAATAGTTTACCAGTTCCCTCCTTCTGGTGGTGCTGTAGGCCATGCATCTTGCCCCAGGCCACACTGATAGCAGGACCAATCCTTCACACGTATTCAGGGTCGTCTCATCTGAATTCTTGTTGAGACGTGCAGCGCTAATGTGAATTCCTGATCATAGCATTCAAACCACTAGTGAATACATTACATCATCATTTTTCTAAGTCAAACGGACATTTTTAAGGGGCTGAGTCTTTTGTTTACCATTGTTATCAAAACCCTGCCCAGTTGTTTCAAGGATGTACAGTAAGGAATTAGAACAAAACTAGATGCAAAGTTGGAGTCCTTCAGTGCTGTAAACCGCCTTGGGTCCTTTTCAAGGAGAAAGGTAGGGTAAAAATATTTTAAATAAATTTGTACTGTGGGAACTGCAAGCTATAAAAATAACTTTTCTCCATTTCACTAGGCATTTCCACACTCACTTTTCAAGCAATTTTTGTTCCAACTTAAAGGTGTGGCATATAAACAAAATCATTGTTAGAATCTCATTATAAAAGCATATTGCATTATTAGTTTTATGTATCTTTAAAAATTTTCCTAAGAAAATGTTTTCATGTGGATCTTTGATTATCTAATGGGAAGAAACAAAAACACACACCCATGCATGCTATCTGTACACACAGCAGAGTGTTATATTGCATTCTTACTCGGTTATAGTTCTATTCAGAGTTCCAGCTGGTCAGCTATGCCATCCCCTAAGATACTGCATTACATTCCTGTGTTTCTGTTTTTAAAGCTGAATCTGTTGAATGCACGGTACTATAAGCATGCATGATCCCTGCTGGGATTTTTGGGAGCATTTTGCCTCTTTTATGGTGCATTTCAAACATAATTACTATTTTGTCCACAGGCAAAACTGAGCATGCTGATATCTGCCCTTATTTTTTTCACAGTGTCCCTATTTATGGTTGCATTTCTGTCAACAGCAATACTATGCAAATCTCTATAGATAAATGGCTATGCTTGGTTTGTACTATTGGTACTGAAATTGGACAAAATGGACTCCATGGGAGTTTCTGCACAATCCAAACCCCTGATGCTTCCCACTGCTTCGTGGAATGCTAGATTCTTCTTTCTTTGGCCACCGGGGAAGATGACATATTTCTTGATGATTATATCCTTCAAAAACTTCCAGGTGATATTTTAAGATATCATTTAGCCAGACTACACATATTCAGTTACTTTAATCATCTATTCTAAGTCAGTTTCTTGAGCACTTTAATCATCCTGCTTGATGCTCTCTCAATTCCTTACAATTCATCTACCTCTGTCCACTGTGAAGGTGCCTGGAAGGGAAAAACCTAGTCCTGCTAAGGCTGTAAAGTAATATATCTTTTCTCCCTGACACAAGACTTCGTAGAGTCTCCACTTAATAGCCTTGTAATTGATATCCTTTGATGAACTTTCAGAATTCTAACTTTTTTAAGGATGGTCATATAATAACCTGGTTGTGATCAATGCAATTGGTCCCAAGATACCATGTGAAAATTCCTTTTAGGGACTGTACTTCCGCATGGCTAAAATCCTGTTGCACAGCTCCACGTGCACATTGGTGGTGAAGTCATCCTCAGTGGAAAAATCTCCACTCATTAAAGGAGTCTTATCTGACTTTAGTGGGCATATGACTTCATCACATTGTGTATGAGCTAGAAGCAACCCCAAAACACCTTTAATGAATGGCAATTTCTCTTTAAAATGTTTGCAGTTTGCTACTGCTGTTGACATTATCACTGCTACAAACACTGAGTTATGCAACAGGATTTCTCCCCATATCTCTTAGCTAGTATAATGAGAATCTGAAAATTACTGCCCAAAAAGGTAACCTACCCAAGTTCTGGTATCTTGTAAGTAGCTAGCATGTAACAAAAAGTCAATGACATTGGCTAAAAGTTCTAGGATGCCTCTAAAGTTTGTATTCAAAAGATATAACAACTCATCTCCTTTTTTTGTGTTTCTTTGAGTCTGAAATGCTTCTATAAATACAGGAATGTTTTTATAGAATGCAATCATATCAAATACTTTTTGCTGCTTGACAAAGAACAGCAAATGGCAGCCACTCCAAGATAACATACAGAATGCACCAATCTTACAAGTGCCTCAAACTGGCAGTAGAAATATACTACTAATAAGTTAACAAAGTGACCCTCTGCTTCCCTTAAGTGGTATCCAAAACTAACTGCTTAAGGCAGTCACCTTACTTTCCAGCCTTGGCACTAGGACTCTTTGATTTAGATCACTGTGTGTATTTAGTAAGATGTGGCACATAATACACACACATCAAGGGCACCACCAACCCTCTGCACACACACATGTGCATGTGTGCTCAGGCACACAGACTCATCAGTAAATGAAAGTAAACAAGGAGGAAGAAGAATTATGAAATGTTTCCAGTTTGAGCTGGCAGGGTTGTGATTTGAGGCTGGATAATGCCATTTTGCAGACTTTTGAATTACCAGACCACTAGAAGACTGATAAGCTCTTATAGCCATGTGCCTTTATGATGTTTACTAGAGGTGGGCACAAAACAGAAAACCAATGGCTTGGTTTATTCTGTTTCACCCCCTCCGTTCGTTTCATTTTGTTTCGCACAAATTTTTGAAACAAAAATTCATACAAATGAACCAAAACAAACTGGTTTGGTTTACTTGGATGGTGGCAGCGATCCTGGTGGCAGCAGCAGTGGTGGGGATTCTAGTGGCAGTGGCCTGGAAGGCCCTGGCAGCGGCCGCACCAGACGGCAGGAGGCCTTGCGGGCAGTGGGAGGCCTCACTGCTGCCTCCAAAGCCCTGGCAGCAGCCGCACCAGGCAGCAGTGGACCACACTGCAGCCGCCTCTGGAGACCCAGCAGTGGCCTCACCAGGCGGCGGCGGACCGCACCACCTCCACCTCCGGAGGGTCAGCAGCAGCCTTGCCAGGTGGCAGTGGACAGCACTGCCTCCGCCTCTGGAGGCCCAGCAGTGGCCTCGTCAGGCAGTGGGAGGCCTCGCCGCTGCCTCCAGAGCCCCGGCAGCTCCTCACCACCACATTTGGAGCTCCCCAACCCGGATGTCAGGTAAAAGATGCCAGTGGTGTTTGGAAACAGAAAACGAACAGAACGAAACAGAAATTTCCATTTTGTTTTGTTTCATTTCACTTAGATGGGGCTGTTAGCTAGCAAAACAAATAATGAACAATGAAATGAATTGTTTATTCATTTTGTGCCCATCTCTAATGTTTACACATACAGTACTACCCCATTTATTGTGGGAGTTAGGTGCCTGTGTGTTGTGTCATTACAGTCGTGACCGACTCTCCCACAATAAAGGAAAATCTGCAAAATGCAGACACCTCAGCAAACTGACCTTGGGCTGCTCCACCTGGCGTGCACTTCCAAAAAGAGGATTTAACTCCCATACACAAACACACACCTTATCAAACTGACCTTGGGCTGCCCCTGCTGGCATGCACTTCCAAAGAGATGGTTTAAACCCCCACCCAACACATCAGCAAACTGATCTGGGACTGCTAAAAAGGATGATCTGCGCAAGCATGCATGCACCTCCCTTGCAGCCACCCATGCCGGCTTGAGCGGGTGAAGGAAGCATGTGCATGATCGGCCTTCCCATAGGAATGCATTGAAATCTGTTCCCTCCGGAATGGATTTATTTTCAATGCATTCCTATGGGAAACCGCTGCACTACTTACACATTTTTCTACTCATGAGCATGTGCTTGGAACATATTAAATTCGTAAGCAGAGGTATTAGCGTAGTAGCCCTCAGGCACTTTGGGCCAGAAAAAGGAGACCTCGGCCTGTTCAAACTTGGACAGCTCTGGTCTATATCAAACCCTGAGGATAAGAAGACAGTGAAGAAAGGGAAAAAGACAAAGGGTGCTTTGCTTTTGTGTTGGAAATTTTATTCCTAGGCTGCCTACATGGTGCATTCACCAGGATGAAAGAGGCACATGTTCAAATTCCTGCTCAGACACTTTTGGTAGTCTACAATAGCCCCGTGTGTTATACATCTTTAGTTGTTCTGAACTTGGTTAAATCAGCACAAGTTACCCTTGATCTTCCAGCATCATATTACTCATACGAACAGTGGCAGTTCTGATCAAGGGGAAGACTTCATGCAAGCATGCTTATAACAGAGGAAGATGTGTTAAAATGCACCTTTGATTATGTGTTATTAATGGTGTTGTTTTTTGGTGAATGGCTTATTGGTTACGTAATCAAGTTTGGATTACTGGGACACAAATACTAGACCCTATGTTCCAATCCTCACTGAACCAATAAACCTGCAGGTGTACCTTGAGCTAGCCGCCTACTATTGGCTTGGCGTACCTCACAGAACTTTCATGAGGAAAAATAATGGAAGAAGACCACATAGCAGGATGCAAATATAATGAAAAATGAAATGAAATGAAATAATGCAATGGTAAGAAGAACTATTAATAGCATAAAATCATAGCACATCATTCAGGAAATCACAACCACAAGTTTATGAAATGGGAAAATCAGAAATGTACTCATCTTCCAGTTTCAAAACTAGCTGTGGGTGTTTGCAAGCTCCTTTGTGCTGAATACCTATGATGATTATTACCCCATCCAAACCATTTCAACACCTGGCATGGGCAAAATTATTTCAAAACAAGGAATGCTGTGACACACAAACAAAATCAAAGTTAAGAAGAATGATCCTTCCTTAATCCAGCAGCATGAAATATCCCCAGTATATTTCATGCAAGCCCATCCATTATTAATAGAGATGTAGAAACAGTTTGCCAGGATAAGAAGTTCATGAAGTCTTGTTTCTAAATGTCCAGGAAGGGAGGAAGGGACTACATTTATTTGAAGCACACACAGACTGAAATGCAGGAGCAAATTGTGACAAGAGTAGGTCCATTGAATTAGTGGGGATTTGGTGAATCAGCTCCTCCATATGCTTCATTAATTAAAAGGAACTACACCAATTATGATGCACTACTAGATTTCAGCCACAGAATGCTTCATAATAATCATTTCTCTCTTAGGTTTTAAGGTGCTTTTGGGAAGGATTCTCCTAGCGCTGCCATCTGTGTCTGTATTTGCCCGCAGCCTTCTAAGACTCCTCCTGGCATGATTACTTAATAAGTAATTGGGAAGTTGTTTAATGGAGACCATTTTGAATAGATTTAAGGGAAGTGGTGATTGCTGAATTCATTATCTGACGGTATTTGATCTTATATCCTAACAAACTTGCATCTGTCTCTTTCATGATATGTTTGGATATTCAAATCCAAATATATGCAAGGCTCACAGAATCACCATCTGCATCCCAAATGCAGAGCCGTCCACACTATAGGAACAATGCAGTAGTAGGACAGAAAGTTTTGTATCATACAAATGCTCATTTGCTTTTTGACTTTCATCACATAGCCTCCGTTCCCCAAAGATGCTGTCCTTGTATGTGGGCAGAGAGTTGTTTTCTTTTTCATGTTAAAATCCCTGCAGTCCCTCATGTATTTCCCCCTTTATTTCATCATGCATGATCTTCCTTTTTTGCTGCTTTGCTTTTGACAAGGTGGGTTAAATAAGTATAGAAAGAAACAAAAAGGTGGAAGTCTTTATAACTTTATAGGGAGCACCTCAAAAAGGAGGGGATAAGGGAAGTACTCAAAGATATTTTGGATCACTGCCATGCTGTGTCCATCTACTCTGCTTTTAGCAGGGATGAGGAAAGTGCAGCCTGTTAGAGATTGTCAGATGGCAGATCCCATGAACCCTAGCAAGCACAGCCAATAATGAAGAACGCTGGGAGTTTCAGTCTAAGAACATCTAGAGGACCACGTTTTGCTAAACCTTGACTTTCTAGGAAAAAAACTGCAAGATCAACGCAAATGCCAGATCTCTTTATTCCGTCACCATGGTGGTGGTTGAACAAGACTCTGCCTTCCCTAAAAAGTAATAATTGCCACCTTCACTCTTGGAGGGCCCACCACTGCCATTGTAAAGATCAACTGGGGTTGGTTTTCTGCATCACTGTTATCTATCCCTTCAATAGGAAAAAAACTGGCAAGAGAATATACGAGCAGGTAGTAACTACCACAGTACTGTACTTCTATTTTCTGCTGCTATTATTCATCCTCCCTACAGAAAGGACAGGAGGCAAACAAGTACCCATCAAGGGATGGAATTCTTGTCCACTGACTCCACTCCATGCAAAAAGTGCAGGTCTTGGCTGCTGCTCAGCCACACTAGCCTGTGATACTGGCTTCTCCTACCCTCCTATTTTGTACCAACTGCATTTGGTCCTTAGCAGTGGCTTCTAGTCCTATTTTGGTCCCATCTCAGCATCTCTGCCCTCTGGTCCCTCCTTATATTCCCAAGCATTTTGGTTATACATTAAGAGTTATGGGAAAATTTTCTCATGCTTCTGATTTTTGACAATTTGACCCCAAACAAATTGGATTAAAATCTTCACACTTCACTAGCTGCACCCTGATAATAACTATCAATCTCCTCCTTTCCTAAAATTTTGGTGGTTGAGGTATCCATTCTGAACCACTTGCTAATCCCTTCATGTCTCACTACTGCCATTGATGAGTGGTACCACACAAATCTTCTCTACTGAACTGGTTGCTCTCCTTGTAATATGACTACAGTGGACCCTTGTGTAACAAACAGTAATTTGTACAACATTAAAAAATCTGGAGATAGGGGAAATTTGCTCAGCATAATCACCTATGGGGCGAATTTGTACAACATAAAATGGGATCACTCTGTTTTCAATGCATTCCTATGGGAAATTTGTATAGAGGAAAATTTGCTTAACATATTTTCATTTGGAATGAATTAATTCCTTTATACAAGGTACCACTGTACTTATATTTTCAAAATGGTGTGGTCTAGTGTCATGAAAGCCTATCCATTATTGCTTCTCTCAGTGTTTTCTGTGCATTCCCTTGTATTCCAGGCATATGTCAATCTAGCCAAAGTTTGACCTCACTCCTGGTCCTCCAGGATTTCAGAATGTGTATGTGTTGCATTTCAGGAGAGGCTTCTCTTGCCTTTGGAGGATTTGCAAGGAAAGAGAGTAAATCTGAAATACATGCTGGGGGGAAAGTGCCTAGCAAAAACACTCCCCTCCCTTCCCTTAGAGAGTTTGAATTTTGCTTGCTGCTTCTCTCCAGGGTCACAATTACTTTGAATGTTAAAACAACTTCCACCCTCCCTTGCTGAACAACTCCCATCCCTGTGCTCAGTAACAAGAGGAAAATTGTAGAGAAACGCTACTTAATTATCACACCACGTAACTAATTAAAAGCAGAAGGCTACTGTGTGGTATGCTAATGGGGCATTAGAGATCCAGCATGCTCTGGGAAGGAGACACAGGGCCCCTCTTCTCCCCTTCACCTCACGGCAGGGGCTGCAAGCTGACAGGCAACCATGATGAGGGGGGAATTTATTAGCCTGCATTTCTGTTCAGAACTTTTACAAGAGGGCACAGAGGTCAAGCAACTTCACTGATAGAAGGGGAGAAGAAAACACCTGGGTACGAACCATGGGATGAATGTTTTACTGTAGAAAGTTACAGGCAGCAGCTATTTCCTTATGTTCCATAAAGGATGGCTGGTTCTTTTCTTCTTTAAATATCTGATGGGAAATACACCATTTTCTGGATAAAAGGTCAGTGCTTCATTTTTAAAGTGAGAATTACTAGGGCTCCGAGCAGCTTGCATATCATGCTTTCTGACCTGGAAATCCTTTCCTTCTGATTCCCAGATGTGTGTAGAGCCTTAAGTGAAAACAAGGCAAGGAAACAGAATTCTGGGCAATTATTGTAGTTTAGAATAACCCCAGCTCTGAAAATGCCTGCAAACCCATATAAATTATTGCACAACTGCAATGCTTTTAATGAGTTTATTGCACTGCCACTCCCCATTAGGAACTGTTCCCTGACATGAGTATTTGAGAATAAAGGGAACTCTGAGCCTCAAAGTGGACAAGACAGTTTTGGGTCACCAAGGAGTCGCAGCACTTTGAAAACAAAGATTCAAATTGTATTTGCTTTTTAGAGGCTTGTTACCAGTCAAACTAGAGGCCATTTAGGCGAGAGTGGTTTTAAATTTTCCTTTAGCAAGGCTGGCTCTCCATTTGAAGATATGTCCACTTTTTTTGGTGATACATATCTTCCATTTTTGTGAACTTAAAGTGACCACCATACAGCCTAGTGAGTTTTCCTGGCCAACCAGTGAAAGTAGAAGCTTTGATTGGCAGGAAAAAAGCTTTCTTGGGCATGATATTACAAAAATGCATGGGAGAGAGCTCAATATAACAGCAATGTTATCTGTATGTATCTCAAAATGATGTAGAGGGGAATAAGTTGCACATTATATGGAAGGGCTCATCTCATTTGTTTAATTAAAATGATTCAGGAAGGCACAATCACACATACTAATATAACTGGCAGTGGATGGCCAGAAGGATATGGCATTGAATGTCAAATCTGTATGAATTTCAGATATGAGGTCAGTTCTAGGACTGAATATTTTGAAAGGACTGTTCAGAACATTTTTGTGAAATAATTCATAGTTGTCTAGCTAGGAATTTCAACAAAACTACAGTGCCCTCTGTTTTCTTTCTATACATATTCATTTTCAGCAAACTGCAGAAAATACAATGCACAGGGCTGTTCAGAGAGTTATTAAACACTTTTTAAAAATTTATTTGCCAATCAAAGCTTCTACTTTCTTCGGTTGGGCATGGCTTCGAAACCCCAGAGAGCAGAGATTGGTGAGATGCAGTCCAACCTGTGGCCCATCAAATGTGGGGTTCCACAGGCATTGATCATCTCACCAATGTTATTTAATATCTATTAGAGATGGGCATGAAACGAGCGATTTTTCATTTTCGTTTTCGTTTCGTTACGTAATGAAATGACGAAAAACGAATTTTGACTCCAAAATGAAACGAAACGACCCGAAACACGAAAAATTTTGTCGACCGCTTCGTTTTTGTTACGGCAAATACATTGAATTGTGCTAAATGGTAATGAAACAGCAATTTTTCGTTTTCATTTTTGTTTTTTTGTTTTGTTACGTAACAAAACAAAAATGATTTTTTTTGCAAAAAAACTCACGAAAACAAAAAAAACCCGAAACGGACCCCTAAACGACCAAACGACAAACGAAACACCATTTTTTTGAGTCGTGCCCATCTCTAATATCTATATGAAGCCACTTGGAGGGGTCATCAGGACTTTTGTAGCTTCGTGCCATCAGTAGTACACTGATGATACACAGTTCTGTCTCTCCTTTCCACATTCTGAAGTAGTTGCTGTTCCATTCCCTTGAGTGCTATCTGATATGGATGAGGATTAATAGACTGAAGTTGAACCGGGCAAGATGGAAGTCCTGTGGGTGGGGTGTCCTGCTGTCATTGGGTTTGGAAGCACCCTTTCATCTGGGGGTGTGACTCTTCCCACTCAAAATGAGGTGCACAGGTTAGGAATCCTTTTGGACCTGACACTTTATGGAATTTCAGCTAGTGGTGCACTCTGCCCATTTCCACCTATGGTAGATCACCAAGCTGCACCCCTATCTGGACACTGGGGCTCTCACCATGTTGGTCCATGCATTGGTAGTAGAGATGGGCACGAAACGCAAAAATGGTGTTCCGTTTGCGTTTTGGTTTGGGCCCTTTTCATTTCGGTTCGGTTCCACTGAAATGGATTTTTCTAGAAAAACTTTGTTCCATTTGTTGTTTTGGTTCAATTGTTGTTTTCCCATAGGAATGCATTGAAGCAATGCATTCCTATGGGAAAAAGCAAGCACGGAAACTGCAGCATATTTTTTTTGGAACAGCCCCAAGCGCCAATCAGCTGTAGCACGGGCTTGGGGTTCAGCAAAAGAAAAAAAAAAGTTTTAAAAGCTGGTGCTTTCCGGGTGCATTGGGGCGGAAGTGCCCTGGCTTATTTTTAAATCTCCTTTGTTTTTAAAAGAACAAGAATAATTCTCGCCGTCTTCTGCCACCGCCCCCACCTCCCAAACTCCGGAACAGGTGCTCACTTACTTAAATTCTTCCCCCTCCCCCCACCGCCCTTTACCATACCGTCACAAAAAAGCAACATAGCAACATAGCAAGCTCAGCAAAATACACCCTCTTTTACCCCCACCTTAATTCGGGATCTCCTCCTGGGGTTGCTGCCTCCTCTGCCTCATGGTCCCTCACCCTCATTGCCAAACGGATGCTGAAAGACAACCTGCCCCTTTAAGGAGCACAGCATTGTTCCCAGAATCCCCACCAGCTTCCCCCTCTTCTCCATACACATGCGCGGCGCGCACATACACACACACACAGCACGGAGGGCATGACCATGAGGGCGGAGGAGGCAAGCCCGGGAGATGCGGAGGAAAGGTGAGGCCAAGGGGGTGTACTACGCTGAGCTCGCTCGTTAATATTTTCCTTTTTTACGTTGACACGGCAAAGGGGGGGAGGAGAATGTAAGAAACCAGCACCCAAACCTTGGCTAGGAATAAATTGCTTGATTTATTTAGGCATGCTTGACCCAGAGTTCCGGAGGTGGCAGTGGGAGGTGGAGAAAATTATCTTCTTGTTCTTTAAAAAGCAAAGGAGGTTTAAAAATATGCTGGGGAGCTTCCCTTCCCCAATGTGCCCAATCGGCGCCGGGAAAGTAGGGGCTTTTAAAACTATTTTTTGCCTAGTCCCAAGCCCCCCACACTACAGCTGATCGGTGCTTGGGGCTCTGCCAAAAAAGCTGCAGTTTCTTGCACCCCTTTCCCCCCATAGCTCCAGTCCATTTTATCGCACGCCGCCACTGAGAGAAACGAACAGCACCGAACAAATTTTTGTTGGTTCTGTTCGGTTCGAGCCTGACCTGTCCAAATTGTCATTCTTCATTCCGTTATATAACGGAAACGAAGAATGGAAACAGAAACGGTAATTTAGTCGTTCCGTGCCCATGTCTAATTGGTAGTGTCAAAACTGGACTACTGCAATGTTCTCTACATGAGGCTCAGGCTGAGGCTCCAGCTGTTCCAGAAGAAGGTGGCCAGCCTGCTGACTGGAACTAGAAATTATGGCCAGGCACATCAGCTTCAAGGTATTAACTATGACATACGAAGCCCTAAATGGTTTACAACCTTGCTCCTTGTGAGAGCACCTTCGCCCAGTGACATCTGCCCATAATACCCAATCCTCCCCAGGCTGGGCATTTGAGGCAGCTAACGATGTGAGAGGCCCAAAAGAAAAAGCAAAAACAAAAACAAAACAAAACAAAATGAGAAATATGGCCTTTTCTGCTATCAACCCATGCCTGTGGAACAATCTTCTGCCTGATATACGTCTGGCCCCTTCTTTGGCTGTCTTTAAAAGAACACTTAAAATGTGGATGTTTAAGCAGACATTCCCTCAGCATGTAACATAACTCCAGCCTTCACCTATTAGAGTAACACCTATTAAATAATACCCTTTATTTTTACCTTGTTCTCCAATAACAGTAACAATAATTGTAATCCTTTATATGAGTTTAAATGTTAGGAAAACAATTTATTTACTATATCAATACTATTTTATCTGCTTTTGTTTTATTGTCTGGGATTGTTTGTTTGTTTGATTGATTGATTAGATTTCTTTACTGCACGACCTGGCAGCAAAAGCCACACTGGGTGGTTTACAGGGTTTATGTGACTATGTATTGTATTCTGTTAGTTTCTTGTTATATTTGTAGTTTTGTATTTGCCAATTGTAAACCACCAGAGTGGCCATAGCTGGCTGATGGGCAGTATAAAAGTCTACTAAGCAAAATAAATAAATTGCTTCCCAAATTCTCCAGTATTGCCTTTGTCCCAATATTCAGTATGAATGTCTTAGTGGTTACCAGCATTGTGGACCGATCATCTGAATGACTGATCTAAGATTTTGAATTCCTCCCCAAACTGGGGCTCAAGACAGCTTACAGTAAAATTGAAAAAGATAGGCGGAGAAAACCCAACACAAAAAGATTACTGAAACAAATTCTAGTCCATACAGAAATAATGGAAAATAAAGCAAGCCACCAGTAAAAGAAAGCAAAGTAGCTGGTGACTTAGTTTATTTCAGTTACATTCTTTTTGAATATATTTCTAGATAATTGTTTAATAAGTGGGACAAATTATTCTGATTTATTAGCTCTCATCCTTTCTTCTATTTATGTTCTGTTTTCATTAGAACCATACACTTACTTCACATATGGTAATAACAGTATACATAATTGGGAAGTACCATCCACCCTGTTTTTTCACAGTGAAATATATACTTCTAAAGCTGTGTAGCTTTTGCATGGTGAGGGGTAGATGAGAGAATCTAGGTCACCGTCCCATAGCCTTGCAGTTTTGAAACTATGCCCAAGGGACACACATTGGCTGCAGAATCAGCAGCATGTGATATAAAACACTCTGTACTGAACACATATAAAATTAAAGAGACTAGTGACCTTAGGAATAGAACAGAACAGTGATGGCGAACCTTTTAGAGACCGAGTGCCCAAACTGGGTTTCAGAACCCACTTTTTTTTTTTTTGCAAAGTGCCAATACAGCAATTTAACCTGAATAAAGGTGGCTGCGAAACGGCGATGCCGGGAGCCCACAGAAAGGGCTCCGAGTGCCACCTTTGGCACCCATGCCATAGGTTCACCAACACTGGAATAGAATATCTTGGTGCAAAGTGTCTTTGAAACAGACCATCTCTGTGCTGCATTTGTACTAGACAATGCTTGTATGTGGTTATATGAAGCACATTTTTCTTCTGATAGGTTTCAAATTTTCATGGTTTGCATATTAGAGTTTTGTGACTTTGTGCACTGGGAGACAACAATTTCCACTGTTGTTTTTGTAAATTTGTTAATTACGTAAATTATATAAGTTTTTAACATTGGGCATTAAAATGTATTCCATGCCACTTATGTTTCATATGCAACAAAAACATGCTGGCCAGAATTCAGCTGCTACTTTCCACCTATGAACGTGATATGTAGGTTGTGGTGGCAAATTGGTGCAAATTAAGAGGATGTTGGTTGCATTTAGAGTGTGTGTCTGATTGTATGAATGTGAACTCATTTAGACATATAATCAGCTGCTTGTTAATTAATAGGAAGTTGTTACCATCAGTTACGCTAATCCACCTACAGAAAAGAGAGATAAGTAACCATCTATGTATAAAGTCCACATTCTTATTAAGACACAGAAGTATGTACTTAATGAAATTCTTGAAGTATCTTTCAACTTCAAGCTCTTGGAGAACTCTAATCAGAAGTTGAAGCTGAATGAAAATACATCAGCTTAGAATCCTTAAAGCTGCATCTGGAAACAAGATGATGTGGGTACATCCATCTCCCAGTGTTGCAAAATAACTAGTTTATCTTCCACTCAAAGGAACTGAGTTGTATAACATATGTTGTTAAAGAGGAGATACTATTAACTAGGGATAGGCAATTTGTTTCAGGACCTACCGGTTCTGAAATGAACAATGTGAGCCAGGTGGTGTTTGGAAGCCTTTGACACACAAGCAGCCAATCACTTACCTTGTTCTGCACCCGCACAGAGCTGAGCTCAAACAAGGAAGCAGGCTCCAATGTCATATTTGCTCCTCCATTATGCTGACCAATCAGACAGGGAGGAAGGATGCTGCCTGTTCCTGCACAGCTCCTGATTGGCCATCACCACAGAGTAGGAAAGATGACGTTGGAGCCTACTTCCTTGTTGGAGCTTAGCTCCATGAGAGCGCAGAACAAGGAAGTGTTTGGCTGCTTATGTGTCGGAGGCTTCAGAACACCTGGGAAACGAATTGCCCATCCATACTATCAACTATCAAAACTAGAAAACCAGGTGTTATTCTTATTTTATACAGTATTTGTTGGAATAAATCATTTTAGGATTAAGTAAAACAAGAGTGTCTCCATTAAATTTAAGTGTAAAAAAAGTGTTCTGCTATATACTGCCCTATACCACTTCAAGTAGTCTCTGAGCGGTTTACAGTTCTTAATTACAGTATGCAGGCTACACATTGCCCCCCCCCCTTGAGATGGGTATTAATTTTACTAACCTCGGAAGGATGGAAGGCTGAGGCAACCATGAGCCTGCTACCTGGGATTGAACCCCAGGTTGTGAGTACAGTTTCACCTGCAGTACAGGCATTTAACCACTGTACCACATGTCATTTTCTCACTTTTATTTGCTGCATTCTTTTATGTTCTTATTTTCCCAAAATTCTGACCTCCTAAACTCTCTGAAATTCCATCCCATTGTGACTGAATATGTTCAAAGAACATAGATCCAAAGACAAAAATCTGGATTCCCCTTCTTTTTATTACTCCTTTGGCAATAAATGACACAATATTTTGGTATAGCACAGAATCTGAGTCTACTGCCTTGGGAAGTATTTAACAGATAATGATAATGAAAGAATGAGATAACTAGAGATGATGGTTTCTTATAGATACATAAGAGAGATAATTTGGATTTGGATAACATGAACTTACACACTTGGTAGAATCAATAGAGTTTTCTGGACTTTTTAGAGGCATGGAAGAGAATAAAACAATGCTATCTCCAAATCAAATGTCAATGGGACTGAAAAGAGCAGTTTTATTCTCATTCCTCCTATTCATGGCGTACTTACCTGACAGTACTGCAACCAATATTACTACAAGTGTCTCTGTCTAGAAACTTCCAGGAGAACAATTGGTTTTCGAGGTGTATGTGCTGGTCTTTCCCTAACGGGATTCCCTTCACTGTTTTAGCAATCAGTATTATGTACTTAAATCTTTATAGAAAATATTCATTAGTACACGGCATAGCCAGGATTGAACCAGGGACCCAGACATCTCAGTCCGCACCCTTTGAAACTGCACCACCAGTGCTTACACAGTACCACTACTAAAGCAACATTTTTGTTATCCTGATTCATCTCCATATCTACCTAACTAAATATTTAAATAAGGTTTTATTCCACTGAAACAGCACACAATATTTCAAAATATTTTTCATAAATATTTCTTTAAGCTATTTTTGCAGACACCTGAGAAAGTGTCACCCTGATAAAACAGATAAAGATTTGACATACTTTAAAACACTGAAAGAAAAACTTCAAAAGAGAATCATTGTGGACATTATCACTTCAGCATTGAAAAGAGACGATGATGGTTTGTGGGTGTCTTACAATATCTCACGACTCGTAGCAAAATCAGGAAAACCTCATACCAACAGGGAAGAGCTGATTTTACCACACCATTGAAGAGGTTTTAAAAACTGTTCTACAAAAGCCTGCATATGATATACTCAAAAGAATTCCTTTGAGCAACAACACAGTTCAAAGACGTATTGATGAAACGAGCCATGATGATGAAAGCTTCTTATGTAATTATCTGAAAATGAACCATTTCTCTATTCAACTGGATGAGTCAACTTTACTTGGTAATGAAGCATATTATTGCCATATGTTTGGGTTTTTTATGGACCAAGAAATCTATGAAGAACTGCTCTTTGCAAGAACTCTGACAACAGACACTAAAGGTGAATTAATACTCAATGTTTTGAAAGATTATTCCATGGAAAAAGCAATCCCTTTATCAAATATAATAGCGGCAGCAGATTGAGCACCAGCCATGTTTGGGCACTATTGTGGTTTTATAAGCCATTTAAAACAAAATGTAGCTGGGGTGTTTGCAATTCACTGCGTCATTCATTGACAACATTTAGTAGCTAAAAATCTGAGTGCCAGATTGCATCAATCTCTTCAATTTGTCATAAATGCAGTAAACAAAATCTGTATCAACATTTTCAATTCTAGGTTATTTACACAGTTGTGTGAAGAAAATGATGAGGACTTTCATTGATTACTCCATCACACTGAAGTACACTGGCTCTCAAAAGGCTTATGTTTGACAATTTTTTTCACTTTTTGAGACGGTTTTAGAATTTTGCACGCTAAAGATCCCATTTTGAAAGAAAATTTAATCAAATGGAAACCAGCCATTGCTTATTTAATGGATTTGTTTACTAAATTTAATGAGGTTAACTTACAGTTACAAGGTGGCAGTCTGAATTTAATAAAAACAAGGACCATCACTGCAGCTTTTCTTACCAGAATTAATCTAATGAAGCAAAACTTTGGACAGTGTGAATTTTCCCAGTTCCCCAACTTGTAATTGACAAATGTCCGGGATGATGATGTTTTGGTCTACGTTAAGCATTTAAGTGTCCTTCTCACAGACTTTAAAACCAGGTTTGAGGATGTTGTGACTATAGAAATACCACAGTGGATTATCAATCCATATGGTGACATTGAAGAATTGGATGTCACATTGCAAGAAGAACTGATTGGAATAAGCACCAATGAAGCACTTAAGGTGCAGTTCAGAATGGGGTTATCATCAGTTCTGGCTTCAGAAAAATATACCTGTTGTTTATCCTGCATTATGAACTATCACAAGAATGTTTTTGATAGCTTTTCCATCGTCATACCTTGTTGAAAGGGGGTTTAGTGTGGTTGCCAATCTTACAAAAAAAGAAATTGATTGCAAATCACTGAAGGTGGAGATTTAAGACTATACCACACTAATTTGAAGCCAAATATTGAACAATTGCTATCAGAGCATCAGACTCATCCCTCCAATTAACAGCATTATTTGTGTATAAATTTTATGTAAGAATTTTTATTTGTTTCATTCCAAATCAAAATATTTACTTGCATTTCGTTTTTGCAATAAATGTATGAATAAAAATTGTACATATTTTTCTTTTTTTACAATTGCCCATGCTACAAAAGCCCCTATCAAAGTGAGTAGCACTGTGTCAGCTGTCAAAAACACATTTAGGAAAATTCAATATTAGGCAGGCAGGAGAGTCTACAGAAAACAAAAAATTGGCAAGTGGTCTATGGGGAACCTTTGGGTTACACCATATTTTTGAAATAAACTCCCATCTGAGATATGCCTGGCCCCTTCACTGAGGTCCTTGAAACAACTGTTGAAACATGGTTATTTAGACAGGCCTTCCATGACTTTGCATCAATAGAAGGTGGGGTTCCATGCAACCTTGAACTTCACCAGTTACACCAGCAGGATTCTGGGTTTTGTCCTCGCAATCCTGAAAATTATTGATTACTTGCCTTTTAGGTTATTGTATGCTGTTTTCTTTTAAGTTTAATTGACTGCTATTGGTTTATTTTATACTTCTATTATGCTGATGTGTGTTTGTTTAATATTTTATGTGGATATTAGTAATTTAATGTTTCTAAAAATACTAACATAAATCAGGTCTCATATGTGTGAGATCATGCTGGAGCATAGGTACAAAACATAAATCTTTTATCAAGATGTGTGTTTCAACTACATCCAGACATCTGTTGAAAATACTAACTTTTATTTCTAATAAACTGGACTGGTGGTGATGCCAGCTATGCAGGTCTCTTTCTGGTTTTAGTGATGTGACTTGCATTTATTGTGTCTTTTTTCTGGCACCATAAAGGAAGGTCCCTGTGTGTTGTAAGTATTACTGCTTCCATATGCTATATACTGCCTGTCTGTATATGAAGCAGTGGCTTTTTCTTCCAACCCCCCCCCCCAAAAAAAAACCCTGTTGGATTTTTATATTGCCAAGGGTAAACTGTCTTGGATGTACAGTCTGTTCATCTCTAAGATTTTTTAAAAATATTTAAATGCTTTTTGCTCCTCGTAAAAATTCTTGACCGCTTTAAGAGTAGCCAAGATCTGATCTTTCTCTTTCATTGCATGTTGCTTGTACTTCTCCATCTATTCATTTAAAGCCTTTGGTAATTCTTTGTTGACCTTGGATGATGTATTGATATCATAAGATTGGTAAATCAAGTTAGCTATGTTTTGACCTTTGATTAGATCACTGACAAATCATAAGGCAGCATCATGACATATTACTACATTTTAAGTAATATTAGGTGCTTGACAAGAGATATCTCTGGTTTCCTTTAAAAGAACATAAAATATTGAGGCTAACTTAATCAGAACTGAGTTCAGATAGAGAAAACAGAGACCATTTAAACTAGTGCCCCCCTTTAAGTCACAACAACCTCTTTGTTAAATAGACAAATAACTTGAGACACACATCCCACTTCATCATTGGTTGCTTTTGCTGGTAGCTATGGTCTGTCTCCCTATAAAAAAATCATTTAGGACCATCCCTGCAAGTCTGACTTTTCCAGTAGCAGGTAGTACCTCTGCCCTCCCTCTCAGAGCAAGCTTTGGAGTACTTCCCAGATAACTGTTCCTACTTCTGCCACTCTGCTGCCACCACCAGCCCTCTGATGACAACCTAAAGA
Organism: Phrynocephalus versicolor; assembly: GCA_023846285.1. Classification (NCBI taxonomy): domain Eukaryota; kingdom Metazoa; phylum Chordata; class Lepidosauria; order Squamata; family Agamidae; genus Phrynocephalus; species Phrynocephalus versicolor. The sequence continues at coordinate 21,803,552 of JAHTLZ010000007.1, forward strand.
ATCAGATGTTACCAAATGTGGGTGGTAAGCCACAAATAGCACCATTCTCTGGCTTCTTTCTGCCTGCTGCAGCCAACCATAATAGAACAACAGAAGCAGCAGCACTGCCAAACTTCTTTCCTCCATCTTTTTTTGTCTTTCTCTTCTTTCCTTCCATCCTTAGAATTCTTTCTTTTGTGTTACCAAGAGGATAAGGATCCTACTTTATAGGTTCATGGGTATCTTCTTGCATGTTTCTGTAACCTCTAGTGGAACATGAAAGAAATGGGTTTGAGAGCTAACATTGACAGGTACACCAAATTTTGGTGAAGTCCCCCCCCATGTCACAGATGTACTGGGCACATTGGTTGAATGTACAGTTATGACTGGACTGGGAAACACATCCCCTAATTCTCCTTTGGTTTACTTAATGTCTCTGATTAGTTAGTTCTTTAATAATAGAGATATCTTGTAAGGTAATTTGAAATGTATTTGCAAACAACCTATTTGTATCCCCTTTACATTAAGGCCCATTTAGTCAAGGAAGAGTTTGATGTCAACTGGGGTTTGAAGGGCTCCATACATTCAGAAGCAGCAATACATTCCTCCTCTTGGGATAAATCTGTTTCAACAGAGAAATTATCTGACAGGCTTGCTTAAGAGTGTTATTATTATTATTATTATTATTATTATTATTATTATTATTATTATT
>JAHTLZ010000007.1:21804252-21817429 GCA_023846285.1 Phrynocephalus versicolor
TATTATTATTATTATTATTATTATTATTATTATTATTATTATTATTAGTGAAGCTTATATCCCACCCATCTTCCCGGGAGGGAACTCTAGGCAGCTAACAACAGAAAAATAAAACCAATAAGAACAATAAAATAGAAAGGACAAGAGACACAGGAGGTGGCAATGAAGAAGGCAAAGATGGTGGGAAAGAAAAAAATTAAAGCAAAAGGTCGCCAAACGCCTCCCTAAACAGATGGGTCTTTAGGGCCTTCTTAAAGGCAGGCAGAGACTCAATTAGGCGCAGCTCACTGGGGAGATGATTCCAATGCATAAGGCCCACCACAGAGAAGGCTCTGAAGCAATGAAATGAGCTGGTCTTTGATAGGATATTTTAGGATTCTCCAGTACATGCTCCTGCTCTGATGCTGCTGATTACTTATAAACTTATGTGTTTACATTGACACTATGTTTTCGATGTTAGTTTCCATTACTCATAACTTTTACATGGAATTTTACTCTCTTTTTAACCGCACACGCTTTCTTGTAGCTTTAATGTAATGTTGTCTATTAATGCTGTAAAATGTAACTCAATTCCCTGTTCTCAATACCTGAACATGTCTTAATTGTATATTATCCCTCATTACTGTAAGCCACCTTGGGTCCTTATCCAAGGAGAAAGGTGGGGTAAAAATACTCAATAAATAAATAAATAAATATCTCATGAGTTATCTCCTCTCCAGTAAAAGTTATAAAAACCCAAATTCAAAATAGAGGTAATTGTATAATTTTGAAACAAACTGCCAAGAAGTCCAGAAGCAATGATAGTAAGATGCAGCCGTGATACAGCTTGATCAGCAGCTGACATGAAAACCTTCATCAAATGTGCTGCCTCTTACACTGTTATTTCACAACAGCAATGTCTATCACACCATAGAGTTACCAGCTGGCCAAATCACACAAAATATAGCTATGGCAATGAAAATAGAATCTTTCCTTGCAATGTGGAAGCTAATCTTTTTCTGCTTACTTTTTTTTGACTCTGGTATATTAGGATCTCTGTCAAAGCGACAAAGCTTTGTCCATACCATTCAGAGTTCAGTGGATGCTTCTCCACGGAAAACCAAAACAAAAATCCCACCTTTAGATTCAAGGTGTCTGCACCACCAGTCACAGCTGCTAGCACAGCAAAAAAGGCATGCACTACAAGTACCACCCAGAAAAGTTGTTTAGTATAAAGTCAGGAGTCTTGGACTAATGATTGTCAAGCCAATGTTCAGGGTTGAAAAGAAAAATTAACAGACTTTGAGATAGAAGGCAGTGGTAGAAGAAACAATAGCAAAAATTTCAACACATCAACTTCAAGCAAGAGGGTTAATAACTTGAGAAGAAGAATCTGACATGCCAATAAGTTCTTACATTTCATTTCGAGCAGTGAGTAAACAGTTTGACTCAGCCCAGTGCAGTGGGTAAACAGTTTAGCTGGTGGTGCTTTACCGTATCAAGTTATAAAAACAATTCTTGATAAAAAGCAGGAGTTTCAGGAGGAGTTGTAGCAATTTCAGGATCCACTGACTCAAGAACATATCAGAAGGCTTAAAAATAAGCTTGGCCAAAAAGACTTCAGCAGAAACTATGCAGGAACTCTATAAAAAGAGTTAGACATTTAAAAACTAAACAAATTATATAAAACAGAGTTAGATAAAAACCAAAGGAGCAGCAAGGTAGAAATTCCGAAATAAAGAGATACTGCCTTAAACATACTATGGAGCATTAAAAATTCTATTTTGGTGAAGATACTATTACCAGTAATTAATTTCAGTCCCTTCTCATATAGCAACAGTTTCATTGATGAGAGAGAATGTTACTAAACCAATTTTAAAATGGAACTGTACAATTTTAATTTTATGCTTGCTGAGGAAGAGGTTCTGTTTGGGTAGTTGTACTTAACTCCCAAGTAAATATGAACAAAAATGTAGCACTGATAATCAGTTTATTAATAATCTCCATTATTATGGTGAATATATTTACATATCAATCAATCAATCACTCTGAAACAAAAAAAATCTTAAATGTTTAGGTAATGCAATATTTTAACTAAAGGCTGAAATCTGTGGCTTAATGTACTAAGTTGCAACTATAGCAGGCAGATTTAATCAGGGGAGATTTGGTGAATCAACTCCTCCATGAGTTCCATTGATCTAAGGGGCTTACTTTTATTTGTGACTCACTACACCAAGCTACAGGATTTCAGCCAATACTTTAAGAACAACAAAAAACTAATGCCCAATTCACCAAAGTACTGTATTTTTATTCAAGCACAATATTAAGTAAAATAATTAATGTAACTGTTCCATAAGTGCTGCAGTTCTAGTGCAAAGTCTGAATACAGCATAATATATATTGGCTGGAACACCCATTGCAATTCAGATACAGTTATCCCCTTTGTTGTTCCTCATGTTGCTAATGGAAGGCAGGGGCTATTTAGCAAGAAAGACTTCACTTATCTACACAGAGCATTTGTTTACCTTTCTTTGCTCTTTATGATACCATTTATCCTGATGTCCATGTGACACAAGGCTCAAACTGGTGTCAAGGGACACAAAATGAAACAAATATTTTCTGCAGGTTCTTTGTTGTTGGGACCATCACTAGTCGTCCATTTATTATTTTGCTTTCCTCATGTGAACCCTAAGATTGGATTCTATCTGTGCTGTTTCTCATGAAGTGATGTTTTCTTGTGAGTAAATTTCATTGGTGATCTCTCTTCACTCTATTCCAGCAACACTTTCCCCCACCACATACTGTAGTGTCTCACCATAGTGATACCACAAAGTACCACTGTTTTTTATTCCCCCCCCACCTTGTCTGGAATATGTTTTGCACTAAGGGCTCGGTCCCATGTCCCTCTAAAAGCAGTTTAAATTACTAGATAAACCATGTCTAAAATTGCTGTCCCCACGGCCACCGGACTTTTTGAAAAAAAAGAAAAAAGAACACCCAGTAATGCCCCTTTAAGCAAGGTTTCTGTGACTCACCGAAGAGGTAGGGAATTTTTTGCTTTGCTTTGATAATCCACCTTTTAAGGAAGCAGACGCCGTGGGACCACGCAGATGATCCGGGTTTCTTTATTTTAACTCATAGCACCGACCGGCTGTTTCTGGGGCCAATTGGCACTGTTTTTTAAAATTTCTTTTCACCTTCGGAGAAACAGGAAGCTCCATGTGGTGCCCTAAGCTTTAATTTCCCCCAGCCAAGTGGTCCGTTTTTTTCCAAATGACAGCGCCACTTGCTGGCCAAGGGGGCTGAACTGCACTTTAAAATAAATAAATAAAAACAGCTTTGGACATGGGAACTCCTGTCCCACTTATTCAATCATGTGATGGGACAAAGAGGAAAAGCCGGACCTTCAGAAGATCAGGATCAAAACCCAGGTGATATAGCAGCCTAAGACACATAGAAATCTTACCAATTAGGCATTTAAATGTTTAAGAATATCAAAATATCACACTTTCAAAAACATATCAGTCTGTCACTAGTTTGAGAAAAACCAAAGCAAACAAACAAAAAAGGAATATTGTGGCATACTGGAATAGGGATATGGGTACCTTTTGCATTTTTACCACTACAACACTGAAATGGTTTCTCTGGGTATCAGTATAGTACAAAACTTGTTTAGGTCTACATCTACCAAGGGAGGCACAGACATGGATTTGCATTAATAAAGTAAATAGTTATTATGCATTCCACTGCTGCATACAATTGTTGACTCGATACTTTTTTGGAATGTGTTCCAGTCAAATAGCAAAATGGTATATCAGGATAATAGTATACAGTATAGTGTAAAAATTGTTTAGTCATGAACTAGACCAATCATTTCACTGTCAACTAATTAATAATTATGAATGTGTGCCCTTAAGTTAGGTTTTGACATTTGGAGATCCTTTCCAAGGTTTTCTGAACAGACAGCACTTAAAAGTGATTTGCCACTCACTCTGCAGCTTCCCAGAGTTACAAAGGCTTGTTCTTTTCCTTGGAGGCCCTTTGGAGAACCAATTGTCTGACCTCTGGCTCCACAGCAAAGTACCTGACTTACTGAGCTGTCTAGTCATCTGCTACTCTCAATATATATGTGGGTCTGCTTTCTCAAGGAATAGACAGCAATGTTGTAGAAGGACCGAAAGGGAAAATGATAGGTCAAAGAGGGTAGGCAGTAAGATGTCAAAGGACACTGCAAAATGTGTGTGGATTGATGCATTAGTGTCTTCCACTATAGTACATTCCACAAGAATTACCCTCTTGTGTCTGTGTGTAAATACCAGGAAGCACAACCTTTTGAATTGATGGTATTTCAATTCTAAACAATCTGTATAAAAAAGAAAGAAAAAATAGGGGAGGTGAGAGAGTAGGGGGGAGGGAGGGAGAATCCTGGAACAACATGGAATGATTGGGGACAAGAAACTAAATGAAACTTGGGTCACAATGCGTTTAAATCTCAAAATATATACTTTTCCAAATTGTCCAGTGCAGTAAGCAAAAAGGTATACAAAAGTGTTCACTAAAAAAAGTCAATTAAACAGTAATAACAAAATGTGTATATTTCGAGGAATACAAGTATGGAAAAAAGCATAGTTTTGGAAAAGCATTCATACAAATGCATATGCAATACAAAATATGTTTTATTTGGAAAATGTCCATGCAAATAAATACAATGGAAGGTGCATTAGAAAAAAGAGGAGAAATCATCAAGTCTATTGCCATCTAATATATGAATTTTGAAATTGATGATATGAACACACTTGTAATTATTTGTGGCAGAATAATGGCCTAAATTGTTATTAGCACAACAACTGAACAATACTCCAGGCATGCTCTGTACAATTTCTTTTCAGAGCATGTGTAGGCAAATGTAATTGGTGAAGTACTTTTGAAGAGCCATTAGGCAGCACCAACACATGGTGTATGTTCTTATGGGTAGAAATATATGACAGGCTTGTACCCTCTTGTCATGGTGAATATTCCCACCACATCACACACATAAATATATCTTGTTGAAATCAGGTGATAAAAGTTTCCAAGTGATAAAACATCCCCAGAAGGATATTGTTCATAGGGTTGCAGCTGTGGCCCTGTGTTGAGGGCAAGACAGATTAATTGCATCTGTCATTATAACCTGGAAACCATGAAGTGGGAGAATAGGCAGCAATATAAAATCAGAAGAGCCATGCAGAATCAGACCAAAGGTGGTCCACTGTTCTTGCACAGATGCTTGTAGAAACTTTGCAAGAAGGACATGCCATAGACTGAACAGAACAGTTCAGACAGACAAAAGTAGCTTGCTTATGAATACTTATTGAGCTTCAAGACTAGGAATAATTCAAGCTAGAAATTTCACATGTTACTGAACTGCCCTGCACCCATACGCAAATTTAGCCAAATGAAAGCCATGTGTGATTATCATGATTAGAATACAGTAGCTGAATATAATGTTGCAGTGTTATCCTGTTTTTCCCTGGCTACCTGGGAAAATATCTTGTCATTTACATAGTTTGCTGTTTGTTTCTTTGTTTGAGTCGTTCCACTTTTTTTCCATGGATGGGACTGAAAATAGCTTACTACAATAGGAAATTTACAATTAAACATGCAGACACAAATGAATAAAAGCATGGGACAATTAAACATTTTCATCAATACTGTATAGCACCCAAACTTTTAAAAGCCCACTCCACAGCCAAAGAGGTTGGTTTCCAAAGGCCTGTCTGAATAAAAATGTCTTTGTTATTGAAATGAGGGAAAACTAGCTCACCTTCAGTCAGTGGAATTCTACTCTCTGGAAGAGGTCACCAAGAAATCTGATCCCCACTAAATGGTGGCAGGATCACAAGAATGACCTTTTCTGAAGATCTCAACATCCTGGCATGGTTTTACTGGTGAATATGGTCTTTCAAAGAGTGTGGACTTAAACAACATTGGGCTTTAGGATTCATAACCAGCACTGTCAATTGTTTTGTGTAATTTATGGAGTATAAACAGCCTTGTAGAGAAAGGTACTTTCTCTCAGCAATTATTGTATTTTGTGCATTCCTGCTGATGCTTAATATGTACTTTAGAATTTTCCACTTAAGGGTTATAAAAGAGCAACTGTTTTCTATTCAGAGAGACACACTTTGCACACTAAGTGAGTCTTTGCTTAGAAAGCAATGAAGTTTTATTATATTACTAAGCTTCACTCTGTGTTCTCTTTTGTAACACTACCTTCAGCCAGTGAACACCAGCAGGGCTTTAGGGCTATCAATTCCCAGCCTAGTCCTAACAAGGGAATCATGTACAGTGGACCCTTGTATAACAAACAGTTTGCATAACATAAAATTTGTACAACATAAAATATTCCGTAGATAGGGGAAATTTGCTTAACAGAATTGTCTATGGGGTAAATCCGTACAACATAAAATAAGATTACTCCATTTTCAATGCATTCCTATGGGAAATTTGTATAAAGGAAAATTTGGTTAACATAATTTCATTTGGAACAAGCTGATTCCTTTATACAAGGTACCACTGTACTTCTTTTTAACAGCCTACATAAGCAGCCTGACTACCACATTTATAATTTTGAACACTTTTCAAAGACAGTGCCATTATCAATACACTACAGTAATACAGATTGTGCATAAGTGTAACATGTGTCACCACAACCATATCCTACAAATGCTACAGTTGACACATAGACTTTAGTTGTGCATACACATTATTTGAGACTTCCTGCCAAAAGACTGCTAAGTCTAGCATTGAATCAAGGGGCTTACCTGAATCACAATCTTGAAGAGAAATATGACTTCATTCAGCACAGATGGAATTTGGGATTGATGGTCTTTTAATAGACTCTTTTGACTGAGAAGGAGTGACTCTGCTTGTCTGGTTTAAGCTGCAGTTCTAATTGTCCTCCTCCCACCCATAATTAGCACCAGGCACTGATTTAGAACAAGTTCTTTGAACTGACGGTCATAAGCAATCTGCAAACACTGGACAGCCTCTCCCAGTGGTTTCAAGCATATATTAAATATTGTGTAGAAACAATTCAAATCCCAGGAAGTCCCCATACTTGTGGGGCATCAGAGAGATCTTCAAGATGGACGAGATTGAATTTGTACAGGTAGAAATGGTGGACCAACTGCCTCCTTTCCTGGAATTTCTGATTTGCCTAAGCTAATACATTTCTCTACTACCTCCCTCTTGGTTTATCATAACACACTCTGTGTAGGGCTACCTTGAAAACTAGTTTGGCGACTTCAGTTAGACTAAAATGCTGCAGCCAGGCTGCTGAGTAGGCTAAGTTACAGGAGGCATACAAGTACAACATCTTTACTGGCTTCTGGTCTGTTTTCAGTCCCAATTTGAATTGCTTTTTATGACCTATAAAGCCCTATTTCAGGTCTGGGCTACATGAAAAGCTAATTCAGAAAGTAGTGCTAGAGAATTATATCACTTTTTGTAGGCATCTTGTCTTTTCATCTTCTGATACAACCTGAAATACCTGAGTGTTTCTGTGCACAGGTATCAGTGGGAGAGAAGAAGAATGTATATGCTGTCAGCAGCAAAGGTTTTCAAACAGGCTCTAGCCTCTGCTTGGTCATGGTACTCCTGATCGTGATCATAATATCACTCTCAAATAGAGGAGGAAGAACAAATTTGAGGAAAGAGCTTAAATGCCTGGAGAAGAAGAATCTGACAAAGTATGAGAGTGATGTAGCAATACAGCAGAACTTTCTTTATTCTTAACTAATTTATCCGTTATTTGAAATAATACCCAATTTGGGGGCTCAGAACTTCTTTGGGTTTGTATGCTACAGAACAGATTCTTGCACAGAAAATGATTGCCACATGTCTGCTCAAAATCTCAAGGTTGCAGAGGTACCATAAAATATACATACAAGTATTGCCTAAGGATATTTGTGTCAATATGGAGCTGCAGTGAACACGGAAAACTCTGAACACATTTCACAATAAAAGTTTGTAAGGACATTAAAAACTGTATGTATGTGTCTCTCTGTGTGTGTACATGTGAGAGGCACATCTTTCTAAATCAGCTTGATGTTTGTCTAGGAGAACCCTCTGGGTAAGAACAATTCAATTTAATTCCATGAGTGATTACCAGCATGACAAGTAGAGATGGGCACGACTCAAAAAATATTTTTTCGTTTTTCGTTTGTCGTTTTGGGGTCCGTTTCGGTTCATTTTCGTTTTTCGGGTTGTTTGCACATTTTTCGTTTTCGTTTTCATTACAAAACGGAAAAAACAAAACAAAAACGAATTTTTTTTGTTTTCGTTAGCATTCTTTCCGTTGGGATGTGTCTGCCATAACAAAAACGAAAAACAGGGCAAAATTTTTCATTTTCGTTTTGTTTTCTGGAAAATTTTCATTTTCATTTTCGTTGAGTAACGGAAACGAAAAACGAAAACGAAAATGAAAATTTCGCTGAGTCGTGCCCATCTCTAATGACAAGTAATGGAAACATAGGCATGACAAGCTAGCGCAGAAGGAAAAAAATATTGGCACCAGTGTCGTTTTTCCAGGTATGGTTAAGGATGTATTTTTCCGTCCATATTTGGTACAGTTTTTTAAAAGTACCATCTACATCTGCTGCACTTTCCATTCAATATCCCCCAATATCATTCTGCTTTTCACTCTAGGCTCATATTTGTCAGCAAGCCTTGGTTTCCTGTTTCTGCTAAATTACTTAATGTACGAGCATGGATTACAGCTGCCTAGATGCCCTAAGCACATCCAATCTCGCCTGATTTTGGAAGCTAAGCAGGGTCGGCCCTGGTTAGTACTTGGATGGGAGACCACCAGGGAATATCAGGCGCTGTTGGCACCTGGAGTAGGAACTAGCAAACCACTCCAGTATTCCTGCCAAGAAAACTCCATGGACATGGGGTCACGAAGAGTCGGTCATGACTGTAATGACACAACACACACACAAGCATGGATTTAACTGGCAACTGGGAGGGAATGAAAGAACCACCTCAACTATTATTAATTGCATTCTTCAAATTATGAAAGTGATACCTTATTGCAGTGTTGGCGAACCTATGGCATGGGTGCCAAAGGTGGCGCTTGGAGCCCTTTCTGTGGGCACCTGACATCGCTCTTTCACAGCCACTTGTATTCAGGTTAAATTGCTGTATTGGCACTTTGTGAAAAATTAGTGGGTTTTGAATCGCAGTTTTGGCACTCAGTCTCTAAAAGGTTCACCATCACTGCCCTATCGGAAGCCAATGCACCCGGGCCCAGGGCTGCCTCCCCTTGGGGAATCACAGGCAAGACAAATTTGCTTACTGCCCTCCTCTCTTTACTTTTCATATGTGCATAAAGGCTTGGTGTGTAGACTGTCAACTCTTCTTAGGCCTTCCTTTCTGCTACATTATTTAAATCAAGATGCATCTTCATTACTGCTTCTTTGGTTCTGTCAATCCTTTCCTTGCAGGCAGGGTTGCAGGGATGGGATGTAAGGGGCATCCGTTCAAACCCATCACTGTTCATATCGGTTCAAACATATTTGCAATCATTAAAGAAAAGACAGTGCACCTCAAGGCATCCTGAAATTAGGTGAATGATTTGCTCTTGTCTCTTGCTCTGGGCTAGGATATTGTCCGAAAGTGCATACGGAAGCGGGTTTCAACAGCAAGGCTTCCAAGAGAGGAATGGGGAGCAGGCACTACATGGCGAAGACATAAATTTCAGGGCCTCTTTCCCTCTTCTTTCCAAACCCAATGCTCCAAGAGTGCTTATTCAGGATGGAGAATATGCAAAGGTTTAGTGCTAATTTAGGCAATAGCTAAGGTGGTACAAGTAGCACCCATCAGACCTAGCAGGCTACCTGCCCAATTAAGAAAGATAAATGAATATTCCAACCTTCCTAGATAGATATTAATTAGACAGGATTTCACCCCAGAGGTGGAGGCATTCATATAATTAATGTAACCATCTGTGTAAGTGGTGGTAGTTCTAAAAAGCACTTAGAAATCCTCTGAGGTGCAAATGTGTGATGGAGATGATGATAGTGATAGTAGCAACGACAATTTCCTCTAATATTCAGCGTTGCCTCTTAACACTGTCTCATGTGCTACTGTATTTTGCTGAAGAAAGCACTAGGACATCTCTGTGACCTACAAGATGTTTCGCCCATCTATTCAGTGTCATGTTCCTTATCTGAATAGGATTGCATAAACAACGTAACATTTTACTTTCATTCATATGGTCATGATTACATAATTGCTGGGAAGACACACAGGGCAGTGATAGATGGCACAAGGTGAAATAACAAGTTCTGTGTACAAAAATGTGGGAAAATGCTGTTGACATTCATGCCACATAATAGATGCAGTGATAACTAAGAATGAAGGGTTGAACGAACTCCCCTCAACTAGTTTGTATAAAATGTAGATACTTTAGGGATTTTGAATTCATGTTAGTCCCACAGAAGGGAAAGAAGAGGCTTAGTAAAAACTTTGTATCAGACCCATAATTTGTTGAGATTTACAACTGATCACCAAACACATGAAAACCACTTGAGTTGTCTGTAAAACTTTTATTTCATCCCCTTTGCAATGGAAAGATGGGAAATGGGCATGGGGGGGTGGTCTTCAGGCTTTTTGCATGGACCTAGATAACGGAGTTGTATGTGTGGCCAATGCAATGCCCAGATGAAATTCCACTGCAAAGCAAATGTGGATCATATATAGTATGCCTCTGCCCTGATTATCTGCTCCAGTTTATGGATCCACCCCAATATATCCAGATGTCATTTGTTTGTGTCTCCCTTTTAGCAACGAATAGCATTTCTGCGAAAGATGAGATTTTTTTTCTAGATATACTGACAGAGAATCAAACATACCTTTCTTGTACTGTGTCCTTGAACAAAAATTCTCCCATCTTCTGAAGCACATTTTGAGCAGTCCAGTCATGGGTCTCTCATTTTGCTAATACTTTGCCTTTAAGAATATCTGTATTAACAGGGTAGGCTCATTGTCCAATAAGAGAAAAAAGGGGAATCTCTGTTTGGGTCAATGACTGCCTCTCCTTATTGGATGCCTAAAAGTGTGCAGTTCTGATGTTTACTTAATAGTCTTCCTGAATTTCTGGGACTAGGCATCTTGTTTCATTCATCTTGATCACAATGGAGTCCTTAATTCAGTGTATTTCACCACTATTTAAGTGCAGTCAAAAGCCCCAGCATTCAATGAAGCTGAATCTTAACACCATTTTACTTTTGGACTTTTCAGGTTAGATTTTTAACAGCCAGGTTGACAGAAGGGTAGCTGATGGCAGATTTCGACATCATCTATTAGTCATATCAGAATAAAAATGTTGTGACTTATATGCACCTTCGTAGACATCCAGCATTCACATATGCTTTAACTTACTTAAGGATATGCTTGTTTATGAAACAGCCTTAACTCCCCACAATCTCTCTCATCCCCAAAACCATCAAACCTACTTTATAGGTCTTCCCAAAGCAACCGACTGTCAGAACAACTTCAGCTGCAGGAACGATGGGCCCCATGCCACCAGCAGCATCCATGGCCTTCCAGCAGCTGACAAGAACTAATTAGGAAATGAAACATTAGTTAAGTCGCTCTCAATTAGGGCCAGGATAACGTTTTCCTGGCAGCGCTGGGGCACTTTAACTGCTGGTCTCATGATGACTCTGAGCACATCAGACTTGCTGAAGGAGCTTTAATGTTTAACATATGTTGGAGGATTACAGAAAACCTTTCAGCTGTGACATTTTCTGTGTGCTCCCTGCTTTTTCTATCCCCGGCAGCAAACAGCGAATGGTGAGAGCTACAGTACAAGAAAGATGCTCAAAGCAATTGCCAGCAAGGGAAAAAATCCCTCATTTCAAACACAGGCATCAGACAAAATAGCAGTCTCTTTTCTCCGCAAAATCCAATGCACATGTGAATGGCTTCTCTAGATTAAATGTACTGTATTCAAGAAGCCTCAGTCCAAAGCCAATTTTAGGTCCTTTTCCAGTTCCCAAAGCATAGCAAAATGAGGTGGTCAAGAGAGATGAGTTTGGAATTTCAACAGTTATAAACCAGATGCATGTAAGCTATGTTTGAGGCAACCTCAGAGGAACAGAAAGCAATAAGCAAAAAACTAATCCCCACCAAACCCTTCAGTGAACAAATACATTTTAAGTCCTTTGGAAAGAGAGGCAGAAGGACTATATTTGGAAGCATTCCCTTCTCAGTAGCCCAGCACATGTTGCACATGCAGAAGTGCCCAAGTTCAACCCATGGCACCTCTGCTAAGAAGGATTAGGCACCCGCTATTATGAAGAACATTTCTGTTCTCAGACCTTACAGATCTGCTGCCCATCAGTATTGTCTACAGGCATAAACACTTCATTAATAAGCAAAGGGGGCAATCCCCTCTCCACTTTGGGAGACAAGGCCCCCACCCTGTTCAATCAGTACCCGTCCCCTTCTACAGGGCAAGATGGGACACAATTGTCTACCACAGTAGTGCTCAGACTTTCACCTGCAAGATATTTTAGATTTCAGGTTATGAAATTCCTGATAGTTGATTATGCTGGTTGGGCCTTCATTGAGTCTCAAGTGGAAAACATCTGGTGGTAGACCACAGAGCCCTGAAGACTCATGGGCCTTCAGGACTCTGTGAATACTCTGACTTGGAACCAAGTTTCTTCGTGTGGGGTAGACGGATTGGCAGCATTCTGTATCCTTCTAAATATTTGTGGCATTGTGTATCTAAATCATGCCGGCATACTATAAGCTTTCACTCATAAAAACATTCTAAGCATGGTTGCTATCACAGACCTTACACATTAGTCTGCAAACAGCCATAAACAGATCTCATCCAAAGGCAAGAGCTGATCGCAAGGGGAGCAAAGACCATCACTTGGCCAGTTGTAGATTTTACTGGAGTATTTTCAATAAGTTGGATGCCCATTTGTCATAATTGTTTTACTGGTGGTTTCCTAATCAGCAGGGGTGTTGGGCTACATGCTTCTTGGGGTATCTTCCATTTCTACCTTTCTGTGGGTCCCTAGCCATATTCACCTTCTCAGTTGTTATGAGGACTTGGGTTTCCCTACTTTAAGGACTTCTATTCCCATAAACCACTGAGAGCCACCTCTCAGGCCAAATGAGGGGAGTGAAAGCACCCAGG
>JAHTLZ010000007.1:21817439-21855349 GCA_023846285.1 Phrynocephalus versicolor
CTACTACTACTACTACTACTACTACTACTACTACTACTACTACTACTGGCTCAACCTAAGGATCATTGAGTCCAGTCAGTCCCTGATTGTACCTGAAGTTCTTGTCGGTGTAAATGCTTTCAGTTTTTCACTGCTGACTGCCCTCCTCTTATGTCACTGCTAGGTAGTTGATTCCATCAGGGATTGATTTCAGGCACTTCGTTGGGTGCTATATCTACCTGTTTTGCAGGGCTGAACTACATCAAACCAGACTGTCATGTCTGGTCGCACAATAATATAAGGCCATGATTGTAGTTCTCCTCAGTGTTTGTGATTGTGTGCCCAACTTGATTTCTAAACTAACAAACAGATCTGTACATGTCTATCCACCAAATATTACACGTCTTGGAAGGTCACAATGCAGTTCACAAAAAAACCAGATCCCTGTATATTTTAAAGCACATATTTTTTCACTATTTTGTATGTGTGTGTGTTTATGGGGGTGGAATAGATGTGTGTATTTTGAAAGAATACAAATTGATAAATGCATGGATTACTATGCATAAATGTATATTCGAAAGCATATTTGTATGACAATTTTTCTGCAGCTTAGAAAGAATTATTTAGATTGATACTCAAAATGAGCAAATGACCACATGTGAACGTGACACGGAGTGAAAAATTAACTGACAAGCCCACCATTCTTAAGATTAAATGGATGGTCAGAAAGAGATGGAAAGCTTCACCCATTATGGGAAAAGGGAATATAAACAGAACTAAAAAGTTGTATTTTTATTTTTATTTATTTTTTTTAAAAAACTTCTGCACTATCATTCATTGCACTGAGCCAATCAGGTATGAATTAAAAATAAATAAATAAAGGTGCTGTACAAAGGTTAACCATTTTTATTTCCCAAGATGACTAGATACCAATCCATCACTGGAGGCACATGCAAACCACTGCCATTTATTCAAACAAATAAATTGGTTTCAGTCGAAGCATGGCTAATGGGAACTATAAATTAGCTCACTCAAGAACAGCCACAAAGTCTGCCAGATGGGGCTCAAAGAAAGAAATGAACATGTGTGTCATCATAGCCAGAAATCACATCAGGAGACAGGCTACACTTGAAAGAGATAAAGTATGTCTAAAATTGCCTAAAAGCAGTATGTCCTTTTAATGCTGCTTCTATGATTTCAAGAGACAAATGGGTTGAGGCAAGAAATAGTAGAATCATGGAAAAATTGGAGCAAAGCTAAGAGGTAACTGAACCTCATCTATTCTATACACTGGAATCTATATTGGAATACTACAGTCCTAACATAATTCCCCACCCCATATTCCTTCTGTTTCTGCATTTATCTTGTGTTTTATTGTTCTTTTAACCCTATTGTTAACCGTCCGGAGATCCCTGGGAAGACAGGTGGTATACAAACAAAACAAAACAAACAAACAAACAAACATATTTTCTGTGTTTCTAGCTCAAAATGTAGATCTAGATCATGCATGTCCAAACTTCAGCCTTCCTGATGTTTTGGATCACAACTCCCAGAATTCTAAGCTTAGATTGCCAGTGGCAAAAGACTGCGGGAGCTGTGGTCCAAAACATCTGGAAGGCTGAAGTTTGGACATGCCTGATCTAGATGGTGGTCCTGGATTAGTGCAAGAGAAACTGAGTGGTCTTGTATTCTATATTCACCTAAAGACTGGTGTGTTCTAAAGATTTCACTGAGAAGTGGGGTTTTTTTTCCCAATAGAGAGAGAACTGGATAGTGAAAATGAAAGGAACCCTCTTTGGGTTTTATAACAGTTCTCTATGATGTGAACTCAGTACATTAACCTACTTGTATTAAACGTCATCTTAAGATCCAGGCTAGAGATGGGCATGAAACAAAAATGTAGTCATTTCCTTTTTTTTAGTAGTTTCATTTCGTTTCGTTAGTAATAATTTTTTTCAAATGGAAACACAATGAAACAATTCAGAACTCTATAAGGAGGAGCTTCCTTGGACTCTTCCCTGGAAACTCCCCAAATTTGGAGTGGTTTGTGTTTTGGATGGTAAGTGGAAAGGTGGTGGGCTGCAGTGAGATCGCCACTGCCACCCAGATGGTTTTGACAGCTCAGACTGTGGGGAGGTGGGACGTGGCTTCTCTCCAGCCACGGATCTTGCTGCAGCCTGTTGCCTGAAGTGAGATCTGTCTGTTACACTAAAGTCGTGGGGGGGAGGGCTCCCCACAGCCTGATATGTCAAAACCAGCTGGGTGGCAGTGGCGATGGGGGGCCATGGGTCTCACTGCAGCCAGTTGTCTGAAGCAAGACCCAAGGGCTGGAGGGAAGCTGCTGGCTGCCACTTGTCACTGCCACCTAGTTGTGGAGAGGGGGGCAAGCTTCACCAATCCAGCAGGGGGCTAAGCAGGTGAGCGGTAAAGTCAAAAAGTACTTTTTGCATGGCTTGCAGGGGTGTTTTAAAAGCAGATTCTTGCTGCTCCGACCCCAGGGGGGGAGTGGGTGAGAGGGAACCACTCCTTACCTGCCCCCTCCCACTTTTGCTCACCACTAAACCTTAAGGACAGCCAGTATGGTGATGCACACATTTGGGTGGCTATTTGTAAAGCCTTAAAGAGCAAGAAAGTCTTCATAACCAGCCACCCGAATTTGCTCCCCACCAAACTGGCTGCCCTTACATTTTGGAGCATTTACGATGCATACTGGTTATGGGCTATACAAAATGGTAAATAAAGAGCGAGCAGTCTCTAGAACCAGAGCCACTAAAATAGAAAACTCACCTTATTAGTATTTTTTAAAGAGATCCAATAAAGATATTACCACAACAAGAACTTCATTGCTATGGATGGATGAAATGTCTGCTTTTTAAAATTTCCTTGTGGAAATACCATAGTCACAGGGTCCACTGTCATGCGATTAGGCTTTTCTCTGAATTCCATCTTATCCAATCACAAGTTATGCTATCCATTCACCTGTAATTGACATTTCTAACCTAGTGTGATTCTTGTAACAGATCTCCTATTTGGCTGATGTAAAGACTATTACCTAGCCCCATGTGTTTCTGCTCTAAGCCTATGATGATATATATAAGCCTCACCTTAAGACACTGGAAAACTATATTCTGCAAGAGAACATAAATTGCCAATTATTATGTTTGACACTTTGGTCTCATGCTGAATCTGCAAAAGTCCACCTGACCTTGTTGGCTTTAAAGACCCAAGGGCATCATCACTGGACTAATTTTTGAAGAACTTATGGTACTTACCTTGACTCCAATTTTTGCACCACGTTTGCATGATGAAAAACTTTGGAGAATTAGAAAGTTCATCTTAATTTTCAGTGACCCAAGAAAGCTATCTTAATTTTCAGTGATCCAAGAAAGCTATTATCAAAACCAGCTCTATGGCTGGATTATGTGGCTACATGTTTCTGTGGCAATAGTGGGGAGAGATAAAAGTTAAAAAGACGGCAGCAATGGGTATTGGAAGCAGCCATGTACATCGGAAACCACAGCTACAGACATGGCATACTGTGGGTGAACCACTTCCACATCCCAATACTTAAAGTTTGGCTTGCCTTGGTTTGTTTCGACTACAGGAATCTGAACTATGACATGCTTTGCTTTGTTAACTAGAGGCTAATGGGAATATGCACCAACCTTCTTGCATATTCCCATTAGCTTCAGAGTTAACTGGTTATCTTGAAATAAAAACCTAATTTAGATTGGTTAAGACTTCCTCTTTATCCTGGACATTTTGTGACTGACTTGTGCCATGTTGAGGATTTGTGTCTATTTTGATATTACCTATTGTTGACAGCAGATATACCATTGTCTAAAAAAGAAAAGACGGAATCCTGTTTTGAATCCCATTAACCACTTAGCCACAATGACATCTCTTGACAGCGAGTTCCACTGATGCTCTTGTTTGTATTTTGCAAAAGAGTACCACTTTTATTCAGCTGCATAAAATGTTAATTTTGACGATGGTCCATTTTTCTGTTGTGTTTAGAGGGTAAACAGAAACCTGCTTTTTGACCTTCACAATTATCTTCATTATTTTCACGCTTCTATCATGTCTCCTTTTATTTGGCTCTGCTGAAGTAAATACTCCTAATCTTTTTAATCTCCCTTTATGAGAAAGCCTGTTAATGACTCTAATCATCCTTGTCCTATTGGTTCTTTCTATTTTTACTGTTGTTCCTTTTGAAGAACAGGTTGTCCAGTGTCTTGCACAATAAGCAAACTATGTTCCTCATTAATTCATGTAACTACTGCTTATTGCTTATATTTCTTTGCCCTGTTTGTTAAAATATAGGCTATATATTACAGAAACAGAAAATAGTGTTTTGTTTTATTTCTTTAGTAGTTTTGTTTCATTTGTAATGAATTTTTAATGGAGTTTCATTACAAAATGAAACAAAATGAAATGAAATGCTATGGTCCCCTGGGTCCTAAAGGACCAAATTGGCAGGGGAGCCTCCTCAAGCTCTTCCCTGTAAGCTCCTGAAATCTGGAAATTTGGAAAGGTTTTGGGGTCAGGGGGCTGAGTTATGAAGCTCCAAAGGAGGTGCTCCGGGGAGGGGGAACCTTTCAAATTGGAATTGGAAACAGAGCCACGGCAGTGCCAAGTGCTTGCCCACAGCTTGGCTTCTGAAGTTCCAAATCCAATTAGAAAGATTTTTTTTTCCTAGGGGCACACCCTTTGGAGCTTAACACAGACCCCTGACCCCCAAATCTTTCCTAATTTCCCGGGTTTACAGAGAAGAATCCAAACTTGCTTCCCATTAATTTTGGTGCTGAAACATGCCTGTGATACCTATTCAAGTACAAAAAAGTACAAAAAATGTACTTGAAAATTGGTATCACAACAGCCATGTATCGGCACCAAAATCATTGGGAAGCAAGTTTGGACTCTTTCCTGTAAACCCCCAAAGTTTGGAAAGGTTTTTGGGTCAGGGGCCACAGTTATTATGCTTCAAAGGGGGTGCCCCAGGAAAAAAACTTGCACTTGAGGAATCTAACCCTGCCATTGGAATTGGAAGCCAAGCCATGGCAGTGCTGATCGCTCACCTGTGGCTTGGCTTTTGAAGTTCTAATTCCAATTACAAAAGATTTTTTCCTGGGACACCCCCTTTGGGGCTTGATATCTCAGTCCCCTGGCCCCCAAATGTTTCCAAATGTTAGGCGTTTACAGGGAAGAGCTTGAGGAAGCTCCCTGCCATTTCCTCTAGGACTAATCATTTTGTTGTAGAGGGGGAAATGGCATTTCATCACAAAACAAAACACATCCTACCATTTCGTTACTTAACAAAGTAATTGGTTACTTAACAAAATGACAAAACATCATTTTGTTTTTCATTTTGTGCCTATCTCTACTATACGTAGCTACTAAAAATGTAAAATGAGGGTAAAAGGCAGGAGAGACTTAATCATAGAATCATAGTATCACATAGTTGGAAGAGACCTCAAGGGCCATCTAGTCCAACCCCCTGCCATGCAGGAACCCCCGTGTCCTAGTCTCTGAAGCCATGGAAAACAAACCAGTCCCTTCTTCAATGTGACATCCTTTCAAATATTTAAACATAGCTATCATATCCCCTCTCAGTCTTCTTTTTGTAAGGCTAAATATTCCCAGCTCCCTAAGCTGCTCCTCGTAAGACATTTCCTCCAGACCCTCAATCATTCTGGTTGCCCTCCTCTGGACCCGTTCAAGATTGTCAACATTTTTTTTAAATTGAGGTGCACAGAACTGGACACAGTACTCCAGGAGGGGTATGACTAGAGCAGAATAGTGTGGTACTATCACTTCCCTTGATCTAGACACGATGCTTCTGTTCATGCAACCAAGAATCAAGGGGGGTGCAAACTGATGAATGAACGTCAACAAGTAGAACGGGTAGTGCATGGTTGTGTACTTTAGCAGGATTCTTTTAGTCTGTATGTAACCTATGGAGAAAAGCATATATGCAAAGATACAAGTATTAAAGCTTAGTAGAAAAGCAGAAGGAAGTCCAGGACTGTACATCCTTGCACACCTTTCCCTTCTGTTCCCTTTCTCCCTTATGAGAAACTGCTACCATATTGCCAGCGAGGATTTAAAGAACTTGCATGCATTTTGATACTGTTATCACAATGGTGAATCACAGATTACTGTGCAAAATTGTGCAGTTTGCATATATTGGAAAAACTGCATGCACAGTGCTATTTGAGTAGAAGTAGGATAGCTGCTGCTTTGTTTAATTGGCATTGAAACTTGTATTTTTCTTATCAGTCATTCCTGTCCATAGGTGTTCACTAAGTGGAAGCTTTACGTCTCAAGATGAGAGAATGCTACATTTGCACAGACACATCGTGTGCAAATTAAAAAGAGGTCACTGAAGAGAGAAAGCTCCTTGCCTCACACTCAGCTGAAGGTGAATCATTTCCTGGTATGTATTTGATATGTCTCATTCACCTGAAAAGCTAGTAAAGAGAAGAAATTCAGGAAGCATTCTTCACATCTGTAGTCAAGGCACAGGGAAGTAAGTCTATGCTGTAGGGCTGATGTGACATATTTTAGAGCTGAAGTGTAGTGATGCCACCAAAGTTCAATTTTCTGGTTCAGAATATTAATTAGACCAGCACATAATGTTTGGATGAACAAATCAAGCATAATTTTCTTGAGATGTTCTTTATAGGTTATAGTGTAACTGTAGTCCTTGTGAGTATAAATAGAGCAAAGAACAGAGCTGCTCTTAGTAGCACACAATAGGAAGAAATCTATAATATCGCCTTTACATACCAGTGGTGTCTATGCAACATAGTTGTTATATTAAAGTGGTGATGAACCTTTGGCACTCCATATATTTTGGATCACAACTCCCAGAATTCCAAGCCTGTATTGCCAATGGCAAAGGACTGTGGGAGTTGTGGTCCAAAACACTTGGAGTGCAGAAGGGTCACTACCACTGGATTTGGACTTGGCCATAGCATTCACTGATCTCAGCCTGATCTTCTTCAAAGTCTTGTTGTGATGATAAAGTGGGAAGAACTCCTCCATGCATGCTGCCTTGAGCCCACTGAAGTGTTCGTTTTGCTATTTCTGTATTTTTATGATCAAATGTGGGGGCAGGTATTTCGTGGAATTTCTGTTCCCTGTGTCAAAATAAATTGCCCATTTTTTGTGAGGACTGATGAGGGTCAGGACTGATATGTGCTTTGCCAGGGTAGGAAAATGTATTGGGCGAGCCAGGAGGGTGATTATGGAATGTCACAACACATTCAAAATTACTAGTGCTGAAACTGCAATTCACAAGGAGCAAAATGATAAAGCATATGAGAAAGCATTTTTCAACATTACAAACTGAGAGATAACTGTAAGAAAGAAAACAAATTTGGTTCAAACCCCACAGAGGAAGGTCACACCTCTCAGGGCAATTCCATGCCTATGAAGGGAATCTAATTCAACCATTACTATGGAACTATTGTGGACTTGGTAAGAAGAGTGATCACCACTCTCTCACATTATCAAGTAAAAATAAAAATAAATAAAATATCAACACACATAGGATCTTCCTAACTTTCTATCATGTTCCCAAACTTATGATACTGACTATTCCCCCATCACATAGGCAAGGAAAAAAGGGGACATGGATTGGCCAAAATACAAATGTTGAGTTCAAACTCTTTTAATGGGGCACCTTAAAAATCTTACCTTCCCATTTTAATGAGTTTTGAAATGCTTAATTTAGACTGTATTATAATCACATAGGTTTCGGAGGGCTATCATAACTATACAGAAGATATTAGGAACTACTTCATCACTTCACTTGACTCTTGCAACACTTTTTACTAGATATATGACATGGTGAGATTTATAATATGCTATGGATAGCTTGGAGATTTGGGTACCTCTGGCTAAGGAGCCAGAGGTCAAGAGTTCAATTCCCCATTGTACCTCCTTGAAGAAGAATCAGCATGTGCAGACTTGGGACCTCTAAAAGAAGGGAATGGTTGAACCACTTCTGAGAATGCTATACCTAGAGAACCCTGGAAAGAATCATAGTAAGCTGGAACTGATTTGATGGTAGGGAGGATTCAATAAAAAGAGATGATTGCATGGGTATTATGATGGGTTTTGAAAGCCCTTTAAAAATTCAATTAATATTTTTTCCTTTCACTTTCCAATGCATATATACACTCTTCATCCATATATTTCAAGAATGTTACAAGAGAAAAACTCTGGTAACCAAAATATTTGATTTTCAGCAGGAAAAATATCCCAACACTGACACGTCATGACTTCATTGATCAAAACATACTTTTCTGTAAAAGAAAGATTTTTATCATGATGGAAAATGTTTCATAATTTTTTATTTGGAAAAATGATGGTTTGAAAACAGAAAACTCTTTCCATTAGAAAACTTTTGACAGACTCACTGTAGATGTGGCTGTGTAGGTGCAATATACTTAGAATGAAGCAATGCATTTAAGAAGGAACCACAGAGGATAATCAATCTAAAGGTTGTCTTATCAGATAAAAATGTTAGTCTTCTGTGCATTTATGGGAGATAGGCCTGTTTAATATTTTGTTCATGATTTCTTTCCCCTACCCTATGACTCACAGTATGCATCTTAGTTTCCTCCACTCAAAAGTAAACAACAGTTCTAGTGATCACATTAACATTGCAATCCTATAACTTTTTCTTTGTTCTCAACTGTGGATACATAAGATTGCATAAGTTCAGCTTTGCATCCCATCTGGCTTGAACACAACAAAAATTTTCCTCTTCTGTAGCAAAATAGACGATTAAACGCTACATCAGTCATGGTGATTATTAATCTTTTTTCATTTGTCTATTTATATGGTTACAAATACAACATATTTGGCTCCAACAGCCAGGGCAGGGTAGCATTTCTGTTATTTTCTTTAAGGAAAGAGTATAACAGGTTTATTAAAGACTACAAATAGAGTCGGGATTTTAAAGAGATTCGGAAAACTCAGAAAACAGATTTAGCTTGGTAAAGACTAAAGGTACACTTGGGCAGGGGTCCTACAGGTGCATTATGGTGAAGTTCAAAAATAAATCAAATAATGCATTGATGCTTTTTATTAGGATCAGGTAAGGATTCATGCTCTTAAGATGAACAACTCTTAAGTACAGCAGCCGTATCTAAAATAAATAAATAAATAAATAATCTAAAAATGTAAGCAGAGCAGACTGCATCTAAAATTTGTAAGGAAGCAGTTAAAACGGCAATGGTTTTTCACTCTTAACTTGAATTGCTCATAAGCCGCTTGTAAGTAGAGGTACCACTGTAATTAAAACAAATTCACATTCTCCATGGCCATAATCATTTGAGGTGAGCCAAAGTACAAAAATGGGTGCTGTTTTGCTCACAATTGACATTTTCCAAGTGCCACTCCAAACACCTGGCTGTTGCTTGAAGAAGGCAAACAAATGATATTAAAATGTGGGAATGAGATTCTTGGACAGCAGGCTACCATTTTCTTTAGCTGTCCATCTGGATAGTAATACCTAGGCCCATGTTCAGGTTAACGGAATTCCTTCTTTCTCCAAACATAGTATAAATTATTTCCCATATGCACAAATAACACTTCTCCATTAAAAATGAAGATTAATATTTTGCTGCTTTTTACTCAAGATAATGATTACTTACCATCAACCTGGTTCCCTTCAGAACAAAGAAGAAAAGTTTTACCCCCCCCCCAGGTGGGGGGTTGGGGGGGGGGGGGGGTGTGAGCATTTAAAAGCTGCCTAGATGCCTGGCCAGTACAGTGGTACCTTGTATAAAGGAATTAATTCAATCCAAATGAAATTATGTTAAGCAAATTTTCCTTTACACAAATTTTCCATAGGAATGCATTGAAAACTGAGTAATCCCTAATTGCGACCATTTTTATGTTGTACAGATTCGCCCCATAGGCGATTCTGTTAAGGGAATTTCCCCTATGTCCGGAATATTTTATGTAGTACAGATTTTATGTTATACAAACCATTTGTTTGTTATAGGAGGGTTCATATTTGTATAAAGGAAAATTGGCTTAACATAATTTCATCTGGAATGAATTAATTCCTTTATACAAGGCACCACTGTATTATTTAATAATTTTAACAGAATTACAGTGCATTTCACTTGAGTGGGGAAGGTTCTGACAAGGTGTGTCCATGTGCTCAGCTCACTATAGACAGGCAACTATAAGGACCCCAATTTCTCTCTTTGTGGTTCTTTATTTTAAAGTCAGAGTTGTACCAGAAAGCCTCTGAAACGGGGGGGGGGGCTTCAGAAAGAATCTTTATCCTTAAAAGAGGCTGTAGGGCCACTCTGCTTCTTGGTATGGGCATTCACTTTTTGGTTTTCTGCTCCCCAAGAAGGCCACGTGATGTCTAGCTGTGGAGCTCCCAGAATGAGGGAAAGATAAACCACTTCTGAGTCCCGTCTACCTAGAAAACCCTAAAAAGCATCACCATAAATCAGAATTGACTTGATGGAACACAATTGTCCTTCATTACCTTATTGTTATAATTTTCTTCCTTCAGTTAGTAACCTCACAGTATCATACAAACTCACATTTGTATGTATATGGACATAAATAAAAGTGTATCTTTTAGTTTTATGCCCTCTTTGTGTTTGCATTTTGAGCTTTGGTTGTAAGCATCAAACAACCACATACAAAAATGGTGGCAGTATGTGCCCTACGACATTCATATGCCAGCATGTTTGCAAACCACTGCCTTTGATGACATTCATCTAATGAGAAATTAATAAGATGACATTAACCATAACACGAGTTTTTGCCCTGTTTGTTCACCTAATGGCATTGTGAAAATTCCATTTATTTTTCTAGGGGTGTAACAGGGAAGTATCTGGTGAAATATGTCCAGTGATTTTTAGAGCAATGTTTGCTTTTAAAAAGACCTCTTGGGAGATGATAAAGCAGAAGCATTTGGGCAGCAGGCTTGACTGGAAGAAATGTCTGATTGGGCAGTGCATGAAGACAGAAACATTGCCATGAGATTTATGTGTCTACTCTAGCTGCAAGCTTGAACTCTGAACTGCAGCAGTTTGCCTGGAATAGCTTTTCAGCAATCTGAAGAGCTAGCCAAGCCCTAGACACCAACATAACACAGTGAATCATCGTTGGGCTAAAAGCAGAGGAATGGGAAAATGGGGATACAAAATAATCTAAGATCTAATTTTTTAAAAAATATTTTTTATGGCAGAACTGGAATCTATTGGCAGTAATAATACTAAGAGAAACCAGAATTTGGGAAAGTTACAATTTTGACTGCAATTCCTTGAATACACAGTCACCCTGGCTAGTAGCAGGGAGATTATGAGTGCGAGACTCCAGAAAAGTAATGCTTGTAAGGATCCGGGCCAGAGAGAGTATGGGAATTCTAGAATTTGTTTTTAAAAAAGATTATGTGAACCACATTTCATTCAAGATGAATTAATAATTAATACTTTAGTTTACATGGAGTAGAGAAGAACTTGTATTCACTGAACCATGTGTTCTCTTTGTGCCTGTACTATTCCTAAACCCATTTTGGGGGTATCAATGGTGACATAAATTCCAGATGGAGTTGATGTTGGAACTAGAGATGTGAAGGTCGGGGGGGGGACAGGGAACCCGCCCCCGCCACCATTTTTCCTCATTTTTTTCTGAAGCGTTTTTGTTTGTTTTTCGGAAAAACTGGAAAAAAATGAAAACATGAAAAGAAAAATATTTTATTTTAACATGATAAATAAATATTTTAAGACAGAGTGTTCAAATATTTTTCAAATCATTTCTAAAAATATGCATAGTGTCAGATTATTCTAATTTCTCTGCACTGTGGACAAGCAAGTCCTAGGTTACAATCTGAACTCTCCAGTGCAAGAACAAGATGTAGTTCTTCCTTTAGGAGGCTCTGCTATTGTCCCAAGAAAAAGGTTTTACTTTTCTTTTTGCTTGTAGATGAGTATGTTTGGTTCTGTTCTGTCCTCTTCACCACCACTCTACTCTCTTCTATACATTTTCCCCCCTCTTCAATTATTTTTTATGCAAATTAAGTTTTATTTTATTTTTATTCAGTACTGTGAACAGGAAATATGAATAATTGTTAATTTCTGGATTTTTAAACATTGTTTTGTAGAAGATTTTTGTTCCACATAAACTAGTAAATGGTTCAGGAGATTGTTACTCCATTTGTTACAATTACAAATAAATATTATTTTAAAAGTAAATTCTGTTTGCAATAATTGTTTGGATACATTATATTTTACATAAGAACATAAGAACAGCCTTGCTGGAATAAACCACAGCCCATCCAGTCCAGCATTCTGTCTCACACAGTGGCTCACCATTTGCTTCAGGGTATTCCCAAGCAGATGTCTTCACATGCTTATGATTCCCTGCAAATGGCATTGAGAGATATCCTTCCTATGTCTCCAACCCAGAGGTTGTCCTTAGGCATCCATAATGATAGCCATTGATACCCTTGTTCTCCATGAACTTGTCCAAACCTTTCTTAAAGCTGTCAAGGCTGACAGCTGTCACCACTTCTTCTGGCAGTTCCGTAGACCAGTGATCCTCTGGGTGAAAAAGTACTTCCTCTTATTTGTTAGAGATCTAGCACCCAAAATTTTCATGGAGTGCCCCCTACTTCTAGTGTTGTGCATTAGGGAAAGCAGCATTTCCTTATCTACTTTGTCCGCACTGTGTATGATTTTATTTTAATATGGTAGTTGTGATAATTTTATGCCAAGTCAAATTGTCCATAGTCATATTTTATGTTTCTAAAGTAACATAATGACTTTCAAGCTGTAAAAGGTGGGAAATGCTAATGTAGCAATTTTTTTTCAATTTTCCAAACATTTCCATTTTTCCCCCCAGAAAAAAAGACTACGTTAAAAAATTCGGATTTTTTCCGAGCTTCAAATTTTGCAGAAATTTTGCATCTCTAGGTGGAACCTTGACCTGATGTGTCACAGATATTGTGAATCCATTCTAGAGGGGCTGGGATAATCCTTCCTACATTCTCCCCAGGGTTTCTAAGCAGCATGACATCTGAATGTAACTGATTGTGGAGGCATTCTTCACTTACAGCAAAAGTGCCTTTAGATGCCCTGGATGCTCTGGGCATTGCTTAGGAATTTCAATGAAAGAAGTACTCAAGCAGCCATTTAGCTAGAGTTCTCCTGGTGACAGCACGACCAATTGATCTCAGGGTTAAAAAAAAGACAAAAAGCTATGTGGATGCTGCAAGGACTTTAAGACTGCTCCTACTAATAGCTCAAAGAGCTGGGTTCTTTCTTCCCTAACATTTTGAAAAAAAAGAACAGCAAGCACTGTGTGAATCAAACTAAGGAAACCTTAAAACGGATTTTGATTTGAAGCAGCCACTTGTAGGTTATATATGTGGAGGTGAGGTCAAGGTCTTAAGACCCACAGGCACTGAAATTAACTTTATTATCTAGCAAGTAACACATTAGAGTCACTCAAAAGATATAGGACCAAAGGATTTTAAACAAAACAAAAAACAAAAAAAAAAACACCAAATGCATAAGCTAGGCGCATTTTTGAACATTTCTTCTGAGATGAGCTTTTACAGGTGAGTTATTTATTAATCACTAAGCATGGAAGGTTAATGCCAAAAACATTTTGGGGTGTACTAATGTCATATTAATTGCATACAACACACATGTTTGCAGTGCAAATAACAGCTGTTCAGTGGCTGAGGGCTGATAATTATGAGGTTCTTAAAAGACAGAGGAGTTTTTTTTAAAAAAAAAATCCCCTACTTTGTTCTGACAAAAACTAATCTTCTGATTCTGGGTGGGCATTCTGCCCATGCCATGCCTGCAGGTGTCTCCAAAGCTTCTTCCTGGCTACTGTGTGAACAGAATTTTATATTGGATATGCCTTTTGGTAGATCCAGCATGGCTCTTCTTCCGTTGATATGCACTATACAGTGTGTGTGTGAGGGGGGGGGCATAGCAAAAAAAGAAAAGAACCAAAAGCAACTTCAGAGGAGCAACATTTGCCAGAAGAGAAAAGTTGCTTCCTCAGATGTCTTCTAGACATTTTTAAGGAACTTTGACAATCATTTCCAAAGTTTTATGCTATTCTTTGTCTCTGTGTTCTGTATTTCTATACATATTTCCAAGATGAAAAAATCAGAACTTCTCCATAGAAGAATCCAGTATCTCCTGGAAGTTTTCTGGACTTTTGATAATGACAACGCAACACACTGATAATGCATAAAGCAACAATTGCTTACATATTGGGACATAACAATTATGGCAACTCAGCCAAGAGGCCATCATTTAAAAAGACAACAGTTGATATCTAGCAGACATTTGGAACAAAGGTAGCCCACTGAATCAGTGACAGTTTGTTGAGTCAACTGCTCTTATTTATTCAGTGGTCCTACTCTAGTTGCAACTGACTACTGGATTTCAGCAAATTAGTTCATTTTAGAATGTAAGGAGTGGTGCTCTACTAATCGAGGTTTTGCAAATTTGCAAAATGTGTTTCCTGGTTTATTTCTTGGCAACATTAGTGAAATGCATAATGAATCAAATTCTGTTGTGCAGCTCTGTATACGTAATGGGTATGACATCAGCAGCAGCAGCAGAAAATCACTGCTGATTAAAGTCTCCCTTTGGTGATTTTAAGGTGACCTTGTTGCATGGTATATGAGTCACATGCATGCTGAAATCACCAAAGGAAACCCTTAATCAGCAGTTATTTTCCATGGCTGATTAAACCTCCTTGTGCATGTAGAGCTGCACAAATGGATTTCAGCCAATACATTATAAGGTTCATAAGCTTTTTTTGACATGCCATACAGAGCCTTAACATGGCCAGTTCACACATCAAATTATTCAAATTTTTGAAATTTCCTAATACCACAATATTCTTGGTTGTGCGAAACTCTTCGATATTAAGTGGTCACTTGGTCAGTTATTCGCTCTCGTAGTCTTGTACCACAGTGGATAATTACCAAACATTGCAGTTAGGAGCCCAACCATTGCTGCACCAGTCCTCAAACACAATATTGAAAATTATTCATTTGTTTATTTAAAATATGCCTATCATGATTTTCTCCCCAAAAGTACCCAAGGCAGTTAATATAAAATTATACCATCCATTATTTTTTCTCAGGTTTTATTTTTGCAGTCTTCTAGCTGAGTTAAGTAATTCCTCACTGAAAATTGTATATGGATTTTCACTCATGAATCAACCCTTTACATATTGAGCAGCCTTAAGACTAGCTCTCCAAGGTCTTTTGCAAGCCTTTTCCAGCTCTTTCTTAAGATCCTTTTTACCTGGAGGTACCAGATATTGCATTTGGAAATTTCGGCTATGGTATAATACACAACAATAGATGAGTTGCCTCTGAAATGCAAACTGCCAATCACTTACCTTCCTGCAGGGTCACATCGGGCTGAACTTCAACCAGGAAGAAGCCTCCTGACATCAGCTGTCCTTCTTCCTGGCACTGGCCAATCAGTCAGGGAGGCAGGATGATGCATTTTCCTGCATAGCTCCTGATTGGCCAGTGCCAGGGAGGACAGATGACATCAGAAGACTTCTTCCTGGTTGAAGTCTAGCCTGAAGCTTCCAAACAGCACCGGGGCTCACGTGGGTTGTTTCAGATGCTACTACTTCCAAAATGAACAGCCCATTCCTACTCTTTAGCAGTTCATAAATTTCAGAAATTTACCAAATATTGACAGGTTTGTCAGTATGCAACCTTCTCCTCAAAATTCTGAATGCTACCATGCACATGTCCAAATACAAGGATATACAACTCGAGGGCACCTAACAAAAAACACAGCAGTTCGGTACACACAGCCCTCTGCAGGTTGGACTTCAGATGCTTTACTAATCCCCAGGCCTTCTTGGGAAATGAAAGTCCTTGAGCCAGGCATGAATGTTACTGGCAGAGTTCCCATTACTGTAAAACAGCCTACCAACAGTAATCCTTGTCTCTTGTGTATTCATGCCTTAGCTTACTCTCTGCATCTTTCTAAGGTCACAAAACTCCTTTCCCTTTCAGAGTATGCACAGCTCCAATCCTATCATTGACCAGAAATAGGTGAACGTGCTTGGAAAGCACATAATGGAGATGGGGGATAATGAGTAGATTACCCTAATATTTGTTCTTTCCTCCTTATCCCCATTCTGTTTCTCTTATTCCATCAGATGACCAAGGCTACACTCATCCAGCAGGCAACTATTTGCCACAGCAGACCCACTACAGTCCACTGGACAACCACATTGGTACTACATGTCTTTCTACTGCTGCAACTGCCTCCTCCAGCTGATTGTCTACAAGCACCAGCTACAGCAGCTGCTGGACATTCTTATTCTTAAAGTTGAAGGATATTGGGAGGATCTTGCTTAATCCAAGGGAAGATTTCCTGGCCAAGGAAAATATGTTCAGTTAGTTATATGTTGTTTTGTTTTTGTTTTTGTTTGAGGGCATAGGGAGAAATGGAAGAGAACATGGGGGAGGATGTTACAGTTTGCCAGTGGAGAAGGGGGCTTGGAGTATGTCAGACAGCTCTTCGTTCAGTATCCTTGAGTGAAGCACAGTCTCTTAATATACCCATCTCAAAATTGTTTTCTGAAGGTAAAACTTATGGCAGCAGTGAGACCTATTGCCTCTTAAGCAGGTTCTATATGCAATAATCAAAAATTATTTTGAATATAAAACCTATACTATTTCCTTAGAATGACACATATTGATATGTGTAGGACTTTGCTTCTTAGGTTAGAAAGGAGATTCCCGTATAATGTTTAACTATTGCATTTGTCTCTTATACCTTGCTTCCCAAAACTTCTGTGTGGTATTTTAACCTTACAATAAACCTATGCAGGCGGTTAATTAGAGGATGGTGTCCCACTCGGATATTCACTAGATAACAATGATATTTCAGACTCTGTCATGCACTTCTTCTGTGTGTTCCACTGATCTATACCCCAGATTTTGGGATATAAATCAATATCCTGATTTTTTCTCTCTTTCAGTTTCTTTAACCAGGTTTATGTCTGTGAAGATTCTCAGTCATCCAGGTGAGTTTATCAGGAAGTTGAGTCATGGCAACTAGACTTCTTTTTCTTGAGAGACTGAAATGTTTCACTGCTCATCCAAACAGCTTCATCAGTCTGAAGAAAGCTAGTTGTAAGTCCTTCATATTATAGTTCACTTTGACATTGTCATGTTACCCTGGTCTGAAATAGGCTCCAAAGATGAATAATGGCCCGAGCAGGCTCATTAGGTAGACAACGGTCTCAATAGCCTTAAGGTGAACAACGGCTGAAAGTGCTTGCTGAACTTCCCGAGAATCAGGTTAAGGCTTTTCTCTTCTCCCTTATGGACTAATTTGATTTCATTCCATGATTCTTCTGACTTGCTTCCCATTCCCCGTCTTGAATGTCCAGCTCATCCAATCATAAGCTGCAGCCCTTTTGGTTGTTATCAAATCCCTTTTGATTTTACCCTATGATATAATTTTACCCTATGATATAATTATCTCTAAAGGATTGTATCCTTAACAGTCCTGTTCAGGTCTTAGAAATGAAAGACTGTCACTTTCTTTATTGGGTTTAGCCTTCTTTAGCCCTTTTTAAATTCTTAACAGCATAGTAAAAGTAAATACAAAGTTAAATTGCTATATACACTGAAAATAGAGGCCAAGTTATACCTCATCTGGAACTAATTATGGGAATGTAGGGAGTGGATGCATTCACGCCCCAATGAAGATCACTAGCAATTTATAACTGTATGACCCAAGCTTTCTGTAAAGGAAATCACATATGATTGTCATCATTTACTACACGGTTGGAAAGCATGTGGTTCTCTATATGTTGCCAAAGTACAACAGCAATGACTATAGTTTATAGGGATGATAGGAATTACGTTCCATGCTCCTGCCTTGGATTTACAAGATTGTAGTGTTTTATGAATGTGTAATCAGCTCCCAGCTGCCCATGTGCTGGCAGACACAGGTTTGCTTTTTTAAAACTTACTAACTGATAATGAAGTTTATTTTAATGGTGAGCAGGCCTGTTTTCCTTGTTTAAAAAAATATTTCCCATTGTGTAGTTTTACACTGTTCTAATGCAATAACCTAAAAAAAATGCAGTAATGCTTTAATTTCCTGTGTGGTTTAACTTTATACAGTGGCTTTGGTTCTACAAGGGAGAAAAGTGGGCTACACATTAAATAAATAAATAAATGGCAAGATTTTTTGCAAATTATAACAGTATCCAATGACTCTTCATTTTCCCTACAATCTCCTAAGCAGCAGAAAGAGAAGGTACACATACACAATGAACCTACAGGAAATCAGGATTCTTCATTCAGTATTTCTGGAAGCTTATCTAAATATGTGACTAGTGTGACCATAAATACTCAATGGGTATAGATTAGGTAGAAAGTTAACAGTGTGTGTGTGTGTGTGTGTGTAAGAAATTGCTTATTTTAGTTCGTTCCCTTGACGTGCAGTGTCCTAAATTCTTCAGGGGCCTCATTTCCTAATGAAGGAAGTGTGATGGAGAAATCTTGTGGAGATGTTGCAGCCACTTCTCAAATGAATCTTAAAGCCTGACAGCCAAACAAAATGACCCACTTCTTGCAGCGTCAGACAGAAAGGCTCCGCTTAGGCCCTAGGAAAGTGTCTCTAATAAGCCAATTCGTTAGCTATGTCAACCGGATCCCTCATAGCTATCCTTCATTCCTTCTCTCCCTCCCTCAAGCTAGTCATTAATGCGGCAGAAAGGGAAGAAAATGAAGCCGTTGGGCTCAGTATGCATTACTGAACTCTGCATATTAGTATAGTGAATATAAGACCATTATTTAGGCACCCAAGTCCTGAGTGTGTTTCAATCACACCAGTCCAGTAGGACAGAGAAGAAAAGTTGGCTAATGGCACTGTGGAGTGAAAATCATATGTGTACCCAGGATATATCTCATTTGCACCTGCACACGCACGGACGCACCCATGGTGTGTAGATGGGGTATACTCCTTCCTACAGGCATTCTTTTGGCTATAAACACGAACACATTTCAATTGTACTGGACTGTGTATTATCCCTCATTACTGTAAGCCGCTTTGGGTCCTTTTCAAAGGAGAAAGGTGGGGCAAAAATACTCTAAAATAAATAAATATAAAAGGGAAAAGCATGTTTTTATTCTGGCTAAATTTCATCTTGCGGGTATAGGGAAGGCTGTGGTGGGTGTGACTTTGTGTTCTTTGACAGAATTGGTTTGTGGCTCCTGTTCTTGTACTTCTACAGAGCAGGTACTCTGGCAGAATTCTCTAGCACAGAGAGAGCTTCTAGTTTGGACCCTCAAGTCAATTCTGATTCATGGTGACCCTTTTCAGGGGTTTCCGGGTACAGAACATTCAGAAGTGGTTTACCATTCCCTTCTTCTGACAGCACCCCGGCACTGGGCAGCTTTCCCATATTCATGCAGGCTGACTCTTCTGCAGCAAGGAAAAACTCCCAACTACAGGCTCGGCAACAAGATACCTAAAATCACTGAGTTATCCAGGTAGTTATTTGATGCCTTCTGAATCCAATGCTATGAAGACCTTCCTAATGTCTATTAGTCTGATTTCTTGTCCACAGCTAATTTAAGTCTAGCAATTCCACTTATCTGCTTCTTTTTGCACACTAGAGGAGCAGATAGATGTATTTCCCTGAGAGGGAGTGTAATTAAGGAAACCCATGTAGCATAACGGATAGTGCTGGATTAAGACACAGGAGACCTAGATTTGATTCTCCATGTAGCCGTGGATTCTTACTTAAAGACTGGCATTGATAAAACCTCTCCTTAAGTACATACTGTGAAAAATCTATCAGGGTTACTATCAGTCAGGCATGGGTTGATAGCACATAACAACACAACAATGAAAAGAAACAGGGAGTAGCAGAGTGGGGGCTATGCAAGAAATGAGGACAGGGTGTGTATTGCCCACAAGATTTCCCCCCCCCCATTTTATTCAGCATGTTTCTATGGCTCTAAAAAGCTTTTTAATATTCCAATGAGATAAGTACAGTATTTGAATTTATTATGAGTTCTAAACTATAGTTCAAAACTAGGACTGAGTAAATCTGTATTCCAGTCCCCACTCAGCTTTTGAGGCCTCCTATGGTTTTCAACCAGCTACAGCTACTTAACCTTGCTTTCCTCATCAGTGCTTTTTCCTTCTAAATCTGCTTAAAACCATTTTGATTGTCTTCTTCTGATTTTAGGTGTAGGCAAACAGTTTATTCACTTGCAAGGTTTACCAAATTAAATCTGATATCTATAAGAACATATAATATTATAAGTCAATATAATATTATAAGTTACATAAAGTTGTGTGGCAGCAATGCTCTAGGGAAGCACTAAACCAACTCTCATGAAGGATGGGAGAAAATTTACCTTACATATCAAAATGAACTGAGCTGAGGAAAGCGCAGACTGATAAATTCCATTTTGTCGGCTGGGCTAGTGTGCAAGGTGAAGGGTTTTAAAAGTCTGGCCATTCTCTTCAGTGTCGAACCCAAGGGCGACATTTAAAATTCTCTGAGGACAAGGAAAGACAGAGACAGAGAACTGTGGCCATGTGTTATCAACCCAAAGGACATGACTGAAGTCGAAAAGACAAAAGATCAAAATGCTGGTAGAATGCCTTAAATAATTCAAGAGAAACAAATGCTGAACAAACTCGTTTGAAAACAACACTAGGTATAAATGCATGAGATACAACCACAAGACTATCACAGCTCACTCTGTTCCAAACAGCCGATGGCTCTTTCCCCACCATGCTTTCCCAGTGTGGAAACTCCATCTGGGAGCTGGTACCCGAAAGCTGTTCCAACATTTCAGAGCTGATCCTTGCACTCCGGCAGCTGTTGTGTAGTTTTCATCTCACAAGCAGCGGAATTAAGCTTGGTTTCCTCCTGTACACAACAAAATACTTGAGATCTACAGCTTCTCAGTCTAGTTTTTATTACAAACTGTTGAAAAGTGCCTGCATGTGATGTTTTTCCCCTTCATCCAATCTGTCCCCATTGCTTTGCCACCTAAATTTGGTTATCGGAATTCTTTCCAATTCAGACCAACAATCTAGATCTAGATTATTTTCTAAACCATGTTTCTTCTTAATTAACTCATCAATATATTTTACTAAGAGTTTCCAAGTTTCCATGAGTTGACCATGGATTATTTCTCTTCTATATATTCTAATCTTATTAGACAAGTTTTCAATCAGCACTGTTTGCCATGTCCTGTTCATAAATGTCTGTATATAGATATAGTTGACACAAGTACTGCATCACAAAATTTGATAAAACCTGATAAAGTTTTGGATTTATGTATTACATTAGAAAGTGCAAATCAGATGACACTAATACTGTATGCAAGCAAATGCTAGTGTGGGTTGTTGTTGTTGTTTTTTTTTGGGGGGGGAAGCTACAAGGTTCCAGTATGCCAACAGAAGGGACTGCTGCACCAGTTTCTGAGTATTTACACCTAGAAAACTTTGTTGTGATGCCATTATTTGGAATTGAATTTATAGTACATCATCATCATCATCATCATCATCATCATCATCATTGGCTATCACTAATATTAAGAAACCTTCAGATTCAGAATGTATTTTTTCAGCTAAAGCAATGGTTGGTCTCCAGGGGTTCTTGGACTACAACACCCAGAAATCCTGGCCAGTACAGCTACTGGTGAAGGCTTCTGGGAGTTTTGGTCCAAGAATATCTTGGAACCCAAGGTTGAGTAGCACTGCTTGAGAGATCATGCTTTATTTTGTTGTTTCTATTACTATGCCCCCAATATCTGTGTTCTGTCTCAACTTTATTGTGATTTAGAAAACAACTAGACTGGTTTGTGTCCATGTGGGAGCTCTTCCAATGTTTTGTTTCACTCTAATATGTCTGCTTCTCTTCATGGGCCACTGCCTGGTCTTGGCGAAAGGGCTTGAGTAACTCAGAAAAAACTGTGAGCTATGCCGTGCAGGGCCACCCAAGACAGACAGGTCATAGTGGAGAGTTCTGACTGAATGTGGTCCACCTGGAGTAGGAACTGGCAAGCCACTCCAGTATCCATACCAAGAAAACTTCCAAGGACAGTAGCAAAAAGTTAAAAGATATGATGCTAGAAGATAAGCCCCTCAGGTCAGAGGCATCCAACATGCTACTGAGGAAGAGTGGAGGACAGTATAAGTAGACTCTTGAGAGTCCCCTAGACTGCAAGGAGATCAAACCTATCAATCATGAGAGACATAAACCCTGAATGTTCAGTGGAAGTACAAATTTTGAAGCTGAGGCTCCAATACTTTGCCCTCCTCATGAGGAAAGAGAACTCCTTGGAAAAGTCACTGATTTTGGGAAAGATTGAAGGCAAAATGAAAAGGGAATAGCAGAGAATTAGATGGTTGGATGGTGTCATTGATGCAAACAACATGGATTTGACCAATTTCCGGAAGGCAGTAGAAGACAGCAGGGCCTGGCATGCTCTAGTCCATGGGCTCACAAAGAGTCAGACATGACTGAACGACTGAACAACAACAAAATATGTTTGAAGAAGGGGACAAATCCAGAAAAGCTCACAATGAACTATAACCAAGTTCAATCTGTAAATCAGAATGCATACTTGCAGTTTGCATTCTTAGTGAAATTCTTCACTACAATTTTAGTAAACTCCAAGTCTATGGATACCTGACCAGATGTGGCCCTAACATAAGGAAAACTGGGGTGACTGATGTTAGGAAGCAATGGTTAGCAAGTGATGGGAGAAAAACTGCTATGTCAGTGATACCCAACCTTGGGTAACTCAAGTATTCTTGGACTGCAACTCCTGAAATCCCTGACCAGCTAGTGGTGAAGGCTTCTGGGAGTTGCAGTCCAAGGACACCTGAATTA
Source organism: Phrynocephalus versicolor (assembly GCA_023846285.1). Lineage (NCBI taxonomy): Eukaryota > Metazoa > Chordata > Lepidosauria > Squamata > Agamidae > Phrynocephalus > Phrynocephalus versicolor. Next base: position 21,840,354 of record JAHTLZ010000007.1, read on the forward strand.
GCCAAGGTTGGGAACAAACCATTGTGCTATGTAATGTGCAGATTGTTCTTTATTGTCTAAAATAGTGTAGTGCTTTCACATTTGAGGGAACAAATCATGTTATTGCCAGGATTAGAGTGATGTTTAACTCTGAGATGATTGTCACTACGTTGGACATCATTGGCAACTGACTATTTACTTCAAAGTGAATATCAGGGTACTGGATTTATGTTTCTGGTTAGTTCAGCAATACATATATCTTGCACTAGGTCCCAGAACTCCATTGAGGGTTAAGTCCTGGGTCATGGTCAACTGTTTAATGGCAGCACATAAATTTCAAACCAGTTGTTTTGAAATCTTACCTCTTTGCCACTCCTGAAACATGTTTATTCCATGTATGTCTGGCTGATTTTATACTCACCCATTACAAAAGCACATTCTTTTTTGAAGTCTCATTTGATTTCACTATCTCAAGATCACTATGAAAATATTATCCATGGGAAGGACAACACATCTCGGTATTAAATTACTTCTGAACCCTGCCATTGTTGCCCATGGTAATTCTGCAGGAGACTGCCCTTTACCAAGGCTTCTTAATATGTTTGACACTATGTCTTCCTTGACATCTGGAGTAATGTACCAACTGATATATGAATGACTTTCCTCCTTCTTATCCTGTCCTTCTAATTTGTCCCCAGTGCTAAGTGTCAACAAGAGAGTATATTCTTGGTCCTTTCAGGCTTTCATATTGTGCAATCTGAAATAATAAAAAGTTTCCTTTTATCAGCAAGAGGGGGAAGAAAGAGCAGCAGGAAAGTAGCATTCATTTTAGCCTTTCAGATAAGGAAAAGAAAGCCTCACTCCATCTGGAAGTTTCTGCTTCTCCTTTCAAATGTACAGTCAAGAACATCTTAAGGTCAAACTGTAAATCATGTAAAACATCTTTATCTATTCAAAACTGTCCTCCACCTTACTTTAACTCTCACACTCAGGCACACATAGACACAACCAAGGATTTTTCAGATCACCAAGTTGCAACAAAAACTTTTGACAGGAGTTGTGGGCAGGGCATTTTTATAGGCACTACTGAGGATTCAGATTGAGAGCTAGATTCCAAAGAAGCCAAATTGTTGCAGAACTCAAACAGTGTGGAAAAAATGTACATCACTTGATGTGTTGCATTGGACAGCCTTTAAACTGATAAAGTAAAGACTCCAAAGAAAACCCATGTATACCAGTGGCAGATAACCTTCATTTGTTTAAAAAAAAAACTTAATTCTGAACGGTTTCCATTGTGGTCTACAAGCACATTTTAATATTCCATTCTGCTGACTTACTATCACCCTTACCAAAACAACAGATGGAAAATAGAATGAGCTAGTTTAATGTGACAAACGTCCTATTAGAGGTAGGAGGCATAACGTTCCATAAAAGTGAGACTGAGGGGGGTGACTACGTAGTAGGCATTTATCCCACGGTTTAGTTTGGAGATGGGCTGGTTCCTTCCTTTTTGCTGGTGACCAAATTAAGGTTTTTAGGATTTATGAATGTTTTTAATGATGACCAGTCCGTTACCACCTACACCTTTTTTGGTCACTGTCAGGGCATACTCTTTTATTAGGGGCTGGTAAGATTATTCCATTTTCTGTTCAAGTGTGTGTGATAGTTGGGACTGGAATAAAGCTGCTGCTTTGCTATCACCTCTTTCCCTTTAAAATGAAAGGTTGTTTCCCTTTAAAGTGAAAGATTTCTAAAGATCATTAAGCATCTGGCTGGCTGTCCCTTTTTAAAACCTTTTTAGAGACAGCCAGAGACAGCTGCTTACTGATGTTAGAAATCTTTCTCTTTCAAGGGAAGAAATCTTTCAATTTTTCTTTTTAAATGGAACGAAGATCTAGATCATGCTGAACAGGTTCATTTGAGGTGCAGTATGATTTTCTGACCTGAAAACACCCAATCTTACCATAGGATGCAATGATCACATCGTGCACCTTTATGCCACCTTAAATGACCTTAAGCAATGCTATAATGCCTAATCCACTCTGGTCCAATTTGGCTGCCTAGTCAAACCCTGAGTTTACTTTCCTAAATCCATAGTGTCACCTATCATTTTTACCACTCAGAGTGACCTTGCTGCCAGATGGGCGGTATAAAAATCCAATAAGTAAATAAAATAAACAAATAAAATTTAATTCCATCTATTTTTTCACTAGTTCAATCAAAACAACATTGTCCTGCTCCTTATAATTTCACCATCAAGCTTTTATTCAGTAACATGTTACTTTCTATGTAACACACAACTAACATAATTTTTGTCTGTCTGGTTTTCTTTGGACAGAAAGAACACAATTGTGTAAACAGATTCATTGTGCATCCAGTTCCCCACTGAAAAAGTACTGAGCTAATTTTTCAAAGGTTTGAATAACCTCCCAATCCTTTCAGAAAAAACCCTATCACATATCACATACAAGTAAGTAGGTAAGGAAGGAAGGAAGGAAGGAAGTCTCCACACCATGAGAACATGAGCTGGCATATCTCATTTTAGTTTCAGAATTAAGATGCTCAACCATATAAGAAAAGGTATTATAGCAATGATAACCTATAATGGTACATCTTCACATCTGTTGAAGCAGCTTGAGGCCAGCAACTTCTTAAAAGGGCTTCATGGCTTGGCAGTTAAAGTGCCAGAGCCTCGTTTTATATTTTATATCACCACATTTTATTTCAAGTGCAAAACTGATCAAGACAGTTATCCTGAAGTAAAATTAACTCAGTACTGTACCATCTGTGCATGACCTATAAGCTGGAGTGTGTGTTTGTGTGTATGTGGAATTTTAAGATTGTCTTTAGTCTTGGACTGAAAATACCTTTGCATCATTCTACAGACAGTATGTACTAGCTTTCTATAAACTCATGTTCTCCAGACATGTTGGATTACAATCATATTTTTCTCAAAGAACATACTCGTAGGGCACCAGACAGACAACATGTTGACAAGGATAATTTGTATAGCCATCAAGACTATGCACAAGCCCTCTCAATTTAGTCCTCTAAAGCCATATAACTGCAGGCAAATTGATGTATATTTTTGTTGTCTGGTTCCAGAGGCATAGCCAGGATTTGGAGTGCCTAGGGACAAGTTCATTTTTGCGCCCTTCCTGAGACCCCCCATTGCACCGACCTAGCAAAGGGGGGGCGAACCCTGTGAGCGATGGAGTGGGTGCATGGGCGCACCTTACACATCTCGCACCAAGGCGAGGAAGAGGAAAAGGAGTCCATCACGCTCCTGCCTGCCTGCCTGCCTGCCTGCTTCGCAACTCGCCTTTCCCTTAGCGCAGGCATGTCCAAACGTCGGCCCTCCAGATGTTTTGGACTGCAACTCCCATGGTCCTTTGCCATTGGCAATCTAAGCTTAGAATTCTGGGAGTTGCGGTCCAAAACATCAGGAGGGCCAAAGTTTGGACATGCCTGCCTTAGGGGAAAGGAGGGCTGCTGAGTGGCGGGAGGGTGCACGGCTTCTTCCTGCTGCTCCCCCTCCAGGTGCCCCTAGATTGCTGCACCTCGGGCAGATGTACCCTTTTGCCCCCCGTAGATATGCCCCTGGCTGGTTCAATGATTTATTTATATTCCTTTATTTATTAGATGACAAGCTATTTCTGGGCAAATACACACAGCATTTCCTAACTGAATTAGCATAGTTCCATTTTGGAACACATAATTTGGAACACATATAATGTGATTCATGCCCATATCTACTGTATATATAGTAGAGACATGTGATCATAAAGTGAGTAATGTTCACATACAAAGTGTGTCTGGAAGAGCTAAATGACCCTTCCTGGAACATCTGTGTCATGATAGAACAAGACAACCCAGTATTCTCATTCAATTGTCCTACTTTTACATTCCGTCCTTGGCTCAGATGAAGAAGCAACAGGACAGGAGAGATGTCAATAGACTCTGTCAATAAACCAAAGCAAGAATCTCTTCTACTCTCATCTAACACAGTTTAGTTTTTAATCCAGCAAAACAGCGACAAGGACATGGGCGGCAGTGATCTGACAGCAGAGCAAATTGGTCAGGACAGAGTGGATTGATCTATTTGAGAGAAATGAAGACACAGCAGAAACTCTGTTTTATGAGCAGGGATGGCTTTCAGCTTCTCTTACTGTTGGCTGAAGAAAGACAAGAGCACAACAAAAGCAAGGACGTGACTGAATTTCAGCCGCTGTGTTGAAAATCAAGTCTAGCATCCAACAGCTGTTATATCACAGTGAGAAATCCCTGCATGCCTAGAGGTTTATTGCCTGAAATGATGAGTGGTACAGCTAAAACGTTTTAGTTCCTGGACTTAAATTTTGTACACCAGGATAAGAAGACTTTCAGTGAATGAGTTGTGGGGTATTTTCTTACCCCATGAAAAGTCCCTTGAATTAAAGGTTAATGGTGGGGTTAGATTTGGGGCTAGAATTATCATTAAGGTTTAATATACTGCACTTGCCTTGGGTTACTCAGAGTCCTCTGAGTATTTGAGCACCTCCTCTCCTGAGGGTGCCAGGGACTTTGTAACTTCTCTTTCTTAGCACCCTGGTTCATAAAAAATGTTTTTAAAATGAGGAGAAATGCTTTCAAGTTCTTGAGGTAAGTTTTAGTCCAAGATCTAAAAATATTATTAACAGCTGGTGGATTAAGCTTGGGGCAGTGTTTAAAAATCTTCAGGTGACAATGCTGTAAAATGCTTAGTGGATTGGTTCAGTTCTCTGTGGATTCCACAATATAGTGGGGAGGGGAGACTAAAACATCTCATGTTGGATTATATAATTGCCACCCTTTAACCTTCATGTGAGAGCTGCCTAGATGCCCTAAGCACATCAGATCTCACCTGATTTTGGAAGCTAAGCAGGGTCGGCCCTGGTTAGTACTTGGAGGGGGGACCACCAGGGAATATCAGATGCTGTAGGCACCTGGAGTAGGAACTGGGAAACCACTCCAGTATTCCTGCCAAGAAAACTCCATGGACATGGGGTCACAAAGAGTCGGTCATGACTGTAACGACACAACAGACAGAACCTTCATGTACCAGCATGGGTGGTGGTGGTGGTGGTGGTGGTGGTGGTGGTGGTGGTGGTGGTGGTGGTGGTGGTGGTGGTGGTGGTGGTGGTGGTGGTGGTGGTGGTGGTTGTTGTTGTTGTTGTTGTTGTTGTTGTTGTTGTTTTACTCTATTCTATTCTGTTCTATAGTATAATAAATTGACATATTTATTGTTTTATATCCTGACCGTATATAAGACTGTTTCCCTCACATAACACCCCCTAAAATAAAACAAAAGAGACCCACTTGGTGCATTTGTAAATTTACATTTTAGAGTCACAGCATCATCATAACTGCTATATATTGTAAAGCAATGATGGCATGACACCAGAGCCAGATATTTGTTACATCTATAAGAGCAGGTACAACCAGACCACCACAATGCTTCTCAACACTTCTTGGCTCTCTCATGCTGTAGTCCTGACCAGCCTGTTCTTCTTGCTCTTTTTCCCATCACAACTAGGGTACACCTTTGTTTCACTTCCAAACTCATTTCAGTGGCAGAAGTGAAACAGATCAGAGTGTTTTCTCGTATCATTATATTGATGCAAAACAGTAATTTAATATTCACTATTAATGTTGTACAAAGTGCTGAACTGTTAAGTCATTCATTGCCTGAACGACTTGACCACAATCACAGATGCCATAAATCAACTTAGGGTTGGGGCATGGATTTCATATCACTGACCATGACATTCAGACACACTCAGATGATAATATTGCTTCTTTCAGAAGGAACATTCAGATAATCCTATGGGAAAACATTTATGTCAACTTGCTGCCATGTTCTCACTAAAATTCTTGAATTATCTTAGAGTTTCAGTACAAAGTACCTTAACCCTATCTTAAGATGCAATTGGTTCTTCCCATTATTAAAACTTAGAGGGTCATGAAAATATCTATGACCTGTGCCTTGATTGTTTCTGAATTACTAAGAGCTGCACTGAGATTTCTGTTAAGATTTCCAAAGTAAAGATGGAGGTTAAATATGGAAATATGATCCCATTTCCAGTCTCTTACTGGAGTTTCCAACTAAAACTATTCCAGTGTAGTGCAGTGTATCTCAGACAATTCTACTTCTATATCTGAGCCCTGAGGGTAGCAAGCCTGTTCTTATTTAGAGACAGATTCTATAACAGCAATTCAACAGCAACAACACAAAGCCATATCAGAAATACAAAGACAGAAGCTACACCTATCATTGAGCCTTTCTGAATATTCATTCTGGTGATAGTATCATAGGATGTAAGAACATCATGTACAACCTCGCCAGCTTCCCTCCAGGTGGGGTACAAGCTGTGATTTGTCAGCAATATCTTTTTGTTTTGTTTTTTTGGTGTGTGTGTGTGTGTGTGTGTGTGTGTGTGTGTGAATATATTTGTCACTGACTCTTCATGACTCCATGTCCATGGAGTTTTCTTGGCAGGAATACTGGAGTGGTTTGCCAGTTCCTACTCCAAGTGCCTACAAGCACCTGGTATTCCCTGGTGGTCTCCCATCCAAGTACTCACCAGGGCCAAACCTGCTTAGCTTCCGAAATCAAGAGAGATGGGATGTGTTTAGGGCATCTAGGCAGCTCCTTTTGTTTTTAACACGGGACAAATGGCTCAGCTTGTTCACAAAAGAATAAATATACACAACTCTTGACATCAGAAATGGGGGGATAGTTCAGTATCTCTAGATGCCGGGGTATATTTGAAAAGTGCTTGTCCTCTCTAGAAGACTTTCAAAAGGAGGCTCCAGCATGAAAATATCTCAGTTGCAACTAATAACCAAGTTTGATTATACAGTTTGTATTCATTTGGACAGAAACGAGGACAATGGTTTCTTGGGCCCTACAGGTGTTAATTAATTTACCATCGCTAGGATGATTGTGTTATTATCACCTATTACTGCTGTGGTGCATTGTCACTGTGCATATTTTACAAACATTAAGGCTGTACAGTAATTGAATATTTGTATTCTGTAGAATTTGCCTTTTAATTGACATTTGACTTCAGTTTACAATATTGCCCTGTCTGCACGGGGGTATATATGCATTCCTGCCAAGAGAGGATAATATGCTGTACATTTGATGAAGGGAACTTTAGCCTTTAGGTTTCTGCAAGATGCTCTATTGTTTTGGCGGAGCAGGCAAACATGGTAACCCTTCTGGAATATAATTTCTACATCCTAACTCATAGGGGTTCATTTAAAACATGCCTGTAGAAGAAAGGTAGGAAACTATAGCTTATTTCAGGGATGTCCAACTTTGAAAAGGCCGAGGTCTACTTTTTCTGGACGAAAGTGCCAGAGGGCTACTACACTAAAACCTCTACTTATGAATTTTATCTGTTCCGAGCATATGCTCATAAGTAAAAAAAAAAATTGTAAGTAGAGCAGCGGTTTCCCATAGGAACGCATTGAAAATCAATTAATCCTTTCTGGAGGGAACATATTTCAATGCATTCCTATGGGAAGGCTGACCATGCACATGCTTCCCTTACACCTGCTCGAGCCGGTGTGGACGGGTGCAAGGGAGGCACGTGCATGCTTGTGCTGATCACCCCTTCCGCTTGCCCGGGCTGCTGGAAGACTTTTTAAAAAAGGTTCACTTTCCATCCCAACCTGCCCAGGGCCTGACTTGACTCGATGTCTCCTCCTGTTTTCCCCCTTCTCCCTTCCAGTCCCATCGCTGCCACTGCTGCTGCCGCCCAAAGCTCTCACTCACCTCTGCCATGTTTGCTGTGCAGCTGGGTCAAGCCAGCAGTCGGGCAATCACATTACTATGGCGGTGGAAGGAGGGGGAATGGCTCACAAGGGGAGCAGGAGCGGCAGGTCACAGTCTCTGTGAGGCAGCTGTGGGGGTGGGAGGGGGAGGAGGAGGAGGAGGATGGAAGGGTCAGAGGAAGGAATTCTCCAGGCGGGGGAAGAGGGGGACGTCACCATGCAAAGGAGGTGGGCACGTCCATGACCCCGCCCTTCGCTGTCCCCTCCACTTCCCTTCCTCCGCTCAGCACCAACAACTCAATTAGTCACGAGACAGTGGCACGCCAATCATCTGGCTGGTAGGGAGAGCAGGGGACTGCGCCATGGCCCTTGAACTGCCCCACTCGGCTGAGACAGTGGGCTGGTAGACCCAGATCTTTGATGGGGCAGTGGTGGTCCTTGGGGTGGGGGATCTAGAGGTGGAGAACTTCTCCCCTCACATTTTTATTGATGGCTGGCAGGCTACTTCTGAACCCTTCATGGGCTACTGGTAGCCCTGGTCTACCCACTGGACAGGCCTGGCTTATTTCATCCAATGCCAGTTGCTAATTGTTAAAAAATCTTTTCTGGGCTTTTGTTCCCTCCCATATTTAAAGTCCCTTGTCATTTGCACAACAGACAGCAATGTTGTAACTTATTCCCAACATTGCTTTTTTACAGATTGGTGTATTATCTCCGTGTCATTCTCACAATTAAGTAAATGTGGATATTATGTTGTCATTGTATTGTAAATACTCCCCTGTTTTAAATTTAGACACTGGTGTATGCCTTATAATATTATATCTTATGCAAATAATTAAACCATCTGATCAAACACCTGATTTAAAATACCTGTTTAATTAATCAGCTTTAATGTTCTACTCATAGCAATGCTGTCAAAGCAGTTTCTACATGACAAAGTGGTAGCTTGTTGAAGTACCCATCCTAAATATCTTAAAATGTAGAAAACACCTCAGGGCTGCAGATGTGAGGGCTGAGGATTCCTGAGACATCATAAAAGGCTCATTAGATTTAGCCCACAGAGACCTAGTCTTATTTTGCTGCACTGATGCACCAAGTCCTTTGCGTAATGCAGTTTTACCCCTTCTGCTCTATACACTGGTCTGATATCAGATCCACTATACTTTACTAGCTCCTGTTATTTTACAATCCTTTATAGTTGGCGAAAACTAGATGCTTCCTAACCACTGTCCTGCGTTCTATATACAGCAGACTCCATTTCTGTTTAGTAAATTTTACTTCACTTGTCTTCAGTGTATCAAATTATTTATGAACTCCATTCTTACATTCTAAAGAGTCAGTATTCTTTCCTTCCCTTGTGATTTGAAATGTAAAATCCAAATTACTTTACTCACATTACAGGTAGAAGTCATGACCATTATGAATGGTGATCATTACACAATTTCCCTTGTTGCTTCATCCTGGTAGTAAAATGAACTATAAATGGGTTATTTCTTAGTGAGTGATGTTGTTCTGACCATTGCATTACAGTGACATACAAATTAGGAACACTTTTTATATTAGTTGTTGTGAGTTTTTCGAGTTGTTTGGCCATTTTCTGGAAATTTTTCTTCCTGACTTTCCCCCAGACTCTGTGGCTGGCATCTTCAGAGGGCAAGGAGCTCAGGGAACTAGGAGTTCTCTCTGTGCTCTAGGTTTAAGACGTTTCAATGCAATCAGGATAGCAGCAACCCTTCTGTGTAGTTTGATGGGTGTTGTTAGCTGTTCTATTGTGAACAACACCAAACTGAAGAAGTAAAACAGCCTCCAACAAACAAATTATTCCTACCATACATAAAAGCCTTCGAAAATACACTTTGTATACTCTTACTATAATCATTTTTATTCTCTACAGCAATGGGTCCAGTTCCTTGATGGGTTTCCTCCCTCCCCAGTTTTCTCTTCTTTAGCATAGTATATTGCTGTTGCCTAGGACTTTATGGAGATTTGGAGAGTCAAATGCTCTGTCAGTTCCATTGATTTATACTGGCCTACTCTAGTTATGACTTACTTTAGCATATAAATTATATAACTAGAGTAGGCTGCTCAAGTAAATGAAACTTATGGTGACTCACCAAATCCCCAATGATTCAATAGGATTACTCTATTATGACTTATTATGTTAAGAAGCAGGTTTTCAGTGGATGTGTTATTAACATGTCGATACACAACAGAGATCCATGCAATTTATTTTCTAGGGGGGATTGTTGTTGTGTTGTTTTAGTCATGACTGATTCAACATGACACCATGTCCATGGAGTTTTTCTTGGCAGGAATACTGGAGTGGCTTGCCACCACCTACAGCACCTGGTATTCCCTGGTGGTCACCCATCTAAGAACTAGCCAGGCCTGACCATGCTTAGCTTCGGAAATCAGGCAAGATCAGATGTACTTTAATTGTTACAAAATCATAAACAGAAATTAGTCTAGATTAGATGCTTACCTTTCGATTGGCTAATTTCCTGGTCTCCACATATTTATGTAGCAAAACAACCTACTTTGCAATCCTCACTGCAGGCTACACATGATCATGGTGAATATGTTTAGCTCCCATTACTATTATTTTTTGTGCAAATAATGTTGTTAATGGGTAGGGGGAAGTGCTTCTAATTCTGCTCTCATATAGGTGCAAAAAATATTCCAGTGCCTGCCTATTTTCCCAGTGTGCTGGCCTCATGTGTTAAGAAGACAACTTTTACATGGAGGATGAGAAAACATGCAAGTACTTGTTCTTCACTCAACAATTAATGAGGGAACCTGAGGGCACTGCAGAGTGGATTTTTGTTATTGGTTTTTGGATCTGCAATATAGCACAGTTTAAAATACCTCACAATGGAGTAAGAATACTGCATTCCATGTTTAGAACAGGGAATCTGATAAGGTATTTACCACTAGTCAAAAGGGGTGATTCCAAATAGCCACCAAACACAAACCAATGAGTGAAGCAAGTGTGATACTCATAAAAATTATTCTACCAAGCAGCTTAGCTGTAAGACCCCAGCAATGGAACCGCAGCGGCCTGTGGGACATTCTGGAATTTTGAGATTAATCCTATGGCATTCTTAAAGAAATGAATCCACAGGGGAATGTTTTAGCATTTGGGGATGTTTCCTAGTTCCTCGTTTGCAGAAATTAATTGACAGATGGAAATAAATTAGTTAAACCTGCTGCAAAAAGCTAATGGTTGCCAAAAGAATGTCAATTTACTGCATTTACCAACTGGGGCACACTAGCGTCATACATTAGACTATACAATTTTTGCTTCTTCTCTAAGTGAACCTACAGGTGTTTAATTAGTCACAGGAGGATTTCCCCCATTGTTCTATCATCACAAGAGAAACACTGAGCATTGTAGGACTGAATCAGAATTCTAAGATGGAGCATAAAACATCCCATTTCATTCTTAATTACTTGCTGAACCCAGTTATTACGGGGGTGATACTCCAGATGTATATATTTGTTTACAGAGGAACTCATGATCTTCAAAACTATTACCCAAAAACAGAATTCACTGAACTTATTAAACAGCAGCAGCAACAACAAAACTACTGCAGCTTGTTACTTGCAAAAATACCCATTATTTCACCATAAAAAGGGAATCATTGGCTTTTTCAGAGGCTGTTATATGACCATGGGTTGCGTTGATGGCTTTTGCACATAGTAAACTATAGGTCTTGCCTTTTCTTTTATGTAATTTGTTTAAAAACAGCTCACTGGAATCAATAGGTTTTTCTCACAGGTAAGTGTGTGCAGGACTGCAGCCTCACAGTCTCTTTGCAATAAAGCAAACCATGCACTTTGGGGTTTACCTCTTTGGGGAAAATTTAAAATGTTTTCTTCTGCATGTGATAAACCAGTATTTTACAGCTTTTGTTTCCTTTAAAACTAACCATTTCTGTCAATTGTTAATCCTCAAGAGATTAGACACAGCGAGTTGATGGAATTTGCAGAAATGTTCCATCTAATGTCTACTTTGATTGGCCATATCAATTGGGTTTTGTCCACTGTCTTTCAAAACATGAATTTCTATATGCCATTAATATCAAACCATCTATATGCATTTTTATGTTTGTTTTTGGTTTGAGCTGAGAAAAATACTATAACACCCAGAGAAGGAAGAAATAAGAACATAAGAACATAAGAAGAGCCATGCTTGATCAGGCCAAAGGCCCATCTAGTCCAACTTCCTGTATCTCACAGTGGCCCCACCAAATGTGCCTGGGAGCGCACAAAACTATATATCTGTCTCTTCATACCACTCCCCTGCATCTGGTCCTTGAAGTACCACAATTTTAGGCCTGGAGATTATACATCTCCATTATGGTTTGTAACTTGTGATGGACTTCTCCAGGAATCTGCCCAATCCCCTTTTGAAGGCATCAAGGCTAGATGCCATCACCACATCTTGTGGCAGGGAGTTCCACAAGCTATCGTTTTGTACAATGGCATTATAATGTTGGCTGTTTTATTTTCAATCCCCTTTTTGATAATCCCTAGTATGGAATTGGCCTTCTTCACTGCTGACACACATTGGGTAGACACCTTCATTGAGCTGTCCACCAACACACCAAGATCTCTTTCCTCATCCATCGCGGATAACTCAGAGCCCATGAGTTGATAGATAAAGTTTGGATCCCCGCCCCCCGCCCCCCAATATGCATTCCTTTATATTTTCCTACACTGAAACACATTTGCCATTTCGCAGCCCATTCCCCCAGTTTGGAGAGATCCTTCTGGATCTCTTCACAATCTTCTCTGGTTTTTACCACATGGAAATGTTTCGCATCATCCGCAAACTTGGCCGTCTCACTGCAGACGTCTGACATACAGCTACTTTCCAATTTGGACTTTCATTCAGGATGTGCCAGGTCACTTTTATAGATCAGGCCACTGTTTAAAAGTTTGCAATGCTATTCTTCAAGAAGCATAGGTCACTCAGTTCTTAACAGGATTCTCCACTTCAATTAGTCCTTTGCCTTGAACAAAGTGAGTTATTTAACTATTTTCAATAGAGGCTATACATTTTTTTTTGGATGATCAAGATAATTACATACCGAAAGTGTGGTGATACTTTTGACATGCTGAATAAAAGATATGAAGTATATCTAATAAAAACAGAACCCCCAGTGGGACTTGAACTCACTGCCATTCTCTGCAGTCTAAGCAAAGAATTTTGTTCACTAAACTAATACTTTCTGTTTGCTCTCCACTGCTGAATTTATAACTGTGATATTGGCTGCACATACTGGTTCTCCCTGTTGTTGTTCTCTAAAAGCCAAATAAATATATTGTTTCCTGGATGTTCCAGGAGAAAATAAATATTTTTAATAAAAAAGAACGTACGTGTTTTAACATTCTGAAACCTGTTCTCTTATTTGTGCCAAGATCTACAATACATGCTTAATTTTATTACCCATATTCTTATTTCCTCTCTCTCTTTCTCTCTCTCTGCTGTTTCATCAATAAGTGAATGGGCAAGGAAGCTCGTGTTTTTCCAGACACCCATTTCTTCTTGAGCAATGCTGGAATGATTTGAATGCCAGATATGATTAATCTGAAGAAGCCAGTAGAAGCACAGTCGAAATAATGATGTCTCCAGTGCTTCATATGGTCAGTGTGTTCAGCTATTGCCTTGGTTCCCCATGAAGCTAGCCCTACTACAGAGATGGCAACAATGCCACTTCTGTCAAACATGAAACAACACATTGCTGCAACTCCCCAAATGCCACTGTAAATCAAATCATGTAAGCTTTCAGAAATGTATGGGCTGAAACAGTCAGCCTTTTTGTCCAATAGTAGGTTGCTAGTATCCTTAATAAGCATGTATACATACATCTGACTAACATACCTAGCATATTAGGGAGAGAATAAGATAATCAAAATCCAGTGGATCAATAATTTTAGAGATTTGGTAGGCAATCCTGTGCTGGGGAGGGAATATGAGGGTCATTGGGATCTGGTAAGTCTTTTTCTGCTGAGGACACGATTTAGAAAGGAACAGGAATGATCTCAGAACATAACCACTCATCTTCTAATTGAGTGATGAAGAGTTTTAAACACTTTTGTTTGCTGGTTAGTTGGGGTGGGTGGGAGAAAAGACAAAAAAGATTACATATGCTACTGTACTTGTGAAAGATAAAAGAGCACAGGATGGTATACGTAGCTATGAGGATTTTAGCATCCTGCATTTTCTATGCACAGGGCTTTAAAACATTTATGGTATTGGTAGAGTGGGAACCAAAAAAAAAAAAACAGGGGGGGATGGATAATGGAACAAGAAACAAGGAACAGAGGACTGAATATGAGATCGATTTACTCAATAATGCAAATGTTTGCAAGTGTTGAATACACCTGTTCATGACAGGACCTTTTGGAGGTCACTAATTCATAGCGTCATTGTATGTCAAAGTTTTAAAATCAGTCTTATTCAGTTCTGGATATGGGGTTGAACCAAATCTAAAGAAAGATAACTGCCTGGTTCACATATTACTCACATATTTGACACCTTGAATCCATTTTGCAGTTTCAGATTTTTCAGTCTTATATTTGTCAAGCCTTCCAAATATACACAGGGCAGAAGACTGCCACATTCAAATGCTTGTCACTTGCATGTGTTCACTGTTTATTGTTGTGTCCTTCCATGTGTGGGATGATTTCAGTGAATACCTATACCAGTGACTGTCCATGGTACAGTGACCCCCCGCCATTTCACGGTTCAGGTACCGTGGTACCGCTACATGGTGGGATCGCAGTACCTGCAATGCTAGGGGGCGGTGGACAATCGGGTTACTCACCACCCCCCACCCCGTCCCCAGGGAGCCATCGTGTTGCTCCCCGCCATCCCCCTGCATGCCTCCAAGGCTTATGGAGGGGGCGGGGGGCGGGGAGCCATTGCATGGCTCCCCACCCCCCCACCCCCTCCGGGAAGCCGCGGAGCCACCCAGGCGGCTCGCGGGGAGCCATCGCATTGCTCCCCTCCATCGCTCCGCACGCCTCCCAGGCTTCTGGAGGGGGCGGAGGTGGTAGGGCTCCCCGCCCCCTCCCCCTCCGAGAAGTCTCTGGGCCATGTGGGGGGCGGGGGCACAATCTCCCTGGGGACGGGGGGTGGTGGGGAGTGACCCGATTGTCCCCCCGCCCCCTAGCATTGCAGGTACTGCGATCCCACCATGTAGCGGTAC